>CANTUZ010000025.1:22673723-23273723 GCA_947846985.1 Fratercula arctica | reverse complement strand
CGGCACAATATGCTGTTACTTTCAGAGAGTTAGAAGAGGCCTAGCTAAGAAGTAAAATTACTGAACAGAAAGTTGTTTCTGTTTTACCTCAAACCAGGAGACCAACCCCCTGAGCTAGTAGATAGGGGCAGGGAGCAGAATGAAGCCCCCATAATCCAAAGGGAGATGGTGAGGGACCTACTCCAACACCTAGACATACACAAGTAGGAGAAGATCAGGTTCGGGACCATCTGAGGAACCTGAAGGTGCATAAGTCCATGGGACCTGATGAAATCCATCCACGGGTTCTGAGGGAGCTGGCAGATGAAGTCGCCAAGCCGCTTTCCATTATATTTGAAAAGTTGTGGCAGTCTGGTGAAGTTCCCGCTGATTGAAAAAGGGGAAACAGAACCACCATTTTCAAAAAGGGAAAAAAGGAAGAGCCAGGGAACTACAGGCCAGTTAGTCTCACCTCTGTTCCTGGCAAGATCATGGAGCAGATCCTCCTGGAAACTCTGCTAAGGCACATGGAAAATAAGGAGGTGATTGGTGATAGCCAACATGGCTTCACCAGAGGCAAATCGTGCCTGACAAATTTGGTGGCCTTCTATGATGTTGCCACAGCACTGGTGGATAAGGGGAGAGCAACCGACATCATCTACCTAGACTTATGCAAAGCATTTGACACTGTCCCACACAATATCCTGGTCTCTAAATTGGAAAAGCATGGATTTGATGGATGGACCACTCGGTGGATAACGAACTGGCTAGATGGCCGCACTCAAAGGGTTGCAGTCAATGGCTCAATGTCCTCATGGAAACCAGTGATGAGTGGTGTTCCTCAGGGGTCAGTACTGGGACGAGTGCTGTTTAACATCTTTGTCAGAGACATGGACAGTGGGACTGAGTGCACCCTCAGCAAGTTTGCCGATGACACCAAGCTGCGTGTTGCGGTCGACACGCTGGAGGGAAGGGATGCCATCCAGAGGGACCTGGACAGGCTTGAGAGGTGGGCCCGAGCAAACCTCATGAAGTTTAACAAGGCCAAGTGCAAGGTCCTGCACTTGGGTCAGGACAATCCTTGTTATCAATACAGGCTGGGGGATGAAGGGGTTGAGAGCAGTCCTGTGGAAAAGGACTTGGGGGTACTGGTGGATGAAAAGCTGGACATGAGCCAACAATGTGCGCTTGCAGCCCAGAAGGCCAATCGCATCCTGGGCTGCATCAAAAGAACCGTGGCCGGCAGATCCAGAGAGGTGATTCTGCCCCTCTACTCTGCTTTCGTGAGACCCCACCTGGAGTACTGTGTCCAGCTCTGGAACCCTCAGCACAAGAAGGACATGGACCTGTTGGAATGGGTCCAGAGGAGGGCCAGAAGGATGATCAGAGGGCTGGAACACCTCTCCTATGAGGACAGGCTGAGAGATCTGGGGTTGTTCAGCCTGGAGAAGGGAAAGCTCCAGGAAGACCTCATTGCGGCCTTTCAGTACTTAAAGATGGGGAACGACTTTTTAGCAAGGTGATGGTTTTAAACTAAAAGAGGGTAGATTAAGACTAGATATAAGTAAGAAATTTTTTACGCTGAGGGTGATGAAACACTGGAACAGGATGCCCAGAGAGGATGTAGATGCCTCATCCCTGGAAGCATTCGAGGTCGGGTGGACGAGGCTCTGAGCAACCTCATCTAGTTGAAGATGTCCCTGCTCGTTGCAGGGGGGTTGGACTAGATGGCCTTTAAAGGTCCCTTCCAACCCAACACATTCTATGATTCTGTAATAGTGGTGTTTGTTGATGAGGATAAAATTTGGCAAAGATGATTGTTTAAAATATAGGTGCTAGAGACTTTTGGTTTCTTTATTTAAACAGTTATGCTGTGTCTTCATCAAATTTCAGACATGATTAATCTCTTCATTATTTCACTCTTTTTCCCCCCGATTTTCTTTTTCCCAATTGTTCAATAAGTGGGTTTGTAGGAGGGGTTTGTAGGGGGTTAGTTGCCATATGCGTCAGTTCAGGGAGAACATTCCGTGTGTTCCAGCACTGAAGGAAGTCTGGAGTCTTCTTCTGAAGTAGAGGAATGATATATCAAAAATAGTATTATCGGAGGAGCAATGGTAGAGTTGGAGTGAATGGAGAGACTGTATGTTAAAAATATCAAAGTCAGATTTTGATTTATATGCCGTTTTAATAATTTACAAAGGAACTTTATTACTCCATCTCCCTTCCCTGCAAAAACTTACACATAAATATCCCAAGTGCTGATCTCTCTTTTTTTCCAAGGTGTTTGACAGTAACAGACAGATAGATTTCCCAAACAAAACTGCAACGTGTTCTTGAGCAGCAGTTCTTCTTTGTTAGCATACATAGTTTTCTGGAATGTCTTCACTACCACACATCTTTTCTTGAGTTATATTTAAAGTACTGCTGCCAAACATGAAAGTCTTGAACACACTTATGATTCAGTTGCAGCATCTTTTGTTTCTTTAATAATAAATAAAATTAATGATACCTTTGGTACTTACTTCTAATATGGTTAACAGATTGTTGCTGTTCACATTGAAGCAGCACTAAAAGATCCCACTTTGCAAGTTGTTTTACATTTAAATAAAAAACACTGTCCCTGTCCCTCAAAAGAAGCAGGATATATAGTTGTAAATTTGGTGGTAATCTTCTGTTAGACAATACAAGAACTTGCTTATTTTCTTTGAGTTTTCCTGTGTCAAGAGTAGTTTCTATTATGTGTAATTTTATACTCTAAATAGTAAAATATCGCTATGGATGTACAAAATCCATGTCTGTTGCCAAACTTCGCATAATATCTATCTGTTGTTCAGATGACCATCTGTGTTGATGGACAGTCCTGGACTCTTTCTGCTATCAATGAATTTAAAGTTCAGAAGACTGTAACACTGCTAAATAAAGATATTATTCCAATAACTGAGTCCCCTGTTGTCATGCAGCAACACATGTTGCCACCTAAGAAGTATGTTCTGTTTTCAGTCCAGGTGAGTATTACTTTTCTTAATACAGGAAAACAGAAGAATAAGTATAAAGTTGGAAGACTGATCTAAACCTGCAAATGTTTCTTCATTTTTAATACATTTTTATGATTATATCCTGAACATAAAAAGGAATAAGGGAGAAGATTACTGAAACCATCTGTATCTATTTTACTGTCCTGGTTTATCCGGCTCACACCATGACAGATTTATTTGCGCCCAACATGGGGCACGAGCTAAAGGTCCTGCTAAAGGAGATAAAGGAAAAGGTCCTGCTAAAGCAGATACAGGAGAGGGTCCTTCTTGGGCAGTGTCAATGCAAGAGAAGGACTCAGATGTAGAAATAATGGTTAAATGCTTCTCTATGAAGGATTTGCGAAATATGAGAAAGGATTTTAGTTGTCACGAAGAGGAGACACTTATCTCCTGGTTGCTCCAATGCTGGGACAATGGAGCTTATTCCATAGACTTAGAAGGTAGAGAAGCTAGGCAGATGGGGAACCTGGCCAGAGATGGAGGCATTGATAAACCAACTGGGAGAAACACAAACACTCTCAGGCTCTGGAGGTGACTGCTATCAGCTGTAAAGGGCAGGTATCCCTTTAAGGATGATATCGAATGCCGTCCAAGTAAATGGACCGGCATGGAAAGAGGTATCAGGTACTTGAGGGAACTGGCTGTATGAGAGGTGATTTATGGTGACTGAATGTAGACTTGATGAAATGCCATGCAAACTATCTTTGTTGAGAAAGCTTGTGCAGACTGCATCATCGATGTATTCCCATACATTGTCATCAATGGTTTGGGGAGGATCTGATGCACCAACTGCAAATGGAGTGGCTAACAGGGTACAACAGTATGAAGACAGTCTCTCCCATACCCTTATTGTGGCAGCTGTGGAAAAAATGGCTGAGAAAACAGAGGAAATCACCAAGACAATAGCTAAGCAAAGCGAGGCAATAGTTAAAAAAAATTATAAACTGTTTGAAAAAGTGTCTGGGATGGAGAAAGAATCCCACTCTTCCCCTGAACCATGCTAATTCAGCAAACATAAAAGGGGAAAATAAGTGCCCCTGGAGAGAAAAACAAAGATGACGACCATACCTGGGAAGATGTTTTCCAAGAAAGATGATGATTATGTGTGGGAAGATTCCCTGAAAAAGACGCTGGAACCAGGACTGGTGATCTCTTTATCTCTGTCTTTTTCTCTGTCTTTTCCTTTCTCTATCCCTCGGTTTCTCTTTTCTCTTAGAGTTGTTAAGTAATGGTTAGAGTAATTAAGTAATGGTTAGAGTTGTTAAGTAACGACATTAAGTACTGCTTGCCATAGGCTGTTGTATACCTGTTGTTAACTAATACAATGCATACCTTACCACTTGCCATAATTTGTTATATACCTAATTATTGTGAACTTCTTAAGACCTATACTAATAATTGTATACGGACCTTGAGATTTATCTCACCTTAGTCTGCGCCATTGGGGATTTACGAATCTGAGTCACTTAGCCCCCTCTTTCCTGAGAGTGGGACGAGACACCATTGAATCATAAAGGGACAGAATCTGTTACTATTTCTGGTGTGACAGGAGGGTCTCAAGAACTGACGCTACTGGAGCCTAACTGGGAATAAATGGGAGAAGTACCCCATTATCACTGGTCCAGATGCTCCGTGCATCCTTGGCATAGATTACCTCAAGAAAGGGTATTTCAAAGACCCAAAAGGGTATCTGTGAGCTTTTGGTATAGCAGCTGTAGAGACTGAGGACATTACACAGCTGTCTACCTTACCTGGCCTTTCAGATGACCCTTCTGTGGTGGGACTGCTGAAGGTTAAAGAACAGCAGGTGCCAATTGCTACTGCCACAGTGCATCAACAACAGTATCGCACTAACCAAGACTCCCTGATTCCCATCCAGAACCTGATACGTCGGCTGGAGACCCAAGGAGTGATCAGCAAGACTCGCTCACCCTTTAACAGTGGTATAGGGCCAGCGCGAAAGTCTGATGGAGACTGTGGATTAACAGTAGACTATCGTGGCCTGAATGAAGTCACGCCACCACCGAGTGCTGCTGTGCCAGACATGCTAGAACTTCAGTATGAACTGGAGGCAAAGGCAGCCAAGCGGTATGCTACAATTGACATTGCTAACGCATTCTTCTCTATTCCTTTAGCAGCAGAGTGCAGGCCACAGTTTGCTTTCACCTGGAGAGGCATCCAGTCCACCTGGAATCAACTGCCCCAGGGGTGGAAACACAGCCCTACTATTTGCCATGGGCTGATCCAGACTGCACTGGAGAAGGGTGGAGCTCCAGAACACCTGCAATACATTGATGACATCATTGTGTGGGGTAATACAGCAGAAGAAGTTTTCAAGAAAGGTAAGACAATAATCAAGACTCTTCTGAAAGCAGGTTTTGCTGCAAAAAGGGGTAAGGTCAAGGGACCTGCACGAGACATCCTGTTCTTGGGAATTAAACGGCAAGATGGGTGTCACCAGATCCCAATGGATGTGATTAACAAAATAACAGCTATGTCCCCACCTACTAACAAAAAGGAGACACAAGCCTTCTTAGGCGTTGTGGGTTTCTGGAGACTGCACATTCCAGGTTATAGTCAGATTGTGAAACCTCTCTGTGAAGTGACTCAAAAGAAAAATGAGTTTACATGGGGTCCTGAGCAATGATAGGCCTTTGAGCAAATTAAACAAGAGATTGTGCATGCAGTAGCCCTTGGGCCAGTCCGAACAGGATGGGACATGAAAAATGTGCTCTATACTGCAGCTAGGGACAATGGCCCTGCCTGGATCCTATGTCAGAAAGCACCAGGGGAGACTCGAGGTCGACCCCTAGGATTCTGGAGTCGAAGATACAAAGGCTTCGAGGCCAACTATACTCCATCTGAGAAAGAAATCTTGGCAGCATATGAAGGAGTTAGAGCTGCTTCAGAAGTAATTGTTGCTGAACAACAGCTCCTCCTGGCGCCCCGATTACCAGTGCTGGGCTGGATGTTCAAGGGTAAAGTTCCTTCTCCTCATCATGCCACTGCTGCTACCTGGAGGAAGTGGGTTGCCTTAATCACTCAGCGAGCTCGAATAGGAAACCCCAATTGTCCAGGAATCATAGAAATAATCACAAACTGGCCCAAAGGCTAAGACTCCAGAATGCCACCAGAGGAGGTGGTAACTCATGCTGAGGAAGCCCCACCATATAATGAACTCTCAGATAATGAGAAAAATTATACCTTTTTCACTGATGGGTCTTGTCGTATTGTAGGGAAACATAGAAAGTGGAAAGCTGCTGTATGGAGTCCTACATGACAAGTCGCAGAAGCTACTGAAGGACAAGGCAATTTTCAGAGGTAAAAGCCATCCAGTTGGCCCTAGGCATTGCTGAATGAGAAAAGTGGCCAGTACTCTATACTGACTCATGGATGGTGGCAAATGCTCTGTGGGGGTGGGTAAAGCAGTGGAAGCAGAGCAACTGGCAGCACAGAGGTAAACCCATCTGGGCTGCTGAATTATGGCAAGATATTGCTGACCGGCAAGGGAAACTAGTCGTGAAGGTACATCACGTAGATGCCCATGTACTCATGAGTCGGGCCACTGAGGAATGTCACAACAGTCAGCAAATGGACCAGGCTGCTAAGATTTCCAGACAGATTTGTACTGGGAACATAAAGGTGAACTGTTTTTAGTTCGGTGGGCCCGTGACACTTCAGGTCATCAAGGAAGGGATGCAACATATAAATGGGCTCGTGACCGAGGGGTGGATTTAACCATGGATGCTATTGCGCAGGTTATCCACGACTGTGAAACATGCGCCAAAATCAAGCAAGCTAAACGGTTAAAGCCTTTGTGGTATGTGGGACAATGGTTGAAATATAAATTTGGGGAGGCCTGGCAAATTGACTACATCACACTCCCTCAAACCCTCCAGGGTAAGCGCTATGTGCTTACAATGGTGGAAGGAAGCACTGGATGGTTGGAAACCTATTCTGTACCCCATGCCACTGCCTGGAATTCCGTCCTGGGCCTTGAAAGGCAAGTCTTGTGGTGACATGGTACTCCAGAAAGAATTGAGTCAGACAATGGGACTCATTTCAGAAACAGTCTTATAAGTAATTGGGCCAAAGAACATGGCATTGAGTGGGTATATCATATCCCCTATCATGCACCAGCTTCTGGGAAAATTGAGCAGTACAGTGGATTGTTAAAAACTACCCTGAAAGCAATGGGTGGTGGATCCTTTAAAAATTGAGACAAGCATTTAGTACAAGCTACCTGGTTAGTTAACACCAGGGGATCCCATCAGTCAAGCTGGTCCTGCTCAGTCAGACCTTTTACATACAGTAGAAGAGGATAAAGTCCCTGTGGTGCATGAAGGGAATATGCTGGGGAAAACTGTTTGGGTTTTTCCTGCCTCAGGCAAAGGCAAACCCATTCGTGGGACTGTTTTTGCTCAAGGACCCACATGTACTTGGTGGGTGATGCCAGAAAATGGAGAAACTCAATGTGTACCTCAAAGAAATTTGACCCTGGGTGAGAAAACTTAATTATGAGTAGTCTGATGTTAATTGTTATGTGATACTAACAGTGTTCAATAAGTGTTTTTCAGGATAACATAGTGGTGATAAAACCCTAACCAGCTTCATGAAGTGGCGTCCAGCAAAACTCTTCGAGGTGGACATGCTACCCATGGGCATGGACCACAATGAATTTCATTCACTTTTCCTACTCTGAGAATCCTGCTATGATAGATGAAATCCTGCAGTTATGAACTAAATGGACTTAGCAAACTTTTGTGTATCAAGATGAATCATAACTGTGTGACCTGCATTTATCTATTTCTATATATATAATGTTTGTATAGATTTGATAGATAGAAGTATTAGTGATCTGAGCATGAGGCAAATGGTATGGAATAAGGGGTGGAATGTCCTGGTTTGAGGTAAAACAGAACCAACTTTCTGTTCAGTAATTTTACTTCTTAGCTAGGCCTCTTCTAACTCTCTGAAAGTAACAGCATATTGTGCTGAAAACAGTTTGTTCTCAGAGTGATAAGACTAATGTTTACAGTTAGTGCCAAGGAACGGTATGCAGAGAGGGTCTTGCTTATACTTATTGCTGTAACAACCAAGGTCAGCTAATTTCATTATTTGCCCTGTTGAAGGGTCGGAAGCGGAAAAGCGTAGAGGGGTCCCACCCGTGGGGAGGAACAGACAGGACAGGTGTCCCAAAATTGACCGACAGGGTATTCCATCCCATCTGCCCCATGCTCAGTATAAAAGCTGAGGGATCAAAGGGTCAGTCTCTCTTTTCTTCAATGGCCAACGTCCAAGGAGGACCCTGTTTGTTCGTCTGCCTTTGATCCCGATCCATGTGTTCCTGACTCCAGCTCTGGAATCCAGTTCCCACCTGTCTCTGAGTCCAGTCTGGGACTTCCCTGGTGCCTGCTGGTGACGTCATCCTGGGAGCTTAATACAGTTTTGTATATACTATATCTATTTTATTATTTCCTTTATATTTTATTATTAATATTTCATTAAAGTAGTTTAGTTCCTTCTAAACCCGTAAATCTCTTTATCTCTCCTCCTCCTCTCTGTGTGTGAGATATAGGGGGAGAGCATCTTTTGCCAGCCACTGGCCAGTTTGGTCAAAACAACAACATTTGGTGTTTAACTCTGATAATTGAAGAGAGAGACTGCCAGAAGTGCAATAGTTTCTACGCTTTTTGTCTAGTTAAAGTTTGTTGCTTTTTTATTTTAGATTAAGTTATTTTTGGTATTTCTGGACCAATGTGTATTTAATGTACTATCTTTGCATGAAGTAGGTTTTATTATGAAGGTTGAGTCTTCGGTTTTCAGATGAATAATGAAAAATACTAAAGTTTAATCATGTTTTCTCTACTTATACCCTCATCGATTGATGTTAGAGGTCAAGGAAGAAAAAGAAACTAACTACTGGCATTATATTTGTCATATATTTTGTAACAGTACAGATGTTGATTTTTGCCCTATCTAGTCTAGCAACTCAGCCATCCTTAGCAAAGGTTGCTTTCTTTTTAAAATTAGTCCAAAATTTCTCTTCACCGGAAAAATAAAGCTTCAAATAAACATAATGGCTCTGTTTCAAATGATACAATATTCTGATTTTTCTATGCTTCATGTGACAGTGATAAATGAGATGGAAACCACTGTCTGTTTCAAAATGAACTGATCCATCTTAAAAGCCTCTTGGCTTTATGATCACCTTAAGTCACAGTAAAATTACTTACTTCATCTAAAAGTGAAATTACATTACTTCAGTATATTTAATCACTTACAGCTAGTTTAATCAAATTCTTAGATTTTACTCTAAGTGACTGCAAACAGACTCTTCAGCAGAGTGGTAATGGAATTATTTCCTAAGCTAGTTTAAAAAATGCTATTTTTTTATTTTTATTTGTACATAGATTATGATCCCTTACAACCTTGATCTGTCTCCTAGCATTGTATTCTTCTCTGTTTGGCAGTTGTTAGCTGTATTTATTTTCTCTTACTAGGGAAGAATCAATACAGTTTGCAATCTGTGAATAATTTAGCTGAAATACATTGGTCACATCAATTGAAGTTTATATAGCAAGGTGGGTTTTTTTAGGATCTAAAGATGACTGAATATGATGCTTCCACAGTTGAGCATTGTCTAAATGCAGTGGAGTGGGCTTGTCAAATGCCTCCTTTCTTGCAGGTTCACCAATGTTGAAGAATTAGTTCAAGATGTAATTTTGAGTCTGCTTGGAGAATTGTCACCACTGAAAAAGGTAAAAGACATTAAAACTAGGACAAAAGCAATATTGATTATCACAAATGTTTCTTCTTGTAAATGCTACTGGATAGGCTTTTTGGTGGTGTAAGTTCTGTTGGAAATTATACCTTAATTGTATGTTAGCTACTTGAGAAAATACTTTATTTTGTGCAGGTGACAGAGACTTTTTGTAAAAGCATTTCCTAATCCTGAAGATATAAGGGTTCCACTAAGAAAGAAATATCATGGTCTTCAGCAGTGACTTAGACACAGTATTGTTAAAGGTAATGTGCATCCTTCTACAGGAAATATTAATTTTCTTTTTTACCCTACTTAGTAATTAACTTGTGACAATGCCTTCTTTCATACCCCATATAAAATAGTTGTAGTTTTCAGTTAGATAACTTTGAGAGACTTTTGTGGCAAATTCTGTATTTTCTTTCTGATATGTCTCTACCAATAACAGAATATCCAAGTTTGTGGTGCTTCTTCACTTTATCAGTTTCTGTCTGTATTTCTAAATGCCTATAATTTATGATGATTCAAAGTTCATTATGTCTCAAATTGAGAGAATAAGTGAAAACTGAGAAGTTTTTATGTAAAAATCTCTTGGTTTTCTTTCTTTGGGTAGGTCCTGAAAGTGAAGAACTTTTTTGTTATATAGGCTACTGAAAATGTGAGAATGGAGTCCTTGAGATCTGTAATAAGGAGACTCAAGAATGGAGTCTTGAGATCTGTAATAAGGTCCCATAAAAATTAATAATAGGTCCCATAAAAATTAATATGTGAGAACCAGCAGAAGAGGGAGCAGCAGATGATGAGGAACACTGTGATGACAGTGAAAAATGACAGATTCTCATTAGGCACTAGTCTAAACAGAAGCACGCTTACTGATTTTGGGAATCCTCAGGTATACAGTGATGCTGAAACAGCAGATGCACTTTCTGATGCTTTGCTTACTGAAGAAATGAGAGCTCAAACACCGTCAATCCAAAGATATGAAAAAAGTGTCAACAGAAAGCTTTTCTATTAAAATAAATAAATAGTTTCTTCCTGTTCAAGTAATCTTTTCACCAAACAGGATAATTGTCGCTTTGTGTAATTTATCAAATTAAGAGTTATAAATGTACTAAATCTTAGAACTGACAATGTTATATTAGTTACTCTGTGACTAATGTGTTCTTGAAGTGTAAATTTTTATCAGCTATGGCCAAATTCATATATGATACTGCTAAGTTGCTGTCTATGTGAAAACTATGGATTTTGCATTTGATCAACTTGTCACCTTAACATCGTATTAATGTAAATTTGGTTTTGTTGGCGTTGCCTTAAAGGGTAAAGGAATTTGGCAGAAAATAAACCCTCTTGTGTTCCAGCTTGTCCTCAGATATCAGAGGGGCTGGGGGCGGCTGGGCTTAGGTTCTGAGTGATGCCCAATTCAGCACTATAGATTCAGTCACATTCAATGTATTGAACTACCACAATTACGGATGCACAATAGCACCATGTGCTTTCGGTCTAGTCGTGTTCAATGAACTAGCACGGCCACATTTAAGGAGTTTGATAGCGTTCAATGAGAACTCTC
Source organism: Fratercula arctica (assembly GCA_947846985.1). Taxonomy (NCBI): domain Eukaryota; kingdom Metazoa; phylum Chordata; class Aves; order Charadriiformes; family Alcidae; genus Fratercula; species Fratercula arctica. The sequence goes on along the minus strand of CANTUZ010000025.1, from coordinate 23,262,379 downwards.
AGGGATAGATTAATGAATAGTGCAGTTTGAGGCAACAGAATTGCAGATTCTTTTGGATTGCCGGTGATAGTACCCTGTCTGCAAAGCACGTGCAAGTAATATAGCAGCATGAAACAACTCCATATAGAGATTTCTAAGTTTCCCAGGGAAGCACTCGGTATAGCTGAGTGTTCGGATCTCATCCAATAGGCATCCCTATGGGGGGGAAAGAGAGGCTCAGCCTGTTGACTGGTCCCAGAAGTCAGTGATGGTTCATGATGTTATCTCCCTGACTTGTCTGTAATGGTATCTTCTCTAACATTCCTCAGTTCTTAAGCAATTTTTATACTATTTTTTACCTTTCAGGTGGAGCTTGAGTGACTCTAGTCATACATACCTTTGTTATGATTGGTGTAAAATTTCTTCGCTTTGCGTTTAAAAGTATAGACTAGCAGAAATTCATAGTGCAGACTCAGTGAGGGGTGGTCGCACCTTGGAGCCAGGTAGCTTTTGGGACGGAGGTGTGTTTTGGTATTATAATGATATTATGATGAGCAAAGTTCAACCTAAGGGCGTGATTTTTACAAGAAGTAAGAAACTTTTGGCTCAGGGTAACAACTATGCAATTTATCAATATTCATAGTACCATAAGTTCCCATTCCCTGCACTGATGCACAGAGTTTGGCTACGATATCTTCACACCGCCCCACTCTCCATGCTGTTTTTTTTCCACCTTAGAATCTGCTGACTCTAAGATTGCAGGTTATGCAGCCTAGGGAACTGTGGTGAAATGCATTCTTTGCATATCAGCTGCACTCTACCCTGGAAGTTTCAATGCTGTACCTTTTCTTAAAATGTGAATATAATTTTAGTTTCTAAGTTACCTCCAGCAATTATTCCACATAATCCACACCATGGCTATAGTTACTCAAGCTTCACGATATTTAGAAGGAATTGGGGATGTCAGATGCATTCCTGTGGTGAGGATTATCGAGTACATATACATCTCATGGGGATAACAGGTGAATTAAGCGTTTCATCATGATCCAAAGTCTAACATACAAGGTGAGTGTCAAAACAAAACACAATATAGTGAGTATTCATAAAACAGCAGGATGAAGCATCTTGTTGAAGACTCCTGCAGCAGTTGGCAACTATCCAAAAAGAGTGTCCCACCATTTATATTCTCCATCTTTCTTCACTCTTTCAAAGACATGATGTATCTCTTCGCTATCATGATGAAATGTGATTAGAGGGTTTTTTTGTCCGTTTTTTTTTTTGTACTCGCTGCAGCAACTGCTTCAGGTCTTCATGTTATAGTAGTCTTCTCACCAAGGTGAGATTCATTCCAATAGGGGCAGGCAGCAGGTCGTGGACTAGCATGTAGTTAGACTGTAACAATTGATAAGAAGTTATGGGAGCTGAGTAATTAAAATCGCATCCTATAATCTCGACAAAATTACAAACACAAACATTAGAGTGATCACTGGTATTTACAGTGGTATTATCTATGACTATAGAATCACAACAGGTTCTCATACAAACGCATCCTTTTCCAATATATACAAGTACCGTTTCTGGAGTTTTGTTGGGATGTATTTTGAAATGATAAACATTTTGTTTGGTGTCAAGACAAATGCCTTGGGCCTTGATGGTATTACTTTCACAAATGAATCCTTATTTTTCTTGTATAATGCATGCATCAGCATCGACAGTTTGCCATTTATTTCCATTCTGCTGGGCCCATGCTCTATGGGATATAGTTCCAAGTTCCATGGTGATTCAACCCCAGCACGATGATTAGGTATATGGTGTATACCGAAGCATTGCGTATTGTCAAAACAAAAGCTGTGGCTTTACCATCAGAGGGGTCATAAGTGAAATTAACTAGATACCACCAGGACTGAAATTTCTTCTCAGATTCAATTGCATTATCCCAAATTACTTTCAGAATTTCGGTAGGTAAGGTGCCTTCTTCACCTTCCCTTATAATTGCAGCTGCCATTGATTGCATCCACAGCTGAGCTTGGATACAACTAAGAGCTAGAGAAACATTGTTTTGGACTACATCAAGTGCATCTACGATCAACTGATGGTTTTTTTCATCATTTTTTTCCCACTGAGGTAATATATCTGATAAAAGCCATTGGTTAGTTCCCAGAGCTGAAAGGGTAGAGGGTGTTTCAATCTATTTAGGTCACTGGTATATTTAGGTCACTGGTAATTGTGGTTATTTTATTTGTGAGTACTTCAGCATCCATGCTGTTTAAGACTCCTAGTCCTGTTCCTAAGATACCAGTCACATCTCTCTCTGTTTTGGAGAGATGAGAGTCCATCCCTGTAACCATACTGACCATCCTGTGTAAGATGTACTCAGGAATGGCAAACAGGTAGGTTTGATCGCAGAGATATTAGTCTGCATTGATAATTCCACCCGTTTGAGGGAATATGACAGATTAAACAGCATCTGCTGCTGGCCTGTATTTTTAATTATGTAAGGACCAGTGTTGAAGATGTAAGGAGTTAGACTAATAGGAGGCTGAGTTGGTACATTCTCAGAAATTTGTGGGGACAGAGGTTTCTCATCCTTTACAATCCTCACAGATGTTGCTGTATCAATCATAAATTCAAATAGTAATTCTGTGCCTCTATAGCCCCAAATACAATACACAATTATAGGTTTGGTGAAGGTGAAATTATACCAGCAATCTGAATTTGGCTCTGTTATTTTGTAATGCTCACTATTACTGTCTTCTGGTTTGGAAGAATCAGTGTAAACTGTTTTAATTTCAGTTGGCCTATGGTAGGTAGACCCATTAATTACTCAGCAGCTGATTTGCATTTTCTCTCCTGGAATGGCTTGGAGTCTAGCCATCCAAAGAGAGTCATTCCAACTCCATTAATCTTTTAAGTAAATATTGTTCCCATATAACACTAGAGTGGAGAGATTTAAGTCCCTTTTGCTTTGTGGTGTTCCGGCACTTGCAGTGTATCTTGACAGTGCATGGTCCCAAGGGTCATCACCAGGCACCATGGTGAAAATGGGCATATTCCTAACTCCATGTTCTAGTGTGATAAAAGTCCTTTCTGTGTGGTAACTGACAGGTGTCTCAGAGTGTGTGTGATTAGATTAGGTTGTGTAGTTGAGTCAGGTTCAATCATATCTATTTTGAACTTAAATGACAGCCCTCTACTACGATGGCTAGGTATTCGCTTCTGATGCCAAAGACAAGTCACAATAGTGGGTTTCACCAGAGTAAAGTTATACCAACAATCCCACTTGTCAGTGACACAATACTTTGTTGTTACTGGGACTGAGAGAATATTGGATATTATAATTTGTGTGACCTTTTCATGTGTGGATCCATTGATCATTCTACACCCTATCTGGATTTCTTCTCCTGTGTTTCCCCTCAAGAGTGGAAGCCATCTCCTTATCCCAGCTCCACTCATGTTTTGAATACAGTTCAGCTCCATGTATTACCACAGTAGCTAAGTTTAAGTTTTCATTGATGGAGCAGGGTCCCATAATCCCTGTGTATTTAACATAAACTTGGGACCACAGCCATTCTGGGTCTTTCTGGCTACAAATCAAAGGAAATTGTATTAGGATCAGGGTGAAACACAGTATCATTAATTTAATCTGTTGGTTTGTCATCTTAAAACATGTTGCTCGTTTTATCTGGAGACCCAAGGTTCCCTGGATGCATTCAAGGTCAGTGTAGGCTAATCCATCCATCCACATGCAGTTAATTCAGGATTCCTGTGAACACAAAAGGAAAGAAAACATACTCCATCTTACTTAACCAGCAGGGTTAAAAAGAAGGTAAGACCCACCAGGTGCTAATATGGTGTACTTTTCCTGAGCAATATCTGACTTCCCATGCATAGGGATTTTTGGGTGTAGCTAACACCATTGGTACCATTCCAATCCTGAGGCATTTTCACCATCACAGGTTGTCCGGTGTAAAATCTTATAGGATATTCTCCTGGCTTGGTATGAACTTTCAGGGTGATTTTATTAGCAGATACACAAAAGGCTTTCATTTTAGGGCAGCTATCTCCACTCCATCTGTTATTTCACTGGTAGATAGCATTATTCAATTGCAAATGCCATCCAGATTCATGAGTTTTTGCAAAATGCTTAACCAATGCTTAACCATTTGACGATGCGTTAGCCTGAGGATAATAGGGAGTGTGGAATACCCCCTGAATTCTTTCTTCCTTGGCCCAGTCTTGTACCACGGTAGCTGTAAAGTGTGAACCATTGTCACTTTGAATTTCCTCTGGAAGGGGAAGTGTACTGAACCATCCTTTAAGGCCTTTTACTGTGTGGTAAGATCTGGTTGGAGATTAAAGTCCTCTTTGCAATTCCTGTTTAAAATCTAACTCATTTATCTAGATACCAGATTATTTGAGCAAATCCTTACAAGTTAAATCACTGTGTCTAGTTTTAGACATCAACTTTGAAGACAGCTAGTATTGGAGAGAGACTATGGAAAATCAAGACGGAGGAGACTTGAATTTAGATTTATTTGTGCTTGAAGACAGTACAGTTACAGTCTGACTAAAGTATTTAAAGTAGCTGTGGACTGGTGAAGGAGAAGGCTTTTCTCCCAGATCAAAAGAGATTTTTCTCTTGGTTTTGGTTTGTATTTTCTGTTTTCTGACAAGTGCCACTTGTATTTTACTTACAACTTACTGCCAAAATGTTGTGCATGCTTCAAACTATGCATGATTATGTATGGGGTTTTTGCCTCTCATACTATCTTCAGTGATAATAATTTAGAGTAGTTTGATACCAGATTTGTATTACTGGTGCTGAAGGCCAAATCTTACTGTATATCTTTGTATAGAGTATATTTAATTGTCACATACTATAAGTGACAATTGACGCTTAATTGATGCTGATCTCTTATTTCATGATTCCTTTAGATAATTCAGAGGACCATTGCTTTCCTTAATGCAAAAAGGGGCAAAACTCAGATTCCACAGGCAACTGTAAATCCAGAATTTCTCAGTTCTATAATAAAGGATATTGTGTAAGGGATAATAGAGGCTGGTCCGAGTGAGACACGATGGAAAATTACTAGTTGAACCAAACCCAGTATGTGTGCTGAGAAAATGGAACTCAGTACTGTTGTTGCAAAAACTATGTGCATATCCATGAGAACCTGACCTTCAAAGAAGAAAACAACAAGAAGGGAGTGCAACAATGTGGTCGTGTATCAGAAAGCCGCTGTTAGCAAAGCTGGATCATGAGCCTGGTGGGGCTTGCTGCATGCGCTGGCCACGCATGCAGCGACCCTAGCCTGTACTTTTCCACTCAATTCGGGGCAGGATATAAGGAGGCTGTCTCAGGGCAGAGAGAGACATAAGCGCACTTTGAAGATACAGGGGACGCCCTGAAGGCACTGTGCCTACCTCTCTCTGCCATATCAATGAGGCTCCTTGTTATCCTGCTGCTCGGTGATGCTACTATGATCTATGGGTGGGTAAGACTCTCTTAAGTAACTTTTGGGACATTTGGGAACTGCTTAGCAAGGCTTCGCAAGAAAGCCGAATTAACTTTTTTTTTCCTTGTGTGAGCTCTGGTTTGTACATTGGAATCTCTCTAAAAAGAACTGGTTACAGATATAAATTTAAGCATAAACATACTATATGAAATTGTATCTTTTTTTAACTAGTGATTTTTTTTTATTGTTATTATTAATAGAGTCCAAGTAATCAATATCCAAAAGAATTTATGTCTCGGATCGGGGAGGTGGCATCCACATAATTCCTAACATGGACTAGGTGGCAGCTGCATAGTTCCTGCTACAATTATCAACTTTGTAAAAGAGAATTCGAATTTTATTATGCATTATAATATCACATGCAATTATGTCAGCTCTTCTCAAATGACCAAATTTGTAATATGAAATATTGAGGAAATCTAAATGATTTTGCTGGTTCTGTTCTGTGCTCCTGTTACTTTTCATGAAAAAAATCTTAGGTGCCCTCTTTAAGCGTTATTAGCATTAACAGTTTTGGAAGCAGACAGTCTTGAATATTGTTACATTGTTGTTACAAGACTTCACTTTATATAGAACTTCAGTAGTGAGACATAACATAACATGTGAGAGACAGTAAAGCAGATGATTAAATATTCTCCAACAGCAGGTGTACCTTTAAGTAGAAAACAAGGTAGCTGTTGCATATGAAGTGAATTGTACATGATTGTTTACAAACTTAGTAATGTGGAAATGGGCTCTAGATTTCTGATATAATTGATATCATGGTTTTCTCAAAGAATTCAGATAACTTCCACTCTCTTCAGTGTAATTTTCCTTATGCTGGGATGAGAGTTCACAATGTTAGTTTATTTTTTCTGTGGATCTGTAATCTAGCTATGTTCACATGTGTGTATGTCAGAAAAATAGATGGAAAAGGCAGTAAATATTTTATTTGTTAATATCTTATACAATTCCGGAGATGGAGATTCCGTAACCTAAAGGCATTTGTGACATTTCTTTTCATCTTCTGCAGCACGAAAAAACAAAAGAGCTTTGGTATTAGTATTCTAATGGTGCGTGTCTTCTCTGACAATAATTTTTTTTTTTTTTTTAATGAAGGAAGCTTCTGTGAGGGAGACAAATATATTCTTAACCAGATGATTTTGAAGTCATGGTGCAGTTTATGCCTTCCATTTTCTCTTTGGTAGATCATGTGTGTTGGTTACATTTTTCTGGAAACAGCCCATCTGAAAGACCATTAATGTCAATAAAACATTACAGCTATAAAAAAAATAAATATTAATGTTGGTGTATTGGGTTTGCATGGCAACGTTTTGGTAGCAGGGGGCCTACAGGGGTGGCTTCTGTGAGAAGATGCCAGAAGCTTCCCCTATATCAAATAGAGCCAATGCCAGCTGGCTACAAGACAGACCTGCTACTGGCCAAAGTTGAGCCAATCAGTGATGGTGGTAGTGCCTCTGTGATAACATATTTAAGAAGGGGAAAGAAAACCTGCTGTGCAAGAGCAGCTGGCAGAGAAGAATGAGAATATGTGAGAGAAACAACTATGCAGACACCAAGGTCAGTGAAGGAGGAGGGGGAGGAGGTGCTCCAGGCATCGGAGCAGAGATTCCCCTGCAGCCCATGGTGAAGACTATGGTGAAGCAGGCTGTCCCCCTACAGCCCATGGAGCTTAACAGTGGAGCAGATATCCACCTGCAGCCTGTGGAGGACCCCACAGCAGAGCAGGTGGATGTGCCCAAAGGAGGCTGTGACCCCATGGAGAGCTTGCACTGGAGCAGGCTCCTGGCAGGACCTGTGGAGAGAGAACAGGTTTGCTGTCAGGACTTGTGACCTTGTGGGGGACCCATGCTGGAGCATTTCATGAAGAACCGCAGCCCGTGGGAAGGACCCACATTGGAGAAGTTCATGGAGGACTATGTCCTGTGGGAAGGACCCCACGCTGGAGCTGGGGAAGAGTGTGAGGAGGAAGGAGCGGCAGAGACAAGGTGTGATGAACTGACTGCAACCCTTATTCCCCATTCCCCTGTGCCGCTCGGGGGGAGGAGGTAGAGAAATCAGGAGTGAAGCCCAGGAAGAAGGGAGGGGTGGGGGGAAGATGTTTTAAGATTTGAGTTTATTTCTCATTATCCTACTCTGATTTGATTGGCAATAAATTAAATTAATTTGCCCGAGTTGAGTCTGTCTTGCCTGTGACAGTAATTGGCAAGTGATCTCTCCCTGTCCTTGACCCACAAGCCTTTTGTTATATTTTCTCTTCCCTGTCCAGTTGAGGAGGTGGAGTGATAGAGTGGCTTGGTGGGCACCTGGCATCCAGCCAGGGTCAACCCACCACATTTGGTTTAAGTAAAATTTAGAGAGAAATTTTATTAGAACATTGATTATATCACAGCAGCGTTTATTTTACAATTATGTACTCATCTGCAATCTGAGAGGAACAGCATACTTAAACCAAGTCAGATACTTAAAATATTTCTGTTATTACCTTTTGTAATTCCAATTACTAGAATGTCTACAAAGTAAAAATATTTTTATAAGAAGGAAATTAATTATGAGAATTATTCTGTGCCTCATATGACTGAAGATCTTAATGAAGTGGGACCATTTCTTCAGGAGGAGTCAGATGTAGCATCAGAAAGCAAAGGTTTGTTTTTATGGTATATCCTTTTGCTATGATCTGGCATATAAAACCCTACGAGTTTTGCCTGAATAGGATTATATGTCCCTCTGTTTATTTAATCAGAAAAGGAAATAAGTTTTCATTGTTCTATTGAAATTATTATTGTATCCATTTTATACAATTGCTTTCTCAAGACTTTTTCTGATCAGTTTTTCACTTATGTAACTTTTTTGCTATATAGGACAATGTATATTAACATATTTAATTCTCCCATTTACTTTCATTCCAAAATATTCATGCAAATACAATTTGAAAATTTTTAAGAGCTGAGTATGCATACATTAAGTTTATAATATTCCTACCATGAAAATAAGCTTTTTTTTTTTCTTGTGCATGCATCATCACTAGTACTAACACAAGTTTTGAATTTGCTGAGATCTCTCTCAATCCCTTTCTCCTCACTAAGGGAAAAGTGGACTAACGTTAACAGTTGACAGAAATCACATAACAGTGCTGTATGTCATGTAGCTTTCTGATTTAGAGTAATTGTGTTTATTTTGTAGAGTTCTTTGAGGAGCCCCATGAAACTCCAAAGGGCTCAAATAGCTCTGTTGGGATCAAACCTGTAGAACATCAAAGAGGAAAGGCAAGTTATCATCTTGCATAGAAGCAGCAAATTATTATGAATACTCTTTTCAAAATATCCTGAATTCCTCAATATACTTCAACTTGAGGGAGGGGAACCTCAATCCATCCCACTCCTACCAGTTTAATGTCAGTGCCAGCAATAGATGCCCAGAGCCTGGAGAAGGATCACAGGTCACAGGAGAGTACCTGGAGTGCAGCACAAAGGAATACTAGCCACTCCAGCCAGTAAGTCAGCTTCATCGGGGGCCCAACTTAAATGCCTCTATGCAAACACACGTAGCATGGGGAATAAACAGGAGGACCAGGATGACAGAGCAGATGAGGCCCTCTATAGACAGACAGGAGCAGCCTCATGTTCACAAGCCCTGGTCCTCATGGGGGACTTCAACCACCCCAATAGCTGTTGGAGGGACAACACAGCAGGGCATAAGCAATCCAGGAGGTTCCTGGAATGCGTGAATGATAACTTCCTTCCCCAAGTTATAGAGGAGCCAACGAGGAGAGGAGCTATGCTGGACCTTGTCCTTACCAACAAAGAGGGGCTGGGGGGGGGTGTCAAGCTCAAGGGTAACCTTGGCTGCAGTGACCATGAAATGGTGGAGTTCAAGATCCTTAGGGCAGCAAGGAGGGTGCACAGCAAGCTCACTACCCTGGACTTCAGGAGAGCAGACTTTGGCCTCTTGAGGGACCTGCTTGGTAGAGTACCATGGGATAAAGCCCTGGAGGGAAGAGGGGCCCAAGAAAGCCAGTTAATATTCAAGGATCACCTCCTTCAAGCTCAGGAGCAATGGATTCCAACAAAGAAGTAGTCAGGCAAAAATGCTAGGAGGCCTGCATGGATGAACAAGGAGCTCCTGGACAAACTCAAACAGAAAAAGGAAGCCTACAGAGGGTGGAAGCAAGGACAGGTAGCCCAGGAGGAATACAGAGAAATTGTCTGAGAAGCCAGGGATCCGGTTAGGAAAGCTAAAGTCCTGATAGATTTAAATCTGGTCAGGGACATCAAGGATGACAAGAAAAGCTTCTACAGGTATGTCAGTGATGACTAGGGAAATCGTGGTCCCTCTCCAGAAGGAAACAGGAGACTTGGTCACCCATGCAGAGAAGGCTGAGGTACTCGACTTTTTTGCCTCGGTCTTCACCAGCAAGTGCTCTAGCCACACCACCCAAGTCACAGAATCCAAAGGCAAGGACTGTGAGAATGAGGAACCACCCACTGTAGGAGAAGATCAGGTTCCAGACCATCTAAGGAACCTGAATGTGCACGAGTCCATGGGACCTGATGAGATGCACCTCAGGGTCCTGAGGGAACTGGCGGATGAAGTTGCTAAGATACTATCCATTATATCTGAAAAGGCATGTCAGACTGGTGAAGTTCCCACTGACTGGAAAAGGGGAAACATAACCCCCATTTTCAAAAACGGAAAAAAGGAACACCCAGGGAACTACAGGCCAGTTAGTCTCACCTCTGTGCCTGGAAAGATCATGGAGCAGATCCTCCTGGAAACTCTACTAAGGCACATGGAAAATAAGGAGGTGATTGGTGATAGCCAACATGGTTTCACTAAGGGCAAATCATGCCTGACAAATTTGGTGGCCTTCTATGACAGGGTTAGAGCGTTGGTGGATAAGGGAAGAGCAAGCAATATCATCTACCTGGACTTGTGCAAAGCATTTGACACTGCCTGATGTGACATCCTTGTTTCTAAATTGGAAAAGCATGGATTTGATGGATGGACCACTCGGTGGATAAGGAACTGGCTGGATGGCCACACACAAAGGTTTGCAGTCAATGACTCAATGTCCACGTGGAAACCAGTGACAAGTGGCATTCCTCAGGGGTCAGTACTGGGACCAGTGCTGTTCAACATCTTTGTCAGAGACGTGGACAGTGGGATTAAGTGCCCCCTCAGCAAGTTTGCCGATGACACCAAGCTGACTAGCGCAGTTGACACACTGGAGGGAAGGGATGCCATCCAGAGGGACCTGGACAGGCTTGAGAGGTGGGCCTGTGCAAACCTCATGAAGGTCAACCAAGCCAAGTGCAAGGTCCTGCACCTGGGTCATGGCAATCCCAGGCACAAATACAGGTTGAGCAGAGAATGGCTTGAGAGCAGCCCTGAGGAGAAGAACTTGGGGGTGCTGGTGGACGAGAAGCTCAACATGAGCAGGCAATGCGCGCTTGCATCCCAGAAGGCCAACTGCATCCTGGGCTGCATCAAAAGAAGCGTGGCCAGCAGGTTGAGAGAGGTGATTCTGCCCCCTCTACTCTGCTCTGGTGAGACCCCACGTGGAGTACTGTGTCCAGCTCTGGAGTCCTCAGCACAAGAAGGACATGGACCTGTTGGAATGGGTTCAGCAGAGGGCCACGAAGATGATCAGAGGGCTGGAGCACCTATGCTATGAGGTCAGGCTGAGAGAGTTGGGGTTGTTCAGCCTGGAGAAGAGAAGGCTCTGGGGAGACCTTACAGCAGCCTTCCAGTACCTGAAGGGGGCCTACAGGAAGGATGGGGAGGGACTCTTTATCAGGGAGTGTAATGATAGGACAAGGGGTAACGGCTTCACACTGAAAGAGGGTAGATTTAGATTGGATATTAGGAAGAAATTCTTTACTGTGAAGGTGGTGAGGCAGTGGAACAGGTTGCCCAGGGAGGCTGTGGAAGCCCCATTCCCTGGAAGTGTTCAAGGCCAGGCTGGACGAGGCTTTGAGCAGCCTGGTCTAGTGGGAGGTGTCCCTTCCCATGGCAGGGGGGTTGCAACTAGATGATCTTTAAGGTCCCTTCCAACCCAAACCATTCTATGAAGATGCTTATTTTGCTCCTGTCTGAAAACTCAGTCTGGATCTGTAAATGAGCCTTGTTCTCATGCATCATCTTTGCTCATAAGTCTCCTGTTTTTGAAATTGTCTAAGGACTGTTATGCTGAAATGTGAATTGTTATAGCATCTGTTTGCTTGCCTGTAGTGCTCTAGATTTGGTGCAGTTAATAGGATTAGAAACAATTAATGTATTTTGCTCCTCAATTTTACAACGCATTTCTGGTTGTTCTGAATCTCTGGTGTGTGTAAAATCCTGCATTTGTTTTTAATTTTGTAGTTTGTAAATAGTTTGTGTATAATAGAGTCATTGCCACATTTCCATCCTTATCCTTACCTAGGAGGTGTGAGATTAGCAGAGTGTATTTTTGGGGTACTATACGGATATGAATTTGTAAATAAAAACTCATAATAATGACAGAAAAAAAAAAAAAGATGCTCAGATGAATCATTAGGATATCTCCTCATTTCTGATCTGTAGCTGTCCTCTGAAAAATATGTAATTTTGATTATTTTTTCAGTCAGATTTTTTTCAAGTGGTTGATTAATCAAAAGTATGTTTCCCTTTTAGGCTAATACAATAATACTTACTTGAAGCAGAAGGGGGATATAAAAATATACAAGTTCAGATGCATCTTTTTATACTCCAGCATGTCTCCATTTCAGATGTAGATAGGCCCTGGGAAGACCAAAAGGTGGAAAAAACAAAGGAAAGGCTGAACAAAATGCGAGAGACTTTTGGTTGTTTTAATTTCTCTTTTAGCTTTGTTTAAAAATCTAAAGTATTTTTGTTAATTATGGAATCCAGTGCAATCTCAATGGGTTCTTGCTGTTGTTTATAGCAACAATGTCACAGTTTGAAACAAAATCTAAGTAATCTTCTATTTCACATATACAGGCATTTCACATATACAAAGTCCTGGGTGGACGAGTGGTTATTTTAGTAATGAGCAAATAAAAGAGGCATGGTTTGCAGGGAGGTGTAGTATTTTATATCTGGGCACAGGATAGAGAATAACTGGAAAAGCTTTCAGATATACAGTTCCTTCTCCAGATGTGAAATATGAGTGGCATCTTCAGGCTAAATACAGGTGGAGAGCTGTTATTCTAGGAAATTTAACAGTTACTTTGTTACACAATTTAGAAAAGAGATTGGCGTCTAGGAAGCGGAAGGGAAGATGAAAATGGATAGGTTAGTTCCTGAAGAAGGAGGGAGATATTTTACACAACTTAAGAAATTCAAGAAATTTACTTCATTGAGATATTTTTAAAAATTTTATGTTTTAAAATATCTCTACATTTGTAATATAATGTATATAAAATTGTAGACACAGTCTATAAACCTGATCGTCATATCATCTGTTTGAATTGATTACTGCTCAGTTTTTCTCTGAAGTTTTTCAAGAGAAGAAACTCTGTATTTTGTGAACACAGGGTTCTTTATGTTTACCATGAGGAATCTTGGTGTTTTGAGATGTTTTTCATTTGTTTTAATAATAGAAAAATATCATCCTATTTTTATTACTTCAGTTTGCTTTTTTCTTGAATCCAGCAAATTTGTTTGTAATAATGAAACCTTTTCCTCTGATATATAGTGCCTGAATGTCTTAATGTTTAGAAAATCTTATTAATTGTGATGGCATATAAAGAAATATCCCTGTGTATGTATAATGTTTGTTAAAAGCTTTAATATGACCTAATTTTTAAAAGACCTAGAATTCTCTACTATTTTAAACTGATATACTTTTGTTTTGAAAGAAACAAAAATAACTGCACATAAGATGCCTCTCAAAGATTTCTTATGATACAAGCTTTTCTTTTTTTAGGAATGCAGATTGTAATCAGATTAACAGTATTGCTTAAATTGGATTTTTCTCTTCTTTTGTCAACTCAATCTATCTCTTTTTTTTTGCCTGCTGTTTGTGTTGAACAGCAAGAACCTTTTTAGTGCTTTTATTTGAATAAGTTTTTGACTGCTAGGGAGACAAAGCAGAAATGTCAATATTTACCAGCTCAAATTGTATGCAATGCAGTAATAGAAACAATGCAGATAAGTATAGTTCTGATCAGGTGGCTTTCAGGTATTTTATCTCATGCTAATTTAAATATTTTTTCAAGAGGTTATATATTAAAATATATGCATATAAAATGAAAATAAACAGTGTAATACATTACTGTAGTTTTACAATACTAATTTTTTTCTTTCTTTATAGCATGACTGAGGTTGTTACTAGCACCATTTCTTACTCGTTCTCTTTAGAACAAGATGCAAAAGTTCACAGGTAAGATAAACCTATAATGTTTTATGCAATAAATAATGGACTACCCCTACTAAATCTTCAGTCTCAAGTAACATGACGTGTAGATTTGAGTACAAAATATTTGCAGGTATAGTATATTGTATCTGCAAACTGTAGTACTAGGTAACCTTTTCTAAAACGTCTTTGTACTGTAATCGTTGAGGATCATGTACTCTTGCATGTTGTCCAGAATATCACATGAATCAATCATGTTAATTCAGAGCTATCAGATTTAAATAGAAGTGATACTCTTATTTTCTGGTCCCAGACAGAATTATAACTATATAATATTACTATAGAAGATATATTGTTACATAAAACAATAACATTCTAAAGTTATATTCATTTTTAATAAAATGATTAAAATGTATATGTCCTACAGTAACTGATAGATACACATAAACATATACCTAATATTTCTATAAACAGGGAGAAAGTTGGAATTGGGAAAAGGAGTCAAGAGTTAGTCTCAGGTTTTTGCTTCTAGAACAGTCCTCTATAATATGAGGGGTTTTTCAGTTTAGAGAAAGACCTGAAGTACACATCCCTTCAGAGTTCATTTTCATGTGTCTCTAGTCTCATTTCCTTCTTGAGTTTTTCATGCTGGCTTTTTTTAAAAAAACCTTTCTCCAACTTTAGGGTTTCATGCCACGCTTACACATTCTCATTGTCTTCCAAAAGATTTCCTGTGCCTCACACCTATTACATATCCAAAACCATTCCAATATTACTCATTAGCCATTGCTTTACACTTCTGTTTTATTTCTTCATATGTTTGGAGGCCATCATGTTCAGTAGTGAAAAATCCTCCAAAGCTGGCCTGTACCTGTAGCAATGTCAGCATTTTTCTTAAACAGAGAAATGTCTTTTGGGTTAATTTCTGTTGATACAGAGAAAGTCCGCCAGTTTCTTTATAACTTCATGTAAATCCTAACCCTCTCTTCTTCATTTAAGTACTTCATCTACTTAACAGTCTTTACCTACTATGAGATCTAATTATTTCTGTGAGTAATTGGAAAATTCAACATATTGTATCATCTGGTACATGTTATTTTAATTTTAATTGTTTTCTGATCTGAAATTCTGTTGTTGATTTTAAAATTCCAAATAGATAAAGGTGCATTTAATTATTTAAGTGAAAGCAAATCTGCCATCTCTCTTATTTCAGCTAATAACGTCCTTATCCATTTTCCTTCACCTGTTTCATTTTATGACTAACAGACCCTCTTTCTGTCAAATCACTGGTTTCTGCCTGTATCTATCAAAGATGTTTCAGATACCCCTGTGACTAAAAAAAACCAGATAGATCTTATGTCTTTACTACTGTTTTTCATTCAGTATATTAGGAATCATAAGGAAAAAGATGTCATACATGCTCTCCAATGAAGATTATGCAGTGTTTATTAAATTGATCATACAAATTAATTATGCTTTAGAAAAATGTAGATGTGTTGTGGTTTGGCCTCAGATGGCAACAAAGAACCACATGCCGCTCGCTCGGGCTTTCCCAATACAGGAAGAATCAGAAGAAAAAGGCAAATCTCTTGGGTTGAGACAAAGGCAGTTTAACAGAACAGCAGAGGGAACAAGAAAACAACAACAATAACATGGATAGAGGAATATACAAACACCATTATGGAACCACCGCTCCCCGCCACTCACCGACTGGACCTGGGAAGCCCCAGCCCACTCCAAGTGGCGACTTCCTGCCCCCTCCCCCGGCAGCTCAGGGTGGGCATGGCTCACATGGCATGGAATACCTGTGTCCCTGCCGGAACCCGGGGAGAATTAACCCTGTCCACACCGGAACCAGGACAAGATGTCTAAAATTTTCTGGATTGATTTAAGGCAACCTAGTATAGGTGTTCTGAACTACAGAAGATTTTAATACTTTTCTTCTTTTCCTAAACTACTTCAATGAAAATATTAATAAAATAATAAAAAAGAAAAGAATGAAATAGATACAATATATACAAAACCAGTATCAAGCTCCCAGGATGACGATCGCATCACTGGCAGGCAAAGGGAAAGTTCCAGACTGGACTCAGCGACGGACAGGAACTGGATTCCAGATCTGGAGTCAGGAATGCACGGATCGGGATCAAAGGCAGATGAACAGACAGAGTCCTCCTCAGATGCCGGCCATTGAAGAAAGAGGGATGAGCCTTTGATCCCTCAGCTTTTATACTGAGCATGAGGCAGATGGGATGGAATAGCCCTGTTGGTCAGTTTTGCGTCACCTGTCCTGTCCGCTCCTCCCCACAGGTGCGACCTCTCTATGCTTTTCTGCTTCCAACCCTCCAATGGGGCAAATATCAAAGTTAGCTGACCTTGGTTGTTATAGCAATAAGTATAAGCAAGAGCCTCTGCATACCATTCCTTGGCATAAATTACAAATAACCAGGTCTTATCACTCTGAGAGCGAACAGTGTCTCCATAATATGCTGTTAATTTCAGAGAGTTCAGTTAGTTTGAAGAGGCTTATCTGCAAAGTAAAATTACTGAACAGAAAATTGGTTCTGTTTTACTTCAAACCAGGACAGATCCCAAGGCAAATGCATGAGGAAGATAAAAGATGGGCAGAAACTGTGCATAAGGGACCTCCTGAACACCTGGTTCAAGATCAGTATGAAGGACAGCAAGAAGTTTCACCTCAGCAGCAGTAATCTGCAGATGTGAATATGGGCAAAGCACACCCAGAACCCTGCTGGTATTCTACTATTGCACTTGCAACTTGACCCAGTACCTAGAC
This sequence comes from Fratercula arctica, assembly GCA_947846985.1. Classification (NCBI taxonomy): domain Eukaryota; kingdom Metazoa; phylum Chordata; class Aves; order Charadriiformes; family Alcidae; genus Fratercula; species Fratercula arctica. Next base: position 23,245,749 of record CANTUZ010000025.1, on the reverse strand, counting down.
TTCCACCAGTTGTAAGACAGCCAATCATTACTTTAATTACCTGTTAAACCTGTAACAAAGGAGAGTGACTGCAGGGAAACACTACAGCACATAGGACTATCACTACTCCATGCTAATTTATGTCAAAAAAAAGAAAGCACTAGATTTTAATAATATATTTTTCCAAGTTGCAGGAATTTTTTCAGTTTCATGGTTTCTTATTCATCAAAAATAAGTTAATGTTTACAGAGTATGGAATTTGGAAGTGTTCAGCACAGTAACCAGAAGGGATATAGATCTATGGTACTTTCTTATTTACATGTCAATATGAGATGGGCTGCAAGCTTGGAAATGTTTTTAACAACAGTTTGATTCCACATTCCATAGATCGTCAACATTCAGACCACTAGTACTGAATGTATAAGGAATCTACTAACTAAAATACTGAATAATATATATGTGGTAAAAAATATAATTCTGTTTTTACAGAAATTTCAATAGAATTATTTACAGAAATACAAAGAATTAAATAAATCCTCTTTTGTAATGGAAGAAATGGAATACTAAAAGGGTTGATAAGAAAACTGTCTTCTGGATGTTAAGAACTTGATGGTTTCGGAAATGTTGTTCTGATAGACTCTCATATACTGGCTCATTACAGTTAAGAACAGGAATGTTTTTCCTTGAAAGCTGCTGCTTCAGTTCTTGTCTACATTGCATGCTTCCTAACTTCATCCTCAACCACAAACATTAGAAATGCAAATATGGCCTGGTGGCTAAAATATAAGTATGGGGAGGACTGGCAAATCGACTATATCTCCCTTCCACGAACCCGCCAGGGAAAAACGCTATGTGCTTACAATGGTGGAAGCAACCACCAGATGGCTGGAAACATATGCTCTGTCTAATGCAACTGCCCATAATACACTTTTAGGCCTTGAAAAACAAGTCTTGTGACGACATGGTACTCCAGAGAGAATTGAGTCAGACAATGGGACCCATGTCCAAAATAATCTTATAGTCGCCTGGGCTAAAGAGCATGGTATCGAGTGGATATATCACATCTCCTATCATGCAGCAGCTCCCAGAAGAGTTGAATGATGCAATGGACTGCTGAAGACTACTCTGAAAGCGATGAGTGCTGGAACATTTAAAAAGTGGGATGAGCATTTAGCAAAAGCCACCTGGCTAGTCAACACCAGGGGAACTGTCAGCTGAGCTGGTCCCGCTCAGTCAGAGCTTTTATCTACTGTAGAAAGGGATAAGGTTCCTGTGGTGCATGTAACGAATATGTTGGGTAAAACGGTCTGGGTTACCTCGGCCTCAGGTAAAGGCAGACCCACTTCTGGGGTTGCTTTTGCTGAAGGACCAGGGAATGCTTGGTGGATGATGTAGGAGAATGGAGAGGTCTGATGTGTACATTTAGGAGATCTGATTTTGGGTGAGAATCCTCAATTTAAAATGTATGGTGTTAATTGTTACATAATACTAACAGTATTCAATAAGTGTTTTTCAGGATAACATAGTGGTAATGAAACCAGAGCCAGCTTCATTGAATGGTGTCCAGCGACAGGGAAAATGCTAGCTGTGAGCACAACACATTAATTGCTGCACCTAACTCCACGCATCTGTCATCCTGTATTGAGGCCTCGTCCTGATCGGACAACTGAGTGAATGCCACATTACTTGTTTCTACCCTAAAGGACTATTATGATAGATGGAACTCACAGTTTTGGACTAAAGAAATTCAATGGACCTTTTAGAGGAATAGTTCATAGCTTTAGAGGATTATATTTGTGTGTGTGTATATATATACACTAGAAGACAAATATAATAGTAATTTGAGTGGGACATATATATGGTATGAAACAAGGGGTGGAATGTCCTGGGTTGAGCGACACAGGACTAACTTCTCTTCTAATGCTTGGAAAAACTGCACTTTTAGAAGACTCCTGAAAATATTTACTTCATAGCCAGTTAGGCTATGTGGGATTCAAGGTCTCACTGTTTTCAAGCCTTGCCAGGTGCAGGGATGAGGAGGAGCGAGACCTGGGCACTTGACCCAAGCTGGCCAACAGGATTATTTCATACCATGAACGTCACTTTCAATATAAATTAAAAAGCTTGCTGCGTAGTGCTCTCTCTCCCTTCATGGCAGCAGTCCAAAGAACTTCTTGCCCTGAAGGCCTTCCCTTCCTCCCGAAACCATAGCACTTGCAGTGTCTCATATTTGCTGTCCACTGCTGGGAGTGCACAGCTTCCTACTGATAGAATTGGCCGAGTATAATCTTTGTATATTTTATATTGGTATCGGGATCAATACTGGTTCTTTAGTATTGTTAATTATTTAGTCTTATCCTATTAAATCTATTTATATTTCAACCCTCGTGTTTCCTTGTTTTTCCCTGGTTCCCCTTCCTGGGTGGGGAGGGGTCATTGGGTGATAGAATAATTGTCTAAACAACAATAAATTTTTGTAGGTTTCTCAAACCATAACAAACTATTAGTGAAGTACATTCTGTGGAGAAAATTCTTATCTTTTCATTTACTTTCATGAAATAGTTTACAGGTGTACACATTAGCTGAGATTCTGGTCTGATGCTGTTAATGTTACATTTTCACTTTCTCCATAAATTGCTGAAGGAGTTGTGTTTATATAATGAGATCCAAACTGGACCTGCTCTGTTCATCCAATTTGACTGGGATTCCCCACTCTGTTTCCTTTATCATTGTTTCATTTTTGCTTCTCTCTTTCTCTCTGCTTTCAGGCACCAAAATTCATTCCACTTCAAGATCTCATTGCATTTGAGCGATTTCACCAGGCACACACAGTCCAGGAGGTTTCTGCAGAGCACTGATGATAATTTCTTGACACAGGCAGTGGAGGAGCCAACGAGGAGAGGTGTGCTGCTGGGCCTTGTACTAACAAACAAAGAACAACTGGTGGGGATGTGAAGGTTGGGGGCAGCCTTGGCTGCAGTGACCATGAGATGGTGGAGTTCAGGATCCTGTGTGGAAGAAGCAGGGCAAAAAGTAGGATTACAACCCTGGACTTCAGGAGAGCTGACTTTGGCCTCTTCAAAGACCTACTTGGAGGAATCCCATGGGTTAGGGCTCTAGAAGGTAGGTTCTCCAAGAGAGCTGGTTAATATTCAAGCACCACTTCCTCCAAGCTCAAGATCAGTGCATCCCTAGCAGCAAGAAATCAGGCAAAGGAGGCAGGAAACCTGCATGGATGAGCAAGGAGCTTCTGGGAAAACTCAGATGGAAGAAGGAAGTTTATACAATGTGGAAAAAGGGACTGGCCACTTGGGAGGAATATAGGAACGTTGTTAGAACATGTAGGGATGCAATGAGAAAGGCTAAGGCCCACTTGGAATTAAATCTGGCAAGGGATGTCAAGGACAATAAGAAGGGCTTCTTCAAGTACATCATCAGTAAAAGGAAGACTAAGGAAAATGTGGGCCTGCTGCTGAATGAGGTGGGTGCCCTGGTGAAAGAGGATGCAGAGAAGGCAGAGTTACTGAATGCCTTCTTTGCTTCAGCCTTTACTGCTAAGGCTGGCTCTCAGGAATCCCAGATCCTGAGGGTAAGAGAGAGAGCCTAGAATAAGGAAGACTCTCCCTCAATTGAAGAGGATCGGGTTAGAGATCATTTAGGCAAACTTGTCATCCACAAATCCAGGGGCCCCGATGGGATGCACCCACGAGTGCTGAGGGAACTGGCAGCTGTTATTGCTAAGCCGCTCTCCATCATCTTTGAAAAGTCATGGAGAACAGGAGAGATGCCTGAGGACTGGAGGAAAGCTAATGGCATTACAGTCTTCAAAAAGGGCAAGAAGGAGGACCCGGGAAACTACAGACCAGTCAGCCTCACCTCCATCCCTGGAAAGGTGATGGAACAGCTCATCCTGGATGTCATCTCCAAGCATATAGAAGAAAAGAAGGTCATCGGGAGTGGTCAACATGGATTCACCAAGGGGAAATCATGCTTGACCAATCTGATAGCCTTCTACGATGGCACGGCTGGCTGGGTGGGTGAGGGGAGAGCAGTGGACGTTGTCTACCTCGACTTCAGCAAGGCTTTTGACACTGTCTCCCACAGCATCCTCATAGGGAAGCTTAGGAAGTGTGGGTTAGACGAGTGGACAGTGAGGTGGATTGAGAACTGGTTGAAAGTCAGAGCTCAGAGGGTCGTGATTAGGGGCACAGAGTCCAGTTTGGAGGCCTATAGCTAGCGGTGTTCCCCGGGGGTCAGTACTGGGTCCAGTCCTGTTCAACATGTTCATCAATGACCTGGATGAGGGGACAGAGTTGTATCCTCAGCAAGTTTGCTGAGGACACAAAACTGGGAGGAGTGGCTGACACACCAGAAGGCTGTGCCGCCATACAGAGAGACCTGGATAGGCTGGAGAGTTGGGCAGAGAGGAACCTTATGAAATTCAACAAGGGCAAGTCTAGGGTCCTGCACCTAGGGAGGAATAAACCCCATGCACCGGCACAGGTTAGGGGCTGACCTGCTGGAGAGCAGCTCTGTGGAAAGAGACCTGGGAGTCCTGGGGAACAAGTTAACCATGAGCCAGCAATGTGCCCTTGTGGCCAAGAAGGTCTGTTCTAATGGTGGTCTCCTGGGGTGCATTAAAAAGACCGTAGCCAGCAGGTCGAGGGAGGTTATCCTCCCCCTCTACCCTGCCCAGGTGAGGCCGCATCTGGAGTACTGTGTCCAGTTCTGGGCTCCGCAGTTCGAGAAAGACAAGGAACTACTGGAGAGAGTCCAGTGGAGGGCTATGAAGATGATCAAGGGACTGGAGCACCTCTCTTATGAGGAAAGGCTGAGAGACCTGGGGCTGTTTAGCTTGGAGAAGAGAAGACTGAGAGGGGATCTCATCAATGCTTACAAATATCTAAAGGGCGGGTGTCAAGAGGATGGGGCCAGACTCATTTCAGTGGTGCCCAGTGACAGGACAAGGGGCAACGGGCGTCAACTGCAACACAGAAAGTTCCATCTGAACATGAGAAGGACCTTCTTTACTTTGAGAGTGACAGAGCACGGGAACAGGCTGCCCAGAGAGGTTGTGGAGTCTCCTTCTCTGGAGATACTGAAAACCTGCCTGGATGCATTCCTGTACAGCCTGTTCTAGGTGAACCTGCTGGGGCGGGGGTGGTACTAGCAGATCTCTGAAGGTCCCTTCCAACCCCTGCAATTCTGTGATTCTATGAACCTCTTTTAAAAAAAATAAATAGGATTTTAGTGATCCTTTTCCCCTATTGTCGTGGTTTTGGCCAAATTGGCCAATGGCAGGTGACAGATGCTCTCCCCCCGCCGCTCGCACACGGAGAGGAGGAGGAGAGATAAAGAGATTTACGAGTTTAGAAGAAACTAAACTACTTTAATGAAATATTAATAATAAAATAAAAAAGAAATAATGAAATAGATACAATATATACAAAACTGTATTAAGCTCCCAGGATGATGTCACCGGCAGGCACTGGGGAATTCCCAGGCTGGACTCAGCGACGGGTGGGAACTGGATTCCAGAGCTGGAGTCAGGAACACATGGCTTGGGATCAAAGGCAGATGAACAGACAGGGTCCTCCTCAGACGTCGGCCATTGAAGGAAGAGAACTGACCCTTTGATCCCTCAGCTTTTATACTGAGCATGGGGCAGATGGGATGGAATACCCTATTGGTCAATTTTGGGTCACCTGTCCTGTCCACTCCTCCCTGCGTGTGGGACCCCTCTACACTTTTCTGCTTCCGACCCTCCAACAGGGCAAATAATGAAATTAGCTGACCTTGGTTGTTATAGCAATAAGTATAAGCAAGACCCTCTCTGCATACCATTCCTTGGCACTAATTGTAAACATTGGTCTTATCACTCTGAGAACAAACTTTTTTCAGCACAATATGCTGTTACTTTCAGAGAGTTAGAAGAGGCCTAGCTAAGAAGTAAAATTACTGAACAGAAAGTTGTTTCTGTTTTACCTCAAACCAAGACGCCTATTCCTATCTGTGTAGGTCTGGATCCACAAAAGTTTCCTCACATAAATGTTTCCTCCTGATCCAGTTCTTTAACAATGCAGGACTTGATTACAAGAGCAGAATTTCTTATCAGATTGAAAAAGATTGAGGAGAGAATCAGTCTGAAACTTAGGAAATACTGTGGGTTGATTCCATTCTCCCTTACACCAGAATTATACTAGTAGCATTATAGACATCCTATTTGGCTAGTCAGATGTCAATTTATTTGAGTTGGCAATGCAGGAAAAGGAAAGAAGCAGTGGTAAGCAGATAGACATTTTTCTGAATCACTCATCTCTACACATGTGGAAAGTCATTCTCCTCCTCCTTTCTCGCTGTAACCCTGCATGAGTGCAAGATATCAGGGCATGCTGTTTTTACACATGTTTACACACGGCTTAATTTCTTAGAATTTGGAGCTTCTATTCTTGGGGAAGTTTCAAGACATTCAGAAGAAAACAGCAAGAAATGTTACAGTGCTATGATTGGCTTGTTTTCTCCTCAGCTGCTGAGTTGGCAGGACATCAAAACAAAAGCCTCCACATGTTGCCACTGCAGTTCAGACAGAAGGTGTTGATCAAGAGACTGATTGAGATATAGTAAGTCCTTGGACTGTGCCTGATGATATCCAAAGAATACTTCAAGATACTCACGACTCCTTGTTTCAGGTAAGATGTCTAATTATTCTAGGAATTATTTGATACCTGCTATTTAACCTTGGTCCTTCATTTACTTCTGCTGTATTTAAAATGTGGTTCTCTATTCAAAATGTGTGAGTGGGATAGAAGCAAAGGGAAATGATGGTGATTCAACAGAGCTACATTTTGTCTTTACAAGCAAAGTAATTCTTGGGGGCCTTGCAAATCAATGTTCTTTATAACTGTATAGACACTACTGATAGTGCGTAAACAGGAACATAAATTACACTTGTTGCAGAATGATCAGATATATAACTTGATTAGGACATGTTTGAAAAGAGCAGGATCATTTCTACTGGCTGCATAGAGGTCTTGTTCATGAATGATATGCAATGATTTGGTTCGTCTTCTTTTCCTCCAATAGGTGTCTACACTGCATAATGTTAGTTTCTCTCCTTTCAACATTATCGACACTGATGGTGTTTCTGAAAGCACAGGAAGTATCCTCAGCAAACTGGACTGGAATGCAATTGAGGCTATGGTAGCTGTCCTGGTTCTGGTGGGAATAGGGTTAATTCTCCCCAGGACACAGGTATTCCATGCCATGTGAGCCATTCCCACCCTGAGCTGCCGGGGGAGGGGGCAGGAAGTGGCCACTTGGAGAGGGCTGGGGCGTCCCGGGTCCAGTCGGCGAGCAGCAGGGAGCAGCAGTTCTGTAATCCTGTTTGTATATCCCTCTATCCGTGTTATTGTTGCTGTTTTTCTTGTTCCCTCTGCTGTTCTGTTAAACTGCCGTTGATTCAACCCAAGAGTTTTGCCTTTTTCTTCTGATTCTTCCCGTATTGGGAAGGCCCGAGCGAGCGGCACATGGTTCTTCGTTGCCGTCTCAGGCCAAACCACAACAGTCCTTTTTGATGCCCAACGTGAGGCTCAAAAGGTTGAGATAACGACAGAATCCAACTAGAGCTTGAAAAAACGAATTTGTTGTATGCGTTTATTTTATTAGGTAAATAGTCGCTGGTCACCATGTTGCTTGCTTTGTTCTCATGGCTGTGTTATGTAAATTCCTATGTGGCTTATGTACTCCCTGCGATGATATTTGTTACTTCTGGGAGGGGGATGAGGATTATCATTTTGCTGTCCTGTGCAATATCGGCTTATGATATGATAACATCACTTGTTAGATGGTTATTTTGGGGCATTTATGTGGTATTGCTGTCCTGTCCATACCTTGGGCACCACCTCTCAGAATTCATTAATAATTACACCCAGTCTATGGGGGAAACGGGGGGGACACTTTCCCCAGCTCTTTTGCCTCCCTTTTCTCCTTCAGGCCAGGTATGACAGCTTTTGAGAATTTTGAATATCCTTGGGATGCTCAAACCAGCCTGGTCCTAGTGTTATGTCTGCTGAATATGTTCCAGGTCTCGTTTAGGGTTAAACGACTATTTAAGACTACCACCCAGAGATCTGCTCCGAGGCTGGACAGTCAGGGGTGGCATGGCATGTGGGAGAACATGGGGAGGTACCTAGAGAACTTCTCACCTCCAATGGTCTGGGACTTCACCCCTGAACAATTACAGGACCCTGACAGAGTAGTAGAATATCTGAAGGGAAAATGCTGTGGCTATTCCAGAGAGGCTGTGGAATAATTACTGAATTGGCTAAAAAATACAAAAGTACAACATTGTTCACACATTAAGGAAAAGTATAAAATCAAGAGGCCTCTGAGGTAGAAAACAGCTGCAGCTGGCATGAAGAATGCAACATCCGCGGTTCCCTGATAAGGAGCTTGTGAAGCTACATGAGGTACGGAGCGGGATGCAATTATTCCGCGGCTTTACCTTATGATGTATAGCAGATACGGGGATGGGACGATACCATGAAATAGATAAGCTGCCAATTAGCTGCCTGCTCGATACTCGGAGCCAACATTTTGTCAAATTTTGATGAAATGCTGTCCTTTGTGCGAACTTTGCTCATTATAATGTCATTATAATACCAAAACACACCTCCATCCCAAAGGCTACCTGCCTCCAAGGTGTGACCACTCCTTCTTGAGTCTGCGCTCTGAATTTTTTGTAAACTATACCTTTAATTGTGAAGCGAGAGAATTTTACACCAATCATAATTAAAGTATTTATGACTAAAGTCACTCAAACTCCACCTTGAAGATAACAAATAGTATAAAAATAGCCCGAGAGAGGGGGATACTCGGGGAAGACACCATCACAAAGAATTTCATCACTGACTTCCGGGATCAGTCGACGGGCTGAGCCTTTCTTCCCCCCCACAGGGACGCCTTTGGGTAAGACTTAGATTACACTGAGTGCTTTCTCAGGAAACTTAGAAATTTCTCTAGAGAATCTCTTTCCTACATTTATAGCCAGGCTGTATCGTTTATAACTTTGTCGCGCGTTTGATCTATGTAATAATACTTTCATTTGCACGTGCTTTGCAGACAGTGTATTTATCATCAGCAATCCTAAGAACCTATCTATCTGTTGTTTAAATAAACTGCACTGTTTAAGTAGCTAGTCGTTTCGGTTTCTCACTGAACGCGACCAAAGACTCGAGAGTGGCCGTGCTAGTTCATGAGCACGACTAGACTGAAGGTGCAGTCCACTATTAGTGTATCCAAATCGTAATAGTTTAATACATATTAAACGCGATTGGACTGATAGTGCTGAATTGGGCATCACTCAGAATTTAAACCCAGCCGCACCTAGCCTCCCACCTCGGTGAGGAGTGTTAGAACGCAAGGGGGTTTATCTTCTGCCAAAACTGCTTTGCCCCTTTCCACGCAACAGAATCTGGCGTAGTCGGCAGGATTGCCATGGATAAACTGCTGCAAAAATATGATTGTGCCCCTTCCCAGGCTGGGAAGGAGTGGGCCCAAAAATTTTGGAAGGATGAAGAGAAAGTGGTGGAACGTATTGAAGAGTGTCGAGCTTCGCTAAAGCTTAGAATGGGGAAAGGCAAGGGTGTGATTTGTGCGGTGTTAGGCGCCTGTTTATCTTGTGCACAACAAGAAGCTAGGGAAACCCCTGCTCCTAGTCTGATCTCAGCCGTAGAATATGCAACACTGAAATCGGAGAATGAGGTGCTGAAGTCATCATTAGCTTTTCAGAAGGAGACAGGAGAAAAATTAAGAACTCAAGTTGATAAGCTTGTAAGTGAGAATGAATGTTTAGGAAACCGAAATGCTCAACTTGGGAGTGAAAATCTCCAACTTAAAATGTTATTGGAAAGAGTGACTGGGCTCTTAGATAAAATGCAGCCCTCGACCCAGGTCCAACAAATTCGTAAGTTAATGTGTTATCCAAATTCCGGAACCCAGACCGGAGGTTTTTGGTCTAATAGCGAGGATGAGGAAGAAGATGAGGAGGAAAGGAGTTTTGCTTTGAAATCCCAAGTCTTTCCTTTACGTCCTCTGATTAAAACTGAAACTGCAGTTGATGATGATGATGAAGTCCGCACCACTGTGCGTACTGTTCCGTGGACACCAACCGAGTTAGCGAAAATAAGGGAGAAATATTCGAGGCGTCCAGAAGAATCAGCTGTTGAATATGTGTGGCGAGTTTCTTCTGAAGGGGGAGACAGAATTATGTTGAGCGAGGAGGAAGCAGGAGACTCTTGGGGACCAGGAGTGTTTTTAACTACTATGCCCGGGGACCATGATTACTCCCTAACTGGTCGAGCAGTCTATTGGGCCGGTGGTATGGATCCGCGAGAGAGGGGGGAGTCGTTAGGGATTAGAGCTACAGGCTACTCTGATCTGTTTGCGGCTGTGCGGAAAGCAGCTTGTCTGCAAGCCATGTATAACAGAGAGGAATTTCGGAAATCCCCAATGTCAGCCCCTGTTGACCCTGATAGATTAGCCCCTCTCATCCGTGGTCTTCCCGATTGCCTGAAACCATTCGTTGTCCACACTCAAGATCGCATACGAGATGCTCGGAGTGCTCATAGGCGGAGTCGTCGTAACTACATGCCCACCTGGAACGAATATGTACAGGAAATAGATCAATATGGGCGCCGAATGGGCTGGGCCAATCTAACTAGTGAAAAATCCTCCGAACACCCCCGGAAAGTTCGCCAAGTCCGAACTCACACTCAAAACCCTAAATCGGAGGGAAGGTTTAAGCCTGATAAGGACCGAAATGAGTTGTGGCGTAAAGCCCTACAATTAGGTATGCCCCGACAATTCTTGCATGGTGTCCCTACAGGAGATCTCCGTATGCTAGTCCAATCTCTAACCCCGTCGGTCAAATAAGACCGAGCAGATTTTCTTTTCCTTTGTGTCTTACAGGAACCTTAGATGAACCGTACGTGGACAGACGGACTGGCTTACGCTAACCTTGAGTGTCTCCAAGGAATCCTGACATCGATCTTGGCAGTAATACTATTCTTATTACGTATGGCTATCTGCAGGCCTAGATTCTAAAATGACAAATAGGCAGATGCAACTGATGCTATTCAGTTTTACCTTTTTATTCCCTGTTTGTAGTCAAAGAGACCTAGAGTGGCCATGGTCTCAAGCTTTTGTTAAACACAATGCGATGGCAGGTACAAGAAAGGGAGAACTGAGTTTGGCCACTGTAGTTCTACAGGAAAATGAGGTGTTACATGAGTGGACCTGGAATAGTTGGTACCCAACCCTGAAAGGTAAGGCAGGGGTGGAAATCCGAGTAGGGTGTAGAATGATCAACGGCTCAAACCATGAGAAGGCCACGAGAATAGAGATATTTCGCCCTAAGAACCCACGCTCAATGACAACAAAGCACTGTGTCACCGACGAGTGGGATTGCTGGTATAATTTTACTCTTGTGGAACCCACTCTTGTAACTTGTCGTTGGCAACAGAATGAAATAGCGCTGTTATTTGAATTCAAGATAGACATAGTACCTGAGCTTTGGCATAGTGCATTGTCACGGTACACTGCAAGCACTGGAACACCAGAAAACAAAAGGGGTTTAAATCTCTCCACTCTGGTTATACAAGGAAGTGAAGTATATTCCAGAGAGAAATGGAGATGGAATGAATCACTTCGAATGGCAAAAATCGAGGCCGCCCTTGGAAAAAGAATACAAATTGGTTGTCGATTTATCAATGGGTCTACCCACCACAGGTCAACTATAATTAAAACCATCCATGTAGACTCTACCAAACCGAACAAATACAATACTGATTGTTACAAAATTACGGAGCCAAATTCAGATTGCTGGCACAATTTCACTTTTATCAAACCTATAGTAGTGTATTGTATTTGGGGTTACAAGGGCACAGAATTGTTATTTGAATTTATGATTGACTCTAACACATCTGAACCTGCTGAAATGAATCCAGAACCTACACCCCCACAAACTCTCAAAGCTGTACCTACTCAGCCCTCCATTAGTCTAACTCCTTACACCTTCAACATTGGCCCCTATGTTATTAAACACACAGGTCAACAACGGATATTGTTCAATCCAACGTATTCCCTCAAACGAGTAGAACTGTCAATGCAGATTAATATCTCTGTGATCAAACCCACCTGCTCACCATTCCTGAGTACATCTTATGCAGGATGGTCAGCATGGTTACACAGACGAACTCTTGCCACTTCACAACGGCTGAAGAGAGATGTGACTGGTATCTTAGGAACAGGACTGGGAGTCCTAAATAGTATAGATGCTGAGATACTTGCCAACAAACTAGTCACAGTCACTAGTGATCTAGACAAATTAAGACATCCCCTTACAGTCCTCTCTATCAGCACTGGGAAACCACCAATGGCTTTTGTCGAATATATTGCCTCAGTGGGAAGAAACGGGTGAAAAAGACCATCAGCTGATCACAGATGCACTTGGTACAACCCAAAACAATGTTTCCTTGGCTCTTAGTTGTATCCAAGCCCAATTGTGGATGCAATCTATGACAGCCGCAATCATAAGGGAAGGTGAAGAAGGCACCTTGCCCACCGAAATTCGAAAAGTAATATGGGATAACGCAATTGAATTTGAGAAAAAATTTCAGTCCTGGTGGTACCTAGTTAATTTCACCTATGATCCCATTGAGAGCAAGGCCACAGCTTTTGTCTTAACAATACGCAATGCTTTGGTATACACCATATACCCGATCATCGCACTGGGGTTGAATCACCATGGAGCCATACTCTATCCAATAGAGCATAGAGTGTGGGCACAACAAAATGAGAATAAATGGCAAACTGTTGAGGTTGATGCATGTGTTGCACGAGACCAACAAGGATTCATTTGTGAGAGTAATACTCTCAAAGCACAAGACATTTGTCTTGACACCAACCAAAATGTTTGTCATTTTGAGATACATCCCAATGAAACCCCAGAAACTGTGCTTGTATATATTGGGAAAGGGTGCATTTGCATGAGGTCTCCCTGTAAGCTTGTATTCGTAGATGACATAGTAGTTGATATAAGTAATCACTCAAATCTTTGTGTTTGTAACTTTACTAACATTGTCGGATGTGACTTCAATTATTCAGCTCCTGTTACGTCTTTTCAGTTGCTACATTCTAATTATACATTGATCCGAGATTTGTTGCCTATCCCTATCGGAATGAATCTCTCATTGGTGAAGAAGCTGCTACAACACGATGAATTGAAGCGACTGTTGAAAGAGGCCCAAGAAAATGGACAGAGAACTTTGATTACTGTCCATCATGATGTTGAAGAAATACACCAAGTACTGGAAAGAGTCAAGAAAGACGGAGGATATGAATGGTGGGACACTCTTTTTGGATGGTCGCCAACAGCTACAGGAATTTTTAACAAGATGCTCCATCCTGTTGTTGTTGTACTAGTACTCACTGTATTGTGCTTTGCTTTGACAATTGCTCTGTATGTTAAACTTTGGATTATGATGAAGAGCTTAACTCGCTTGATCACTCCACAAGATGTATTTGTACTTGATGACCCTCACCACAAGAGCACATGTGATATTCCCAATCAGTTTTGAACATGGTGGAGCTTGAGTGACTGTAGTCACGGGGTGGATTATGTGGAATAATTACTGAATTGGCTAAAAAATACAAAAGTACAACATTGTTCACACATTAAGGAAAAGTATAAAATCAAGAGGCCTCTGAGGTAGAAAACAGCTGCAGCTGGCATGAAGAATGCAACATCCGCGGTTCCCTGATAAGGAGCTTGTGAAGCTACATGAGGTACGGAGCGGGATGCAATTATTCCGCGGCTTTACCTTATGATGTATAGCAGATACAGGGATGGGACGATACCATGAAATAGATAAGCTGCCAATTAGCTGCCTGCTCGATACTCGGAGCCAACATTTTGTCAAATTTTGATGAAATGCTGTCCTTTGTGCGAACTTTGCTCATTATAATGTCATTATAATACCAAAACACACCTCCATCCCAAAGGCTACCTGCCTCCAAGGTGCGACCACTCCTTCTTGAGTCTGCGCTCTGAATTTTTTGTAAACTATACCTTTAATTGTGAAGCGAGAGAATTTTACACCAATCATAATTAAAGTATTTATGACTAAAGTCACTCAAACTCCACCTTGAAGATAACAAATAGTATAAAAATAGCCCGAGAGAGGGGGATACTCGGGGAAGACACCATCACAAAGAATTTCATCACTGACTTCCGGGATCAGTCGACGGGCTGAGCCTTTCTTCCCCCCCACAGGGACGCCTTTGGGTAAGACTTAGATTACACTGAGTGCTTTCTCAGGAAACTTAGAAATTTCTCTAGAGAATCTCTTTCCTACATTTATAGCCAGGCTGTATCGTTTATAACTTTGTCGCGCGTTTGATCTATGTAATAATACTTTCGTTTGCACGTGCTTTGCAGACAGTGTATTTATCATCAGCAATCCTAAGAACCTATCTATCTGTTGTTTAAATAAACTGCACTGTTTAAGTAGCTAGTCGTTTCGGTTTCTCACTGTACGCGACCAAAGACTCGAGAGTGGCCGTGCTAGTTCATGAGCACGACTAGACTGAAGGTGCAGTCCACTATTAGTGTATCCAAATCGTAATAGTTTAATACATATTAAACGCGATTGGACTGATAGTGCTGAATTGGGCATCACTCAGAATTTAAACCCAGCCGCACCTAGCCTCCCACCTCGGTGAGGAGTGTTAGAACACAAGGGGGTTTATCTTCTGCCAAAACTGCTTTGCCCCTTTCCACGCAACAGAGGCACAACTCACTGCACTGTGCTGGGCCCTGGCCAGTATCTACCAGGCACTGCTCAGTGCTATGCAGCACCCTCAGGAGAAAGAGACAGAGACCAGACCAGCAGGCGCTGCGGCTACTGCAGCCCCTGCGATGGGCACTGCAGCTACTGCAGCCCCTGCGATGGGCACTGCGGCTACTCCAACCGTAGTGGCAGACACTGCAGCTACTCCAGCCCCAGTGACAGCCACTGCTGCTGAACCAGGGAACCAACCCGTGCCAGTATCAGTTGCCCCCATACAAAAGAAGAAGTAGTACACAAAGAAATCAGTTCGCATAGTAAGGGATGATGATGAACCAGGGCCATCACAAGGACAGGAGGAAGAGGAAGAACCAGAGATAATTACCCGATTCCTATCCTTGAGCGAGCTGTGGGATATGCAAAAAGATTTTAGCCGACTTTCAGGCGAGCACATTGTCACCTGGCTGCTTCGGTGTTGGGATAATGGGGCCAGTAGCCTGGAATTAGAGGGTAGGGAAGCCAGGCAGTTGGGATCACTGTCTAGGGAAGGGGGCATTGACAAGGCAATTGGAAAAAGACCCAAGCCCTCAGCCTCTGGAAACGACTCCTGTCAGGCGTGAGGGAGAGGTACCCCTTCAGTGAAGATGTTTTATGTCAACCAAGCAAGTGGACCACCATGGAAAGAGGTATCCAGTACCTGAGAGAATTAGCCATGCGGGAGATGATTTATTATGACTTGGACAACACAGACTTGCCCACGGACCCTGATGAGGTGCACTGCACAAGGCCCCTGTGGCGGAAGTTTGTATGGAGCGCACCATCGTCATATGCCAACTCACTGGCAGTAATGGAATGGAAAGGTGAAGAGGGGCCAACGGTGGATGAGGTGGCTGGCCGGCTCCGGCGATATGAAGAAAGCCTCTCTTCCCCCCTTGTCTCAGCTGTGGAGAAACTGTCCCGGAAGGTCCAGCAACTTGAAGAGAATATGTCCTACTCCCCACCTGTACGGGCCAGCATCTCAGCTATTGGGGCAGGCATTTCCCCACTCAAGAGAGAGAGTACAGAGGGTACACACCACGAGGCACCCTGTGGTTCTGCCTGTGAGACCATGGAGAGGACATGAGGAAGTGGGATGGACAACCTACTTGGATCCTGCGGACACGGGTACAGGAGTTGCAAGGAAGGACAACCACAAAAGGAGATCCCTCCAGGAAAAGTGCCGCCCCAGTTTCCAGCAGGCAGTTCCCCAGACAGAGCAGAAGGCCTGATCTTGCTTCTGATCCTCTTGAAGGAACCTCCAAGTCATTTCTGCAAGAAGTGAGTACCGGATACCATGACCAGTATTAGAGGGGCCCTGCCTCCAGCCAGGTGGAGGAAAGGGACAACCGGGTCTATTGGACAGTGTGGATTCGATGGCCTGGCACATCAGACCCACAGGAGTATAAGGCTCTAGTGGACACAGGAGCACAGTGCACCCTAATACCATCAAGCTATAGAGGGGCAGAACCCATTTGTATTTCTGGGGTGACAGGGGGATCCCAAGAGTTGACTGTACTGGAGGCTGAAGTGAGCCTAACTGGGAATGAGTGGCAAAAGCATCCCATTGTGACTGGCCCAGATGCTCCATGCATCCTTGGTATAGATTATCTCAGGAGAGGGTATTTTAAGGACCCAAAGGGGTATCGGTGGGCCTTTGGCATAGCTGCCTTGGAGGCGGAGGAAGTTAAACAGTTGTCTACCTTGCCTGGTCTCTCGGAGGACTCTTCTGTTGTGGGGTTGTTGAGGGTCGAAGAACAGCAGGTGCCGATTGCTACCACAACGGTGCATCAGCAGCAAAATCACACTAACCGATACTCTCTGATTCCCATCCGTAAGCTGATTCATCAACTAGAGGTTCAAGGAGTGATCAGTAAGACTCGCTCGCCTTTTAACAGTCCCATATGGCCGGTGCAAGAATCTAATGGAGAGTGGAGGCTAACTGTAGACTATCGTGGCCTGAATGAAGTCACATCACCGCTGAGCGCTGCTGTGCCGGACATGCTAGAACTCCAGTATGAACTGGAGTCCAAGGCAGCCAAGTGGTATGCCACGATTGATATAGCGAATGCATTCTTCTCAATCCGTTTGGCAGCAGAGTGCAGGCCACAGTTTGCTTTCACTTGGAGGGGCATCCAGTACACCTGGAATCGACTGCCCCAGGGGTGGAAACACAGCCCCACCATTTGCCATGGACTGATCCAGACTGCACTGGAACAGGGTGAAGCTCCAGAACATCTGCAGTACATTGATGACATCATTGTATGGGGAAACACAGCCGAAGAAGTTTTTGAGAAAGGGGATAAAATAGTCCGAATCCTTCTGAAAGCTGGTTTTGCCATAAAATGAAGTAAGGTCAAGGGACCTGCACAGGAGATCCAGTTCTTAGGAATAAAATGGCAAGATGGACGCCGCCAGATCCCAATGGATGTGATCAACAAAATAGCAGCTATGTCTCCACCAACTAGTAAAAAGGAAACACAAGCTTTCTTAGGCATTGTGGGTTTTTGGAGGATGCATATCCCAGATTACAGTCTGATTGTAAGCCCTCTGTATCAAGTAACCCGGAAGAACAATTTTAAATGGGGTCCTGAGCAACGACAAGCTTTTGAACAAATCAAACAGGAAATAGTCCATGCAGTGGCCCTGGGGCCAGTCCGGGCAGGACAAGATGTTAAAAATGTGCTCTACACCGCAGCCGGGGAGAATGGCCCTACCTGGAGCCTCTGGCAGAAAGCACCAGGGGAGACTGGAGGTCGACCCCTAGGGTTTTGGAGTCGGGGATACAGAGGATCTGAAGCCCGCTACACTCCAACAGAAGAAGAGATATTGGCAGCATATGAAGGGGTTCGAGCTGCTTCGGAAGTGGCTGGTACAGAAGCACAGCTCCTCTTAGCACCTCGACTGCCGGTGCTGGGTTGGATGTTCAAAGGAAGGGTCCCCACCACACATCATGCAACTGATGCTACATGGAGTAAGTGGATTGCACTGATCACACAGCGAACTCGAATGGGAAACCCCAGTCGCCCAGGAATTCTGGAAGTCATCATGGACTGGTCAGAAGGCAAGGATTTTGGAATGTCACCAGAGGAGGAGGTGACGCGTGCGGAAGAGGCCCCACCATATAATAAACTGCCAGAAAATGAGAAGCAATATGCCCTGTTCACTGATGGGTCCTGCCGGATTGTGGGAAAGCATCGAAAGTGGAAGGCTGCTGTGTGGAGTCCTACACGACAAGTTGCAGAAGCCAGTGAAGGACAAGGTGAATGGAGCCAGTTTGCAGAGGTGAAAGCCATTCAGCTGGCTTTGGACATTGCTGAGCGAGAAAGATGGCCAGTACTTTATCTCTACACTGATTCATGGATGGTGGCAAATGCTCTGTGGGGGTGGTTCCAGCAGTGGAAGCAGGGCAACTGGCAGCACAGAGGCAAACCCATCTGGGCTGCTGAACTATGGCAAGATATTGCTGCCCGGATAGAGAATCTAGATGGTTGTGAAAGTATGCCACGTAGATGCCCACGTACCCAAGAATCGGGCCACGGAGGAACATCAGAACAACCAGCAGGTGGATCGGGCTGCTAGGACTGAAGTGGATCTGGACTGGCAACATAAGGGTGAACTATTCATAGCTCGGTGGGCCCATGAGACCTCAGGCCATCAAGGAAGAGATGCGACATATAGATGGGCTCGTGACCGAGGGGTTGACTTGACCATGGACACTATTGCACAGGTCATCCATGAATGTGAGACATGCGCTGCAATCAAGCAAGCCAAGCGTTTGAAGCCTCTTTGGTATGGAGGCCGATGGCTGAAATATAAATATGGGGAGGCCTGGCAGATTGATTATATCACACTGCCACGAACCCATCAAGGCAAGTGCCATGTGCTCACAATGGTGGAAGCAACCACTGGATGGCTGGAAACATACCCTGTGCCCCATGCCACTGCCCGGAATACTATCCTGGGCCTTGAAAAGCAAGTCCTGTGGCGACATGGTACCCCAGAGAGAACGGAGTCGGACAATGGGACTCATTTCCGAAACAGCCTCATAGACACCTGGGCCAAAGAGCATGGCATTGAGTGGGTATATCACATCCCCTATCACGCACCAGCCTCTGGGAAGGTAGAATGGTACAATGGACTGTTAAAAACTACACTGAGAGCAATGGGTGGTGGGACCTTAAAACATTGGGATGCACATTTAGCAAAGGCCACCTGGCTAGTTAATACCAGGGGATCTACCAATCGGGCTGGCCCTGCCCAATCAAAACTTCCACGTACCGTAGAAGGGGATAAAGGCCCCGTAGTGCACATGAAGAATATGTTGGGGAAGACAGTCTGGGTCAGTCCTGCCTCAGGCAAAGGCAAACCCATCCGTGGGATTGCTTTTGCCCAAGGACCTGGGTGCACTTGGTGGGCAATGCAGAAGGATGGGGAAGTCCGATGTGTACCTCATGGGGATCTGATTTTGGGTGAGAATAGCCAATGAATCAAATTGTGTGTTCGTGATTGCTAAGTAACCCTGTCACTGTATGTCCTCATTACTCTAATTGCTATCAGCTGTACTACAGTAAGAATCACCCAAATTAAGGACAGATGGACTTTGATGAAAAATTGAGTAAAGCACAGCAGTGATGGGATCAGAACTGACCTCAGCAGCTGGTGCCCAGCAACTTCCTCAAGATCTACATCTTCAGCCCATGGACTGTGTGCATGAGCCACGCCGGGTACACCAGTGACAAGCTCTGAAAATACAGCATGCAACAGTCCAGCACCACACACCATCTCACCTGCCCTGAGAGACTGTTCTAACAGATGGAGCCCAAAGCCGTGGATTGAATGAACTTGCCAGACACTTTGGAGGGATGGCCCATAGACTAAGGGCATTATATCTGCATGAATATATATGTGCATATATATATGACAGGGGAAAGTGTTGGCAATTAATTGGAACGTGTAAGATCTGGGCATGGCAAAAATGGTATGGAATAAGGGGTGGATAATGTCCTGGTTCCAGTGGGGATAGGGTCAATTCTCCCCAGGACACAGGTATTCCATGCCATGTGAGCCATGCACACCCTGAGCTGCCGGGGGAGGGGGCAGGAAGTGGCCGCTTGGAGCGGGCTGGGGCGTCCCGGATCCGGTCGGTGAGCGGCGGTTCTGTAATCGTGTTTGTATATCCCTCTATCCGTGTTATTGTTGTTGTTTTTCTTGTTCCCTCTGCTGTTCTTTTAAACTGCCTTTGTCTCAAGCCAAGAGTTTTGCCTTTTTCTTCTGATCCTTCCCGTATTGGGAAGGCCTGAGCGAGCGGCACGTGGTTCTTTGTTGCCGTCTGAGGCCAAACCACGACAGTAGCAGATGTGGAAGAGAAGTGAACAAAATTTCTCAGCTGCTGTGTACTTCCAAACAGTTGCTGGTGTTGGGTTGCATTTTTAAAAAATAATCGTTATTCTACTTAAAATGGATTGAGGCTTGCATTGGTTGTCGTCTTAAGCAGCACAGAAACTCACATTGCTTTCAGTCTTGTCTAGATGAAATTCAATTCCTTAACATGTAGTTTGCTTTCCATATGTCCAAGTCAACACAAACTAAATATAGTTGGTAAATGCAGACCAATGGTCTTCAACAAGAACTTCTGGGTCAGCTACTTTGCCCCTCTCAAATACAGAAAAAGTTTTATTCTATTTTAAGAGCACTGTACAACTGTTTTATCTTTGTATTTAATAGTTAACATCATTATTGATGAAGTGATTTTTCTAACTTTAACAATTGTGGTAAACCAATTTAATCAAAGCGAGTTCATTAGTTTCTGCCATAAAGTGATTTACACATGGAGTACTGTTATTGCTGTGTACCACTATGACTGTACATGTGCACGTGCTCTACCCTAGTATTTTAAACCCAGATTACTTGTACAATAGTTTAGAGAAATCTTAAAACAGTTTGAATGATAGAAAGTGGTACAAAGAGTCAAGCAGCAATAAAGTAAATACTGACTTTTGTTAGGAAAATCAGACACCAGTATAAGACACTAAGGACAAATACCTACTGAGGTAAAGAAAAATATCTGTTCATCCACTATTTAATGCTGTCTTGTTAGAGCTCTTCTAGCAGCCCCCAGATGTTTGTTAAAAAAGTTCCCCTATGTTCAGTGGCCATAAACCATTTGCAGTAGCCCTAACAATTGCAGCTGTGGTGACTCTTTCCCAACAGTCATGTGATGCACGAATCAAGATAGAATTGACAGTTTCTGTAGGCTCAGGGATCAAAACTGGCTGTGTATTTTTAGCAGTCCTCAGAGTCTATATCAGCTTGTCCCACAGGAATGGCCAGAGTGAAAAGGGCAAGTACTTTCAAAGAGACAGTCCAAAGCATGAAACTTTCTCCAGAGCAGCAGCAAAGAAATCATCAGTAAGTACCTTCTGTTCTCGTTGGAAAAAAAAACCCGAAAAATCCTATTTTAGCCAAGTATGAAAGTCTCCTTATGATCACAGCCAGCTGTGAAAAGGAAGAGAAAGCAGTCAGGGACAAGACAGTCATTCATAAACCATGGCCTAAAAGGATTGTAAAAACTGTATCAGACTCAGACTTTGTTTCTGATGATAGTTACAGCATCACAGTCATTAATGCATATGCTGTGATGCACAAACATATTAAAAATAATAATTTAAAAACTCTCCAGACAAGATTGGAGATAACAAACATGGTAGTTTGATAGCAATTGAGTTATACAGGTTACCAAGACAGTGTACCTGCTCCCCTAAAGGGGCTTTACTTGTTTGTAAACAAGTAAAAAAAGCAGACCTTGATAGTAGATCTCTGAAGATCAAAATGTTCAGATAAGCTTAGGGGAGAAGGAAATGCAGAAACAAGGCATAAGAATTCCATTTATAAAAAGGATGTTGAAGATGTTTGAAGGACCTTTACAATCTTCCATCATGTATCTTATTCCTTAATACACACTTTACTGTTTGGGGTGGTGCAGCACTTGCTTGTTCCTTACTGAGGGGCTGCAGGAGTAAGACAGCTTGTTGTAAGAGACAACCTGTAATTTCTCCTAAACAAAGATTGAGAGAAGCAGCCTGAGGGAAGCATGAAACAAAAGGTGAGAGACAAAGGAGGGGGAGGAGGCCCTCCAGCCTTCCTGAGGAATGTCTCAAACACTTCAAAGTACCAGGCCTTCTGCTCAAAAAACTGATAAGGCTAACACCTGCTTATCTCTTGTGTGATTCACAGTGTTGGAAAGAAAGCTTTACAGAAACAGGACAGACCTGCTTTTCATCAGCAGACAGTAAAATAGTTCTTTGTTTCTTGGAGAGGCTACTGATGACTGACCTTTGCCTCATTAGCTGTGACACCCTTGTATATGCTAATGAAGATTATCGAGATCATGATAAACATATATGACTATGGCACCCACCCAAATCACGCTACATGTCATCTGGGGGGAGAGAAACCTGAGACGAAACTTCCCCTAGCAGTGGGACGATCCGTGCTAATATAGCAAACATAAAAGGGGAAAATAAAGTGCCCCTAAAAAAAGGGAAGATCCCTGAAGAAGATTTTTTTTCCTGAAGAGCTTTTTCCCTGGGGATATGAAGAAGAGCAGTCTTATCCGCCCCCCCGCCCACGTTGGCTGGACCAGGACCGGTGATCTCCATATCTCTCTCCCTCGATCGCTTTCTCCTTCTCTAACCCTTTGTTCCCTTTCTCTTCTCTTTTCTCTTTTCTTTTAATGTTGAAGTACCGCTTGCCATAATTTGCTATATACCTAACCAATTATCGTGGACTTAGTGAAGACCTATTTTGGGAATCTAATAAATGTTTGTATATGGACCTTGAGATTTGTCTCAGTCTGTGCCGCTGGGGATTTGCGAATCTGAGTCACTTACCCCCCCTTTTCTGAGTGGGACGTGACACTTTCATCAAGCAATGTACCTCCAGGTGCTAAAAGAATAACAAATGCAAATGAGCAGTTCATTTTATTTTAACAGTAGTGAAGGAAATCCTTTCTTTAACTACTGCCTGATCCATATCATCACAAATCACTAAAACAAGGGCAGAGATCTCCCAACCACGAGATCAATGCTAAACTTCTGCTTTGCCTGAGATGTGATGGAAGCAGGTGCCTGGGCAGAGCTGCACCTACAGAGTCACAGCAGTCTGAAAAAGCACTCCTACACATGGGAATAGGATCATCGAGACCTTTCTTAACCCCTCTGCTCCCACAGACTCAAGAGAAGTTTTCTTCTACTTTCTCTCTTTCTACTCTTCTATGATGCCTTTTTTCCCTTTTTTGGGGGGCAAGAGATGAAACTTTTTCATAGGTCTTTTTCTGAGAGGAGCAGATAGTCTGTCTTACCTGTTTACATGTGGTCTCCCCTTCACTTGCATTCTGATATTGTATAAGGGATAATAGAGGATGGTCCGAGTGCGACACGATGGAAAATTAGCGTGCAGCGACTCTAGCCAGTACTTTTCCACTCAATCCGGGGCAGGATATAAGGGGGCTGTCTCGGGGTGGAGAGAGAGAGAGACATGAGCGCACCTTGAAGTTACAGGGGATGCCCTGAAAGCGCTGTGCCTTGCCTTCCTCTGCCGTACTGATGCAGCTCCTCATTATCCTGCTGCTCAGCGGTGCTACTACGGTCTATGGGGTTGGTAAGACTCTCTGAAGTAACTTCTGGGACATTTGGGAACTGCTTAGCAAGGCTTTGCAATAAAGCTGAATTCACTGTTTTTTTTTTTTTTTTTCCTCTGTAGCAAGGCTTCACAATAAAGCAGAGTTAACCTTTTTTTTTTCCCTTTGTGGGGGCCCCGGTTTGTACATTGGAATCTTTAAAAAAGAACTGGTTACATAATTAGCGACAAGGATGGGATTCCAATAATACAAACTGATTACGTACTTCTAACTTCAAATGTAAAGTATTTTATCTAAGTAGGACTTAAAACTATATTCCTCGTTGTACACTTACATTATAATGGATAGAATGAAAGAAAAAATGGAATTATAGAATGTCATACAATACAATTTAAAGAGCTGCATTTTAAACTGTATATGATGATTGGTTTATGCTAACAGGTGAAATACTGACATCTTAAGCTTCGCGTACTACTTGTATTGTCAAAGAAGTCATTATTTAACATCATTTTTGTGAGATAATTATGTTTCCTTAGCTGTGGTAATATGCAAATAGCTAACTGGATGACAGCAAATGACTATGCAATGTTAAAAAAAAAAGAAAAGCCTAAAGCTAATATTTCCCACTTTAAAAAGAAATACAGTGGGAAGGGCCACGGGTCCGGAAAACAAAGTCACACTATGCTTTAAACAAAAACCTCACAGTCTCTGCTGCAAAAATATTACAGTAAAAATATGGACGGGGCTTGCTCAGTGGAGTGCACAGCCGCACCAAGATCGCACTGTCCCCAAGCTGATGAATAGTGGATAGGGCTTGGTTAGTGGGGTGCACGGCTGCACCAAGATCGCGCTGTCCCCAAGCTGATGAATAGTGGATAGGGCTTGGTTAGTGGGGTGCACGGCTGCACCAAGATCGCGCTGTCCCCCACACCAGTGAATAGTGGATGGGGCTTGGTCAGTAGAGAGCATAGCTGCCCCAAGATTGCACCATCCCTGCACCATGGGGGGGCCCATGGTTGGAACATTGTCTCCCCGAGATATAAAGGGTGTTTTGTATGTCTGCTGTGTAAGTATGTGTGTGGGCGCCACCTTATACCTGCTGATCAGCATCTGTGCTACTGTTTGGTTTTTGTGTGCAGTGCCGTTAGGTGACTCCACTTCAGCAGGTGTTCTGCCCGGTGTGGTACTGTTCTCGTACGTGACTAGGCCTGACACTCCGTCAAGCGAAGAAGTTTGTATATACACAATGTTTAGCCGTAAGGACAAGGAGGAGGCGAGCGCGCCCCAGGTAGGTAGACCAGGGTGGACCGTGGAGCCACGGTATACCTTGTGGGATAAGTGGGAAACCTGCACTTGTGTGGGGCCGGAACCCTGAGGGGCCGTAGAACCAATGGAAGTCCTGAAATATTGGGGGAGTTTTCACCAGCTGACATGCTTACACTCTCGGGAACGGCTTACCCATGCAGGGCGTATGACTGGTTGTTTGTTGTTTGCCTATAAGATCATGGTTGATGGGGAAAAGGAGTTGAGCCAAAATCTATAGGATGCTCTGTAGGAAAAATGAGAAACTTAAGGGTGAGCTCTTGTTGCAAAGGCAGACTTTTATGTCAGCTGGAAGTGATAAGGAAAAAAACAACCAGGAACAATTAGAAAGGAAATGTGCTGCATTAATACAAAAGTATGCTGTATGCACTACGAGAAAGCAGCAGAAAAAGAGAAATAGGACACCTGATTCAAAGCAGTATTGTAAAGATATGGGGTTTTTTTCCTTTTTTATATATATATATATATATATATGTTTATTGCACACCTTTGTAAATGACTATGTGATACCCCACGAGACTAAATGAATCCAAGCAGAAGCGGTCTCTTGAGCGGGGGGGGGTGGAATGTGGGAAAGCAATGGAAGATCGGCGAGGAGGATTGAGGAGGATTGTAAATACGCTCAAGGGACTCGCACCTGGGTGCTGGAAAACACATATATCACACTAATTGTTATTCAGTCTCAGTGCTTGCAAGAAAAACACTTGCACTTAGATGACATAAGCCTGTGATGGACTCAGGGACACCTTATCTAGCCGCTTGAGAATCCTGGCCTGTTGTGGAAGAAGATCAAAGCACAGTGGGAAAACTATGCCTGTTTGAACCCTTTCAATACCAGAGAGAACAGGGAATCCGCATGTGCTCTTGTTAACAAGGACTCTTTTGCTGCCGAGGATTCTTGCTAACAAGGGCTCTCTCTTACTCTGCGGTGCCCATTGAGCACAGCGCCGTTGGCCTATATTTACTTTTGGGTAATGTCCCACTTTGCATCACCAGCCAACCCCCCATACCAAAGATGTTTACAGGTGCACACATCTGGTATCAAGCCCCAGGAGAAGTAGAGCCCATTGCAGTCGTAGTAGTGGCAGCCGATGACACATAGGCAGTTACAATAGCGGTACCAGGAGAAGCACAGTGGCTATGTGTGCCTGCTCAGCAATTACGGTGCAGAGATTAGAAGGTGGGGGGGGGGGAGGGACGACTCTAACCATTTCTACTGTTTATACCCTTGAATAGGTACCTGCAAACACACTACCCCCGTGATCAAAACATCTGGGTAACTGGCTAATGTGACAGGACAGGATACAGTCACACTCCAAAATCTGTTCACTATGTGCCTAGTGGGAATGCTGCTAACAACTAGTGAATTCAACATGACGATCCAGGGCACCATCACTGGCCCCGGCCTCCAGTCAGATGCAAGCATCATCAAAGTATGGGACAGCTGGCTCCCATATATTGGGGAGTCCCCTGCGTTACCGCCCCAGGAGCTCCGCATTTTAGGAACACTAAATGCAGACCTATGTATTTTTTTTACTTCACCAGTACAAACACCACCACAGAATAACACACGATGGTGTAATACTATTAGTCCAAATATCACGAAGAGTTACTCGACAGATATGACTCCCTCACCAGGACTGTTTTTAATCTGTGGGGACCAGGCGTGGGCCGGAATTCCCAAAGCAATGTACATTAGGCCGACTGACTATTTTTAATCCCAATGTCACTGTAGCTTTATGGTTACAACAGAACCAAACATTACACCGGCATCGATGCAATGTAAATGCATTTCCCCCAAACTGCAATGACCAAACTGAATTCTGGGGTCCTGCCAGGACCATAGTCGCATCCTTTTTAGCCCCAGGAGTTGCCAGTGCACAAGCGCTGACGACCCTGAATAAACTTGGATGCTGGCTAGCCAAGTTCAGTAATGCTACTAGTTGTGGAATAATTACTAAGATGATCAAAAATACAGCATTGTTCACACATTAAGGAAAGGTATAAAATCAAAAAAATTTCTAGGGTAGAATACAACTGCAGCTGGTATGCAAGGAATCCACTGCATCTATGATTCCCTGTACAATATTGCTTGCAAAGCAACACGGGGAATGGAGTGGGATGGAAATTCTATGGCCAAGCCCTGTGATAATCCAGCAGATATGGGAACGAGATGGTCCTATGGAACTGATAAACTGCATACTTACTACCCTGAGCCAACAGTTTGTCAAATTTTGATGAAATGCTGTCCTTTGTGTGAACTTTGCTCATTATAATGTCATTATAATACCAAAACACACCTCCATCCCAAAGGCTACCCACCTCCAAGGTGCAACCACTCCTCCTTGAGTCTGCGCCCTGAATTTTTCGTAAACTATACCTTTAAATGTGAGGCGAGAGAATTTTACACCAATCATAATTAAAGTATTTATGACTAAAGTCACTCAAACTCTACCTGAAAGGTAAAAAATAGTATAACAATAGCCCAAGAAAGGGGGAATATCAGGAAAGACACCATCATGAACAAGTCAAGGAGGACTCCATCACAGACTGCCCTTGACTTCTGGGACCAGTCGACGGACTGAGCCTTTCTTCCCCCCCATAGGGACACCTTTGGCTCATGGACATGGTTGTCAAGATTTTAAAGGACTGTGTTGTATGAATCTAAGTGACCACTCCAAATCCATCCATGCCCAGTTGCAAGAACTGCACAAGACTGAACCAGCAACTTGTGGAAACCACTGGGTGGAACCCGTTTGCTGGATGAACTTGGGGGTGGGGTTGGTTGAAGCAAATTACAGTCATTGCCTGTGTGGAAGGAATTTGTCTGTTATGTTTAGTATGCTGTTTGCCGTATTTAATAAACATTATAAGATCAGTTGTAGATGCCACTTTGTATCATACCCTTATATGAGTTGTAGAATACTGTCGTGTCCCAATTACGGACCACGGGGTGGCATGTGTAAGGGATAATAGAGGATGGTCAGTGAGATACGACGGAAAATTACTAGTTGAACCAAACCCAGTATACGTGCCGAGAAAAAGGACCTCAGTACTGTTGCTGCAAAAACTATGTGTGTATCCGTGAGAACCTGACCTTCAAAGAAGAAGATAACAAGAAGGGAGTACAACAATGTAGTCACGTATCAGACAGCTGCTGTTAGCGAAGCTGGATCATGAGTCTGGTGAGGCTCGCTGCATGCACTGGCCATGCATGTAGTGACTCTAGCCTGTACTTTTCCACTCAATCCGGGGCAGGATGTAAGGGGGCTGTCTTGGACCCGAGAGGAAGACAGAGACACAAGCGCACTTTGAAGATACAGGGGAGCCCTGAACGTGCTGTGCCTTGCCTTCCTCTCCTGTACCGATGGGGCTCCTCATTATCCTGCTGCTTAGCAGTGCTACTACGGTCTATGGGGTTGGTAAGACTCTCTTAAGTAACTTTTGGAACATTTGGGAACTGCTTAGCAAGCGCTGTGCCTGCCTTCCTCTGCCGTACTGATGCAGCTCCTCATTATCCTGCTGCTCAGCGGTGCTACTACGGTCTATGGGGTTGGTAAGACTCTCTGAAGTAACTTTTGGGACATTTGGGAACTGCTTAGCAAGGCTTCGCAATAAAGCTGAATTCACTGTGTTTTTTTTTTTCCCTCTGTAGCAAGGCTTCACAATAAAGCAGAGTTAACCTTTTTTTTTTCCCTTTGTGGGGGCCCCGGTTTGTACATTGGAATCTTTAAAAAAGAACCGGTTACAGATATTCCTTTGACAGGCTTTCTCTAGCCTCAGTTTTCCTCTATAATTCTCCTCTCTGCTACTGTCCTCTAACAAATTCTATAATTGCATATCCCGACTAAACACATCTCCCTTCTTCTGCCAGCCAAGAAAAAAAATAACAGTTTTCCTTTTCATCAGAGTCTCATGTAAATGTGACTTCCACCTGGTAGTTTTCCAATAATCTGATGATTCTTTGGGGCCAGTGATTCTCTAGACCCATAACAATACCATCAAGACTAAGTTCTGAGGGCAGGAAATAAGAAAGAGCAAAAGTAGGAGATCAAAATCCAGTAAAATGTAATATATCAGAGGAAAAAAGAGCAAGTGACAAGTAATTCTAATAAAGCATTGTCCTGGTTCCGGGGGGAATAGGGTTAATTTTCCCCAGGCTCTGTCAGGGACACAGGTTTTCCATCTCAGGTGAGCCATGCCCAGTCTATAGCTCGGGGCTGGCCAGGGGAGGGGGCAGGAAGTTGCTGCTTGGGGAGCGGGCTGGGGCATCCCGGGTCCAGTCGGTTCTGTAATGGCATTTGTATATTCCTCTATCAGTGTTATTATTGTTGTTTTCTTGTTCCCTTTGCTGTTCTGTTAAACTGCCTTTGTCTTAACCCACGAGTTTTGCCTTTTTCTTCCGATTCTTCCCCGTGGTGGTGGTGGGGGAGTTGAGAGAGCGGCACGTGGTTCTTTGTTGCCATCTGAGGCCAAACCACGACAACCATATATTATATTTATTCATGTAATAGTCATAGTCTTCCTCCCCTCCCTCCTGACTTTTACCAGAGATGTGGTAACAGCACTACATGCTTCTATTATAAATTTTATAGAAGTTACCTGTTTCACACTTTTGTTTACCAGGTATATCTCTGTTGCCTCTGTTGCACATCAAATATAGAAATGCTCTTCAACACAGGAAGAACAGGCAGAAAATCAAAATATAAAGTGTTTCCTTGAAACAGCAATTTCCTCATTTACTAGTGCTCCTGGGAAGCAGAAAG
This sequence comes from Fratercula arctica, assembly GCA_947846985.1. Lineage (NCBI taxonomy): Eukaryota > Metazoa > Chordata > Aves > Charadriiformes > Alcidae > Fratercula > Fratercula arctica. The sequence continues at coordinate 23,216,158 of CANTUZ010000025.1, read as the reverse complement.
TAAATATTTCTCACCTTCCTTAGCTTGATCAGCAATAACTGTGCCTGCATTTGGAAATGCTTGCATGGAAATATTGCATTTAATAACCCACATCTAATGAGCTTTACATAAACATCAGTGAATACAGTCAGGAGTGGGGGAAGCACACCTTGACACATGCTCTCTCTTACGTAATTTCTAAGCACTGCAAAACCAAAGTGGATGGAAGAAACCCAATTTAATCCATTATACTAACATCTATCTTTCATAAGCAGGTAGATAGCATTGGAATCTCTTCAAAACATCACATCCCTCTTCATCCAAAAGAAATCCCCAATATACCCCAGGTGAGCCCTGTATTAAAATTTGCTGTTAAGTAATCAGGAAAGCAATACTTTAGAAATTGTATCATCATGTCATTGTAAGTTGTGCCAAATAAAAGTGATGTTTGTTTGTTTTCAAAAGGGAGGGAAGCAGAGCTGTTCCTTCCAAGTAACGAATCCATCTTTCCTTTCATCACCTCCAACCTAAAGTAAAAAACTTTGCTAACATAACAGCTGATGATGACAACAAGTTCAAGACTACTTTGTTAGACTGAAAGGCTGCAAATGGAATATCTTCCAATTAAGTTGAAAGCAGTTTCAAACAAAGCCACCCTTGAACAAAGACTCAAAGACTTCTCTACACATAGTGCTGTAACATGCCACAGTCTTTGACCAGACTTCCACTCACCAGGTAGACTCTGAGGTGAGGTGAGGTGAGTAGAAGTCTGGTATGGGTTGATAGCCCATACCTCAGAAAACTGTGGATGAAAGACTATGATGATTTTCTTAGCCTCCCAGAGTTGTGTTCTTAACAGTAAACTGTCAGGATGCTAGAAGCAAAGACCAGTTGAGGGAAAAAAAACCTGCCCAGTATTTTACTTTCTTCAGGAAGGATGGCAAAAAAACCTTTTGTGTCTGGGATTTGATGAAAAAAGATGTACAAATTTATCTCTTGTGCTATGAGGCACATATCTCTTACAAAAGATCTTAAGAGCTTACCCTTGTTTTGTTTTTTTTTTCATAGTAGTGACTTGTCATTTCCACATTTCTATTTTATTCAATGCAAAATAATCCAATTTGTGATGCTGTGAACAGAAGCTCTTTTCTGTGAAATGCAGCTGAGACAATCTCTCCCAGCCATGAGTCATTTTTACTTAGAAAAGCAAGACGCAGCCACCTCAGCAGTGCTCTACTAACAAAAATGTTTAGAATTGCCTTAAAATCCTTAACTGAGGGTAGATGGCTACATTGGTTTTCCTGATGATTGAAATAACTTCTGTCTAGCATGAAAATAGATTTCAAGTCAACATGTGTGGAGCATTGATTCACGGACTCTGGCAGGGTATGGACCAAAGACCTTTATTACAACAATTTCCCGAGTTTTATAGGTACAAGCACTCTCCATGCGCAGGCAGCATCCTACTGATAGGTTGAAGGTCGATTGCCACGCGCTTCTCGGTGTCTTCCGATTGGTTGTCTCTGTCTGTTCACGCGGAGTAGCAGCTTTGCTTTCACATTCCTGTTCTTGCTGATGTCTCCTGATGCTTGCTTATCTTTTCTCTTAAGGCGTCTCTCAAGGATACAGCTTTGTCTCACCAGGGTCAAACAGATCCCCTATGCTACTCCCTATCTCTACAAACATGGACACAGCAGTGTGATGCAAGGTCAAGGCATCCTTTTGAAGCCAAAAGGAGCTGTTCTAACACATATGAACAGGTTGGATACTTTATCAGTTGGAGTACTTTGATATTTTGTTGATCATTCTCTTCTGAGAACTTAACAGTTGGGAGGCAACAGTATGCGATGCTCTCACATGAGGTAGGTCAAGAAAAATGCTCTTCAAAGAAAAAGATTCCAGTGTCTCAGTAGCAAACAATGCTCCTCTGTATTAAAAATCCTTATCTGTAAAAATATTCTCTTGTGAACAAATTGAAGTAATTATTTTTATTTTTTTCCCCTGAGAAATGCTGATGTAATTGGATTTCCCTCTGCTATCCCATGAGTGAAGGGAGGTCCAGACTTAGTAGGAACATAGCAGGATGCTGAGATGAATGTAAACACTTCTTCTGACTCATAACAGGAAAACTAGCAAGTAAGTTTTGAAAGATCCCTAAAAAGCTTGGCAGAGGTTGTGTACTGGCTCTAGCTACAAGATGAAAGCAAAATAGGAACACTTCTGGCAAAGCTACCAACAGCATAACCCTCAGTGAGAGCAAATATCCCATTGGTCCTACTAGAAAAATTAACAGAGGCATTGTCTATCTATGAAAAGAAGAGCAGAGCACCACATGGCAGCTTGCAGTTGGCTGAACCTTGGACTGGAAGGGCTAACTCCAAATTCAGTTTTACTGTGCTCTTTGAGAGTTGCATCCGTGGTAAGAGATCACTTCTTTCTTTTTCCAAGTGTCTGCTGGAGAGGGAGAGAGGGAAAAAAATTAATACTAGCACACAGTCTCTTCATGAGAGAACTGATTTATCTGCCTGCTTGTTAACCAAAAGGCTCTACACATAAGCCACATAAAGTATGTTAATCATAGAATGGTTTGGGTTGGAAGGGAGCTTAAAGATCATCTAGTTGCAACCCCCCTGCCACGGGCAGGGACACCTCCCACTAGACCAGGCTGCTCAAAGCCCCATCCAGCCTGGTCTTGAACGCTTCCAGGGCTGGGGCATCCACAAGCTCCCTGGGCAACCTGTTCCACTGCCTCACCACCCTCACAGTAAAGAATTTCTTCCTGATATCCAACCTAAATCTACCCTCTTTCAGTTTGAAACTGTTACCCCTTGTCCTATCATTACACTCCCTGATAAAGAGTCCCTCCCCATCCTTCCTGTAGGCCCCCTTCAGGTACTGGAAAGGCCGCTATAAGATCTCCCCGGAGCCTTCTCTTCTCCAGGCTGAACAACCCCAACTCTCTCAGCCTGACCTCATAGCATAGGTGCTCCAGCCCTCTGATCATCTTTGTGGCCCTCCTCTGGACTTGCTCCAACAGGTCCATGTCAAACTTGTGCTGAGGACTCCAGAGCTGGATGCAGTATTCCAGGTTGGGGTCTCACGAGAGCAGAGTAGAGGGGCAGAATCACCTCCCTCGACCTGCTGGCCACGCTTCTTTTGATGCGGCCCAGGATGCGGTTGGCTTTCTGGGCTGCAAGTGCACATTGCCGGCTCATGTTGAACTTCTCGTCCACCAGCACCCCCAAGTCTTTCTCCTCGGGACTGCTCTCAAGCCATTCTCCACCCAACCTGTATTTGTGCCTGGGATTGCCATGACCCAGGTGCAGGACCTTGCACTTGGCCTGGTTGAACTTCATGAGGTTCGCACAGGCCCACCTCTCGAGCCTGTCAAGGTCTGTTATGAAACAGATCAGTTGCAGAAAGATGGAAGTATCAATTAGTTAAGAAAATACATATGGAAATACAGAGGAAAATGTGTGAAATAGAATCCATATAGTCTCATGTATACTTAGTTAGAATAACCTAACAGAAAAAAGAGAAACGGAGAAAAAGTATTTTATAAAGAAGGATTGAATTTTTAGAACGGCTCAATTGGCACAAGCTACAGCAAGTTTCATTTTCCTAAAGCACAATAACACTTTTTTGGAGTCCCACCTGAAGAAACCTAAATTTCCTTTAGCAGTCTAGTGGTGAGACATTTCTATCTGACTCCAAGATACTGAAATTTCACAGCTTTAAGCATAAGCTTATTTTATTGGGTTAAATCATATACATAGATTTAGAAAATTGAATTTAGATATCCTTTTTATAAGAATGACTGTTTGAAGCAATTTTTTTCTATATTTTAATTCCACAGATTTTACATATTAATATATGTTTTTTTCTTTGGTTTCTTTGTTAGCTTCATTCAGAAAGCTTAAAAAAAACCCCCAAAACGAACTTCTTCCAGAAAAAAAACATTCTTCCAGGAAGTTAAAAAAAACTCCACAACAAACAACAAAACGAGACACTGAAAACAACACCCACCACCAACAAAAACACCCCAAGGAAACAAAAGAATTAAAACAGGAAAAGGAAAAAGACAAAGCTACAAAAGCAAGAAGATACTACTTTGACAATATTTATTCTTTAATATGATATCTTGATTATTAAGGGACTCAGAGAGTAATAAAGTAAGTGGTACTTACTAGTCATTGGCTGTTTTTACATCAGAAGAAGTCTGTCTCATTGTCAGAGCTCTGGCTGAGATATTTTAACTAAGGGACTACTAAAGAGATGTCAAATTATGTGAAAAGACAGCTTAAGATACACAGGGCTGGCATCAATGTTTGATTTCCAAAAATACTGCCTCAGTAAAGAAAGAGAAATAGGTATAATTCACAGGGAATATACAAGGAAAGGTAGGTGCATTTTGTGCTTCTTAGCTCCTCAAAGTCACGCTCATATCTTCTGAAGATGGAAGAGAGCGCGTTTAGCTGTGGAACAAGCTACCTTAAAGATCCTACACAGCCTTCAAGAAACTGTACTTGTCATTGGAACACGTGCTGATGTCTGCACTACAATTTTAAAATTTTGTAAGAAAAAGGAACAAGTACTCATTAATAGCTACTACCCATAGAATAAATACAACCCTGAAACTTGCTTTTGAAATCACATTGCACAGCTTTATGTAAGGCATCAACAGACTACTCTGATCCTCAATTGTAATATGTTTAAATAAGCTAAAACAATGGAAGGGCTTTTTCTGATGTAGAAAGACACAACAAATAGAAGGAAGGTAAGTTCAGAAAATACAAAGTTGAAAAGGACTTTCTGAGAGAAATACATGCCTTGTGATGACCAACTATGTGCATCCTCCCAAAAGTATTTAACATGACATTTAAGGAAGTGGCCTGTTTGAGCGGGTTTCTCAGACACCATTTAAAATTGAAGGTAGGAAAAAATTCCACTAACCATGGAGCATCCAGTACTATTCAGAGTTGCCCAAAGAGTAGGTGTGTAGAAGACTGTACATGGTTGGTCTGGAAAGTTTGGTCTGGATGATTTGAAGGCTGAACACAGACTTAGTGACTTCTGCCCCCAGTTATTTCACATGGTTTTCAATATGAAGGGAAGGAATCTTCTCTCTCTCAAGTAGAATAATACCTTCAAACGAAATTTGCTTTCTCGTTCAGAACATAATCTTCCCCGTTCCTTGTGGTGTTTTGGTTTTAAAATACCATTGATAGTTTGAGAACACAGCAGATAGATCTTTTGGAGGAATAAATTACTTGAGAAATAAATTATTTAAGGAATACATTTCTGCCTTTCCAGAAATCTCTGACAACTGAGCACAAATTTAATCTAATCATCACAGATGCTGATGTTGACAAACTGAGTTCTAAAATAATTTTTTGTTAAAATTCTGAGTTTTCTGACCTGCTACTGAACTGTCAGAACTGAGAATTCTATAAAATTTGTAACAGCTATTAGATTTTTAGAAAATACCATTATTATTTTTTTCCAACCAGTACTTTTGGACAGCAAATAAAAAGAATTGATGAGGAGGTGATCCAAATCACAGAGAACTCAGTATTACACTAATTTGACCTGCAGATTTGTATGTAGATGAAGTGGTACTGTTCAGAACTGCAGGGATGCATCAAATGGGAGATGTTCAAGACTGACCTTGAATTTGAAAATCCATCTCCACACAACTCTTCATAATCAAAAAATTCTCATGAATTTGAAACAAATGGATTTTCTCAAGGAATTATTATACTCTGTTTGCCTGTGCTCACAGACCACATTTAGTCTAAGTGGGAAGCACAAATCCATTGAATTTCTCCTCTACATGTGTATTTCTATCTTATAGCAATTTAAGTGTGGTTCAGGTTCTGTATTATTTCTGCACAAGCATAAACCCTAACAAGATAACTGAACAAATAAAGGAGATAGAAGGCTGTTGTCCAAAGAAAGCGTAAGTCTTCAAGTCTGTGCTTGTGAAGTCAAAATGAGAAAGAAACAGATGATTCCCTGTATGGTTTCTCAAAACCAAATTAACCGTAGTGGCAGACTTGGGTCGTTTCCAACAAATTTTGTAGTCCTCCATAATTGGGAAGAGTATTGCAAATAAGGGATAGGTAAAATAAATTCAAAAGTTATTTTGGGGGAAGGGGAAGGAGGAAGTGCTTTGAAAATTAGATGATTGACAAAAAAGGGGGGGTGGGGGGTGTTACAATGAAACCTAGCAGTTGAAGAGGTGCCCCATGTGACATGGTTTAGTAGCATTCCCATTTAATAGTCAATCCCCTGGGGAAGTGGAAATCAGCTAAATCACTGTTCTAGCTTTTAGGAACTAGGATTTTTGTTTTCAAAACGAAAGTATGATCCTTTCAACACAGCTTCACTAAGTACAGTTATGGAAAAAAGCTCTTTTGATGTAAAAACAAAACCAAAATTAAATAGTCACTGAAATGCTGAGAAATACTTTCCACTCTGTGTCACAAACTGCAACTGGGACAAGTCAGCTATTTCGTAATGTACTTTCACAACTCGTGTTGTAGACTCCCTTGACTGGACAGATGATTGCTAAAATGCATGCCACACCCTTGAACAACCACTACACTGGTTACCAGAGCTGTTCTGCACAGGATAAACTTGCCCCTCCCACCCCCTCACTTCCCTCCAAACCAACCCTCAGGGTTCTGAAGAGGATTTTTTTGAAGACGATGTTTGGAAGAGACATTTAACATGGTAGCTGCGAGTAGTGTATGCAGTTGCATGTACACCAATGAAAATTATTCCTTCCTAATACAGAGAAGTCCAAAATTAGGTGGGAAACTGCATTTGAATCATGTAGAAACTAGAAACTACATAGTTATGTCTGATGGGTTGAACACAGACTGGCAAGAATTCTCTCAGAGTAATTAAAAAATGGATTCCCTGGATGCCTTATAGGTGTCCCAGGCATAATTTGAGCATTGTGAGCACAACGAGAAAGGGATCAACAAAGTGTATGCGCATTCTAGGATAAAAACTTGCAAGTTAAGTTTGGACCCTTCCAAAATGAAACTCTTACAATATTTTAAATAAATGAACTATGAATATGAAAATACTATGAATTTATTTGTATATAACAATAATACTTTAATATTTAGTCAAGGAATCATGAAATCTAAAAACTCACTACTTACATTAAGAACTCACCCATTACAACTCAGTACTTTAATGATAAGATGACAAATTCTCTGAGGGATATGGAAACACTTGTATGATTATGGTGCAGCTCTTCAGTGACTGGAAGCAAACTTGTGCCTTGGGCTCTCACCATTTCTAGCGTAGGAGACTTCAGAGTGTAGGGCACATAACAAAAGCATTAGGTGTTTGTTGGAGTACAACTCCATTACTATCTGTCTGAGGCTCAGAATTAAAAGTATTATCTTTACAGTAAGGATCAATTGAACTGATCCATTCATTACCTTGGAACATTATTAACACCTGCATTTAGGCAGAACATCCTGCTGTTTAACTAGCACCAGATGAGTTAGACTCGATTAGAAAATTTTTTTTTGTCATGAGCCACAAATACATTTAAGAATTATTTCAGTGCTACAAGGTATTTCATGTTAGAGCTAATGTTTAACGCAATCCAATTATTTCACAGTAACAATATTCTCACTAGTGACACTACAACAGCAAAACAAAGGCTAAAGTTTGACTTAAATTTTAAATACCTTTTTAATGGCCACACCTCACTAAAATACTTATGCTGAATATTGCCCATGCCTACCTTTATACATGTTAGAGTTATTAATATAAGCAATAGAGAACTTCAAAAAAATTACAAAGGGCATTACTGAATCATTTAAAAAAATACTTATTTGTAATTAAAGTTTTGTCAAAAACTATTGTGATCTTTTATAGCTGCAGGTAATGAAAATATATTTCAAGAACTATTCTGCAATTTTACAGTACTGAAATGGAAGATTAAAAAATAATAATTTAATTCTTATTTATTTAGATTGTGGAAGTGTACATGTTTTCTTAAAGAGTACAATAAGGTTAGTGTTAATTCTAAAAGCTTGACAATATCCCCTTTGTTAGGTAAGCTACTGCAACAAGTTTCCATGTACAAAACTTGTACTCAAAGGGAGAAAGCAGTAAGAATAAAAAAATTCATTAATCTTTAGTTGTGTATGTAAAAATCTATAGCCATACAGTGAAAAAAATACTACAAAGCTATGTCAACACAAAGGAGTAAAAATTCTATTACTGTATCAATTACTGCACTGCAGCACTTTTTTTTTTTTTAAATAACTTTTTTTTTTTAATGTAAAAAAAACCTCGCTTATCTTGGTACATGCTGTTGCCAATAATGTGTTTCATGTTGGTAAACCCGCGACTGCTACTCAGAGGCCGAGCACTGCACAGGTTACAGTTGCAGCCTCATGTTTTCTATTTCATATCTCTGAAAATCATCAGCCCATGTTATACGCAGCTAACAGGAATTTGTTTCCCAAAAAAGAACTTTTTTTCTTTCACAGCAAGTAATCTGAATGTTTGTGATAGATAAAACAAAACTAGATATTACTCTGTGCAGTACAGAAAGGGAAAATTCAACTCTTAACTAGTGAGAATTTTATTTAATTTATTCAATAATCTATAATTACTTTTATAAGTCTATATTATATATTATAGCAAACAGATCCATCAAGGAGCACGTATGCCCTTTGGCATATCACACAATATAGTAATGGTCCAAATCCTCTCAACTAAGACAACTTTAGACTTTAGGTTTCTATTGTTTAATTATAATTTCTTTCTGATAATTTGATTCTAATAAATACCAAATAAATTGAAATAAAGAAACCTCTTTGGCTATTGGGAAAGTCACACGACCAGGAAACAATTTATTGATGAACAAGGAAACATTTGTATTACCTATTAAAAATAAGATTTTTTAGTATAAATAGCATCAGAAATGGCTAACATACTAGTGACAACTTCATTTTAGACTGCATCTGTATGATATTCTTCTTTTTACCATTCAGGAGTTTCCTTGTGAAGTATTTTCAACTTTCTACTAGTAACATGTGACATGTCATACAACCCCTCTATTCTCAAAGTATTAAATTCCTGCTATAAAAGCTGCTCCTGGCCCTGAGAAATACAGTATTTCATTGTTTGCTACAAAAATGTCCTGCTGCCAGAGCTGCAGGAGTGACTTCTGCTTTTTCTACTTCTCCCTACTTTAACAATACCTATCTTAGCACAAGATGTGGCTTTTTGTACAGTGAAGAAAACACCATGAACAGTGAAAACAAAAAGGTGAGAAAATATTTCTGTTTAGAAAAATTCCAGCAGTGAAACAGCAAAAAGGCATTTCCCATGGGAACAATTACTAACTAGATTCTGAGGAGTTATTCATCAATTCAGTTTAATGTTTTTTCTGTACATGAGAATATTTTAGAATACTGTTACTATTCCTCACAAATCGAATAACTCATTAGAATTCTGCAAGCTAGTTTCATAAAAACAACCTCCTACCATAAATTAAATTTGTAAAAGAAAATAAACATAAGAGAAAGATTTACTTATTGAGGAACACCTGTTTTAGATAAACACATTTGAAAACACAGCAGGATTTAACACTCTCCTAAAAAGTTTAGTTGTTTTAGATTTTTTTCTGTTTGCAAATCTGCTGCTTTTCTTACTTTCTAGAAAGGCGAACTGCTTATGAAAGGCTTGTGGCAACGTAGACAAAACAAATGCTTCTGAAAGCTTTCAGTACCATTTTCTCAACTTACAAAATGTAAAACATCTTTCAATTAATTAAAAAAAAATAGGCTAATATGCAAACATTTTTTTTAAATTAATTTGTGAAGGAATGTAACGTAATTACCCAGATCCATACCCATTCACTCCTCAGATACCGGTAGCTATCTCCTTTTGACACAAACCTCTCTATATTAACGCAGAGAAATGCACACATGGCCAGTTAGCCCAAGCAGAATAGTCATTCAGCTTTCCCCAAATTTAAACTATCATAAATTATCATTTGGACAGCATTAGAAAGAAATTGAAGCATACAAGGAATAAACTATAGTTTCTTTTTATATCAAAATGTACTCTTGAAAATGTGTTTGGCACAGTGCTAAATCATATAGTTAATACTAAATATTGCAGGATACAATAAAACCCTGGAATTAACTTGTGTTTACACCCTTTAAGGGATAAAAATAAAAAGATACCAATTATTCAGAAGTCAGCCTATACAAACTGTATAAAACAATATTTTACGTCTTGTTTTGAAAACCACTAATATAGTAAATTTTACATAAAAGACTGCAAAATAATATAAATGGATTTAAACAGATCTTTACAATAAGAAATTCGAATGGAAACAGACAAGTAACAAAGAGAAGTAAAAAAATTTATTGCAGTATTCATTCCACCAGATTTGCTGGGGATCCCTTTTCTTGTATTATTTCAGGGTGACCTAATACATCAAAATCTACATTTACAAAAACTCTTTCTGCAGATAGGTCATAGATACTGCATGCTTTTTTTTTTTTTCTTCAACAGAATAAATTATATATCCAGGAGATTCTGCCATTTTACAGCCTGGAAAAACAAAGCTTCCCTGGAAACTGGGCTAAGCTAAAGAAAGCCATCCGCCGCTAGGTTAAACTCCAAGAACACTTTATTAAGAACATTAACAGACTAATTTCCAACATTCACTTGTTTATTTTTTAAACAGAAAGTTTTTTTTCAAGATATAAACAATTTTTTGTTAAACTATAATACAGTGGGAGTAAAAATGAACTGAGAAGTTTCTGCTGCACAACAGCGAAGGAAGCTCCCACATAAATGTTTACCAAACATTTCCTTCTTTTCTCCTGCGTTCCAGGTTCCATTCTTACTCTTCATTTAACTGATACTTTTTTTTGCCAGAAAGTTGATATTTCAAGTTTTTCTGTTATTTCAATTCCTGTAAATTTGGCTGTATGTACAAATTCATTAGCTGGAAGTTCCATCCTTGGCAGCATACAGCGATCGTAAAGTCTGAACAACTTTATTAGTCAGCTTATTAGCACTCGTTAGGGCAATTTTTTTGTAAATAATGTCTGACTCTTTAATAGTGTCTACCCAAGGCACCAGTTTGCGGCCATCACGGCGCTTAGCCTCAGTCCAGGAGCCACTGTAGGAGCCTGCCATCCACTGAACACTGAAGCCATTGCTGGTTTTCTGTACTACTCTTGCAATTTGTGGTCGGTCTTTGTACTTTGGACAGCAAATAGCGATGACATCCATGACATCAACACTTTCATTCATCTGTGCTGCCAACTCCGTAGAGTCTGAATTTCGTTTTGACCTTCTCAATGACTAAAACATTGGGGGGGAAAAAAGACCAAGTGTTACACAAAAGAACTTTAGTGAAATTATTGCTTTTATTGCTTTTAATCCCTTGACGCCGGGAGTTGGGATTTTCCCGGCACACATTCCATTGCCGGCAATGAGACGCACCGCGACCGCCAGCGCCAAGGGGTTAACATATCCTTGTAAAACCACATACTCTTAATTTGTACCCGTGTCTTTATCTCTTATTGATATATAAAATTATATATACACACAAATCATAAAGCTACATAAAAACTTGGCAACAATAAAAAGGATAACACACAGTACATTCCAAAGGAAAATTAATAAATTTCTTATAAGGGATAAATCTCATTTTCTATTTTTTTTTTATTGTCTTTTTCTGTTAAACTTTCTACAAAAGTTGTATAAATGGTTAAGTAGAGAATCTCTACCTACAAAATGCTTTCTTTCATGTGGATTACATTACTTGGTGTACATTTAATATAATAGACTGACATTTATAAGCACATAAAAATAATTTTACGTAATACGCTGCGAAATACGTTGACTCCTCCTCCGCCTCACCCCTGAAGTGCCTCCTCCTCTATCTTCCCCATCACTTTCATCGTCCTCTGTCTCAGCCGCATTGTTCTTAGGGCTGCTGCCTCCAAGTAGCGAGGTAATTGCTTTGTTCCGAGCATTTGTGCTAGCTGACACCTCTCCATCTTCTTCCTCTTCATCAGGATCCAAATGTTCCATAAGGAGCTTGAACTATTAAAAAAACCCAAACAAAACAAATCAGTCCATATTCTAACTCTAAAAATAGACATTCATATCACACTACATGAAATAAAAAACAAATGAAAAGATAAAGAAACAGGGTAAAACAAATGGCAGACAACTTCAAACTTCAAGAGCTTGTGTTTTGTTCTACAAACTTTTTACTTTCATTTTCTAGTAGATATGTAAAAGCTTTCTTCCTGTGTTTCCAAAATTGCAAGTTTTCTCTAGTTAATATTTTAAAGGGGGGTGAGGTAAATACACTAGATTTAGTCTCTATTCCTATGATGGAAAGAGTCAGGGATAAAGTGAACAAGTTATATGGTAGAGGTATACAAGATGGATACCAGAAACTAGAAAATACTCTGTAAAGATGAATATCCTTAGCTGAAATTCATTTTTATTGTGTTTAAATTTATTAGAAGACTTTGAAAGATAAACCTGCTAAACATCCTGAAAGGAAATGGTGAGTTATCAGTATATCGCATAAGATTACCAGGAACTTAACATTTTGAAATGTTCATCCAATACATCAGCATCTACTTTCAAGTTTATACTGTGTTACCTAGTTTGAAAGGCTTTCAGATTTTCTGCAAAGCAACTTTACTTACATCTAAGTACTGTTTTACGATATTCCTCTTCACTTCTTCAGTGATCTTGGAATTAGCCATATCAGTCCGCAGAAAGTCCAGAGTTTGTTTTGGATGGAAATGAACTCCTGTCTTCCTGTTTATCGCTTTATCATAAACTTTTGCAGATTCAGATGGAGAATATTTCTGAATTTTACTTTTCAAAGAAAACAAAAGGAAAGAGCATTTAAGGAAAGTCCAAAGCAATTTCAAGGAAAAGATTTTAAAACCTTCAATATAAGTATTTATATTTTAATCATGCCATATGTAATAGACATCCTGGTAAGAAATGAAATTGTTGCTTTTTCTAAGCCTAAGTTTCATTACATTCAAACTATTACATTTATGTTTTTTCTCTTATACAAAGCTATTGCTTAAACAATTATTAACAATGAACTTTAAAAAAACCCAACAACTTCCAAACTTAATCCTTACAAAGAACTCACTAGATAACAAGATAGCCTATTATCTAAATATCCTTACCTATCAGAGAACCCACAGAGGTTCTTTAAATGCTGTTTCAGCATCAAGAGTAATAATATGCCTTGGGAGACGTTTGCAAATTCAATTAAAGGAGCTGAATTTTCTGGTAAACATTTCATCACAGCATTTATATCATTTTCTTCATCAGAATCTGAATCCGAGTCTACTCGTTTCCGTAACCTCCGAGGCTTAGAAGCTTCCTCCTCACTTTCACTCTCACTACCACTGTTACTGTCACTCTCAGTCTCCTCGTCTGATGAAGGCTTTCTTTCCTTTTTTTTGTCTTTCACCATAGACTGCGAGACAGAAAAGTTAACACACATTCCAAAATTAGGGTAAGTAGCATCATGTACGTTTCCAAAATCATTATTGGCTTAAGTTAGGAAGAATACCCTGAACAATGCTATTAATTCATAACTTGATATTCAAAGATTAAAATTATTTACATCAAAAAGATGCTGAATCATAACCCGAGGCCCCTGAAAAATGGATCCAAAGTCCACATTTTTTTGCAAGGTGGTTACAGAAAGAACTGAAGCAATAATTACTCCACTGGCATGTTATTCTTAACAAGACTGTTAAAGTTTGTTAGCGGAGACAGTAAAATGCAGTAGAAGCCCAAATACAATAAATCAAGAAGAAAATTCCATTTTGGTTCACCTGAATGTAATTTTTGCAAAAATATGTTACATATATTTCCATATGTACTTTGGTACAGACTAGTCCAAGCTGGTTTTAATCCTTGTCTCTGTTAAAATTCTATGACACTAATTATGCTGCTGACCAGAGAAACCCCCAAGTCGTCATATACAGTATTACTAATAATCAGTTCTACTACTTGTAGAGCTACAGAATTTCACACTGGCATCATTACTACATACAGTATGATTTTTTCGTAACACAGAATTTAAGATGTCCCAAGTAGGATCTCATCCTCTTACGTGCTGGTGCTACACATTGGTCCCCCATCTAAAGAATGTACTGTCTCTTTCTAGCAGATTAAAAATCGAATTTGGTAGGGTGAGAATTCAAAGCAGCGTACTCTCAGGGTATCAACTCTGACTTGTACTTACCAGTCGCATTGGAAATTCTAGAAACGGGTTTGTTTCCTGACAGTTTGGACCTTCTATTGTTAAAGTTGTCCAGGAAACGAAGACACTGAAGTCTTTAAGAAACAGAAGCTTTTTTTCTTACAGGGTTGTGTATCGCCATAACAACAGATACTATACCATTATTGGGGTTCTTATATGCTACCTTAAGAAAAGGCATATTGCGCACTCTTTTCTTGCAATAAACAATGTATTTAAAGTCTCCCAGGCGACACACATGCAACTGCCATCAGCTACTTGACAACAAAAGAAACATCAAACTGGATTTTACTATTAAAATTATACAAACAACCACAATAAACCAATATTTCATGATGATTCTGGATTCACGTACTTCCCAGATGCATGCAATTAATATTAATTCTAATTAATACAGCAACATTAGGGAATGATACAGATTTAATATTAAGATCTCAAAATTTGTGATTCTTTTTTACCAACATAAGCAGCAATGTAAGGAAAGTTTTTAACTAGTGCCTACCAGATGCGGGCCAGAACAGAAAGGGTCATTTGTAACTACCGGTTACAAAGTAATGCTACTGGTCCATATCATAATAATGGTACTGTATTCACTGAAAAATTGACCAAATTATAGAGAAGTTTATGTTGCCACCATAATAAATATACTAAAATATAAACGCACATACCTCTTTAAATGACTGTAGTAGGTTGCTACCAGAAACTGATAGTGTGATGTCTATATGATGCATTATAAACAGTGGTTCTTCCTGTGTTTGATAAGGAAAACAGGCTAGATTGTCTGCTATGTACAAGAGCATATTCACCTCTGTTTTCTGGAAGTTAAAAAAAAGTACATATAAATATACATACAAATATCTTAGGTTTATTCACTTATCCTGTGTTTCTAACAGTCTAGAGCAAAAACATGATCACAAGTTTTATTCTACATACTCTCAAACCCACTCTAAACAACATGTATATATGCAAAATTTAGTCATACTTGAAGATACATTATTGCTGATCAATCCAAACCGAATACAGAAAGGTACAGAACGATGCAAAAGTAACAAATGCATTCTATTATATAGGTAAATACCTTATATTACAAAGCAAAACCAAAGTACCTTAGGGAAATAAAGTTATCACTAGTTACGTCATAAAAACACATTGTAAAAGGAGAACTTAAGCTTGTAATGCTATATTTTATTTTCTTTTTAAGTGAAGAAAATGTGATGCTTACTGCAGTATCATCAAAGAGGTTGAGTAAAGAAATTAGAAACGCTCGTCTGTGTTGACGGTTCCCTCGGATCATGGAGTATAGGTGTGAACACAATGCATTGGATGATTCATCATGTCTAAAACCTCTTACAGGATCCTTTGGGCAGGTATTGATTGCCTGTTGTACCTGGTAAGACATCTTCATACCAGCCACTGCTTTCATCTGAAATGGAAAAGTATTTATTTTTATTTAAACCATTGCTTTCAAGCAGTAAAGCTGAAAGTGGAAAATAAAACAAATGCCTGTCAACAGGAACTGCTAGCTCATTTTTTAGCTTATTTCCTTTTAAGTGGATGCTCACCTGAAGTTTAACTTTCAAACATTCAGTGAGGTGCACTACTACCTTTTGAGTTGGCAAAGAGATTAAAACAGAATTTGTGGCAGAGATCAAAATGCCTAGTGAACTGCTTTCTCCATAAATTCTATGGTAGAAACATACAGCTAATCTGTTTACCCACTGCAGCCAGATATTCCAATTTAAACAATTTTCAAGAATACTGAAATGTTTTCATACATGAACAGAATATTTTACCAAATGTGTATGCTTGATGTCACTTATAGCGAAACCAACAATGGAGTCCATATTAGTACAATAGGACTGACAAAGAGAAAGTGAGGTTTTTTTGCATATATTCTGTAATTTCCAGCTGATTTTACTTACTTCTAGGCTCCTGCTCTAGTTTCAGAACAAACAATCTCTAGCTAGGCTGCATATCCAACTCTCCTCATACCACCTCTGCTTCTGTTCAGCGTAGTTGTCTCTTCATCTATACATTGTCTTAAATCCCAGTTGCCTACATAGCAAATTTCATCTGCTAGCCTTCAACTACTGGATTAGGTATCTGTTTGGATGGCATGAACAGTGCAATGCTCCAATTTCAGTGGAATACAATCAGATTTGGGAAGTCCTGCAATGTAGTACACACACTGAACTAAGACTGGGGCCTTCTGAAATAAGGAGCAGCTCAATTTCAGATTTTAAGCAGAACTAATGTCACTATGCCACAACTCCACAAGTCCTCACTTAGCCCTCAGATTTTCCTTTCAGCAAGATCCCTGTTCTTAACATCTTCCTATGCTCCTGCTGCTTCGATTACAATTTATGAAGCTTTGATGCCTAAACTATCTAATACACATACACTAAGAACCTCTACTTTTACAAGATGTTCTCTTCCCTAGACTACTGATACAGGGAAATCATTGCTAAACATTATGAAACAGCTGTCCTTACCTCTTATCACAGAAATGCTCTTATGTAGTGAGGAAAACACTACTGTGAATTATAAATTAAAGGAATTTTAGACTGGAAGAGATGCTTCAAATTATTATATCCTTTCTATTTCTAAGAACAGAAATCTCCAAATGGGAAAGATCTTCTTTACAACTGCTTATAGTTATTGTTTATTTGTTACTTTATAGTCTTTTTCTGCAGCCAAGGCAGTCAAGTGTTAAGTCACCAGAGAACGTACCGGTATTTTCTAAAATGAAAAATTACTTACATGAATGAACCCAGCGTATTTTTTGTCTATTTCCACCAACTGCTGGTCAGCTTTGTTTCGCATAGAGGGCTCTGGATCAGTGCCCATAGCAATTAAGTATGGCACACACTTGAAAAACAAATGAAATGATTATTCAGAGTCATTGTACCTCCTTTTTCTCACTCTTTGTTCTTCTATTACACTGTTGTTCTTGTTATATTCTGACTACCGCAGAAACTAGAATAGGAAGCTCTATGCAACTTACTACCTGACTACTTTTTGCAAACAAATAGTACAAAATACACAAGACACCAGCATTATAAACAACAGAAGTTGTGTGAGGTTTCAGGTAGTATTTCCATTTCTCGCAAACTCTAAAGTCAATTTACACTACAAAAAAATGCCATTATAAAAAAAGCAACCACCACTTATGACTGAACACGCACAATGGCTGTGGTATAACAAATAATTACAAAGATATTATGTAAGCAAATAATAGTGGAGATGATAACTGAAGTTCTGACATTGACTCTGGAATTACATTGTGTTTGGAGGACATGGGGATTGAGGCAGAGGCAAGCTGATGCAGTTTTCAGGATAAAGAATCAAATAAAGAAAACAGCTTGGCATAAACCTGAAATTTATAAGTATAACAGAAATATGCTCCAATGTACATTTGTAAGTGCTATTTAGGCACTGGCTGGTTGGGCCAGTGCATCTTGATCCAAAGACAAGAAAATACAGCATTTGGAATCTCACTGTCTAAACAACATAAAACAGATTTCAAAATATGCTTTCTGTAAAGGCCCCTTGCTACAATAAGAAATTACTGTAACATAGCTGGAAGAGAAAAACTAGAAATGTATCTAGCAAGCGTAAAAATCTCTGAAAACCCGAATAAAAAAAAAAAACCAAAACCACCATAAAAGTCTACCATACCTGAACAGGATGGATAAGACCTTGGTTTAATGTCAGTGCAATGACATTTAGAGCAAAGTGGCGTACACTGGACTGGGTATGAAAGAAAGCCTCAAGGACCTGTTTGAGATATAGCTGCATGATGGAACTGCTCATCCCCGAGGAAATATCACCCATTTCTTTCAGGTCTTCCTGCTTTGCTACTTTTTTCCCTGTAAAAAGGACAAAAGCAATAGCACACTCACCACAGTATAATAATTTACTTTGCCATTACTTGATGCATACTGATCTTTAAGCTTTACAACACATACACATTTCAGCTGTCTTAGAATGGGTTTATGATCTCATGAAACAGAACAGTCTGATGGCAAATTGTCCTGGTTTCAGCTGGGATAGAGTTAATTTTCCAAGCATCTGCTGTGTTTTGGATTTAGTATGAGAAGAATGTTGATAACACATATTGCTTTAGTTGTTGCAGTCAAGGACTTTTTCAGCTTCCCATAGAAGCTGAGAGGGAGCATAGACAGGACAAGCTGGCCAAAGAAATATTCCATACCACAGACATAATGCTCATTATATAAATGGGGGTTGGCTTGGGGGCAGGAATCCATGATCACTGCTCGGGACAGGCAATTGATCATCAGGTGGTGACCAATTGTATTGCATCACTCATTTTGTATATTCTTTTATCATTATTGTTATTATTATCTTCTCTTCCATTACTCTTCTATTAAATTGTCTTTATCTCACAGAATGGTAGGGGTTGGAAGGGACCTCTGGAGATCATCTAGTCCTACCCCCCTACCAGAGCAGGGTCACCTACAATCTCAACCCACGAGGTTTCCTTTTTTCATGATTCTCCTCCCCTATCCCACTTGGGGGGGGGGGGAGGAGTGAAAGGCTGGGTGGTCCTGGTTGCTGCTTGGGTTTAAACCACGACACAAATATACTTCAAAAAAACTAAGGAGATATGACTTTAAAGTCTTGTTCCTCAATAAAGGTTTTATTTTTAAAATTTCTTATTTTGTATCTGCAAATTAACCTTAGAAAAGATTTTGATAAAAATTATTACTACCATCATTATAGCAATTATGCATTCTGGATTGCTTTCAGGATTTATACATCTTGAAAGTAAATAATAAGCTACACTTCTCAATATACCTATGCACATAATGAATTTTTAAAAATTATTCTAAGATACTTTGTGTACAATATTATTGATAACAATCTTAAGTGACTCAGTTCACATATATAGCAATTGTATGCAAGAAAGTTAGGTTTTGTATGCCTCATTAACACAGAGCTCCCAACACTTACAGTCTCTGTCTGCCTGCTGCATACGTGTATCCTCCTCCTGCAAGTAGGTCTGGAGGTTTTTTAACACCTGAATTTTTAAGTTTACTGAAGAGTTCTTATCTGAAAGAATGCTGTTGTACAGAGTCTTCACTTCCTGTTCGAACATTAAACTTGGGTGTTGTATAAATGCAAATCCTAAGGGTGGAAGAAAAGAGGAAATATTCCACATTATTATCTGGAAATTTTATTTCTGCTTTTTAAAGTCTTTCTTCAAAATAGAGGTATGAAATTTATCTCCTCCCAACAGCATAGCTTTTTCCAGTACAAACAGTATTGCTTTTTCATATGGACACCATTCTAAGCTTATAAGCAGTTCTATTAGCCATGACAGTTCTATTAGCCATGACTCTGTCTGACAGATAAAGATGGGGTACCGACCCAAGGCAGTTGCACTGAGAAGAGTTATACAGGTCTGGAAGCATGTCCAGTGTACTGGTCTGCATCTCAATGACTAGGGAGGTCTCCCAAGAGCAAGAGAAGAACATTGCTAAAAATTACCCGTTATTTTTCTAATACATTTGGAGAAAAACATTCTGCTGAAACGGTGAAGTGTTATTCATATGGAGGCAGAACAAACGTGGAAAAAATGATAAGTGTCACAAGTATTTAAAAAATAAATTTTAAAAGAAAAAAACCATAGTGAACACAGTAAAATAAAATTTATACCTCTCACCATCATTGAGATACACACTGCAGAACTGCTTTTAGCTGCAGCCTTATCCTTGACAAAAGACTGGTTATTCTTAGTCAGGGAAATCTTTATTTCATAAAAACTTTGACCTAAATTAGTGACAGTATATATCGGTTTAGATCACGTATGTAGATTTAGAAGTGCTGCTGACAAATTCTTACAGAGTATCATAAAAAAAAAAAACAGTAAAGGGAACATAACTTCACAATTTAAACTACGTTTAACTACTTTTTTTTTTTTTTTAAGACCGTGAGAAAAGCAGACATTAAGTGCATTTTTCATGACCACAGGAAACTAAGATTCTGAATGAACACACAGAAAACATAAACATTAAAAAAAGAACAGGGGGAAAAAAGGAAAGCAAATAAAATTATGCAAAAGTGATGTATAAAAGTGTCTGTAACAAAGGGAATACTGAGTCAGGTTTTTAAAACTAGCTCTGTGCACACAAAAAAAGATAGTGTAGCTAAAGGCAAGACCTCAGTGTGTTTAAGATCTCATTTCAGTCTCAAAACAGGAAGAGGAGAGAAGGCAAGGGAGATGGAGGGGAAAGAGGTGAAAGAAAAAGGAATGATTCTCCTCTTTGGAGTACGTAGTATAATTGTACACTCTATAGAGGTGTATATTGATGTTTATAACTTGGCCATCTATGAGAAAGTCCAACTCACTTCTTACAAGTTAATTTTAAAAATGAAAAGCACTTGCATGTATGTGTAACAATCCATAACTCTTTCTTTCTTTCATTCACTTACTTAAGAGAGTCTAAAACCAGCAGTATTATCTGTGAAATTCTTATTTTTCCATCCCCTGTAAGTGGGGGAGAAATCTTACTTGCATAAGAATTTGTCACAGGAGATGAAAAAAAGGCATCTGCTGTGTTCTTTTAAGGACTGACTTCACATCTCAGGGCTGCCCTCACACCACTTCTCGTAGAATCATAGAGTAGTTTGGGTTGGAAGGGACCTTTAAAGGTCATCTAGTCCAACCTCCCCTGCAATGAGCAGGGACATCTTCAACTAGATCAGGTTGCTCAGAGGCCCATCCAACCTGACTTTGACTGTTTCCAGGGATGGGGCCTCCACTGGGATGGTTGCTCCTCTGGGCAACCTGTTCCAGTGTTTCACCACCCTCAGCATAAAAAATTTCTTCCTTATATCTAGTCTAAATCTACCCTCTTTTACCTTAAAACCATTACCCCTTGTGCTATCACTACAGGCCCTGCTAAAAAGTCGGTCCCCATCTTTCTTATAAGACCCCTTTAAGTACTGAAAGGCCGCAATGAGGTCTCCCCAGAGCCTTCTCTTCTCCAGGCTGAACAACCCCAGCTCTCTCAGCCTGTCCTCATAGGAGAGGTGTTCCAACCCTCTGATCATTTTTGTGGCCCTCCTCTGGACCTGCTACAACAGGTCCATGCCTTTCCTGTGCTGAGGGCTCCAGAGCTGGATGCAGTACTCCAGGTGGGGTCTCACGAGAGCAGAGTAGAGGGAAAGAATCACCTCTCTCACCCAGCTGGCCATGCTTATTGTCATACAGCCCAGGATACGGTTGGCCTTCTGGGCTGTGAGCGCACGTTGCTGGCTCACGTCCAGCTTTTCATCCACCAGTACCCCCAAGTCCTTCTCAGCAGGGCTGCTCTCAATCCCTTCATCCCCCAGCCTGTGTCGATACTGGGGGTTGCCCCAACCCAGGTGCAGGACCTCGCACTTGGCCTTGTTGAACCTCATGAGGTTCACATGGGGCCACTTCTTGAGCTTGTCCAGGTCCCTCTGGATGGCATCCCATCCCTCTGGCACGTCAACCACACCACTCAGCTTGGTGTCATCTGCAAACTTGCTGAGGGTGCGCTCAATACCACTGTCTCTGTCATTGATGAAGATATTGAACAGTACTAGTCCCAATACAGACCCCTGAGGGATACCACTTGTCACCGATCTCCATCTGGACATTGAGCCATTGATCACTACCGTCTGGATGCGACCATCTTCTTACCGTTGTTTTCACTCTGTTAAGAACTTGGCCGAGTAAGACATTACCTGTTAGATACAGGTTTAGCTAAATTTACTAACAAAATTTTGTATCCTCAATCTGCCTTGCAAGTACACAACTGGAAGAGAAGCATAACCATTAATCTTATGGTTAAGCTTAATCCCTCGACAGCAGTGACGCATCCCAAAGCAAAGGCTAAAACTGCTGAATGTCCTTACTGAAAGAACACATTAATAATTACCAATAGGAGAGCACACACTCTTCATATGATGCCTTCATTGTATATAAATGTTGAATTAGCTTGTTAGTCATTTTCACCTTATTGCTGCACACAAATGTTGAATGGATTTGACAACTTGGATCAACTGCCAGTCTGTAAAATAGAACTTTGACTGCCTACCACATCTCTGTACATCCAGCAGCTACCCTCAAAATGGAAACAGTTCTTAGATGAGATTAATGTATCACTGAAAACAGTTGTCTGAGGTTTAATTAAAATAAAGATTGACATGCTTATGGGCAGAGAAAAAAAAAAAAATCTGAAGAATGCCTACTGATAGCCACCCTTGTTTTCTCCTCTTCCCCCAAACTGATCAGTTCAGTCTGTAATTTAGAAACATTTTTGATGAATGCAACATTCTCAGCATCCACGAGTAAAGCAATCATGTCTGTGATTAGGAAGACGGCCCCTATCCCATGTGCAATATTCTGTAGAGGACAATTATAATGGACTACAGTAAGTGTTGTGCATCTTGATACAATGCCTAGAAAAACCTTCAGCTAGTCCAGAACACTGTAGCATTGCTCCTGCAACAGAGGCAACTCTAAAGCCATTAATCCCACTCAGCTGTCTGAAACGGTTTCCTCACAGAATATCAAATCGAGATTCAGTCTCAGTCCTTGTCCTCAGAGTCCTCCCTAGCCTAAACTGAAGCAGGATATTTAAAAAGCCACCTAAACAGCAGCACAAGGAGGCAAATTCTTGTCCACAGTCAAACCATACAATGCAAGCTCACACGCATGGGAGACAACTTTCTTTAGACTAAGCCATAACCACGAACTGAACTCTTCCAGAAACCAAGGCCAGATACTGCCCAAACAAGATTCTCTCATATGTACAGTTTTGGTCCTTGAGCAGAGGATGAACGTGATACAAATCACCACTGCAAGTGACTGAGATACTATACTAATGCCTTCAGATAAAGAATATATTTAAAATTGAAATACTGCCAAAATCCCAAAACAAACTGTAATATTTAGACTATGACATCATCTCAATGCCTTGTGAAATCTCACAGAGCATTCCCCAGTTGGTATAAACTGCCAGAGTTCCCTTGACTCCTGCAGAATATCTGCCCCTACACTTAAAATTCTCAAAGTTTTTCCAGCATTTTTTCTAGTTATTCTTTAACCATACCCTGTGGACTGAAAAACAAGATCTGGAGTTACAACATACTTGCATGTGGGGAAAAAATAACATCTCCATTACTTTGGAAACCTGATGCTTTTTAAGACTTAGTCACACAACAAAAAGGCATTCACTGTCAAAAGCATCCACTCTACTGCAGAAGTATGCAACTTCAAAATATCCCTTTGACTACATTTCTATAGCCAGTTCTCAAATAAAACATGCAGTGAACTTTGATTTTAAACAAACTCCCCTGCCACTACACAAATAAATGAATTCTTGATGAAATGCATGGATTTTTACTACAACAGAATAATAAAAACTATTAATATTTCTTACCAAGGCCAATAATGGCTTTTGTCTGTACTTCTTCATCCGAATGCTTTGTAAAATACATCAGCAGTTCAAGTACTTTATCCTTAATGTTAACCTGAGAAAATTAAAACAAAAATAATAGCTATTTGAAGATGAAATAGATGCTTTTAATCTCTTATAAAAAGCATAAACATCAAAAAGGAGAAACATGGTCTTACTGCATGGCCTTTGCAAAACCATGTATTTATAAACCAAAAAGCTATATTATATGCATTATGAAAAAATACATAGCTTTGAGGGACTAGGAATACTGTACTTTCAAGTTGAAGTGGAGCATTCAATATACATAAGACGTGGAGATTAAATACAAGTTATTTTACCTTACTGTTGCCCTTAAAATCTTCCTGATCAAAATCAAAATGCCGACACAATGCTCCAACAGTGAAAAGTGATCTAAGGAGTGCTGGTTTATTTGCAGTAAGTATTGTACTGTTAGGGTCTTCTTGGTGTTGACTTTTTAATTTCGAAAGTGCACCTACAGGAAGATAAAAATTTTGAGCACAGTATTTAATCATGGTGTATCCCTAAGACAAAACTGAAGAGTGACAATTACATGTTGTGATTTTACTTACCATAATATCTATTAAAACAGGCCCACACAAATTTATAGTTCTGCGTGACCTTGTTGACAACAGCCCCAAGACAGCTCACACAATGCTGAACAACCTAGGATCAACAAAGAACAAATGAGTCATATTTAGAAGTTAAAACTGAGATTTTTGTGAAGTTATGTAGGAAAAAGCTATGTAGAACTAAAATTAATGATCTAACAGATGTAATGTCCATCTCCTAGACTGCTCTGAAAACTTGCCCAAACTTATAATTGTTAAAATATAGCAACAACACATACAAACACCAGTAAACCAAGAACATTGATTTTTCATGGCTCAAAAGTTATCTTCATAATTAAGACAGATTTCCTTTAAATCAAAACCATGTATTTCACAATGTGAAATAAAATCAACTGAATAGTAGCAATTAAAAGCTTACTGTCATGCCATATTTGATGATGAGTTTCATGAGGTCTTCCTCAATAGTGGCAAGAAAGGTCTCACTTGGGTGCTCCATTAGTGGCACTACAAGTTCTAATATTTTTGCAACATTGCAGATCACCATGAAATCATTCTGGGTCTGAAACAACAGTATTTATAGCATTTAACATTTCTGGTTGTGGTACCTATAAGCTAAGTATTATTAATATTTATTATGTAATACATATGTATTAATATTGCACGATACATATTAATATGATACAATTACATACAAGTACATATTAATACAATACATTTACATGACAGTACAATACAATTATGTATCTTATGTAAGATATTTGGTAAAGATTTATATATTTTACATCTGCTTTTAAATTACATATTATTTTGAAAGCAAGTAATTTCTGGGAAAAAAAATAAAAATCTGTAGAAACAGACCTTCACCTCTCATCAAGGCTGTGACAGACCTGAAAACTTTTGGTCCCAATAATTTTTTTGGAGTCCTACAACAAATCTAGGAACTCCTCCTGACACGTGTACACTAGAGAACACACAACACCTGGCAACAGGTATCGGCAACAAATGAAGCTGTGTTATAGCTAAATATGGCTTAAAGAAAATAGATAATAATACGCACAAATATAGAAATTAAAATTAAAATGATTACTGGTTTACATTACCATGACTGTATATATATTGTGAGGAATCTATATTATATATTAAACGTACATCCTGCTAGAAATTGACTTTTTTGACAAATCAAGCTCAGTAGTCACGATAGGATAATTCTCAAAAGCTACTATCAAGCTATTTAACATATTCAAGCTCACAGGGGTAATTCTACAATTCATCTCAACCTGTGTAAGTACAAAACTTATGTAACGCACTAAAGAGATGTTGCAGCAAGTAAATAATCAGATAAACCTTTCCTATACTGTTTGATCAGAAGCTGCTCAAAGCCTGTTGTAGATGTGTGTAGAGAATGCTCCAGTGCTGAACCCATAAAATGCTAGGCTATACCTGCAAGCTAAGCCAATAACAAGTATTCTCAAGCCTGCCCTTCCCTGAGCAGCTAACCTAATGTAATGGATTGCTGCCACCCACCCAAACAAGCTCTTCCTTGAGCCACGGCTGCATGATCCTGCCCTGCCTCTGCCAGATCAGGGGTTCATCACAACCTTCACTGGGCAACTGTGCTAATCAAAATGGCAGAAAGCAATGCAATGTTTCAGAGAAGGGGGGCCATTTTACTGGAGTGGGGGGTTCAGCATTATAGTTCTCTACCATTTTTGTGACCTAAACTGTCTTACAGGGGAATACAAAAACACCAGAGCTAGAAAAGGGAGAAGTGAAGTGCTGAAGAGGATAGAGCAGGACATTTTCCTTCTGATATATTTGCTATATGTTAGATTCACTCTATCTTATGGAACCATACCTTTAGTCTTAAGATTCATATGTTAAATCTTAACTACTTTTAAGATTGACTATAAAACAAAACAATTTTAAGAAATTATTTCATAACAGGTGAAAAACTGGGTTTTAGTTCTCAAGGGAAAGAGGTGGCACAGGTTTCAGTTTCATTTGGCTGTAAAATGTGGAGGTAGAGGGTGAGGAACAGCAACTTAGAAGAAACAGATCATCAAAAGGACATAATATCTTCAGAAGATATGATGCTCATGCAATAGAAACACAATTTTTATTTCTCTTTTCCTACCTTCAATTTCATCAAGTATACAAGACAGACGTTAATTTCCATGCTTAATTATCGGGGGGGGAGACTGATTTTCTAATTTTCTCTACTTACACTACATTTAGTGGTCAGGTATGGCTGCATGGTCATGGCATGTTTGACCATTAGCTGGGGCCTGATTTTGCTGAATAAGAACAAAGTGGTTATGCAAGCAACCAAGCGACCAGAATTCACACCTTTGTTGTCAGAATCTGCAAAAAAAATTAGAAAATACACAAAGTAATGTTTGAGCAATGAAAAATATATGGCCAAAACATGTTACGAAAGAGATATTCATATGATATCTTTCAAGATCAACACAGGATATTCTTATTGGATTAGAGATGAGAACATAATGTGTTAACTTGTATATGATCACAAAATATGTGAAATAAAAAGCAAAGATGCTTCAAAGACATTACTAGTTTTTAAACTACTTACTGTACACAGAACACTGGCCCAGCCAATGATTCCTATTACAATGGTAGGACATATTAATGCAAATAAAGCTTGCCACATTTGTTTTGGTTTCAGTGATCTAAAAGTTTGAACAAGTTATTTCAAAAATAGTTCTGTTATTGTGGTTAGCTAGAGAAAATTAGAGAAGCTTTATTATTATACAGTGCTCAAAAGTTCATAATGAACTTAAATGCAATAATTCATTACCATCAGTTGCATAATAGGAATTCTGTAACAGTAACTTTTTGCAATAGTAATTTGAACAACCACTGTTACAGTATCATGTAAAATTCAAAGGAGCTACTGGGTTGTAAACAATATTACCTGATAAGGATTCCTCATATTTAAGTATGTGCTCAACCAAATTGTCAACAAGTTGAGTACAGGCTTTCTTCACAGGTTTATATGAGGCATCCTCTTCTGACTTCAACAGCTATAGCAGATGAAACAGAAAATGACTTAGTATTAAGGGTGCATTCATTTACATTGGATACATGCTGGTTTTATAACAATCACTACAGATACATAAGGATTTTGCACTACAAAAGCATTTAACTTCTCTATAAAAGTTACACGGTGAAGAAAAAAAATTAAGGGAAGTAAAAAAAAATCAAAGCAAAATGCAAGAGAAGTAAAGAAAAATTAACTGCGACAAAAAGAACAGTTCTACTGATTTTTGCATTGGGATGAAAGCTAACTTTGTGCTTAATGAAATAATGCAGAAAACAATAATGTAGTCATACTCGCCAGCAGCAACTAATAGGAGTTAGAAGGCTTTTTAAAACACTTAGGAAAAAAAAAATAAAATTCAAAAGGAACGTTGTTTTTGACACTAAGCAAAAATAGCAAACTAAGATGAAACATAGTTCTATGAACATTTTAATCAGTTAATTTAATTGAGCCTGTACTATAGCTTTTTCTTCAGTGCAGACATTAAGAGGCACTTTGGTTTACTTGTCTACCTATTTTCATGGCACTCCAGGCTAAAGTAAAATCTTTGGAGACCTCTAATTCCTCCATGCATGCTTTTGTTAACATTTGAAAAATTAACGAGTGCATACAAGTTGTAGAAGAGAAAGATAACACAGGCTAAGAGATATAATCAAAGCAAGATAATTTCTTAGAAAAATCAGAGTAAAATATAATGCAGAAGAGTAAGCTATACTCTGAAGATTCACTGCTTCTATAAACTGCGTAACAAATATATTGGACGTGAAAATACACTTATCTACCATTTAAAAGAAACCTACATTACACTAGAGGCCTCATTTCAGAATTAAGTATCTTAACTGTGGACTTCATGTTATGTCACTCATTATTGAAGAGACCATGAAATCAAAGAGAAACAAAAACCCTCCCCCCTCCCCCAAAAGTGAAGTATTTTTAAAACAGATCACATGGAAAGAAAGAAACTAATGTTGGAGACAAAGAAAATTACACCAATGAAGATTTAAAAAAAGGTCAGATGTTTAGAGGGCATGAATTGAATTTGTCTACTGGAAAGGACTGCTCTTGTAGTCTCCCTTCAATGTGCTTTAGCATCAAAAGAAATATTAAAATTCTTACACTGATTGTGCCATACATTCAAAATTCATTACTTACATTTTGAAGAAGCTGTTCAAACCAATCATACCCCGTATCTCTACAAGCTGCAACCTAAAAGTAGTTTTAAGAATAAACTGGTTTAAAAAGGCATCTGAAGAAAAATTACTTCAATACAGATGTCATCTTAAAAGATCAGTAAACATGCATAGATATATTTTCATATACATTCAATACAATATCTTTGGAGATGAGAAACTTTCTGCATTTGAAAATTAGTTCTTACCATTTAAGTAATCCCAGAATGTGTATCCCATACAACACAAGGCCTACACATTTTACTGGAGATTGCTGGCTCTAACGTAAACCAAATTTTGGTTTTGTAGAACAACATTTTGTACAGATTTAAACACAAATACAAGCCTGACATATTAAAAATGAACATATGTGTGGGCATATATATATATGCATGTACATATTTTTATATAAACAAACAAAGCCTTCACGGGTATCATATGTCAGGAACAGCTCACAGGTGCTCCAAAATAGAATTGGCAGGAGAACTGAGAATTAAGCTGAAGTCAATTCAACTGACTTCTCAATCTGGAAAAATGCATGCACTACACTACCATTTAGTAAAAATACTGAAAAGCAGGATGGAGTTTAAACCCATAATTTTAAGTAGTGAAGCGAGTATTTTTATTTGATATTTACATCTTGGTATAACTGGTATTAAAATACCTTCTCAGCACAGTGGTTTTACACAACACATTTTCACTACAAATGTATAATCATTTTATTTGAAACAGATTTTTTTTTTTGAGACATGCTATTTAATTTGCTGCTCCTAAAAAGTAGATAAAATTATGCAGATACTAGCTTACCCTGGGTGAGAACATGACCCTGTATTTGTTAAAACAGCTTATTAACCTTTCAAAATAAATATTATCAATTGAGGAAATTTTTCTTTTAAGAGACAGCTTCTTAGTTAGGCTTAACTATATGCTGCTACTTGCATTTCCTGGAAAGTGTTAAATATAAGAGAAATTTGTTGTGTTTTCACTGAACAAGTATTTTACACAACCTGAATATAATGTGCAGCAGATTAGCGAGCATTTAAAGTTTCCTACAGCCTGTTCCATCAGATAATAATTCTAGCATATATTCAGTGTCAGGAGATATATATTCAATGTCAGGAGATATATAAAGAAAACCATCTGATAATTAAATTACTCGCATATTTTTCGTATTCTCAAATACTATAGACAATATTTCAAAGATACTAAAAACACAATAAAATTTTGCACATAACTTAATTCAAATTTGTTTAACATACCACATCAGTGATGTTTAGTATTTTCCTGGTCATTGCTTCTTTGTCATGGTGTGGAGTTGGAGTAAACCAGAGCTTCTGGAATGTCTCATTTACTAATTTCTGAAGGAAAAAAAAATTTAGCAGAAATAAGCAAGTTTGTCTTGGCACATAGGAATTATTTCTAATACATTCATACAATAGATTTGTTGATGATACGTGCCATTTCGTAAGGAATTATTCAACCTAAGTGAGACTGTTGTAGAGAATGTTATATGAGACAGACCCAGATCTACTATTACAGCAGTTATACTGGCCTCTAAGCAAGCTTCACTAAAATGATCACTGGGAACTGATGCTACAGAAAATGAAGTTACCACTTTCTTGCACTAATTTGCATTCCTCAGAAAAACATAGTACCCTGAGAAGCTGACAACCAAACACAAGATTACAATTGCTGCAGCAGAATTAGCAGCAACTATAGATTACTTCAGCATTTTCAGAATGGCTGTGACAAGGTGGGGAAGACAGAAGTCTCCCTACCCAAACATAGGAAATCTGTTCCCTTCCAATGTTTTTGGATGGAGGAAAAGATGGAATAGAATGAAAGTGAACTAATTATTCCCGAATTACTTATAAGGCATATGGTTGTAAGAAGTGTTTCTCATCCATGGAGACAAAAAAATACATTGCAGATACTGCCTCATCTTTCTGAGGTTGTTGGAAAGGCAAGGGAAAGGAGGAGAGAAAACAAGGTCATCCTCCTTTCCTAGCAGCACCTTGGATCCAGCTGTTCATCTACTTCTTGATTAACAGTCTTCTCAAAGCCACTTGGCATTAACGCATCTCAAGTGGTAAAAATATATACTGCAGCTTTAAAGTTGCAGATTTCAAATGTCACTGAAAGTGTGATGTAAAAATTTTTTTACAGGTGTATTGTTAATTAGCCAGCAATATTAAAATTATTTTTGCCAAATCAAACAAAAAACATCAGTGTCAGGTTTATGATTCAACACAATCTTAGTTTTATGCCCTTCTGCATATACGTTGTACAAAGAGTAGAATATGATCACATAAGTAACATTTTAGGGGGAATAACTAATTCATTAAACATTAATGCAAAATTAGCACTGATGAATACTTTATAATTTTTATACGCAGAACTTACAAATCTGGCATATACTAACATCAAGTACTTAATTTTGACTTAAAGTTTATTTTGTTTGCAGAATGGAGTTTTATATGCCAATTTTACTTATAAAAGAGAAGGACCAGAGACAACTTGCAAGAAGAAAAAAAACCAACCCTCTAGACAATAACTTTTTAAAATCTTTTGATTGTCAGCAAGAACCTGAAGAAAATACAAGAAAGAAAAGAAAACCAAGTCAGATAGCAATGTAGAAAGCTACAATATTTGCTCTCAAAACTTAGAAGTGAATAAAAATAATAAAAATTACAAAGGAGCAATGAAATACTTTTTTGATTTTTTTTTTTGGTCAAAATATAGAAGCACATTATCATAATTAAAATCCTGAATTATGTGTTTCATTCTACCTTAATGCCTTCTTCGTCATTGACTCTTCGAATCATTTTCACACACATCTCTGTAATTTTGGGAAACGTTGGTTGTTCAATGCAGATATCCCTAAGTATCTTTATGACTCTCTTTCTGACACTGATACCAGTATCCTGTGAGGAGAAAAGCATTATGCTCTTGAAAACAAATCAGACATATTAATTAATTTATGTATTATATGAATTAATATTTGAAGATCACCCCCAATCTGACCTGCAAATCGTATTTAGAAAAGGCAGCTAAAATATTCTGGAGTGCGTTTATACAAAAGGTCAGCATAACTTGTACCACTTTATTTACAACAATTCTAAAGGTTCCGGCTGAGTCCCCAGAACACTGAAACACTTTCACCATTTATAACCTCCCATTTAAGAGCTCATGATGTTGCAAATGTATAATTCCACTTCTTAACTCAAGAGCTTACAAAATAGATGTGATGATGCTTTAGCTACTTTGTTGGAACACACAAGACCTTTGTAGATCTGGACTGTAATACTTCAAAAGCCTTTGGATAAAGCTTATGGATAAGTGCAGCAAATCTTTCCCATTTTCCTAGGCTTCGTCTAAGGAGAAGGAGGAGCAGCTTCATTTCATATTACCTTATTCAAAACCTGTTTAATCTGAATGTCAGGATAAGCGACTTAATGCACGCTCATATGCACATCTTCAAAACCCTTCACAAACATGTTTCATCATGTAACTATAACAAATGAGTAGTATTTGACTAAAAACCTGACATGGATGCTAAAAGCTAGTGTTATCTCACAGTTAAATTAACATTGTACTTTATCTGAACATACAGATGAAAAATAGTTTTTATACAAAAACTCTAATAAGAAGCCTTTTAAAACACTAAAACATAGCATAGAAAAAACAAAATAGTTTTATCTTTTTTTCTTTTGGATTACAAACGGCAACTTTAGATTACTGTGTTGTAGATCTTTCTTCATCACCCACACTACTGAGCTGCCCTCAATGACCCATATATCTCAGATTTCAGAGATGTGGCAAAATTCCTCATTTCACCTAATTTGTGCCTTAATAAAGCAATCAAAAGGAATATAATCCTGGTTCTGATGCAGTACAGCTTTCTATGTATGCTTACTTTTTGATGTAACAAAGCCTCACTGGAAACAAGTGATGCATTTTACAAGCACAATGCTCCCCATTAAAACGATAAGATATAATTTACTCTTGGGATCATCATTCCATATTATTAAACATATAAACTCAGTTGAAAACAAGTTTTCCAATGACACTTATTTTATCATAAATATCACAAGTCACTGTACCAATATTCTTTCGATCAGCATGTCATAATACTGCTCAGCAAGTTGAGGACGACAGAGCACAAATCGGCCAAGCAGCTCCACAGCTGCTTCTCGTACACTAGTGGAGTTATCCATTAACCGTCCATGAACACCTCGTTGCATATCCAGCTAAAAAGAACAAATAGAACACAGATCCAAAATAAGAAATAAAGATTTCTTTAAAGCATGACAGAAGAACGCATGTGCATGATGGATATTTCCATTTTTACCCTGGCTAGAATACTGGGGTCTACAGCAACAACCTCAGACAAACACTTCATGGCTTTTGTTCGAACAGCAATTGCATTTTCACCAAGCACACGCAGAATCTAATAAGAGAACAAAAACAAAGATTCAATTGCTTTGGGAAGGTAGGAAACAATGTTTAACAGGCAAAAATGCAGCAGAATAACGTGCAAATGATTTAACTAAAATAAGACTATCTATCTACTAAAAATAGTATATATCTTTTCAGACAGTAAAAAGGTGCATACAAGTGATGTTCCATGGCACTGATAACTGAGCATGGGATATTTACTAGGATTTGCTACATCTCTAAGACTGGTCCAAACAGGATTTACACAGGGTCCATATGTTCACTTTAAGTCACTTCATTTTAAACTCTACTTTTGCCATTCAGTTGTGGCTTTCACCATGGTTCTTTCAACAGGAGAGTTGGATTTGGGCACTATAGTTTTATGAATGGCTCTGTATGCAGATCAATAAAAGTAACACAGCCTAAACTAAACAACTAAACCAGTACTGTAGTTCAAACATGTCACCATGACAACATGTTAGTGCTCTTCTCCCAGAAAAAGGAAAGAAACCACGCTGGTCACACAACAGCTTCCAGTGACAGTAACATGCACTGCAAGCAACCGACCAAGTTGGCTTCTATTTTCAAATCAAATTAAGATCAATTTAATGAGTTAATATTACCAAATGAGCATGCATCTTACAGAAACTGTAAAAAAAAAAAATTCAACATTTTGTAATTATCCTTTTACTGTGTACATCTAAGATAATGATTTTGTCATATACATACACGAACAAATAAATTAATGTATGTACAATATGACATATGAAATGCATACAAGAAATATAAGCACTTATGTCACCAATACAGAATATGAAAGCACATGGTGTTATCATGGCCTGTTAAATACCTGTGCTCAACAATGAACAGATATTGCACACTACTGCAAAAGTGTTTGGAATCAGAAACCAACTGTGTTCCACTGTACTAAGACTTCCAGCACGCACCTGTGTCAAATAAATATCGAAGCTCTGGGCAAATGGCCTCATAGAGGCCAAGTAGCGAACAATCAAACATGCATCTTCATAGTCCACAGTATCAGAATTCAGCCTGCAACAAATCCAATGTTTTAATTAGGACATGTAAGTGTCCAATGCATGGTTAATAAAGAAACCCGTGGTGCTGAAACGTACTTTAATGTACTGAACTGAGATGGAGCAGTTTTAATGATGCTGCGAAGAAATGTTTTGCGACTTTCCGCTCTATGCATGATTTGTCCTGTGATCTCAACATCTTTTGCATGATGAGTTCCTTCAGATGAATCCTCATCCTTCTGAGATTTAATTGCTTTCTCTGTCTCCATAGTTGTATCACGGAACCACTGCGCTATATAAAACTTCCGAGAAAACTGGAGAAATACAGCAGGATACACAGAAAACAAAACCAACAGATATAGAAGAGTGAAATTAACAGATTTATAATGAGATTGAGTGAGTCTAATGCATCAACCTTATTTTGGAAAACACAATCAACAGTATATGTTAGGGTGACAATTTACTTGAAGCGCTAATATGCATGACCAAAAATCATTTTATTCAGTATGTTACTGAAATTATTTGTATATACACTTGACATCAGAAAGCTGAAATTTACCACTAATGATGCATCGGTTTCTGTGTTCTCATCCAGATAATCTAGCAAAGCCTTTTGCAGCTGTTGAATTTCATCTTCTCCTCCTGAAACCTATCAGAAACAGAAAGATAGTTATAAAATAGAATATTGCACAGTGGTAATTATCATCTGAAAATCTGCATGTCCACATATAAAATACACTGAAGTTAATGTTCTACAATTATCAATACAACCAACATTTTTTTAATCAATTACTTCTAAACTTTATAGAGACTAAACCAAATTAGACTGTCTCTCCAAAGTCTAAAAAAGATTAACAGCAGAATAAGACTGGTTTTAAAACAGACTGACTGATTTGATTAATTTTCATTCTATTATCTTGTGTGAAGACCCTCTGTCCCTGAGGAAAAAAGAAGGGCTGAAATCACAAATAGTAGACTGACACAAGGTTTAACCTATAAAAGTAATTGGCGCTCTCACCAATATTAAATACTGAAATAGTGACTTCTCAGGTGAACAAGGGATAAAAGGCAAAAAAGTCAAATGAAAATAAATATGAAACACAGGCAACAGTAAAATCATATGGGAAACATTGAAGAAATAAAAATAACTTATCCCTTTGTGAAAATATTTGGTATAACTGTTTTCAGGGATAAAGCATCCATACAGAGAAAGTGCAGCAAGTAGGCTCAATCCATCTAGGAAAGAACTTACAGAGGTTGTTCCCAAACACCCCTGAGCTCTAGCACTAAAGAGCTCTAAGACTCAACTAAGTTTCTATCAGTCAAAAAGCTTGAGAACAAACATACATTTTATAAAAATGCCACCTAGTACATAATGCCTATCTACAGAGTAGGGTAATATTAATTTTTCTGTGAAGCACTTTTAAGATGCATAAAAAGGATTACATATGAAATATTAATCTGAGAACTAGTGCTGGAGACTGTATGTATCAGATATGTAAATATTTAAATTGTATGAATGTTAAAAACAGAATGTATTTTTCCAAGAGGCTATTTTATATATCCTGATCTCTTAAATAGTTCTAGCCTACGTAAATTGAACGATTTTGTACATGACCATCAGACAATGTACTTCTCCCCATATAGGGGTTATAGAGAATAAATCAGTATCAATTAACTTGTTAATGAATCAGAAACTAGCTTTCTCAACACCTACAAGACAGCATAAAACCAAAACCATAAATACCCTTTTTTCCTTAGTACTATACTGAAATACGCAGATCCTTGCAATTGCTGATGCTACAGCAGAAAAAAAGGGATTTTTTTTTCCCCCAAATGAATGAGTTCAAGAATTCAAAACATGTCTACAGTGCACGTAATACAAATATAGGTTTATTAATATTTATTTGACACCCTAATATATGTGCAAATTACGATTTAAAAGTCTGGCCTTCAACCAATGTTAAATTCTGTGGATAAAAGGCTGAAAAAAAAATTTGCTTGATGAACCTTAATTGCCTAACTATTTTCAAGCAAGTAAAAAACCCAGAACAAACAAAAAGAAACTGTGAAGCCTGCAACAAATCATAACCAATATTGATAATAAAAGTAGAAGAATCATTTCTGGCTTAAACTTCTTCAGCTACAAAACATTTTTCTTTGGTAATAAAACTTGTAACTTATAACCATCTTAACTTCCGTATGAACAGCATAGACTGAGAATCTTGACACAAATGCAGCACGTAACGTAGCTTGTAAACATCAGCAAGTGGAAAAAAGGTACAGTTACAAGTCCAGAAGATCAACGTATCAAGAGATAAACTAATGAAAAGCATACACAAGTGTTCAAATCAACTTGACAATCTATGACAGATTTCTATGAAAAAAATCTATTGTTTAAAAATGTCAAAACAAAATAGATTTTCTCCTAAATCTAATGAGTCCAAACCACAGTAGACAGAGTTATAAGCATTCATCAATCATTAGGGAATATTCTAGTAATGATATCAGAGGGTAGAAGGAAATATCCAACAGAGCCTAAGTGTTAAATTCAGAATTCAGCAGGAAAGAAAAATCTGTAGAGGTATAAGTTAATTTCTGAATTAAAACAATAATTTAAGATTTTTCTAATAACTAAAGCTGAATATGTCTACCAATGGATCTTATTTTCTTGACATTTGAACAACAAAGTGAAGCTTAGCTGTCACGTACACATTTCCAAGTAGTTATTTGTTCTTATGTTACAAATCATTTATAAACAACACACTGTCTACCCTGACTGATGGTACTGTATAGTATATACCTTCCACAACGTATGGATGGTACTATCTACCATCATTGATTTTAAGCTTCCCGAGTAACTGAAAAAATGCTCTTAGCACTCAACTGCCCACAGCAATTTTATTTTAAGCAGATGCTAATGCCTAGTTACTGCCTGATCCTGTAAAAAGCGCAAAACAAATTGAAAACTTCAGGACACTGCTCAGGTATGTATCTTTTTAGAATATCTTTCAGTACTATTATATAACTTCTGGAGATAAGGAAAGAGAAAAGGATTCTTCAAAAATATTTCCCTACGAAGTCTAATGTAGAAAAGTCAAAATCACTGCCAACGGAGGAGAACTATAATCCCTTAGCATATAGAAGTATAAAGTATATTAAGACATGGACATAAAGATTTGACACTATATGTAGTACAATATTCTAACTGACAAAAGTTATGGGAAGTATCAGCATCATAAAGGAGAAGATGATTTTAGATTCTTTATTTGAATGTCTGTAAATTGCACAAGTTTTTTCCTTCAACATAAATCTATAACAGTCATTATAAAATACATATAATACAGTCTTTTCAGGTAACTGAAAGGGAAATGAACTCGATATGACTACTCAACTTTAGATCTAATCATGCTGAGAACAATTAGTAGTTCAGAAAGAAATGTATAGCATCCATAAGAAATGTGCAAGTCCACATTTCACATGTGTCCACAAAGGACACATAAGACCTGAGATTTTCTCATCATACTATGTACTATAGAGAGGCCAAATGCATACATTGCTTTGTTAATTGCTGCCACCCTTGCAGATTTAGAAACATTTTGATAAGCAGCATTAGCAGAAATGCAAATATGCATTCTCTAATGACACCAAGCTGAGTGATGCAGTTGACATGCCAGAGGGATGGGATATCATCCAGAGGGACCTGGGCGAGCTAGAGAGGTGGGCCCGATGTGAAACTCATAAAATTCAACAAGGCCAAGTGCAAGGTCCTGCACTTGAGTTGGGACAATCCTTGTTATCAATACAGGCTGGGGGATGAAGGGGTTGAGAGCAGTCCTGTGGAAAAGGACTTGGGGGTACTAGTGGATGAAAAGCTGGACATGAGCCAACAATGTGTGCTTGCAGCCCAGAAGGACAATCGCATCCTGGGCTGCATCAAAAGAACCGTGGCCAGCAGATCCAGAGAGGTGATTCTCCCCCTCTACTCTGCTCTCGTGAGACCCCACCTGGAGTACTGCGTCCAGCTCTGGAACCCTCAGCACAAGAAGGACATGGACCTGTTGACCATGGAGCAGGTCCAGAGGAAAGCCACGAAGATGATGAGAGGGCTGGAGCACCTCTCCTATGAAGACAGGCTGAGAGAGTTGGGGTTGTTCAGCCTGGAGAAGAGAAGGCTCCAGGGAGACCTTATAGCAGCCTTCCAGTACCTGAAGGGGGCCTACAAGAAAGCTGGGGAGGGGCTGTTTGCAAGGGCATGTAGCAATAGGACGAGGGGCAATGGTTTTAAACTAGAGCAGGGTAGGTTTAGATTAGACATTAGGAAGCAGTTCTTTACAATGAGGTTGGTGAGACACTGGAACAGGTTGCCCAGAGAGGTGGTGGAGGCCCCATCCCTGAAGACATTCAAGGCCAGGCTTGCTGAGGCTCTGAGCAGTCTGATCTAGTTGAAGATGTCCCTGCTTAGGGCAGGGGGGTTGGACTAGATGACCTTTAAAGGTCCCTTCCAACCCAACACATTCTATAATTCTAATGAAAGACATATGCAAGTCCAGTAAAAAACAACAAACAACCAATACTAGCTACATCACATAAAAACTAACCTTATAGGCCTAACGGTTTAACTCTCTAAAGGCTGTGTATGAGTGCCTTAAGCTCAATTACCACTTTGCAATAGAAAATGCGCATACATACACACACATATATATTTTTAAGGCCTCTTAAGATAGAATCCAACCGTCGTTCTATTATTTCCTCTATATTGTCACAAGAAAACTGGGTTTACCATTGTAATTAACCACTTAATATGATCACTAGGGAGATGGTGCGAGAAAGACATGAATGAACAAATGCAATACTTATAAATTGGATTTCTGAATAAAATATAGTCAAACAACAATGAAAACTCATTGTCCTGGTTTCGGCTAGGATAGAGTTTATTTTCTTCCTAGTAGCTGGTATAGTGCTGTGCTTTGGATTTAGGATGAGAATAATGTTGATAACACACTGTTGATAACACCAGCAGGTGGTGAGCAATTGCATTGTTCATCGCTTATTTTGTATGTTCTTTTATCATCATTATTATTATTTTCCCCTTCCTTTTCTGTCCTATTAAACTTTCTTTATCTCAACCCACGATTTTTATCTTTTTTCCGATTCTCGCC
Organism: Fratercula arctica; assembly: GCA_947846985.1. NCBI lineage: Eukaryota > Metazoa > Chordata > Aves > Charadriiformes > Alcidae > Fratercula > Fratercula arctica. The sequence continues at coordinate 23,176,951 of CANTUZ010000025.1, read as the reverse complement.
CCCATCCCTGCAACACCCGTGTGGTGTTTAGCTGCCCGCCGGGTTAAACCACAACACTCATTCTCCATAACACCAGTTTTTCACATGTCTTTAAAATGTTCAAATTTTTAAATGGGTACATCTCAATCCAGCTGTCACAGGATCACTCACACACCTGTCTGAGGATTCTGGCTATAGATCCTTGATCCATTTTGCTAGTGACTGCATCTTTCCTGAGTCTTGCAGCTACAGTTCCAAGGTAGTCAAGTGATGCAACTCTTAATGCCATTTCTGTAGATTTGTTACTGAACTGGTGAACCTAAGAAAAGCAGAATAAACTGTTATAAAAAAATTCTTCTCACAAGACATTGCTTGACCTTATTAAAAATTCCACCTAACTTCCATGCTGCATAAAATTACATAATTTACTATTACATCACAGATACACTCCTTACTTTACATTAATGTTTTTTCCTTTATTGGGTCTCTCTACAAATATGCCTTTAGAGTTTTTTTAAAATACGTATTTTTTTATAAAATAAACTGGACATCTAGTAGAGCAGATATCCTTTGCAATAGCATAGATCTTAAGCACCATAATGCAACTTCCTCATTATTCACACAAGTATAAAGAAAGCTACATTATACCAGGAACAGGACTATAAAATATTTTTCCAAGGAACAGCTCAAATTACTTTGTTAATTACATTGAAATACTGAACAACTCTATTAGATGCTATACAATGGCATTTTTTAATGTGGAATACGTCATGGAATAGTAGAAGTGAACTTCCATGAGAAACTGTATACATATGACCTTTACTAAGTTCCATATCAATGATCTTCTGACCCAAATTTTATTTTCTGTGTATTATATAATAGCGATACATGTAAGAAAATCCTTAAATGCTGCATGTGTGTCAAGAATCAGAAAGCATTCCTGTAACAGTTTGAGCTGAAATAAACAAGTTTCATTGCAATAAGAAATAAATTAATATACTAGTTAAAAAAAAAAGAATCCCTTACCAATAGCCTTCCTAATAAGCTAAGTAGCAACTCTGCAGCTGGCCATTCTGGTTTATTGACTGTGGAAAGAAGATCTTGAATGAAGTTCTCAAACAGTGGTCTGTAATCTTCTTCCCCTTGCTTACTGCCACACCTGTTTAAAAGAAAATGCATTTTGTAAGTGAATTTAAGAGCCATTTAAACTTTTCTTCTGATGTAAACAGAAGTAATCCTATGTTTAACCAGAAAACCAGTTTTATGCAATTCTAAAAAAAAAATCCGAAGTATTAGCAGAAAAATTTGTTTTATCCATTTACAAATAGTTTAAACAGTTATCACTCCAAGTTGCACTGCAAGTAAAGCAGCTAATCCAGGATAGTAGAATTTTGTTAATAAGATTTTTTTGTGTTAACTTGGATGGACAAAGTAGGTAAAATTCTAAAGCTCAAGCTAGAGTGGGGTATTTAGGAGGTGTTGTATCCTTAAACCTGGTCTGACTTATCTCACAGCGATAAGACATCTCAGTATTATGCTCCAACAAAGGTTAAAATCAGAATGTTAAAAAAAAAAAAAAATATCAAAGATAACATACCTGATAGTGTTTCACTTATATGTGGTATCCCTAACTTTAATGATACCAGAAGTATGCAGAGAGATGGCTAGATGGCTCATAAATAGCCTTTCGGCTTAACAGTAGAAATTAACAGGATAAAAACCTCAGGACTTCTTGTTACAAATCCTTTGGTTATTCGGGTATATTTTTTTCCCTGTTGAGCTACTGACATTCTTAACTTTATCTAAATGAAAGTAATTTAAGTTTTTTATAACTTTGTCATTCTGATGACTCAAAGAATCTGGTTTCATCACTTAAATATTTTACTCAGCCTTCTCTTCCATGATTCAGATGAGTAAAAGACCCCGATAAAAGGATCCTACATAAACTATCAGACAGATTCTTAAATGTGTAAAGAACTCTGCAGAATATCTTTTCCATAAAAATTTTTGTCCAGACAGATAGCTCTCTTAGGGATCTATAAAATATATTGTTATAAGTAACTTTATTAGTAGGCATTTAGTACTGCGAAGTGGTTCGGTTTGTCTTAAGGTGTGATAGATTCTATTTGGAGTTGGTTTCATCAATATACTAAAGAATGCAACAGTACTTACTTCTTAAGGAAAATAGAAAGGAAGTTTTGTGCTGTTCTCATGGCTGTTTCATACGAGTTAGTAATAAGCACATCTTGATCCACCTAAAAATAACAAGATTTGTCTAATATTTTAGCATACACAGAAATATAATTTCCAGATCGGCATTTCTCCTTCATCAAATAATTACAACAGACATAAAATTACAATTCTTAATTACTAGAGCACCATCACAAAATATTATACCTACAAAGTCATTTGTTCGTGGGAACATGCTGCCACCCAGACGTTTGACTGCAGGGTGTGCCCTGCTCTTATGCTGATGTCGGATGGCAGTGGTGAGCACGCCTGTGGGAGATGTGCCCAGGTAGAGGAGCTCCTCCACTTAGTGATGGAGCTCAGGGAGGAGGTAAGCAGGTTGAGGGCCATCAGGGAATATGAGAGAGAGACAGATGCTTGGAGTAGAATCCTGCCTCCTGTGATAGCAACCAAGCAGGCAGACAGAACCCCTGCAGCAGAGAACTCCCTGTCCTCTCTCTGCCCAACTGAATGTGGTGACTTGGAGGACAGGGAGCAATGGCAAGAAGTTCCTGCCTGGCAACTGCCCAGCGACTACCCCACCTTCCCAGATGCCATTGTGTAACAGATACAGTGCTCTGCAAGGGAATCTGGACAATGATGAGGATGATAGTTCTTCCACCTTGGAGGTGCCAGCGAGGTCTAGTCAGATCACCCCCCCCCCCCCCCCCGCATCAAAACCTTTGGATAAAGAAAAAAAGACAGGTCACTGTCATAGGCGAATCGCTACTGAAGGGAGCAGAAGGCCCAATATGTAGGCCGGACCCAGTACATAGGGAGGCCTGCTGCCTCCCTGGGGCCCAGGTCAAGGATGAGAAGAGGAAGTTTTTTTCTCTAGTACGGCCCCCAGATTATTACCCCCTTTTGATCTTTCAGGTAGGCAGCGACAAGGTAGCAAAAAGAAGTCTGAGGGCAATGAAGAGAGATTTCAGGACCTTGGGATGACTGGTCAAGGGACTGGAAGCACAAGTTGTGTTCTTCTCTATCCCTCCGGTTGCGGGGAATGATAAGGGGGTAAATAGGAAGAGCCAGCAGATCAATGCCTGGCTCTGAGACTGGTACTGCCAGCAGGACTTTGGGTTCTTTGACCATGGCCTGATTTACAAGGCGCCAGGCCTGCTGGTAACAGGCAGGAATAGCTTATCTTGGAGGGGGAAAAGGGTTCTAGGACAAGAGTTATCAGGGCTCATAGAGAGAGCTTTAAACTAGATTCGAAGGGGGGTGGGGATGGTACTGGGCTTGCTAGAGAGGTGCCTGGGTGTAGTTGCTCAGCACTTGTGGGGGAGCGTGCCAGTATTTCTGAGAGCCAGAAGGCCTAGCACACCTCAAGGGTGAAAACTACACACTCAACTCCTTCTCTGAAATGCTTATACACCAATGCACGCAGCATGGGGAATAAACAGGAAGAGCTGGAGATGCGTGTGCAGTCACAGGGCCACGATCTCATTGCAATTACTGAGACATGGTGGGACAGCTCACATGACTGGAATGCTGTCATGGATGGCTATGTCCTTTTCAGGAAAGACAGGCCAGCAAGGCATGGTGGTGGAGTTGCTCTTCATGTGAGAGAGCATCTGGAATGTATTGAGCTCTCCCTGGGGGTGGATGAAGAGAGGGTTGAGAGCTTGTGGGTAAGGATTAAGGGGCAGGCTAATATGAGAGACACTGTTGTGGGTGTTTATTACAGGCCACCTGATCAGGATGGGGAAGCTGATGAGGCCTTCTACAGACAGCTGAAAGTAGCCTCCCAATCACAGGCCTTGCTTCTCATGGGGGACTTCAATCACCCTGATATCTGCTGGGAAGGCTACACAGCCAGGCCTGTACAGTCCAGGAGGTTCCTCCAGTGTATTGATGATAACTTTTTGACACAGGTGGTGCAGGAGCCAACAAGGAGAGGAGCACTCCTGGACCTAGTACTGACAAACACAGAGGGACTGGTGGAGGACATTAAGGTTGGGGGCAGCCTTGGCTGTAGTGATCACAAGAAGATAGAGTTCGGGATCATGGGCAGTATTCACAAAACAACAAGAAGTAAAATCGCAACCTTGGACTTCAGGAGGGTTAACTTTGACCTCTTCAAGAAACTGCTTGGGGAGATCCCATGGGCTAGGGCTCTGGAAGGTAGGGGGGCTCAAGAGAGCTGGTTGGTATTCAAACACCACTTTCTCCAAGCTCAGGATCAGTGCATCCCTAAGAGAAAGAAATCAGGCAAGGGAAGCAGGAGACCTGCATGGTTGAGCAGGGAGCTTCTGAAAAAGCTCAAGTGGAAGAAGGAAGTTTACAGTAAGTGGAAGAAGGGACTGACCCCTTGGGAGGATTACAAGAATGCCATCAGAGTGTGCAGAGATGAAATGAGGAAAGCCAAGGCCTCCTTGGAATTAAACCTGGCAAGGGATGTCAAAGTCAACAGGAAGGGTTTCTTCAAGTATATTGGAGGCAAAAGGAAAACTAGAGAAGTTGTGGGCCTGCTGCTGAATGAGACAGGAGCCATGGTGGTGGAGGATGCAGAGAAGGCAGAGTTACTGAATGCCTTCTTTGCTTTGGTCTTTACTGCTCGGCCCAGCCCTCAGGAGTCCCAGACTTTGGAGAAAGTAACAGGGAAAGTCTGGATGGAAGACTTCCCCTTGGTTGAGGAGGACCAAGTGAGAGATCAATTAAGTCAATTGGATATCCACAAGTCCATGGGTCCCAATGGGATGCACCCGAGAGTGCTGAGGGAGCTGGCAGAAGTCATTGCTGGGGCGCTCTCTCTCCATCATCTTTGAAAGGTCCTGGAGAACAGGCGAGGTGCCTGAGGACTGGAAGAAAGCCAATGTCACTCCAGTCTTCAAAAAAGGCAAGAAGGAGGACCCGGGGAACTACAGGCCTGTCAGCCTCACCTCCATCCCTGGAAAGATGATGGAACAGCTCATTCTGGGCATCATCTCAAGGCATGTGGAGGAAAAGAAAGCTATCGGAAGTAGTTAACAAGGATTCACCAAGGGGAAATCATGTCTGACCAATCTGATAGCCTTCTATGATGGCATGACTGGATGGATAGATGAGGGGAGGGTAGTGGATGTTGTCTGCCTTGACTTCAGCAAGGCTTTTGCCATGGTCTCCCACAGCATCCTCATAGGGAAGCTTAGGAAGTGTGGGCTAGATGAATGGACAGTGGGGTGGATAGACAACTGGTTGAAAGACAGAGCTCAGAAGGTCATGATTAGGGGCACAGAGTCTAGTTGGAGGTCAGTGACGAGTGGTGTTCCCCAGGGGTCAGTACTGGGCCCAGTCCTGTTGAATATGTTCATCAATGACCTGGATGAAGGGATAGAGTGCACCCTCAGCAAGTTTGCTGAGGACACAATCCTGGGAGGAGTAGCTGACACAGCAGAAGGCTGTGCCGCCATACAGAGAGACCTAGACAGGCTGGAGAGTTGGGCAGAGAGGAACCTTATGAAATTCAACAAGGGCAAGTGTAGGGTGCTGCACCTGGGGAGGAATAACCCCATGCTGGAGAGCAGCTCTGTGGAAAAAGACCTGGGAGTCCTGGTGGACAACAGGATGACCATGAGCCAGCAATGTGCCCTTGTGGCCAAGAAGGCCAATGGCATCCTGGGGTGCATCAAGAAGAGTGTGGCCAGCAGGACGAGGGAGGTCATCCTCCCCCTCTACTCTGCCCTGGTGAGGCCCCATCTGGAGTACTGTGTCCAGTTCTGGACTCCCCGGTTCAAGAGGAACAGGGAACTGCTGGAGAGGGTACAGCAAAGGGCTACCAAGATGATTAGGGGACTGGAACACCTCTCTTATGAAGAAAGGCTGAGGGATTTGGGTCTCTTCAGTCTGGAAAAAAGAAGGCTGAGGGGGGACCTTATCAATGCTTATAAACACTTAAAGGGTGGGTGTCAGGAGGATGGGGCCAGGCTCTTTTCAGTGGTGCCTGGCAACAGGACAAGAGGTAATGGGTACAAACTTGAACGTAGGAAGTTCCATCTCAACACGAGGAAGAACTTCTTTACTTTGAGGGTGGTAGAGCACTGGAACAGGCTGCCCAGAGAGGTGGTGGAGTCTCCATCTCTGGAGACATTCAAAACCTGCCCGGACACGTTCCTGTGCAACCGCTCTAGGTGACTGTGCTCTGGCAGGGGGGTTGGACTAGATCTCCAGAATTCCCTTCCAAATCCTATCATTCTGTGATTCCTGAACACACACACACACACACAAAAAAAAAAAAATCTTACTTTTTTGTTTGATTCTTCCTCTGAATTGGAATCTTTTTCTGTTGATGGCAAATGTACCACACACTGAATAAGCTGCAAAACTAGTGCCGTTACCATCTGAATATACATAGGCTCTCCATCAGTGTCACTGCTGTTTAACCTGTTAATAAGAAAAGACAGCATTAACACCAAAACTAAACAAAAATGACAAAACAAAGCAAAAAATTTTGGTCCTAAATAACATCTTTATAAAATTATTACCACATCTAGAAATCTGCGTTCTAGACATTTATCTACTCATTTGTTTCTCTCTTGTGCAGTTAAAGATTTGGTCTAACAAAAACACTAAGTCTTATTCTCAGGCCAAAGAGATTAACTAAAACAGCTCACAGATGGGCTTATCAGAGTATCTGTGAAGTTCAGAAGCTGAAAAATCTACAGAAATCTTTAGTAAATCAAACACCTACATGCTTAGGCACTTACTAATAGGCTTATTACGTATAATGCCACATCCATTTCCAATACAACATTAAAAAAAATACACCAAACTTGTCCTAATAATTTATTACTTATGTATTATTTAATGTATGTGAAACGTGCAGGACTTTTAAACACGAAAAAACAGTGACCATGACCTGGACTGACTTCTATAAGAGTTACACCTATGGTAATCTCAGGTAGTGTAACAGACTATAAACTTCAGCATGCAAAATTGTCTTTAAGTTGGTATGACCAGTACGAGTACACTCCACCTCACATTTCTCCCCTTCCAAATGATTTAACCTGACAAATGTTACGGTGTTTACTACCCGTATGTATATCAACACCACTTAATGCTACCCTTAACAATATGAAAAGGTGATAATCTCTGACATCATTCTCCCCAAATTATTATCTTTATGAAGTTATCTGACTACTTGTACAGAGAAAATCTTTTCATATCAAATTTTAGGTAAGCTGTACCCTTCATGATTGTAGCCACAGACAGGGAATATTCTTCAACAGATCAGAGCTAGGACTCTAGAGATAAACAGCGCAGCCATTGTGGCCTTGAGATAGTGACTTCCTTCTAGTAAAGGTCCTAATTCAAAGAGGGTATCTACCATTTATGCTCCTATGCATACCACCTTCCTATTTGCTAGATCTCTCCCATGTCTATAACCAAAACAATAGGAAATACTAGGAACACGCACTCATGTTAACATTAGGGTTGCTGAATTCAATGTCAAAGTTTCAGTGAATTTCTTTTCCCAGATATTTCCTGTTCATCCACCCTGGATCAGACAATCTACTTAATTGACAATTTGTCTGTCTCTGGGGAAAAGATGTATGCAAGCAAGGAACAAAATCAATACCAACAAGAAATGTTTTAAAATCATTTAAAGTGTCCAACCTCAATTTTAACAGAAATCCAGTTCAGGTCAGATCCTTTCTCAAATTGAACCTGAACCTATACTATTATTCAGAAGATGCACTGAAATTCGGCTGAAGTGCTTAAAAGACAGTTAAAGTGAACTGAGTAGTTCCTAAATGAAACTCATTCAAAGGAATATTAGATTGATTTCCTGGAAAGAGTGCTCTGAGTGTGTCCTCAAAGAAATTAAGCCAGAATTTTCCTGTTAAGCTTTAGCAATGAAGAAATTATATAAAATCTATATAAACAGAACCAAAGAATTTTCCAACAAAAAACCTTTGAATGCACACTAACATTACACTCATTTACATCCTTAGTGAGACAAATAATAAGATATTTCAATTATTTTTGTAAGCAGACATAAATATGATAGCATAAGAAACAGTGATTATTACAAAATATATGTCAGGCAATTCTGCTCTCACTGTAGAGGTTTTGACATATCAAGCAAAGCGCAGCTTGTGGAGTCACAGATTTTTAAAGAAGTTAATACTGAAAAGCCTAAAATCCTACATCTACAAAACTGTAAATGCTACTGTCTACAAATTATCAATCTATGTCAGAAATTACCTGAAGTTTCTCAAACTCCTCTTGCTAGTTGGTAGTCTCGCAAGGGAAGTGAAAATTTCTTCTAATATTAACTGTCTATGTTTTTCATACCTGGAGAATACCTATTTAACAGTTACAGGATTGTTAAAAAATTATTTTTACATAAAATATCGCTTGTTAAATAGATTGATTGTTAAAAATTATATATGGAAACATACACTGTACATGATATTTAAATAAATTATACTTAATGCATACCTTGTTTTTAATGCATTACTTTTTTCCAAAGCAAGCACTTATAAAATACATAAAACATTTTATAAATACATAAAACACATTTATAAAATACATAAAAACTTTTTCAAATATAGATTTAAAAAAATCTTCAAATAGCATAAATGTGGAATAGCTCTTAAAAATACCGTATGTTTTAAAAATTTCTGCTAATGGTACAATACGCTGTATAAGAAAGTCAAACAGTGTAATGCTAAACTTTCAGACTCCAGTATAGAGCAAAACTCTATGGTAACGTAAATTAACATGAACACATGTATGGTTTTAGAGCACATTTGAGAAACCAGTTTTACTTCATATCCTAAGCTTTAATGTTTCCTGACATGAAATAGTCTTTCAATTTACGGGGTCAGGATTGTAGAGTTTGCCTCTCTTCTTGTTTAGGCAGAATTACTTTTATAAATACTGGAGTACATCATCCTTACAAAGATGGAAAACTTCCACTGGAACAAGCACATTTGTGTTGCACTGCAGTTTTCCTGAAATAATATTTTATCTGCCCCATGAATTTTTCACAGACCCCTCTTCTGAGGAAAAGGGCTTATTCTAATACACAGAAGTATCCTACTAGTTCTATAAGCTTATTCTTTTCCATAAATTCAAATCTTAACAAAGGAAATAAGGAAAACCTCATTGTTAAGATTTCTTAAGACAAGAAAAGACAGGTAAGAGGAAGAGGTTTGTGTTTACACTTTAAACAACATAACCAAAGTTAAGTAAATTCCATGTCTTAAGCAGGCTATTTCTTCCTATAGAGTACTCTGCAAATAGGAAGAGCTCAGGTAGATTTAATACTGTTCCTAGATTATGATACCAAACTGTAAAAACATGCAATAAAAAAATTAGTTCTAAACTCCAATTCTCTACCAGCAAAAATACAGCCTATGTAAATACCCTAATACCTCTCAGAAGTACAGGAACATGAAACTGCAAATGAAAAATCACTTACTGCAGTCACTAATTTGATGGCACATAACTGCAGTTCACTGACATTTTCTACGAAGAAAGGTGTTATTCCCATAGATGATACCTATCAACAGAAAGAAGTTATTGTAAGTATATTTGACTAACGAACTGATATTTATGCAGTTTCACAAGTAGGTTATTCATTCAGCAGGTAAAGTATTCAACAATATGTATTACTTCATATTATTTGCAAATAAATTTATTAAAGGATATTTGAATACAATCAGGTTAAACTTTACTTAAGTGTACAATAAAAGCCATTAAAGATTTGAACATCAAATGCTCTTCTGCAGATTACATATTACACAACAAACTAGTCACTGATGTTAATAATTCAAAAGTTTGTACTGATTTCATACTTCATGTCATTGAGACAACCACACTTTAGAGTCTGTCTAGGAAAAGAATAACAAACATTCTCAGAGAGAAATACCTCTGATAAAGCTTACCTGAAGAATAGTTGTATCAGTAAGAAGCTGTATCTCTAGCAACTCTGACAAGCTGCTGACAACGTCACAAACTTTGTTATACAACATCACTATAACTCTTTGCTTGTGGGTAGAACACTTGGCACGTTTTGCTTTTGAACTTAAAACACCACCTAGAAAATAAAAATTATCTTTATTAAAATCTCTTTATTATATTATAAGATCATAGAATTGCCTAGGTTGGAAGGGACCTTTCAGATCATCTAATCCAACCATCAACCTAACTGACAAAAACCATCACTAAACCATATCTCTAAGCACTATGTCTACCCGTCTTTTAAATACCTCCAGGGATGGTGACTCAACCACTTCCCTGGGCAGCCTGTTCCAATAATAAATATATTTTAATATTTTTATTATTTTACTTACATCAAATATTAGAAATATGATCACATTCCTCAAAAAATGTCCCCAAAACAACTCCATGACTACAGCTTTGTAAATGCAAATGCTTACGTAAGAAACACTATTTAGTAGAGTCAGCTGTAAAGCAAAAATTTCATATTTTCATAATTGCTCTGAATTCTGGATCCAAGATTTTTAAAACCATTCCTGAAGCTGGACACCCGCATCTGAAGGTATGTATATGACAATAAAATGCTAAACACAAAACATTTATAGCATACTAACCACCATGAGGATCCACTCTATATACAGGATCATATTGAGGATAGAGAGTGTTCTGCAAATGAAATTTTGTGTATTGAATAACTCTTTCTATTACGTCCTCAATATATACAGCTTTAGGCATATTTGGTGATGTCATAATATTGATAGCAGTAAGACAAGCATCAGCAGATTTTGTCACTCTCTCCATAATAAGATCTCTCCATAATCTCTCCTCATCTTCGGTGTCATTGTTCTGTAACAGGCAAGAAAAAACAAGATAGCATGAACAAGCAGTAAAATTTTTGTCCTTACCAAGTAAAAGATAACATTTTAATATACTTACATACACACACACACAAAATGTTTTATTTTCTTTATGATACAAAAATAGCTTGTTTTAGAAATCAACTAATGCTTGTTTTACTAGAAACAGGTTTGTAACCCTAAATTACAAGTCTTCAATATCTCACTGTATTCTTCTCGTAAAACACAAAGAAGCTTTCTGTGTATCATCAGGAAGCACTATGAAGGAAGACTGACACATTCTCTACTTAAGAATGATGTACCTTAATCAAAATCTAAACTCATTCATCTAGTGTTTTCTTCAGTGGCCTATGCACACCAGTTGCTGCTTTAATCAGTCTAATTTTTGCCGTGAGAGGGAATTCTTACACCAAAAGACTGTTAAGTCACACAAAACTCATGAGAATACAACTTTTTCCAATTCACAGACTGACTCATCTATTATCAATGGGTTTAAAACACATTTTATCAAATATGACCATTTAGATTTAGCACAGAGTACAGAATCTCAGTATTTCTGTGTTTGTATAAGTTATAAAAACAAACATACATGAGGTTAATTATGACCACCACTACTGAAATATTGTAGTAACATTATTAATAGCAAAAGCAGGTGGAATTTTTAATAACTTCTCTGGTACAGAGAAAAAGAATCTTTCCTGCCTGTACAGTTCAACACTATTGGTTTTCCTTGTAAAAATAAGAGGTTGGTGAAACCATATCAACTTTTTCCCTTTGGGGTAAGAGAATCTAAAAATATCACAGTGCATTATATATATATATATATATATATATGAGATAAATATATATATATTTGAAAAATCAGCAAATCAGGAGATCCCTGTAAATTTCTTGTATAGAATGGCTTTAAATCATTTGTTCCTTACACAAAGGAGGCTTAAAAAAAAAAACACAACAAAACAACAAAAAACAAACACACAAAACAAAACACCATTCTAATTTTCCCCCCCCCCCTCATTAATTTTGGAAATAAAAAGAATCTGCAAGTGCAATCTGCCTCTGAAAAATATCCTGATCTGGAGGTAGGATATTTTCACCGCACTGTGAAAGAAGTAAGCTTACTCCTTAGCAGAGGCTTTCTTTGCCATAATGACCTGAATCATGTTTAATGGGTTTTAAGAAAAATCTAAAACTTGTTTGGCTGAAGAGTGCTTCTTTTTTAACTGAAGCTTTGTCTCTGAATTGCAATCATTGAACAATTTCATTAACTGCTTAATAATCTTGAGTTTTACTAAAAAAGCTAAAAGAAAAATATCCCTTTAAAGGCATTGGCATAAAGACTCAATCATATTGAATTGGAGCAGGTAAACCAGCACCTTCTTTTCACTTATTTTTCATACTATGTCCTGGTTTGAGGTAAAACAGAACCAATTTTCTGTTTTGTAATTTTACTTTTTAGCTGGGCCTCTTCTAACTGACTAAAGTCTGAAATTAACAGCATATTGTTCAGAAACTGTTCCCTCTCAGAGCGATAAGACCTGATTATACCAAGGAATGGTATGCAGAGAGGCTCTTGCTTATACTTATTGCTATAACAACCAAGGTCAGCTAATTTCATTATTTGCCCCATTAGAGGGTCAGAAGCGGAGAAGCATAGAGGAGTCACACCTATAGGGAGGAGCGGACAGGACAGGTGACCCAAAACTGACCAACAGGCTATTCCATCCCATCTGCATCATGCTCAGTATAAAAGCTAAGGGATCAAAAGGTCAACTCTCTTTCTTCAATGTCCGACGTCTGAGGAGGACCCTGTCTGTTCGTCTGCTTTTGATCCTGATCCGAGCATTCCTGACTCCAGATCCAGAATCCAGCTCCTGTCTGTCACTGACTCCAGTCTGGGACATTCCCTGTGTCTGCTGGTGACTCGATTGTCATCCTGGGAGCTGGATACGGTTTTGTATATATACTTTTTTTAATTTTTATTTTTATTATTCTATTATTATTTACTATTTCCTTATTTATTATTATTTTCATTAAAGTAGTTTAGTTCTTTTTCTAAACTCGTAAATCTCCTTATCTCTTCCTCTCCTCTCTTTGGAGAGAGGAGGGGAGGGCCATCTGTCATTCTGATTGGCCCATCCGGCCAAAACCACAACATACTGCTAAAAGACATTCAGAACCATATACCAAAACTTTGAAAACCCAACAAACTATTTAGATGAAAATATTTAGGTACAAATATTGTGTCTCTGGTTTTCATTTTCAAGTTCAAATTCTATCTTTTCCTATATATATAATTACTCTCTATTTCTGCAGATCAAGTTTTTTTTCCATAAAATTCAAGAACTCTATTCTTGCTAGAATATTGTTTTGACTAGAAAGTGTAGAAATAAATAAACAAACAAATAAAAGGTGTAATATCACATTTCAGCCTCTTAAAAAACTCCAAATCCCCATGTAGTTTTAGGCATATCAGAAAAAAACCCCTAAAATCTTAAGTTTCCTGTTAATTTTGTTTACATTGATAACTTTAACTTTGCAGCATAAGAACAGACCTAAATAAAGCACTTCCTCAGTTCTTAATGCTCAGGAGAAGAATATGCTCTACGTGAAAGCTGTAATACTTCTTCCATTGTGTACGGGATGTTTTATGGACATGCAGAAAAGTAGCAAAGAAATGTCCAATGGTGCAAGTTACACCAGTTACCACAAATGTTTCAGGATGAAACTATAATATTTAAAACTAAGTCAAAAGACAACTCAGTTGCTCCCAATACATGTTAGTTATCAGTACTATAGTAAAACATGTTTAGCACTGAAAGAATATTGAATTTTACTTCAAATCTTAAAATTTGGCAGTCTCTCAATCACATGCATATTAAATTAGAAATTCCTTTCACACACACACAGAGTATTTGAAACTATCACTATATGGGACTCAAGTGAAGAAACCCCTATTGTACACAATGGTATGAAATGATGTAATTTGAAACTCACATGGTTAAGTAATGTAGAAAGCTTTGATCCATCTTGAATATTCTTCTCCAAAATATTCAGGACTTTTACTGTTTTATCTGTTGAGAGCTAAAACAAGAAACAAAACACAACTGTAGGATCATAAAGCTTCCAAATTGCTGAAAAAAACTGTCCATGGATGAAGGATAGAACGTGTTATGTAATCTGACAAACTTTAATTGTAAGTAATCGGAGATAAGGATTGGATCTTGACTGGTCTGGTTTCTGACACAGCATGATTGAGAATGCTGATAATAGAATTAAAGTAGTGAAATATGTTCTAAGACTGCAATCAAACTGCATCTTCAACCAGCAAAATCCATAGAAATGTATCTAAAACTGCATATCTGTAATAATGTATAGTTATGCACTTTTGCTTCTAGAAAGAGAAATTTACCAAATCCAAGTATCAATCACAAATTCTAACTGACCATATAGAGCTTTATTAAGAGAAAATCCAAATTCTATGGACAAGCAGAAATAAAATTTCCTGATACTTGAGTGCTAATAAAAAGGAAACATATTCTTAATAACTATGTTAACTTTGAAAACATAGTATGTTGAAAAAAAGTAACTCAAACCCACTTACTGATGTTCTACAAAATTATGAATAAATAATCTGTAGAATATGCTAAACTCCAGAAGAGTCAGTTTCATTCATCCAGATACTATTGGTGCTCACCTTTAGAAGCAACAAAATTATGATTTTATGTATACGTGTATGTACGTATGTGAAAAAAAAACAGGGAACAGAAGTTAAGGGTGAGAACTATCAGGGAAGAGAAACACTCAGGCTGATGACATGCTACAAAGGAAGGTAGGGAGATCAAAGAAAAGGCCATGAAGAATATCTAAATCTTGGATTAAAGAAAACCCTTCAGAGTGACTTGTATAATAAGTGGCTTCACAGACACTTCATAAACATAGTAAGTGGTCATGAGCAGGCAGAGTAAAAATTTAACACAAGACTGCACAAAGCCAAGAGTTCTAGGAAGATCAGGAAAGCAAGAACATTGTTTCTAGAGGTGCGATACCAACAGTTTGTGCCAACAGAAAGTTCCCTTGAACTGAAGTTGGGAAGAGTATGGCAAAGAAACCACAACATGCAGTCTACAGAAAATTAATCTTATTATCATCTGGGGCATTAAATCTTCTAAGTTTAAACAGACTCTTTGGAGAGAGGAAGGAATCAGGCAATTCAGTGTGATACTGGATGGAAATCATACATTTACATTGCACTAACGGCATATATCAGAAAGGGTGGATTTTTTTTACTTTGCCGGCAGGTTCTGTTTTACTGTGGTTGCTCAACACTAGCTATAAGGAGCAAAGCCTATAGGTTGATGTGCTTTTGTGAAAGTAGATTAATTATTTTAGATTTTACTGCTCAAGCATGTGTTACCTATTGGCATATAGTGCTCTGAATCAGTGCTAACACAAAGAAGGACCATTCAACAAAAATGTCTCAGCTTCAGAGACAGTAACAGTTAAGTTGTGGTAACTTTTTTAACACTTCAGCTAAGTCAGCAGAAGCACAACTGTTCACAGTATCTGTCAAATGCACACCTGAAGAGGGTGGAATATTAGAGGGGACACAAGTTTTTGTATGTTTAACAAAATTAAACATTCAAAGAGTTAAATACTATGAAGATGTACCTTGTCCATAATGCCCATTGCCTTGATTTTTGCAGATTCACTACCCAACTCACTAAGCTGATGCTTTCCCAGTAGCAATTCTTGTGGAATCTCATCATCATCGCCTTCAAAAAAAAAAATTAAAAAATTAACAATCATATTTCTAATAAGACTTCAAGGAAACCAGTATTTTACAGCCAATATGAAAAAATCAACTGAAGAAAAAGAACTGATTTTCCAAATAGCTAGCACCTAATAGTTCCATCTAATGAAGACTGATGATAACAACTTTTGTTTGTGTTAAAACGACTACTTGTTACATATGACTGAAAGTCATAAATTAAAAACATTTTTAATATAGCAAAATCCATTTACTGCAGCTCTTGTGTGATCACCCTCATTTCAGTAAAACAAATCTTAAATGATTGTAGTCCTAATTCTAAAGTTCAAATCTGGGGAAGGGCAATAGATAAAAAAACACATAGGAAATTAAGTACCTTAGGATACACTGCGTCTTAATCACATTTACCCTTAACAAAATAACCCATGATGTTACAAGACATATAGAAAGAACCAATTACTTGACTTTTTAATCCAAGGTTGTAGACACCATTGCTGTAGGGATTTGTTTACTATGCCCCTTCTCCTAATCTTGTGACAAAGATGGTAGGAAAAAAATTAACAAATGCTCCATTATCCATTTCAATAGAAAGTCATCATGGTCAACCTGAACTACTTCGTCAGACACTTATGCTAAGTTGGCTTATCCACTGAAATGGATAAGGAGCATACAGCGATTCAGTGCCTCACCCATAAGTGCATAAGCGCTCTGCTGCTGAACTGAATAATCAAGCTCTGTTGGGCTAAAGGCCACAACAGATGCAAAATTATGTGCCTCAGACATTACTGGCAAGAGAACTATCTTACGTTAGTGTTGTTTACAAAGATACGTTTGACAGAAGATAACACCCTAATGACATCCCCAAAGAGGTATCCTTTCCACTTCCAGGGGACTATTATTTGTCTCATTGTGATTTATGTCCCTTTTGGATTCTGCAGGGAGGAAGATGGAGGATCTTCCTCCTTAGTGAAATTGGAAAGGTAAAGGCCTCCACTCAAGGTATACTGCATTTATATGGCTTCTATCGTAGCATGTATCACAGGCAATTAAATCACAAAGAAGGAAGTTCGAAAAATACTGAGATGCAAAATTGTTTTTTGTTTCTTGTGTTTCTAATTGGGGGAAACATTTTGAAAAATTCTGACATATTACCAAAAGCTGTAAAATCCATGTCTTCTAAATTTTCCAAAATATTCTCTATTGAAGCAGTAAATCTTTTGAAAGTCGAAGAATCCATCATTTCTGGTGAAAAAAGAAACGTATATATAATTATTTTATATACAAAACAGAAAATACAAACTGTAGAAAATAAATCTTCTAAAATTACCTTCAGGTGTTAGTTTAGGTTCATAAGCTTTCCTCTTCCTTTGTTTTTCTTTTTTCTTCATTTTTCTAGCCACTAATTAAGAGAATAAAGGATTGTTTACATTTCTTATGCTTATATTCAATATTGCATGTAAAGATGCGTATTTTAAAATGTTTAACATATCCTTTAAAAATGCACTAGTATTATGGAAGAGAATAAAATTTTTAAAACAATCAGTTACCCTCACTGAGGCTAGGAAGAGGAGAATAATCATCCATATCGGAGTCATCAGGACTGCGATTACGGTAACGGCCACTACCAGAAGTCCTCCTTCCTTCATGGTAATAACCACTTCTCCTGTGGTCACCAGAACTTCTTCTGTCATGTTCTTCATACTCCCAAGCTTCATCTTTATCCTTTTTATGTCTTTTACGAGAAGCTAGAAATGAAATGCATTTTCATTGTAAGTAAAAAAATTCTACTTTTAATAGCTCAAAATTATACATTTGCAAGTTAAACGCTATCATATAGATGTTCTGTAAAACAAGTGAATGCTCTAAAACTATCATATAAAATTCTGTTATGGCATTATTCTAACAATTTCTTTTGAATTACATGAAAACTGTGCCTGAAACTGGCAAAGACACCAGCAAACATTTAAAAATACAAATTTACAGGGCATTTGTCCTTTTAAACAAAGTCAGGAAAGTAGAACAAATCAAAATAAGTTTCATCCTTTCATAAGGGAACATTGAGATAATTTCTTGAGTTATTTAAATTGTGACTATTACTGGGTGTCCATGTTCCAATTCAGTGACTGGTTTGCCCTTCTAACACAGCAAATTCCAATTAAACTTTGCAACCCAGGTGCTTAAAGATATTCTGTTTTTCCAAGACAACTAAAATTTTGTCTTGATATATATTGCAAGAAATTCAGTGTAAAGGAGAAAGCTGGAGTCACAATTCTGGGCCAAGCAGCGAGTATATATCATAGAAGGTTATTATAACCAGTTTTCAGTCAGGACCAAAAAGTCTTGCAGAACTGAATGTTGAAAAAAAATGAGATAAATGTTCCATACAGAAACAGAAACTTGGTGGAAATAAGGGGGGTGGGGATGGGAGGGATGGAGAGTTCTCTGTTGTTTTCAAAGACAGTTTTGAAGGGGAAAGGGTGCTAAGATGTAATAGAAAAAGGATATGGAGGAGGAGGTAATTTCATCCATGAAATCAGTCAAGTCTCCATTATCTAAGGTAACAGGATAACTAGGCTAGCACAGATATGTCTAACACAGACTGTGCTGTGGAGATCAAAATGGCTCCAAAACATTACATTCTAGACTAGCAGAGTTTATTATTTTTGTGAACTTGCATATAACAGCCCTGACACCTGTGTGTCTCTACCAAAGTCTCCTGAAATTTAGAGAGGTATGACTGTATATAGGGTTGTTTCTGAGCAAAATGGCTCCAAGCATTCAGACAGAACTGGAACAGAACAAGTTCTTTCTAGAACCCCAGTTTATTGAGAAGTATAGGAAACATACAAGGATATAGTCACAGCTGGTATAGTACTGGGATATAGTCAATAGCCAGCCCAGGCTCAGAACTAATAAAAACAATAACATTGAACTTGTGGTGATACAAGTGTTCTGCACTGCACCCTAGAGGGCTCCTACTTCTGAAAACATAGTACAAAACTTCTGCACAGAGGTGGTCCAAGTGTTTAAGGTAATAACTTAGTTCATGCTTTGAGCTGTTCTGCTTATGGATCAGACTTGCTTCTGGAGGCAGTACAGTCATGTTCACGAGGCCTGAGCTACTAACACTGTCAGTTCTAAAATGGTTGAGAGTTAACTGCGATTGAAGAAACGGAGAGCTGTCTGGGATACCTGAAATGAGCATATTGGAGAAGAAAGTTAGGGGGGTTATGGGAAAAGACTTTACACATCTTAACTGATTCTTTTCCCCCCAATGAGATAGTATTTTGTGGAGGTAGATGAAACCTGTCTCCAGAGTTTACAAATCATCAGTATCAATTTAAGCTCTGTAGGACGAATTCTGACCCCAGCAACATCTCTATGAGAAAAATAACTTCCAATATTGCTTTCCAGTAGAAATTTAAATTGACCAGTTAATCAATGCTGCATGACAAAACAGAATGTGTTACAGTTATGCTGGCTCTGCAAGGCAAATAAGATGAACATGGGAACAGCTATCCACAATCAGTCACTGCTCTACAAAGTTTATTTTGAAGCAGATAAAATTGACTAAAAATGTAAGTATTAATAATCTTTCAAGAGTTATTATTAATTTCATACATAAATAAAGACTATCTGGAATATAAATGCCCAATTTCCTTCTGAATTTTGCCAAACATTTATGCAATAACACATTTAGCACTTACTGTATGAGAATGATTTAATCAATTTTAAATTTCTCAATTTAATTTAACAGAATGCCCCTTCTTCATGAGATACTCAAAGAAATTTCTCTTCTATAAAAATCATTATTTCATATTTTTTAAATTTTAGACAACCAAAAGAATTCTGAAACACATATTTGTAACAGTACAAATCTATTCAGTGTACTTGTCACAAATCTTTCATTCTCTTGATCATTTTATCTTGTTTTAAATCAGTTCAGTTCTACAGTATCCTTTGACAAATATTATAATTTATTTTAAAACCAGATGTCCTTAATGAATGGTTTAGAATGATGGTCAGATCTCTTGAGTGGATATAGTGAACCTAGAATCCCTTAAAGCATGTAATTACTGTGAAAGTTTTCCTTAATTTGCTTTACTTTGCATTTAAGAATTTCAACAGCCACTGTGGCTAATAGGTAGATTAAGATATCTCTGAAATTCTTGACAATCCTCTCCATTCCCAAACAACTTAAGTAATTTTGCTTTACTTATTCTTTTTTTAATTCGGTGTTCCAGATTATTAACATCATAAATGGGTGAAATGATACGGTAAACAGAGAATATAGAATCCTGAATGAAACAATCTGATTACAAGTTACCTCAAGTTCCCATACTCACGGTCAAAGCAGCATTATTCAGTTATATTTTAAAGTAAAAGCAAGCAAACAAAAGGACATTCTTTTCTGCTTTGATAAAGAACAGAGGTATCACTATTATAATTTTTACGTGTATGTGTGTATACGCATTGCATATCTGTTGGACAAGAACTTGAAACATATTAAAAAAGCAGGACAAACAAATCTTTCTTTCTCTTTTGGATCCTAAGAGAGACTAAGCAGCAAAAGGTTATGTTTTACAAAAGTTCAGTAAGATGTTTAGATAAGCAAAGGTGGAAAGAGTCTAAACTGGAAAAAAAATCATTATAATCAAGATGCTTTCTCAGGTTAACAGCAACAGTCAATTCTCCTGTAGCCCTGCATAGGTAACATAGCTAAGATGTTACCCAGACTGAACTGATTCACTCCATTTTAATGAAGTTTCTTTTCAGTATTGGCTAACTAAACTACCATAGAGACAAACTAACTACACTCTTATTTGCAAGTAGAAATTCCTTTCCTAATTTAGAGGCATATAACAATTTTTTGACACTTATGAGCTTTACCTGATTGCACAGCAAAAGTCTAACTACAAGCTTTCTCTTTTCCTTTGAAATCACTTAATTCAAAAATAGTATCATCGATGCTATTTTGAGAAACCATCAGCAATAATTCCAGTTTTTCAAGCAATATACCATGGAAATAATATAAGAAGAAATATTTTAAGAAACTTCTGGGCACTAACATTCTTAATTTATCATGTCAGAAAAATTCAAGAGGGAATCCTTTGCTTTTCTTATCAATGAAACTCAAAATAATTTAAAATGTATTTACTGAAATGTTTCTATGCATAGCTTTGTGTGCAAGCTTTCTGAGCTGCTTTACAGGATATTTTCTTTAATCTGATTGGCTAAAAATGTTTCATTGCACAACTAAAAAAAATAAAATCTAGGCAGTGGCTTCCCATAAGGTAATTAGGGAAAGAAATTTAACAACTAGCTGCTTTTCATCTTGAGGGACAAACTCAAATCAAGTAATTTTTCTTTTAAAAGAAAAAAATGGTTCTTGGCTAAGTAGTCATCTGGACAGTAAATTTGTTTTCATATGTTTTACGGTACCAAACAACAAGAAAAAAAGTATATCTTTTTGTAAAAGCCTTCTTTAGGAGTAGGAACAAAACAATGTACTACTTACATTCAAAAGCTTCTTCACTGTCATTGTCTTCATCAGAACTGATTTCAGCATATTTTGGTTTCTCATTAACTGTGCTACGCTTGCGCTTGTTCATTTTCACACGTTCACAAAGCGGCATGGTGGATTCAATTTCTGCCAGGAGCTCAGGAGGCAACTCCTTTAACACTGACTGATCTATGCTACCTATTAATGGAGAGCAAGAAGAGTAAATGTGAACCTGAAGATAATAATAAGGGCCCAACACTACAGTCCTTCCTCAGGAATTGCTTACAGCATATTCACTAATAAATAATACCACAGTTAGATATACTTGTATGTATTTGACAGCCCTTTCTAAAGTTGCATTTATTGTTCACACTGTAATTAGAAATTCACATAATAAATTGCATACACATCTCCTTCAATAAAATATTTTTTCAGGCATATAAACAAATTCAAATCGGTGATTTTCCTTTGTAAAGAGACATCCTTGCTCTACTTCCACAAAATTTAGTCTTATTTCAGTTCATTCTCTGAATTCAACAGGTGTTATAACAGTGTAGGTAAATTAAGGATTCATTATGCCTCATTTATTCTCATTGATATTATTTAGTGTACACAAGACAGTAATTTTCCCTTTTCCAGTAGGTAGAAACAATTTGTGGCAGAATCTCTGGGGTCTTATCCCTAAATAGAGACCAAATCATTGACATCCCAACCTTTGCCTCAGATTTTTTTTTCTTACCTCCTACTAGTAGTTTTATAATGCAATCCAATTTTTTTTGCTTGATTTTGTTACAAAGCATAGTTGAAAGATTTTTATTTAATATAGACAAACAGCAAGCTGGACCACATCAGGTTTCTTTTCCACAGAGGTAAATAGTTAGACATCATCACACAATTCTCATCACATTTTGAAACTACGATATGCTGTCAGTATGAAGGAGATTTACAGTCAAAATATCAAAATATTTCACAAGTGACACAAGGAAACCAAATTAATTCAAAAGTATTTATTGGGGGGTTGTTTATTTGATGTCTTATCTTTATTCATCAAAGAACCTATTGCACAGATTTTAAGATTATCGGAAAAAACCGTTAATCTTTTTCCAACAACAGAACAAATGCCTTTGTCATAAGTGCCTCTCTCTCCTTCCCAAGGCATATTATGTTATTTAGATAGAGAGGGACACACATATATATATACACACACAAAAAAAAATCCTCCAAGAAATCATCTTCTGGATGATAATTCACTTTTTAATTGCAATCACTACATCATTAACATAACTTTCTAAGATTTATTTCAATTTTTACACTAATATTCTATCTTCTAATCCAAGCTTAGTCTTCCCCCCCCCCTTAAACAACTTTAACTGGAATTACAGAGCCTTAACATGAGAAAATAGTTTCCAGCAACAAAATTTTTTTAAATAAAAAGTGTCTCACGTATTACTGGTTTCATATATCTCTACATCCATAAAAACTGCCTATAAGCAATGAAACTTCTGATCAGAAAATTATTTTTCTATAAATCTCAGGTATGTTCAGCAAGTCATCCCATATAAGTGCATTTTAAAAAAAGTTTTAACTTAAAATATTGGGGTTTTCAAACCAAGGTAGGGAAATATATAAAGTAAAACTGATAGCAAAAGTTATCCCTGCTTCCCCCATGCTGTGGTCACTCTCATTTGTTTGCTTTAAGCTGCCATCCTTTGATAATCACCACCTGCCAAAGTTACCTAAATTCTCAATATTGCTTTCAAAAACGCTAGAAAACATTTCATTGTGGTTTACCATAGTGCTGTGAAATGATTATTCTTTGCAGGCCAGGCACTTGATTGAAAATAGGCAGAAGTATGACAGCATAGACAGATCAGTTCCTCTGTGTGTACCACCAGCTGACTGGATGCCTGCCAGGTCCAATCTGGACGCTGCATAGCCATGTCTAAGCAGTGGTGTCCCCACACTAATACTCCATATGTCTCTTTGTATGCCTATATGTCTGAAGAGAGTTAGCTTACATTCATCCCCAGACTAGAGGAAAATTTGCACATTGTTTTAAGACAATTTCCACAGGTGAAATTGCTAGAGGGCCTCAGATACTGTTTTTTAACACATATTCTCAATTTCATGCGCTGTTGGTAATTTCACTGAAATCAGCGGGACAACACACAGAACGTAAAGCCTACAGAAAATCCACCCAAAGACACTGCAAAAAACAGCTGCAAGTAAAGGAACAAAAGTTGCATTAAGATTCATACAGATGCTTAAAAGCTAGATGGGCTAGATGTGCTTACACTAACAGGCGTATTTTCTACAAATATATCTTTAAGCCTCTCCTAGTCTACAATGAGAAGTAAATTTAAAAACAGAATAACTAGTAAGGCAGATTGTTTGGAGAGGAAATCAGAAAAGGAAACAAATCAGTAATGGATTGTATACCTAGCTTGGCAAGGGTTCCATGACCAAATCCTAATTCAATTCAATTTCAAACTCAATTTTATAACTATGCCTGAATGTTTCATGATGTAATTTTAAGACTGGGTAATCATTGCTTTGAGGAACTGTTAGAACAGAATTTGTTCCTTATTTTCCTTATACTGTGCACAAAGAACATCTCAGTAAGATGAAAGGTGATATATTTTAAGTAAGAAAACCCTTAAAAAAAAAAAAAAAACAAACAAAAAAAACCCAAAAAACCCAACAAAAACCCGGAACAAGAAACAAAAACCACAGGCTACTACTCTCCTACCTCCTAGGAATATCTATTCTTGCTTTCCTTACTGATTTTGTTCCTGGGGTAGAACGCTAATCAATCTTTAAAAATACGTGAATTACCACAGTGTTAATTAGACATCAACAAAAAAATAAAAATGCAAGTACTTTAAGTATTTGGAAAAATAACTTTATTTCCTTCTTAGAAGTTCCAGGTTTTCTGTTCTCCAATGATAAATTCAACTAATGCTTAAACTGTACTCTCTCCTGTTACAGATATTTCAGATGAAAGTTTTCTTTTATTAGGGAATATGAAAAGCTTTCTTTATTCAAGAAAGGAATATCAGAAAAGAGAACAAATAGAATTATTGTAAAGTGCTCTAATAAGCCATCTATGAAGTTTTTGTTTCTGTCACAATGTTCCCTGGAACAAGTCTGCTGCATGCCCAGTTTCCTTAGCTGCTGAAGATTGTAAATAACCAAATCTAAAAAGTTTTACTCATGCAGTATCAAAGGAGTTAAGCATGACTGCACACGTATGAACAGTTTTGATATATATGGAAAAGGACTCCCCATCCTTTCTGAAGAAATTCAGAGATGATATATACTGTGGGACTCCAGTCAAGAGCTTGTTAATATTTATTTTACTTTATTACTTATGTTGAGTCAGGGCAACCCAATCTTCACATCTTACTAAATTCCTTTTTAAATAGCTCTATATTTTATAATAAATGTACTATTTATTTGTTCAGGGTAGTAAAGAAATAAGAGAATCCAGTTCACCATAAGAATACAGTCACAGGGCAACAAACATTAGGTTATAAAACCCATACTAATACCTTTTTAGTTTACAGGATACTTTTCAAAAACATTTAAAAGAATATACAACACAAAACCATTTGAAAGCATCTACAAAAGCATGCATGATCACCTTCAGTTTTTCAATTTGTTTGATAAGTTTGCTAAGGCCTGATACCTACTTTCCTGCTTCCACTTGAATCAGTTACATTCGATTTTAATTTGCATGGCTTTTTAAATAGCAAAGGAGAAAGTAACTTTGCTAAAAAGTTACTCCACATGTTAATAAGATTGCCCCAGTAAACCAAGCTTTCTGAAAAACTGTCCTTGTCAACAAAATAATTCAATTTTTTGCAATGCATGTGGATCAGCATATGCAGTATACCTGAAATGGACTATAGGCATCAGTGTTCTTCAGACATCACTTACACACACTCTCAAAATTATTAAAACAAACAAAAAGAACCCACAAGAAAAGTGCTATGGTAACCAAATCTTTGTTCCACTGTAAGGAATCACAATGCTGATCCACATTAGTGAAACTGAAGAGCGAATCACAGACTAGCTGCAAGAACAATTCATCAACAGTTTATCTTGAAGAACATACATGAACCACCACTTCTTCAGTGCTTTTCCAAAGTTATGCAATGCTGTTCATGACTTACTAGTTGCTTGCTGGAGGAAGAACATATGCTTGTTTTTGTTTGATTGACATTATCAAAAGGTTTCTTAGAGAAGTTATTAGAGAATCTTCAGCTATTACTGAATATCCCACTGACCATCAAGATACTTGTTTCTCACCAAACGATTCTTGACAAAATATAATACAGTTAAAAACCAGCCGGAGAATCTTAGCTAAAAATGAATTAGTCTGTAAACCTCCTCCCATGTTCTATTTTAATCTGGGAAGCTTTTCAAAGGGTTTTGCCACGTATAGTAGAAAGAGTTATACAAATGTCTAGTGGATATAGTATTTCCCTTCTCCATGCATGGCTTAAAAAAAGAATGGCAAGGCACAGATCTGATTCAAAGTTCAGCATTGTTTTTTGTTCATAACTTGATGGGTGGTTTCAAGTTTGTAGAACAGCCTTTAACTTTAGCTAATATTATGCAAATCTAATCTTTAGAAGGATCCAAAAATCACTTTGCCTTAAATTTGCAAGTCACACAGATATCCCCTGATTCAGGCAGATGCATCCATCACCAGAATGCCTTCAAGAGAGGTTGAACATATGAAAAGGCCACCAAAAAACGTAACATCATTATGGACTTTGATTAGATCCATTCAATACGGACAGCACAACTATATTTTGACACAACAATCAGTGTGTTCAGATTAGTTTCACCTGGCTTGATATGGTAACTTCAAACAAGCAGCTATGGAAAAGGAGATGATGCTTGCTGACGCTTAGGTCAGCTTTCCAGGATCAGAGAGGCTGTTCCTGCCATAAAATCAAAACCAATGCTAATAAACTCTGTCATCTTCTCAGTAATGACTTATCTTTGCTTTCCAAACTATGGAAAACAGATGTATGGTTTACATTTTGGTGTAATTTCCTATTAACCAACAAGCCATCAAGATTCAAAAACATTTAGAAACCTAAACTCCGGTTTGCTACTTCTATAACTTTAAGAGACAGTTAATACAGTAGAAACAATCCACATCAGTTTGCTTATATTGTTACTTTAAAATACTCGTGACATCAAAATGGCCTGTTTGCACATACATCTATTGCAACAAATGAACAAGTGCTTGAAGAAAAACCATCCCTGAAGTTCATTTCAAAAGTAAGGTTTATGTTAATGAAGTCTTCTGCATAAATTAGCCTCCCGTAAATATTGTCTTTGCCATTTCTGTGTGTTAATACTTTATAATAATCAAAACTGCAGTTATTGCAATTTCATATTTGTAATCTCTATATATACCTTGTATTTAAAAATGCAACTTTTTCCAAATATCAAGACGTTATAGAAAAGAACACACAATGGTCTAAGAGGGAACAATGTCACTTGTTTGGGGTGGGGATATGAATCTTAACTTTGCATTTCTCAGTGTTTAGAAATTTAAGTTTAGACACTCCCTGCATTCTGGAACTTCTACACTAACGAATTGCCACACATCTTCATTTTGACATTGAAAACAAAATTTTGGGTCACTGCTACAACTACACTGATAAAACCTCCTCCATCAGACATATATACAGGAAGAAAAGCAGTTTCTTTCTGGAATAACTCAAACAACCTTCAAACTCTATGCCAAATCAAATAAAACACACTCTTACTCCGTAACAAGAGTGCCTTCTTTCTTGTTGTTAGATAGCCATGTCATTGCAACTACAACAGCAGACTCACAGCTTAATTCTACTACAACCACTCATGCAGATAAGGTTCTATTTTAGATTAAGAACTAAAAAAAAAAAAAAAAAAAAAAGGGGATAAAACTACTTCTCTACTTTATAAAGATGCATGGAAAATAAATACCCTTCTAAAATAGTTAAGTACTTTTACCGTATAGCACTTGGGCACTAGAGTGCAGAGAGCCACATGACTACCTGTGATTGATGAACAGCTTACTGGTTAAAGCTGAAAAATTTCAGCTATCCCTTAGTGTGCAAATTTAATTATATCCTTTCCACTGTGCTCTCCCTTAAAATGCTCCAGTATGTTCTTTATATCTGAGTCCTTGGTGATCAGAGTACCTTGCCCACCAGCATCGCACTCCAAATAATTCTGTGTCCTGGAGAGTTTTAAGAACAGAAGGGGAAACGCAGGGAAATCGCAATCCTTTTCTCAAATGGGAATTTAAGGTATGAGGAAAGTACATCTGCTCATAAGACCCAAGTTCCACTTTTATCTCAATACCATATCATCAGCTGAAAAACACACAATCAAGATGAATACTGATGAAAATAATCTGAGTAGTCATCCATTTACTTCAGTGGCTTTCCTCGGGCATTCTCTGCGCTAAAGTTTGCGGAAGGGTATACAGCTACCCTCACTTTTTGACTACATCCATGAAGGGATAACTCCTGAGCTCAGCTCACACACACCCCTGAAAGAGGGCAGGAGACTGAAATCTCCTCACCACTGCCCAATGGACCGCACCCACAGGATTCTCTGCTGCAATGGATTTGGCGGGAGGGAGAGAAGTACTGTTCGGAAGAAGTATGTCCTATATCATTCCGTAGAACCTGCTTGAACGCATCTTTCAAAATCATTTTTCCTCATATACCCCAATACCGGCACAAAGGGATGGCACTCAGCCTTGGGCTAAACAAAAGGAGAGGTTGAGGCTCCCTGGTTATATTCCAGTCCTTAGCTCTGGCCTTGAGAAATGGGACCCAGCCAGGTTGGTGGGTCAGAGAAGAATCTGGACACAGCAACAGAATAATTCCATGATGTAGTAGAGGTCATCATTGCCCATGGCTAAGCAGCACAGATTCAAAAAGGATTTTACAATAGCACAAAATACTCTTATAAGGAAGAAACATTTTTTTGACAGAGTAAAGAGATTTCCAAAGAGCACCCTGAAGGATCCAGAGAGCAAGGAATATACCCAACACGCACTCTCCAAAGATGACAAGAAGCATGGGAACTCACATTACACGTGTATCAATGATTTCCTCAAGCTATCCAATTGCTGCAGCAACTATAGCCACAAGTTATTTTATTCCTTATTGCTGTTTACTGACTTCTCGTCTTTATAAAAATCAATAAAAGAAGGCTAGAGAAGTCTAGTTTTGCAAGATACTTCACAAAAAAATATAGCTGTACTCGGAGTAAAATGGAGCAAGATCAGCAAGTGAAATAAATGCAGTGCTGCACAAAACCTCACTTTTATGAATCAGAGTGTCTGGGGACTGCTTTTGGATTTCACTGTCATTGTTTTTGAACATAGGCATTGAAATTTAAGCCAATTCAATGTATTGTATTTTTTAAAGTTAAGGTGTTTTGTACAGTTGCAAAACACAGCATATAATTTTACGTTACTATTAATGTTTGGAATCTGAAATTTATGATTGATGCATTTTCCCAGACGTATTATGATTAGTTTAAAAACTGAGCCATGGGGCCTCACCTAAGAAAAAAGACCTTCATTAAATATAATCAAATTAAACCTCAATTTTTTTCTTCTCATAAAAGAAAAACTCCTATATAATCAATATAATACAACCAAGATCTTTGCAGAGAACAAGTAAAACAAACACCATGATTTATATCTGATTTGTGACTATAGGCACATCAAGATCCGCTTTCACCTTGCTCTATCATGGAAAGATTCTTAGCCTTTATCACTGAAAACATCACATGAAGCTACTCTTGTTATGCTTCTTTAAAGTAACTTAATTGCATGAACAACAAGAACAAAAAATTGCTGATATTTTAGCTTTTAATATAAAACACTACAGGAAAGTAGCTCAGAAGCTAATTGAACAGTAAGCATATGTAAGAAACCTTTATTTGATGCAAACAACAGTTCAGTAATTTGAAGAACAAAAAAGGTCTCAACCTCTTCTTTTATGTTCATTGGTAACATTCCCATGGAGCAAAAATAAATTGCAAATTTCAAGTAAATAGTTTAAATTTTCTTATACAAAACCAGTCACATAAAACGGTTGAAAATGTCAAGCAACAGAAAAGTTCATTTACCAGAAGCAAATGTGAGGCTTTCCCCTATTTGTATTTTGCCAAATTTACCCTTTGTCTAGAAGAAAATTCAAAGCAAAAATTTTGATCACATATCCCTGCCCATAAGCCAAGAAATAACATCCATATTTAGATAATTAGACACATGCACAGGTCTGCATTGCATATTGTAGTGTCAGACAAATTGCTGGCCCATATTTTTACAAATTGCAATGCGTTGTTGCAGAAATCATTTATGCAAAATAGCTGTAGCTTTTTCCAGAAATAAGAGGAATCTGATCAAGCATCCAAGCCCATAAACCAAAGGCAGTTTCAGACTTTCAACAAATTGCTCTGACAAATTAGGTAATACATTTCTATCATTTACATGTGCCAAAGTAATTTTTCAAAAGTGAACTAAACAATGCACTCCTAAATCTTCAAACAGACAAAGCATCATATTTCAGATGAACCAAAGTACGATGAAACTAGTAGATTTGGTCAAGTTTATTGTTGCTTCTAAGAACTCAATGTGCAACATGTAAAGTTCACTCTTACTATCCAGAGAAGACTTAAGAACAACTGTGAGAGCAAGAATCAAAATATTTACCTTAGTGGGAAAGACAAAAATAGGAAATAACTCAAGCAGCCTCCAGGCAAAGAAATATGCTGAAAATGTCTCCTATTGTACTGGTAACAGATCCACACAAGAAAGGACTCCAGTATGCAAATGCTGAATTCCTGCTGTCTACCAATAGCAGTTTATCCAACATCTACTTCTGAAAAACTAACACCAAAAATGATGGCCCCAGAGAATATGTACAATGTCCACACACATCCCAACATACTTTTTGGGATAGGACAGACACACCATGCCTTAACAAAAAAAAAAAAAAACAACCAAACCAAACCAAAACAAAAAACAAAAAAACCCCAACAAACAAAAAAAACAAAACCAAAAAAAACCCCTGCAAGCAGGAACAATTGATGCTAGAGAACTGAGACCTTCATAGACTATTGGATTTAACTGGTTATATATAGTTTGGTTTTGGCTTTTGACTAAACAATGCCTGGAATATTTTTCAAACTATGAACCTGTTCAGTCCAGAAAGGAGAAAAAAAAATGAATTAGGGCTAAATGGACAAAGTGTATATTAAAACAGATCCTCTGCAAACCCAACATATCTTTAAATACTTCTAATGCCATGAGGGACAGCCAGCTCCTCTTCTAGACTAGTTAAGTTGAAAAGAGGTAGTCACTAATACCTCAGAAAAGAGGGAAACCGGGAAGATCGTAAAATGCTTATGAAAGTGATGTTTTTTCAACAAATTCAGTTAAATTTAGAGTTTAAGAGAAGCTTTAAAGACTTCAGCTGAGAAGAATCATGATAAACTTGTTGTAAACCACGAAATATATCCTTTACTTCTCTGAAATGTGGCACAATTTACTAGAGAACTTCAGAGAAAGTTATGACATGCTTGATCCATCTGTCAGTACACGCACATGCAAGATGCTTAGTGGGTTATTACTCTGACCTTCCCATATGCAAATTCAGTTGTTACCAGGATCTTTAAGACAGTGATTTCAAATTTGAGATTTGTGGAATTACGGACTTTCACAATGGTTATCTTTACAAAAACACAATGTGTAGTAAGCAAGCTGAGTTGCAGCCTTTTCCTTTCCAAAGGAAATATGTTTTTACTCGTCATTTCCTTGCAGCACAGTTGCTTGCCCCACTGATTTCAGTGAGTACAACAGTATGCCTGTTTCAGCATCAAGAGACTGTTATTTTGGAAATAAATTTGAGTTGAACTTGAAAGTTTTCTTGGTGAATTAATATCCATAAGCTATTTTTCTCAAAGGTTTGCCAATTTTGTCTTTGTATAAGTCCTATGCATGAAGGATTTAAACAAATGTTTAAAATTGATGCTCCCTTTTTGTCTACAGTTTTCAGCTGTACCAAAAAGTATTGGTGAGTAGCTCTGCTGTGCTGCCCAAAAGACTGTGAGAAGCATCAGAAGTCGGCTCACAGAGACAACACAATCTGGATACAGCTTTTTATCCTGGAACACTCCCTTTCTTGTCACTCTTACCTAGAAGATGAGCACCTAATTGATTACTCTGCTTCACAAGTGAGACTATTTCCAGCAGCGCTAGAACTCAAAGATGGACCATCATCATGTTACACAAATACCATGGAATTTTACGCTGCTACAACCTGCCACTGACTACAAATTATACTTATAGGCTCTGAAAAAGTAATCTGGAATTAAAAAACACCAAACACACAAGCATAGAACACATTAAAATCTAGAAGCATTGTTTTAACTCTGTGACATAAAGATGATTAAGCAGCAGTAGATTTTTTAGTTACACCTGTAAAAATATGAAGAGGACCTTTGAAGAAACAGCAAGTCTTCACTCAAATTTCAGATCATAGCAGCAGAGAACACAGTATATTTAGGAAAACTTATAGTGAGCAACAAAAACCTGTGTTTAAAGTTCTGTGTTGTACAGATAATGAAATCCTATAATAACAATTTACGCAATGAAGGAGTAGCATTTGGCATTAGATTCTGCAGTGAAATTATCACTTTTTTTTTTTTTTTAAAAACACAACAATATCTTTTTAGGTTATATTTGAAGACCCAAAAGGTGTTTCTGCACAAGTCAAAAAACATGCACTCATTTGTCCTAGAACTAAAACTTGCATTACGTATGTGGTGTTTATTTTTGAAAGCCAATCCTTCAAATATATTATAAACCAACTCAGACATCTTAACACAGACAGTTACAGTTTCTCTCATTACTCATATCTGTTTCATACTCAAGGAACAGTACTAAGGCTATCCCATTCATATAATAACTTAACAAAATTTCAAACCTGTCTATAAAATTTGATTAAAACGTTACTTTGGGTTTTTTTACAGTACAATGCAAGGCTTATCCATGTGCACAATAAAGGTATGATTTTAAAACGTAAAGTTTACTGAAACAATGTAAAAAGTTGTATAGACTTTCAGTATACATAGCATTAATTTTAGCTTAAAACAAGTCAATTTTACTGAGTTTTATAATGAATGGGCATTAGTCCCTTAAGTCATAATGACTTTCTAAATGGTGTTTTGAACTTGCTGAACTAATCCTATTTTAAGCTGGATTTCAGATAAATCACAGCAATGATATTGTACGTGACAAAGCCAGGAGAAGACATTTTCTTGGGGGAGGGATGGATGAGAAAGGAAAGACAAAGGACAAGAAATACAAGCAGGTAAAAGAAGGAAAGATAAAGCAAAATATACTAAGCTACGTGGAATAAGAGAGATGTGAGAAGTGGAATAATGATGCTAAAAGGCAACACTGGAAAAGATTTGCTACAGTCTATTAAGAAATATATGATGAAATAAAGAAAGAATCTTTATGAAAATTACATCTTGTAGTGTATTAAAATGTTTATAACTAAAAATGGCACGGAGTAAAACAGTGAATGCTATTTCTCTCACTTGGAGTGAGGACACTGGAAATGAAATGAATATTTTCTATATCAGTCAGTTGCTGACAAATAGACTTTGGCTTAGGAAGATATATCTTTCTGAATTATGAACCTTTTAAAACACAGGAGTTCACCTAATTATTTAGCATAATATATCCTAGGAAGTAGGTTACCAGGAAGTTGGGTAAAAAACCGTAAAACTAAGATTACACATGAAAAATGTGAAGTTCAAAGACACTTTCTCCGAAACCTGCCTGGATGAACACTCAAAACTTGATTTGTAAGAGAAACATAGCTACAACATTATTCTTTACATGAAACTTATTTCTAGTATCATTGTAAGAATCTTATTCTAGATACAATAGCAAAGAGATTGATATCAGATTCAAACATTTTTTCCCCTGGAAAATATGTCCCAATTTATTTCAAAATATGTAAGAAATATATAAGTTCAGAAAACACAAAATACACAAAAACATTGCAGAAAAGCTATAAACCTGACTTTAAAATGAATGCATTGCTCATGTGTGACACAGCTACCAGTCATGCCAATCGGATAAGAGTCATTAAAACCTTTATGCATTACTAAAATATACTATATAAATAACCACATACAATACAGACTACAAAAAAGTCTACTTCAGAAACATTTTAGAAAGCGTACATTCACTGTATATAGCTCTGAGGGCTCTAAAAATTACTGATTTTCTGTACATAGAATTGTGTGAATTCAAAGTCTATCTTTTTGAGACAAGAGCTGAATTCCATCAGAAAGTATTCAGTATTCCCTATCAAGAACATAAGTTTCATCTGAAATCTTTAGACTAAGCTGACAGCAAAGATGTCATAATTTTATGTCTGACTCTAGATACCTATTATTGTTAGAGATGGAAATTTTGCCTGTTCTGAACCTCAAAAAGGAAGAGGTGAAATGTTCATATTTCTAGGATAAAGAGAAAATATTTAACAAGGTGGCTAATATTTTACAAATAAGTAATATTCATCCTGAATTATTAAGTCTTTAAGAGTCAATACAATCAGGTTAGTAGATAGAGAACAGACACAGCACAATAAATTCATTATACAGATATCAACTCTGTACACATGCACATAAACATAGTTACACATTCACAAAGATGATTTCTGTATCATTTATCAGATCAACTTTGTAAGAAAACATTTTAATCTCGAATTCATGAGCAATGACATACTTGGAACTCCATTCATAAATAATCCTGTATACAGCTGAAATCCTCTCCCTTGCCACTTTATTTGTCTATCTTTGAGACATGATAGCTCTATAAACATAACTATGTAAGAAATTCAAATACTTTAAATGCTAAACATTAAAAAAGAAAGGAACCCTGACCAGTTAGTAACATTGATTTCACAGTGTGAAATTATCTACTTCAGTCTGAAACAGAAGCCAAAATTATGGCACCAAGAAGAAAAGCAATCATATTAAAAAAAAAAAAAAAAAGTAGTGTTAAATCTGCAGAAGAGACAATCAATCAATCAAATATCAAATCTACAAACTATTCTGAATAATTTCCATATTACTAATTTGAAAATGCCAGCCCATTGTTTACCAGTTCCTTTCCTCTTTCTGCATACACTGGACCATAGAGACAATATCTGAATTCTACTAAAGACAGAACCTTTTTGTAAGCTTATTGTCACAAAGCCTAAAGTGTGGAGGCTTCCCAGCAGAGTTGTATTTATAGTGTAAAAGATGCAGATGGGACTTTGTAACTGCCTTCTTATTTCATCATGTCAAAACATCCCTTGGAAAAATCACATTTAATTTCCAGTTAAAAATATAAAAGAATCTTAGGGCTTGTATACATAGTATTTCCCACCACTCCCGCTACACTGATTTAGTTACAGTAGTACCAGTCCCTTATACAGACACACTTAAACCAGTTTAAATTATTCATATAGCAGTTATGTTTAACTAGATAAATTACCAGATTAAACTAATGTATCTGAAGTACAGTTTAAGACTATTTAAGTGTTCCCACATTAGGAACTTGCATTAGAGTAAACAAATCATTTCAGTTACACTGTAGCAAGATTTCCAATAACGACAATCTCATAGACAAGTTTCACTTTGTTCCCCAAAATCACCATACAAGCAAGAATATAAACTAACAAACATTTGTGTTTAATTTCTAACCACAGAAGTAGCAAATCTAAAAGAACAGAGTGTACAAGATATAATGCAATTAATATTAAAAAAAATCTTACCTTTATTAGATTTGGATGACTTGTTCTTGTTAGGTTTAAAACAAGAGCCCCTTGATTTATCTTCTCTATCCTTAATAAATTTCTGCACATCATCCAATGAAAGCTTTTGGAGGACAACTACAGGCTTAGCTCCTTTATTTAGATCTTCAACTAGCCCAATCTTCTCTACTTTGTCCTTCTGTTCACCTTTAAATTCAGTTTTCCTTGACTCATGAGTGACATTGCCATCTTTATCACGCTTGATTTTTGGAATGACAAAATGTTTCAATGCACCAGATCTTGCCCCCAACAAATAACTGGGAAACTCTGCTTTATTGTCAGTATGTGCTTTATTACTATCTACTTTACTCTTATTACCATCTGTCCTTCGTTCCTCCTTGCTGTTGGGTGACTTAAAACCAGGTTTATCAGGTCTTGATTTACTAGAATCTCCTTTACCTTCCTGTTTAATGCGAGGGCTGTCAGGTCTTGATTTCTGATCCCCAGAAGAAAACCTTTCCCTTGATTCACCAGACTCATGTCTATGTTTCCTTTCAAATTTCTCAATTTTTGAACCATCAGATTTAATACCATGCTTAAAATCATGTTCATTTTTGTTTGAGGATCTCAAATATTCAGGCCTTCTAATCTTGGATGGATCTCCTCTGTATCTCTCTGACTCCTCCCTGTCCTCAGATCTTTGTTTAAGGCTATCATGGTCACGCCTTGGTATATCAGAAACTGAACGCCCATCAGGCCTTTGTTTTGTTGGATCAGATCTACTTTCAGATTTTATCCTTGAAGGATCAGATTTCACATCTAGTTTATGCCTAGATATTTCAATTTTCTTATCTGGCAATGGTTTACTGGAGTCCCTCCTGTTATCGTGTCTATGTTTTGGCGTTTCAGGCCTCTGCCTTATTTCCTGTTTGCCATTATTTTGTTTTCCCTCATTTTGTTTCATCTCCATTTGCCTGCTCTCATTTTGTTTTGATTCTGTCTGTCTGTTCTCATTGTGTTTCACTTCCATTTGTCTGCTTTCATTCTTGCTTTCATGTTTAGCTTCTACCTGTTTGTTCTCATTGTGTTTACTTTCCAACCGCCTGCTCGCATTTTGCTGAAATTCCATTTGTCTGTTTTCATTTTGCTGGATATCTGTCTTTTGACCCTCAAAGTCTGATGTCTTCCTAAAAATCTCAGGATGGTTTTCAGGTTTAAATTTAAGAACTCCAACAGTGTCTTCTTGGGGAACACACACAAACCCATCATTATACTGCTTAATTTCTTCAGGTTTTTTGATGATGTCCAAATCCTGAGTTACTGTTGCCTGAGAGTCCACTCTTCCTGCTTGCTGCAGATCAATACTAACCATCAACGCTGGCCTTGCCCCATTTCCTGCAGAACCTGTCTCCTGAGAAGCTGCTCTATTTCCTCCTCCAGCCTCCTGTGGTTTGTTTTCTTGTTTTCGCTTCTTCAGAGGCTTATCTGCAAATTAAAAGAGAAAAATCACAAATGCTATACCTAGAAACAGGTAAATGCCCAAGCAAAAATGTCCATTCCCCTCCACCCCCACCAATTAATCCTCCTCAGCACATATGTACACACACAACAAAACCCACTGAATTTAAAAGCAAGAATAGAACTTCTCTAACTAATACTTTTTAATGACTATCATTCATTGTCAGTCTACCACATGTGCCAATTAATCATTAATTAACACCTTCAAAACATATGAAATCAAAGTCCCTGTAAAATTCCCAAGAGAACCATCTAATAAAGCAGCTGCAATACATAACGACCAAAAAAAATTAATCAATTTACACTTGAAGCAAGTTTTGAGGAATGCTACTATAAAAGATTCTCTTATGCAGATTCAGCCTGCTTTATTGTACATGAACTCAGCAAGGATCTGCAACGATTAGGACAGAGGTTCTCCCTACTTGGTTCAGTGCATCAGTTGGACTTCACACATCATAGCCAGGGAACACACAAACAATGAACAAAAATGATTAAAATAACTCCAACACTCCATGCTTCTCTTTGAAACAAGGAACATATCAAGAGTTGGAGTCTATACCATAACAGATATGTATTAGATGAGGGGCCACTACATAATTAAAAGCTTGAGTATTTTCCCTTTGTGATCATAATGCTTTCATGGATGAAATAAAGAGATCAGTTCTAATTTTATGTAGCATCAAGAGCTTGACACTGCAACAATCCTTTCAGTTTGCACTAAAAAAAAAAAATAATCATTAAGAGTAGAATACATAAAAAGAAAAAGTGAGTCAACCACACACCCTGTAATTTGGTGGAATTCATAGAAATGAGAAGCAAATGGAAATATCAAAATGAGTATGCCTATTCATTTAAAATACAACCTATTTATATTACCAACATGGTACTCTAAACTGAAATTAATTTCTGCCATGAAACTCAAAAGCCCTACCTGCACTACAGTTTATATTCTCATTTCTCAACTATCATTCTGTAATTTGTCAAAAAAAGCAATTATTTTCTCTGTAATCAGGGAATATGATTTTAAGTCTAAGTAATGACCAAACACAGGTTGGAAATTCTGTTGTAGATCTATTGTCAGAACGTCTAGACCACAAATGCAATAAGAAAAATAACTTATTTTGTGCCTAGATTTGTGGTGCCTTATCACCAGGTGCAATGAGACAGCTCTCTCTTTGGGAGCAGAGGGAAGGGTAAGGAGGATGCAATCAAGGAAGAGGGAATTAAACTCTAAGGAAAAATACCCCCAACCTCTCAAGTTGTAAACCAGAATTATAATATATGATTTCTAATTTCTTCTATATTTGTAGAAGATTCTTATTCAGAAGAATTAAAACTTTGAAGGATCATATCCAAAATTAACATTAGAACACAGTAACAAGTAGTAACATGGTCAATTCCAGTGATGTGAACAGGTTTGTGTTGGTTTTTTTCCCCATCGTTTTCATTCTCATATCTGTTTGTATATCTCTAACTTCCTAAAACTCCAAAATCATGTACAGCACTTAATGGCTGGAGGACAGTAAAGACAGATACAATAAACTCCATGCAGAAACTGGTCAACTGCAAATAAGGAACTTTGAAAAAAATGTAGTAACACCTAACAACTTTATATGGTAGACACGTGAAACAAAATTAATTTGCCAAACTGAAGGTGCAGCTTTTTAGCATGGCAATTTTTGCTTTTTCTGTACAACTACTGCTGTATTCATATAAGAGCTTATATAGATTAACTTCCCTACACTACTTATTAAAACAAATGTATTTTTTTGAAACCTTCATGCAGTGACAAAAATTCTTTTTCTCCCTGTGACTAAGAGGGCTTTGACCTCACTGAGCTTCATGGCAGGTCTTAGGAATGGCCGTGAAGTAGAAGCTTCCAGACTGATAGATTTCAAATTTGATTTTTTTTTTTTTAAAACATATACATTAATATACATACATACACACACACCCCCCTCACTACCTTATTTATCAATTAAAACTCTTTAAATTTTGAAACACAAATTGAGAAACTTGTGTTCTTAGGTAAAAGTCAGTCAGCTTTTTCATTTTAACCCAGAAATGTCAGTCGCACTGAAAAAGTCCTGTAAAGCTCTGATGGTGTATCTAACAGTAGCCTTTAAGACATTGCTGTTACCAGTTATCTGCCCCGTTCCTTTAACTGAGGTTACCACCTGTAGCAGAAGGGAATACACATTCACATTTCCACAAGTGCGTTTCATTGTCCAGTGCATCAGCTTAAGGCACTAGTGAAGATGGCTTGCATTAACCTACCAGACTGAACAAGTCAGCTAAGAGCCGAGCAAATGTTTTCTTCTGCTACCCCTACAATAGGAGCAAGGCAAATGGCCAGGAGCTGTGATGCCTTAAACTGCTGCAGCTGGATCAAACACCACTCACCTTTCAGAGCCCTCATGCTGAGGGCTCCAAGATTAAACCACCAAAACAATTCAGGTAGGACTAATTTTCTCTCTTGAACTGCGTCCAGCTCTGGGGCCCCCAACATAAGAAGGACATGGACCTGTTGGAATGGGTCCAGAGGAGGGCCATGAAGATGATCAGAGGGCTGGAGCACCTCTCCTATGAAGGTAGACTGAGAGAGTTGGGGTTGTTCAGCCTGGAGAAGGGAAGGCTCTGGGGAGACCTTATAGCAGCCTTCCAGTACCTGAAGGGGGCTTACAGGAAGGATGGGGATCAGGGAGTATAGTGATAGGATGAAGGGTAACTGAAAGAGGGTAGATTTAGATTGGATATCAGGAAGAAATTCTTTACTGTCAGGGTGGTGAGGCAGTGGAACAGGTTGCCCAGGGAGGCTGTGGATGCCCCATCCCTGGAAGTGTTCAAGGCCAGGCTGGATGGGGCTTTGAGCAGCCTGGTCTAGTGGGAGGTGTCCCTGCCCATAGCAGGGGGGTTGGAACTAGATGATCTTTAAGGTCCCTTCCAACCCAAACCATTCTATGATCTTCCATAAATGACCAGGCTCAAAATGTTGCTCTTCATCATCATCTAAAATGTCAAATTTTAAGTTGAGAACATATAAATAGATGATCACATCACAACTTGGCATATTCCTTCTAAATACAGAACTCTTCTGATACACCTTCTTCATATCTCTTGATAACTTAGTACTGATGTTTTAGTAAGTTATAACCACCACCTGTTGACATCTTATCTGAGAAGAAAGGGATGCCTTCAAAGTTTTGTTTTCCTAAACGGCAAGGTGACTGCAGACAGAGTTACAGATTACTCCCAGATTTCTTCATATTTCCAGTGCATCTTGATGGTGATCCTCAGAACTAGACTTGATCATTACTGTTTTGCCTCTATGAGATTTCTGGATCTAGGACAAAAAAGCTGGCCCAAGTTTATGAAAATATCAGGTTGAACTAGGGCATTAAAGATAGGATGAGTACATAGTACCACTATCTTCATCGAGCATAATGGAAAAACTCCACTGAATGAGCACAAAAAGTTTTTAGGTTGCTGTCATAGCTGCAGAAATATGAAAGGTGAAAAATGCCATCGGGCTTTGAGTGCTTTATCAAATCTTGAACTCACTTCGAACTATATGAGAATAATCAATAGAATATCAGAGAAGTGAGGAGAGAGTAATTAATCTCTGAAAACAGATGTCTTCAGGTCTTCTCTTTTACAATCAAATATACACAGGTTTGCATAAATATGCCTTGTTAAGGCATGAGTCCCAAGACCCCTTAGGGTCTTAATGAACAGATGAACTTAGGAACTTTTACAATATCCATTCAAATATGCTTCATATCCTTCAAGGCATCAGTATCCAAGCTTCGTTCACTTCATTCCATAGATAGTAGAATCTTTTTATTATCAGGAGCTAGGACTTCGCCAAAATATCAGACTAATATTTTCCTTTCAAATCCTGCAGACCTAGGTTCAAAGCTTGCCACAGTTTTGAACAGATAGGCTCACAAGCTCTTGAGACCAATAAAGTGTGATCAGGATATTTTTGCTTCACTCTTTGTAACAGTTTTTGTAATAAAAGGAATATGTAGTAAGCCACAGAAGAGCTTTCTGACTATATTAGAGATCATGTATCCAAGTTTGTTGTTTTCAGATTCTTTTCTTTTTATAAACATCATTCATTCCTCCCTCCCCACGAATGTAGATACATCCAAAATATATCAACATTTTGTTCAATTCCTTGAACAAATTTATGACAGCTCAGAATAGTCTGATCCCAGTTATTCTCCTATGTATGCATTCTTTTGGCTTGGCAAATCTGCATGGATGTTCTCTTTACATTGCAACATGCTCACCAAAAGGTATTACCTTGGTACTTGAAGGAAGATCATAAGCTACCTTATTCTAAAAAAAATAGCGGAGATGTTCTGTCAAATTAAATGGATCACTGTGGTGCAAGAAACAAAATATTACAGGAACCACAAGTTTGAAGTGGAAAAAAAAAGGTTATCTGGATTTCCAAGCAGTTATGTCTCACCTCTCCTGTTATGAACAGTATTCCTGGAGACAGGTTGTGGCCTTCATCTTTGGAAATATCTGTGTGTCAAAACAATGAGTACTTTCAGATTTAGAAATTAATCAATTACTGCAGAACCTTTGTGCAAAAACACATTGCACTGGAATAACCACAGATACCTTCGAATACATTTCTGCTGAAACTGCAAGTCAATCGTGATTTGAAGAATATCCATCCTGAAAACGGATATACTCGGAAGCTGAGTAAGTATTAGGGACAGCAGCCGGATGAGGGGAGCTGTATTAAAGAAGTATCTCCATTCTTCCATTTAATCTGAAATCTTTCCAGAGCAGCAGCCAGAACACCACTAGTCCTGAAGTTTCCGATGTTACTGCTTTCTTGCAAACCCGATGATTGTCTTAAGTCCCAGATTAAACTCTTTCAGAACGTAATGATAACCTAAAAACTTCTAGAACTGTTTGTCCTAGCAAACTGAAACGGGCCTTTTGCAAATACCTGTGAAAAGGTAACAAGTCTAAATAAGAACCACATGCATGGTTGCTGAGCTTTGTTTTAGCAGAATGGTAACGCTCTGCTCTATTAATACTGTTTGGTAGACTTTAAAATCCAGAGATTTCTGAATGATCTTGAAGACACGACAGATAAATTACCACTTCCCCATTTAAACCTTGTAAGGGATTCACAATTGGAGACTTCATATCCAAGATGGTTAAACGTAAATTTACTCCTCTTCAGAACCACAAAGAAGATTGATCCTATAATGCTGAATTCTGGATAACGCTGATTCTCATCATTTTGATGACTCCAGTACAAACTTTTTTTAAAAGCAAAACAATTAAGAGTTTACTATTTTAAAGCTCTAACACTCTTCAGAGATTATTGGGATAGGCCTCCACTCATTTGAAATACCACTTATTTGCATTATTTAAATCAGTAATGAATAAATTTATACCAAATATACCAGTCCTAAGCAGTTATCACTTATTGTCAAACCTTCCATTTTTGAACATCAAAGACAAGTCAGCTAGAGGCCAATTACAAACTTATCTTATTTAAGCTAACAGTCAAGACTAGGAATTTTCGACAAATAACACGTAACCATACACCTAAATAACAAATCTATGTTTACTGACAACCATTTTGTTTTCCTAGTTATTTATCACAGATCTCTTCAAAGCTGTCCAAGTGCCCTGTCCCACCAACTAACAGTGTTGTGTAGACCACAAGAATCTAAACCAATCGATATAATCTGGATATAATGAAGATTTAAAATTACTTTGATGGTACTGATGGATGACCTATCAATGGAGTGAAGGCAAATATCCATTCTTATCTTTCATGAATGTTCAGTATTACTGGCCATGAGAGTTTGTTCTCACCTGACCTCCCCCCAAAACCATGTTCCAATAAGCAAAGAATTAAACAACCAAAGAGACCCCTTCCTATCAGTAGGGGAGATTCCCACAGCACTAGCTCCTCCCCTTGAAGGAGAGACTCAGCAAACATAAGTCAAAAATTTTAGTCTCACTGCTGTCTCCCTTACAGAACAAACTAAGAAAGTACAAGTCATGATCCTGGTAAAGGAAGCTTTATAGAACAGAACATAATTCCATAGGCTCTAAAGTAGAGACCAGAGGGCTTCCAGCTGCTGCAGTTCAGAGGAAGGTATTTCTGAGAATCTGAACAGAAACAGCTGCTAATTTTTAGCAATCTGTCAAGAGACTTTATCAAACTTCTGGTCACTATGCAAAAAAGGAAGCCCATCAGGAGGGATGTCCAAACTCATTCAGAAAAAAAAAAACCCAACCCAAAAAACCCACCAAACCCAAAAAGACTACAGGAGTCTCTGACATGCCTTAGGGTGTAGCAGAACTCAGAATCTTCATTTTGGTAAAGTTCTGCTTGTTTTCTTAAATATGACAATAATGTAATCAGCATAACTAGAGAATGAAATATGATCCTACAAATTTTTCTACTTAAGGATGTTTGGTAACTCATTATTCCCTGATGACTATAGTAATACAAAAGAAATATTACACTAGAAAATAACAAGAATTGAAGTACAGCAAATTATAAATCAAGCATCTCCACTTGTTTAGAGACTGGAAGCTATAATTTAACCTTCCTGAATTTAATATTGCTTTTACAAACAATATGATTTCAATTTATTTATGAGTTAAGATTTTTCTGACACAAATTCTGGATTTTATCCATGTGATTACTTTGTGAAGAATTATAGCTTTGTAAACTCAATTGTTAAAAAATATGAGCAAAACCTGAAGTGCAATTACTTTTGAAATACACAATGCAGCACCTAATTTCACAAGAAAAATGCAACACACTAACAGTAGATTTATGAAAACTACTTATGTATCGCTTAGAGATTAACATATTCAATTAGTTTCAAATTCCTTTGTAGAAACAACAAACTTTAGAAATAAGCAAGTGACTTTGAAATTTATTGGTGAAGACTTTTAAATCTCCCTTACAGATGTTGATTTCATTCTGACATCATACCTTGCATTCAAAAATATCTTTGTCCTGGTTTGAGGTAATCTTCAATTAACTAGATACAGTAACATTTATATGGGATGATAATGAAAAATGTCTATGTCATTTTAGGTTGATGTTGGAGTGAACTCAGTGACTATGAACTATAGAAATGCTGGGCTTAAACTGTTAATAAGCTTTATTAATTATACATGCTGTTTCTTTATCAATATTTAAATCCATTATAGAGAAGTGACTGTCCCAGAAGAAAATAAATTCATTACACAAGAGCACCAAAAGAAAGTAAACACCATTAAAAAATATGCCTCTACTTTTAAAAAAAAAAAAAAAAAAGTGTTTTTTGCTCAATCAGTATTTCATTCTTTGAAAAAATGTAAAAGAAAGTAATTTTTCCTAGATAGATGGAAACACTGCAACACTTCATTGCAATTTCTCTAGACAGAAGAGGAATTTCTTCCCCTTACTTTTCTTAAAGCCCATCTGA
Organism: Fratercula arctica; assembly: GCA_947846985.1. Lineage (NCBI taxonomy): Eukaryota > Metazoa > Chordata > Aves > Charadriiformes > Alcidae > Fratercula > Fratercula arctica. Next base: position 23,132,837 of record CANTUZ010000025.1, on the reverse strand, counting down.
ACACAAAACAAAAGAAGTCTCTCATCTATAGGAACTGGACTTTGCAAACCTGCTTTGTCTTGGGAAAGCTACTTGAGGTACCAGTTACATCCATTATGTAACACTACAAAATGCAGACCTAATGAAAGTTTGTATACACAGAATACATGATACCTGATTCTCACACTGTCCTACTACATAGAGACACAATCATTTATGTTTTACGCTGTCTCATTTAATCTTCTGGTATTAGCGACTGTAATCTTCTGCAAGATTAGTATACAAATGACTACGCTTGTATCTCCATTTTTAAGTAAATAAAACCCCTATAACATATTTTTGGAAATGAATGGTAATATACTGGTTATAATTATACAGTCTGTCATTTCATTCATTGGCTACATAAAATTAGATGTAAACAAGTATTAATTCTTAATAGTATTCTGTTAGTTTCCTCTTTGGGGGACTTCTGGGGGGAGATGGGTAATGGGGAGAAAGGGAGAGGAGCTGGATAAGAACTTAAAAGGTAAGAGAAAAAGTTTACTTACCTATAACTGTAGTTTTGAGTTTTGCTCCGGCAGATTCACACTCTTGGGATGTGTGTGTCTGCTGCTATGGGCTTGGAATGAACTAAAAAAAGAAGGGCCCACAGCATGCATCCAAATGCCCCCTAACTTATCCAATTACTGGAAATAAAGTTATTACAGCTTCAGTTTTTCCTAATTCAAAGAATCTACAGTAAGATTCCAAAGTGGGTAAAATGGATCATCAGAGGTAAAATATATAGAAAAAAAAAACAAACTACCAAACAAAAAAAGACAGAAACAAGTAGGTTTGTCTCGTTTAAAAAATGCTTCTAATGCTTTTAAGTTTTAAAAAAAATAAAAATATTAGCCTCCCAATGAAACGGTTAGTGATTAATGATTTCATGACTCTTCTCAAACTCCAGAGAACAGTGCCTTTTACAAGTATAACTCCTTAATCTGTTAAGACAGCTGCATTATATAAAAGTGTCTTTGAAATAGCCTAAAGTTTAACAGTGAACACACAATACTATGTATGGAAGAGCTCAAATTAAAATTTAGCAAATCTGTATAAAATAAAAAAACTAAAGCAATTTGAAAATGAGTCTCTGAAAAAAGATGGGTTGCTTTTTGTTTTTTTCAAATAATTTTCAAGGTTATCTTCCCTTTTTCCCCTTCCTAGAAGACTCAGAGCTCCTTTTAACATTAATATTTTAAATATTTCTGATTCACAGTATTTGGGGTTTTTAGAAAAGCATGAAAGATCTTGAGGTAGAAACCTTGAAAATTAATTCAGTAGCAGGTCTAAATCTTGACGAACAAGAACTTAATGTAGTGTTCTGGGAAAGGTTTAGACTGAAAATGACTGACTAGCTTTGAACTACTTCCTTTCATTAATGGATACAGACAAATTACTTGCAAAATTAATCAATACAGAGAGACTTCCTTGATGGAAAAAGTAGGAAGAGGAGATGGACTCTTGTCCTTCCACACAGAGGACAAGGACAAACCCAACTTTTTCAAATTTTACACCTTTCTATCATGATGAAAAGACCATATAATCCACTTAATCCAAGATCCAAATAGATCAAAAGGACAGAACTCCAGAATCATAGAATGGTTTGGGTTAGAAGGGACCTTAAAGATCATCTAGTTCCAATCCCCCTGCCATGGGCAGGGACACCTCCCACTAGACCAGGCTGCTCAAAGCCCCATCCAGCCTGGCCTTGAACACTTCCAGGGATGGGGCATCCACAGCTTCCCTGGGCAACCTGTTCCACCGCCTCACCATCCTCATAGTGAAAATTTTCTTCCTGATATCTAATCTAAACCTACCCTCTTCCAGTTTGAAGCCATTACTCCTCGTCCTATCACTACATGCCCTTGCAAACAGCCCCTCCCCAGCTTTCTTGTAGGCCCCCTTCAGGTACTGGAAGGCTACTATAAGGTCTCCCTGGAGCCTTCTCTTCTCCAGGCTGAACAACCCCAGCTCTCTCAGCCTGTCATAGACAGACCTCTAAAAAGCACTCAGATATGGAGGCAAAAGGTCTATATTATAAAATCTCTCCTTATGCATATCTGATAGACATTAGGTCAAATCTGCCAGATTTTGCATTAGTGAATTAGAATTCCTTTTTCAGAAAGCAAAAGCATGACAATCTGGTTCCAGAAAGATACGCTGTTTTTCAAAGGCAGCACTTCTGCAAAACCCTGTGTTAGTTCCACCTCTGGAATGGAGACCGCCTCTTACTCTGAGAGATTTTGTTTGGTGGAAGCTAAATATTTTAACAATTTTATTAGAATTAAGAATTTATTACAGAAAGTACTATAATTTCCAAAGGACTTCAATCTCCATTTACCACCTGTACCAAACATTATAAAAGGACCTCAGCATTAAAAAAACCCAACAAAAAAACCCCTTAGCGTTGCCTTAAGCAAGTGTAGTAGTTATATAATTTTTAGAAAGAACCTCCCAAAAGAACAACTCCACCTCTCCTCTGGAATAAACAGTTCCACTTTCCCAACCTCAGAAAGAACATGTCACAGAATCACAGAACGGTAGGGTTGGAAGGGACCTCTGGAAATCATCTAGTCCAACCCCCCTGCCAGAGCAGGGTCACCTTAGAGCAGGTTACACAGGAATGCGTCCAGGCGTATTTTGAATGTCTCCAGAGAAGGAGACTCCACCACCTCTCTGGGCAGCCCGTTCCAGTGCTCTACCACCCTCAAAGTAAAGAAGTTCCTCCTCATGTTGAGATGGAACTTCCTACGTTCAAGTTTGTACCCATTACCTCTTGTCCTGTTGCCAGGCACCACTGAAAAGAGCCTGGCCCCATCCTCCTGACACCCACCCTTTAAGTGTTTATAAGCATTGATAAGGTCCCCCCTCAGCCTTCTTTTTTCCAGACTGAAGAGACCCAAATCCCTCAGCCTTTCTTCATAAGAGAGGTGTTCCAGTCCCCTAATCATCTTGGTAGCCCTTTGCTGTACCCTCTCCAGCAGTTCCCTGTTCCTCTTGAACCGGGGAGTCCAGAACTGGACACAGTACTCCAGATGCAGCCTCACCAGGGCAGAGTAGAGGGGGAGGATGACCTCCCTCGTCCTGCTGTCCACACTCTTCTTGATGCACCCCAGGATGCCATTGGCCTTCTTGGCCATGGCATGTCATATCCATCCAAAGCCTTACTGTTAAAAAAGAAGCATCTGAAAACCTCTGATGAAGCATAGTTCTACAGAGATTTCACATCTCAAAAAAGGACAGAAGAGATCACTAATCTTCTATCAAAATTTGCGAGTACAGTTCTACTCAAAGTAATTTCTGGAAGACAGCAACGCGTGCCTACACAGAAAGCGTAGTGTGACTGTAGTATGTATTCCCATGCCTCAATTTCAAAAGCAGCAAAGATGCTTTCATGCAGATTTTAGCATGTGCTAGCATCTAGAGTAAGATCTCTAGAGGGATGCTTGCTATGTACAGCATCAGCTAGCACTATACATTCCTATTCTAATTAGATCAAGTACACGCTGCAATCACACTATTTTCTTGACATAATGTCATCTGAAGTTACAGTATATGTACTGAAATGCACAAATGCCAGGCTTTTGCATAAATATAGTAAGCAACTTCACAAAAATGAATGGCACATTTAGGAATTACTGGATATATTTTTAACAGACATATTCCCACAGGAACAATAGAGGAAGCTTCCTCCTGCAGTCACACCAAACCAAATGGCTATAAACTAAAACAATCCCAGAGCGTATCAACTTGTAGACGTAGTACAAATTTACAAGCAATGGCAAAGGCATTACCAAAAAGTAAGAAACATGTTTCTCCAAGGTCACAGTTTTCCAGGAAATCTGTCCCAAGACTGCTAAAAGTCCTTCTACTCAATACTGTTCTTTCATGGCTGAAACCTCAACAGCTAAAGTGAAAAGAACCACTGTCTAGCATAGGGGCAATTTGCCACCAGTGAATAAATGGTGATCATTTGTCCCAGTATAATGCAGCAACTCTTACACCTGATCCATAGCAATTGCAGGAATTTAGGAACAACTGAGACCTCACAGAGGATGCAGGTAGAAGGGAAGCATAAGGTTGGAATCCTTACTTGGTAAGATGGTTATTGAGCAGTGGTGAAAGGGAGAAAACACATTCTAAAAAAAAAAAAAAATAAAAAAAAAAATAAAAAAATCACTCCTTTCCCCAAAAGAAACACATCAGAGTCTACCCGTGGCTATGTAATCATGGTAAACAAACTTCACAACTAATCTTCAACATCTCCTGAAAGCCAGAACAAAAGAGAAAGAGTGTTTTAGTCTTGCTCTAAGTGTTTGAAGGCTGCTGTGCACCATCAAAAATACACTGCGTTTTTTGAGATGCTTCTCAGATAAAACGTGCTGGAAAATCTACTTGAAGTGTGGGGATATAAAAGTAGCTTTTTAAGTAGTAGGGGACAAACCACAAGCTCTCCATAAATAAATTTTAAATTAGTAGAAGAGATGCAAGCAAAGTAACAAATTCCACCATTTCCTTAAATCACAATTAAAAGCAGTAGATATCTCTTGAGGTGAGCACCCATTTTCTCCGTATATTCACAAACAATGTTTTCTAACAAGACTTGATTTAGTTACTAAATAAGAAATACCTAAAAAGTTAATCCTTTTAGTAATTGCAACAAGAATGTTTACACACACAGAAACACAACAAACTCACACATGCCCTCTCTCTCTCCAGGCATCTTTAAAAACAGAAAAAAACCCAAACATCTTTGAATAGGGAGAAAACTTGTGCTCTCTCTGCTTGTTAAAGACCAAAACCATATGTAAATTCAGTTGCCTCCACGCAAGTATGTCCAAAATTAACCATTTTAACCTACGGACTTCCAAAATCAGAATCTCCACCATTTTCCACTCTGCAAGATTTTTCTTGGGAGTATCTAATAAATTAGCAATATACTATAAAAGATTTTTTTTTCTCAGAAGTTAAACACAGTGCAGAGGAAGCTTCTGAAAAATACTTGTGTTAACCCAGCACTGTCTACTTTATAAACCACATCTTATCTTCAAGATTTATATGTGGGTTTTGTATTCACTTCTGATATTTCTGAAGCCTAAGACCTTCAAACCATTTAACAACAGAAAAATAAAGAAGAGGAAAAAAAGGAGGGGAAAAGAAAAAAAAAAATCAAAGAGGAAATCAGTTAAGACAACCAGTATAGCTACTGAAATGAAGAGCAAACATTTCAGAGGCTCATCTGGTTGTGTGCTAGAGTCCATATAGATATATGGTAGCTCTCCAAAACTTGTAATGCCTACATAATAATGAATATCCAGTTGAACAAACACTGAAGACAATATAGTAGTATATATTACCAAATCATTACAGTGCCTTTAAAAGGATAGATGTGATTTTAGTCTAACACCTCCTTCATGTTAGGTTCAAATTGAGATATGAATAGAAATGGCATAAAAGAGTTTTCCTGTATTTTCTTAAATTAGGCAACATACATAGTTAATTTATAATTCAACTACCAAAACTTATTACAAATTTTTACTTATGATACTTCTGGGATTTTAAGAAACTATAAACATCAATTGTATTTCATTCAGTCTCATGGTTCAAAATAAGAGTAGCTTAAAAAGAATTTTGAAACATAAGAACTTCACTTTCCATCCATTAAGATCCCAAATAAAGAATACCAGATATTAAAAATATGCATATATGAGAGATTACAGTTCATTGTTGGAGGGGAATGGAGATGAATGTCATAGAACCACCTACACTGAGTAAACAGAATTGAACTATGTGACAATGACAGTAAGGTGTGTATATATATATGAGATTTATATGCATATATATATTTTTATATAATATATATAGTGTATACACACACACAATCCTTTTACCTTTATCTTGCACTTCTTTTGAAAATCGCTCCCTTTCAATAGCTGATTCACGTTCTATCCGCTCAATTTCAGCCAATGCATCCAATTCTACTTCATCATATGACGTTATAGTTCCTTGTTGCGAAACCTGTTGCTGTGTCTGTACCACAGGAGTTTGAGGTTGTTTTGCAGCAACTGAAGTGTTCTGTTGTAAAACAGTCACTTGTTGTGCCTGAAGGAAAGCTGTCTGTTCGTGCTGCGGCAAACACTGAGCAGTGTTTAGTGGGCGGTTAACATCCTGTGGAGTAACGGGTGTTTTAGAAGTCTGTCCTGGGTACTGCACATTAAAAGGAATATCACCCTCTGACATACTGCTGTTTTCCAAACCAGAAAGCATATCGTCCTGCTGGTCCATATCCGAAGATCTTACACGAGAGAGTCTTAACGTAAGTTTAGTAGAGTCCTTGGAAGGAGAACTAATGATATCATACATTGCGGCTTTTTCAGTCTGGTCTTTTTCATCCTTGCCTAACTTCATTTTCTTTTGTTTCTTTTGCTTTCTTTCTGGAGAATCTAACAATATATCTGGGGGAACATCTCTAGGTGATGAATAAGGTGGAGGCTGAGATTGTTGGATTAAAGGTTGTCTTGATCCTAGAATAATAATTCAGAAAAACTGAACAGTTATGTTGTTCCATGTTTATATAAAAATACACTAAATATAACCTACATAATTTTAATATGTATTTGTACATATATCAGTCTTCACAAAAGGTCTAAGTGAGATTGATAGGAAGCACATCATTCCTACATCAAGTTGTAATCCAGATAATCACAGTGTATTTCCTAGGAATTTTAGCTGTCCACTGCAGGTAAAGAAGGCATCATTTCAGAGAAGATGGAACAAAAAACCCACCACCAAAAAAGAATAAATATAAATAGTACCTGAAAGTTCAGAATATCAACTATTAGAAAATAGTCAATGAAAGCAAGTTGACTACAGAAAAAGGAAATATCAAAAAGATTCTTAATAAGGTCCAGTGATGAAGACTTAATAAGTGTAGAGGCATCAGCCATTTCAGCCACACGTTTTTAAGTAATTAAATATAAATATATGAAAAAAATCAAAACATACACAACCTCCTTAATTTTAATTCTCACAGTTCATTTTCAACTTTTTATTTTTATTTTATTTTAGGTAAACTCATTCCAACCTCTCCCACTCATCACTATCTAAAAACCACTAATTGTCTCAGAGCATTTTTCTATCATTCCCTGCCTCATCTCCCTTTTTCTTTTTTTTTTTTTTTTTTTTTTTTAAATGTATGAATTTTTACTCCTACATGCACCCATTTCAGGCTTTGAGTATACCTAGAGAAATTTTTAAGAGGACATTTTTTATTAAAAACATTCTCCAATTAATCACATGAAATTTTTTGTTCCTCAAATTAAACCAGCTCCCCATAACTGTTAGCTCAGAAAAAGCTTTGAAAAACAGAGAAGCTTTTCAACCTGTCCCAATTATAATTTTGAGCTATAATTTTTGGCTTAAAAAGGAATACTAGTGTGAAAAACAAAACAAAACAAACAACAACAAAAAAAGTCTATTGGCTGGACCAATAGGGCCAGCCTCCTCTTGTTAAACAAAGCAATCATTTATCTGATCCCATTCATCCACTGGGGAATACGGATCTTCAGAAAGCAGTGACTGAGATTATTATTAGTCATTCTGGTTTAGGTCATCATAGGTCAATACTTCTAACAGCACAAATACTAATTGGAATACAAGTCCCCATGTGCTTCATTCAAAATACACCACTAAACAAGAAAGTAGCTTTATTCTGAAGCTTAAATAGCTATCAGATATTTTAAGGAACAATAAGAATCTTTAAGCAATGTACTGAACTGTAGATGAAAAAAAAAAAATGGATACCTCTAGCAAAGCTTCAATTCAAATGAAAGGTGTGCCTTTACTGATGACTTCTTTGCACAGACTACTATACTTCTTTTCTCTCCCTAGTACATTCTGTGCGAAGTCCTGTAACCTCTGTATGTAGAGCAGGGTATAAAATGGATTTATCTTACCCTTTCTTGACCACCAGCAACAACTCCATATTCTGCCAATAAAATCCACAATATTGGGAAGCCCTGTTTTGACTCATCCTGATTCTCAAGAATACTTCATTTCCCCTCCTCAAATCAGACACCACACTCAATCACTTTTACTAAAGACCTGGCTAGACCCTATGAAGATCTCTCACTTGCCTTCCACCAGAGATTCCTATTCTTGTGATGCCCCCTCCACACACACATGCTTCTCCCAATTACTGTCTCTTCAGACAATAATTTACAAGACTGTCTCAGTGTAAAGTATAACAGAAACTGTTAGCTACTAATTTCTTTTAAGGCAATGACTACCACTCACTGGAAATACAGGCTGCATTTTTATTTCTACAAATGTTAGAGGCGGCTCAAAACTTTTCCAAAAGATCTTACAGACATCTTACTCTTGAATTATCTCTTAAATGAATACTTCTGAAGTTGCAACAATGGAACATTTACCGTTTTTTCAGTTACACTTCAAATAGAGGACAGAGGTTTGATTCTCCCTTGTCCTAAACTTTTAAGTAAATTTGACAAGATTATTCTGATTTGTATTCATTCAGTATTTCTCATGCTGAAAAATAACACTGCAGCAACACATAAGGTGGTTCTTTTTATCTTTGGGTAGACTTGAGGAAGTCAGAAGGATTTCAGCGCATTACATTCAATGTACTTAGAATCCAGTAAATGAAAAATCAAAAGTAAAGTTTTCCCTCTCCTAGGCAGCACTACAAAGAGCTATTTGAAAGTATCTTCCTCCTGAAGGAAATTCCCGAAAGGTGTTGACAGTAAGGCCTAGGAGTTGCATTTTAAGAGTACGTGTTCTGGCAATAATTTAACATATTTCCGAAATGTCTAATGATGGTTAAGCCTCTGGCAACAAAGGGGCTTAGAAACTACAATACCTACGTACTGAGGTGAAAAGAAATTGAAAAAGATGAAGCATTCTGCAACAGTTTCATTCTACCACAGACATTAACAGTTTTGAACAGGTATCACACATTGAACACGTACCACATTGTGTTGGATACTTAGACTTCAGACAAAACTTCACCCGTTATACAGAGAGTTAGTTGTGCCTATTACTGTTGAAGTCAGTCTGGAATATTTCCTATCAAAAAGGCTTGAGCCATTATACATATGAGAATAAAGCTCTTACAAGACTTGCTGATAACAGAAGAAATGTTTTTATGGAAAGAATACAAAGACAGAAAGGTATGATCTGCTTACTAAACCAGTCAAGAAGGTTGAGGTCTATTCTACAAAATGCTGTCAATGTAGTAAATCATACAATAATCTTCAGAAATTATCTTTGGGAATGAACTGAATTTCAGAACATTCTTTTAGAACAGAGAAATACGTAGGCAAATTTTGAGTCTAAATCTAGGGCTGTGCAGTAATTCACGAAAAAAATAACTGACTTCCTATAGTTGATCTTCCATAGTATCAGTAAAAGAACTTCGTCCAAATTCTTTTTGTATGGCAGGAATATGTAAAACTTGTGAGATAAAAAGAGAATCTCCACTGATTTGGGAAGGTCACTGTATCATTATCGAACAGGAAATACTGATGTTCATCCAAATAAATCAGTTAACATCATAGGAAATAAGGCCTCTACAAAGAACAAATACAGCCATCAACAACATCTCCATAATCTTTCAGTAACAGTCATCCTGACCACCCATGACAATCCTGGGACTCGTTCTCTGTACTAATTAGTTTTCCTACAGTGATAGATGGCAGTGAGTATGGAAGAAGTTTTATCAACTGCTGTAAAAATGTGTAAAGACCTTTTTTTTTTTTTAAATGTGACTCGACTGATTTCTTATCATATCCTTTATAACGCAGGCAACTATAACATGCATTGCACTGAAAGTAACTTATCCTTCTTAAAAACAAAGTTTCAAAAACCCTTCTTGTTTCTTTACCATGGAATAGCTTCACTTGCTCATTGTACATCTGTAACTTGGGTAGCAAATAAATAAGCTTCTGTCCAAAAGACTGCACACATCATTGACATCTAAATCTTACAGTTTCTATCTGCACACTTTCTAATTATGCCACAATACTCTGTACGGAGCTGAAAGAGAAACCCCTCCTTATCCTCTCAAATACACTTACAAAATAGGTACAAGGCCCAAGGTACGGTAGACAAAGTACATAATGAGATAGAAGAGGATGAACCTATGCAAGTACTCTCGCCAAGGTCAGAACAACATATCCCCTGCAACAAGACACACATCAAGACTAGTGCCGAGAAGAAACAACAGCGAGTTATGGTGTCCTGGTTTACCCCCAGCCGGCAACAAAGAACCACGCAATCCTACGCTCACTTCTCACCCCCCGCCCCCGTGGCAGGACAGGGGGAGAATCAGAAGAAAAAAGGCAAAATTCGTGGGTTGAGATAAAGGCAGTTTAACAGAACAGCAAAGGAAAGGGGAAAATAATAACAATAATACTGATAGAGGAATATAAAAAACACCATTAATGTACATACGCTCAACAATCGGAACGCAGAAAGCTCAGCCTGCTCCAGAGCAGCAATTTCTATCCCTCCCCCACATATATATATCAGGCAGGATGTCACATGGTATCAAATATCCCTTTTGGCTACTTTGGGTAATCTGTGTCCCATCCCATCTCCTTGTGAAAATTAACCCTATCCCCACCAGAACCAGGACATTATCCACCCCTTATTCTATACCATCTATGCCATGCCCAGATCTTACACTTTCCAATTAAACACCACAACTTTTCCCTGTCTACGAGATATATATATATACACACACATATCATTCCATTAGTCTATGGGCCATCCCTCTAAAATGTCCGTTGAGTTAATTTAATCCATGACTTCTCAGCTCTACCTGTTACAACAGTCTTTCAGGGCAAGAAAGATGGCATGGGGTGCTGGACTGTTGCATAGAATCATAGAATAGTTTCGGTTAGAAGTGACCTTAAAGATCATCTAGTTCCAACCCCCCTGCCACGGGCAGGGACACCTCCCACTAGACCAGGTTGCTCAAAGCCCCATCCAGCCTGGCCTTGAACGTTTCCAGGGATGGGGCATCCACAATTTCTCTGGGCAACCTGTTCCAGTGTCTCACTACCCTGACAGTAAAGAATTTCTTCCTAATATCCAATCTAAATCTACACTCTTCCAGTTTAAAATTGTTACCCCTCGTCCTATCGCTACACTCCCTGATAGAGTCCCTCCCCATCCTTCCTGTAAGCCCCCTTTAGGTACTGGAAGGCTGCTATAAGGTCTCCCCAGAGCCTTCTCTTCTCCAGGCTGAACAACCCCAACTCTCTCAGTCTGCCTTCATAGGAGAGGTGCTCCAGCCCTCTGATCATCTTCATGGCCCTCCTCTGGACCCATTCCAACAGGTCCATGTCCTTCTTATGTTGGGAACTCCAGAGCTGGACACAGTACTCCAGGTGGGGTCTCACCAGAGCAGAGCAGAGGGGCAGAATCACCTCCCTCGACCTGCTGGCCACGCTTCTTCTGATGCAGCCCAGGGGATACGGTTGGCTTTCTGGGCTGCAAGCGCACATTGCCTGCTCATGTTGAGCTTCTTGCCCACCAGCACCCCCAAGTCCTTCTCCTCAGGGCTGCTCTCAAGCCATTCTCCATCCAGCCTGTATTTGTGCCTGGGATTGCCCTGACCCAGGTGCAGGACCTTGCACTTGGCCTGGTTGAACTTCATGAGGTTCGCATGGGCCCACCTCTCAAGCCTGTCCAGGTCCCTCTGGATGGCATCCCTTCCCTCCAGTGTGTCAACCGCGCTAGTCAGCTTGGTGTCATCGGCAAACTTGCTGAGGGTGCACTCAGTCCCACTGTCCATGTCTCTGACAAAGATGTTAAATAACACTGGTCTCAGTACAGACCCCTGAGGAACGCCACTCATCACTGGTCTCCACTTGGACATCAAGCCATTGACTGCAACCATTTGAGTGCGGCCGTCTAGCCAGTTCCTTATCCACCAAGTGGTCCATCCATCAAATCCATGTCTTTCCAATTTAGAGACCAGGATGTCATGCGGGGCAGTGTCAAATGCTTTGCACAAGTCCAGGTAGATGACGTCGGTTGCTCTCCCCTTATCTACCAAAGCTGTAACACCATCGTAGAAGGCCACCAGATTTGTCAGGCATGACTTGCCCTTTGGTGAAGCCATGTTAGCTCTCACTGATCACCTCCTTATTTTCCATGTGCCTTAGCAGAGATTCCAGGAGGACCTGCTCTGTGATCTTGCTAGGCAATACTTTATAGAGAGCTTGGGCTGGCGTATCTGTTGTGGCCCATGGCCACGGTCTACAGGTTGAAGATGTAGATCTTGAGGAAGTTGCTGGGCACCAGTTGATGAGGTCAGCTCTGATCCCATCACCACTTTGCTCGGTTTCATCAAAGTTCATCCTTCATTACTTTGGGTGATTCTTACCACCATACCAGTGATATGGCATATAGCAATTACGGTAATGAGGACATACAGTGACAGGGTTACTTAGCAATTAACATCATACAATTTCATTCATTGGCTATTCTCGCCCAAAATCAAGTCCCCATGAGGTACACATCAGACCTCCCCGTCGTTCCACAGTACCCACCAAGCGCACCCAGGTCCTTAGGCAAAAGCAATCCCCCGGATGGGTTGGCCTTTGCCTGAAGCAGGACTAACCCAGACTGTCTTCCCTAACATATTCTTCATGTGCACTACGGGGACTTTATCCCCTTCTACGGTACGTGGAGGTTTTGATTGGGCAGGGCCAGCCCGATTGGTAGATCCCCTGGTATTAACTAGCCAGGTAGCCTTTGCTAAATGTGCATCCCAATGTTTTAAGGTCCCACCACCCATTGCTCTCAGTGTAGTTTTTAACAGTCCATTGTACCGTTCTATCTTCCCAGAGGCTGGTACGTGATAGGCGATGTGATATACCCACTCAATACCATGCTCTTTGGCCCAGGTGTCTATGAGGCTGTTTCGGAAATGAGTCCCGTTGTCCAACTCAATTCTCTCTGGGGTGCCACGTTGCCACAGGACTTGCTTTTCAAGGCCCAGGATAGTATTCCGGGCAGTGCATGGGGCACAGGGTATGTTTCCAGCCATCCAGTGGTTGCTTCCACCATTGTGAGCACATAGCGCTTGCCTTGACGGGTTCGTGGCAGTGTGATATAATCAATCTGCCAGGCCTCCCCATATTTATATTTCAACCATCGTCCTCCATACCAAAGAGGCTTCAAACGCTTGGCTTGCTTGATTGCAGCACATGTCTCACATTCATGGATGACCTGTGCAATAGTGTCCATGGTCAAGTCCACCCCTCGGTCACGAGCCCATCTATATGTCGCATCTCTTCCTTGATGGCCTGAGGTCTCATGGGGCCATCGAGTTATGAATAATTCAACCTTATGTTGCCAGTCCAGATCCACCTGAGCCACTTCAATCCTAGCAGCCCGATCCACCTGCTGGTTGTTCTGATGTTCCTCCATGGCCCGACTCTGGGGCACATGGGCATCTACGTGGCGTACTTTCACAACCAGATTCTCTATCCGGGCAGCAATATCTTGCCATAGTTCAGCAGCCCAGATGGGTTTGCCTCTGCGCTGCCAGTTGCCCTGCTTCCACTGCTGGAACCATCCCCACAGAGCATTTGCCACCATCCATGAGTCAGTGTAGAGATAAAGTACTGGCCATTTTTCTCCTTCAGCAATGTCTACAGCCGGCTGGACAGCTTTCAGCTCTGCTAACTGGCTCGATTCACCTTGTCCTTCACTGGCTTCTGCAACTTGTCATGTAGGACTCCACACAGCAGCCTTCCACCTTCGATGTTTCCCTACAATCCGGCAGGACCCATCAGTGAACAGGGCATATTGCTTTTCATTTTCTGGCAGTTTATTATATGGTGGGGCCTCTTCCGCACGCGTCACCTCCTCCTCTGGAGATACTCCAATACGTTTGCCTTCTGGCCAGTCCATGACCACTTCCAGAATTCCTGGGCGACTGGGGTTTCCCATTCGAGTTCGCTGTGTGATCAGTGCAATCCACTTACTCCATGTAGCATCAGTTGCATGATGTGTGGTGGGGACCCTTTCTTTGAACATCCAACCCAGCACCGGCAGTCGAGGTGCTAAGAGGAGCTGCGCTTCTGTACCAACCACCTCCGAAGCAGCTCGAATCCCTTCATATGCTGCCAATATCTCCTTTTCTGTTGGAGTGTAGCGGGCTTCGGATCCTCTGTATCCCCGACTCCAAAACCCTGGGGGTCGACCTCCAGTCTCCCCTGGTGCCTTCTGCCAGAGGCTCCAGGTAGGGCCATTCCCCCTGGCTGCGGTGTAGAGCACGTTTTTAACATCTTGTCCTGCCCGGACTGGCGCCAGGGCCACTGCATGAAGTATTTTCCTGTTTAGTTTGGTCAAAGGCTTGTCGTTGCTCAGGACCCCATTTAAAATCGTTCTTCTTCCGGGTTACTTGATACAGAGGGCTTACAATGAGACTGTAATCTGGGATATGCATCCTCCAAAAACCCACAATGCCTAGGAAAGCTTGCGTTTCCTTTTTTCCTAGTTGCTGGAGACATAGCTGCTATTTTGTTGATCACATCCATTGAGATCTGGCGGCGTCCATCTTGCCATTTTATTCCTAACAACTGGATCTCCTGTGCAGGTCCCGTGACCTTACTTCGTTTTATGGCAAAACCAGCTTTCAGAAGGATTCGGACTATTTTATCCCCTTTCTCAAAACCTTCTTCGGCTGTGTTTCCCCATACAATGATGTCATCAATGTATTGCAGGTGTTCTGGAGCTCCACCCTGTTCCAGTGCAGTCTGGATCAGTCCATGGCAAATGGTGGGGCTGTGTTTCCACCCCTGGGGCAGTCGATTCCAGGTGTACTGGATGCCCCTCCAAGTGAAAGCAAACTGTGGCCTGCACTCTGCTGCCAAAGGAATAGAGAAAAATGCATTAGCGATATCAGTTGTGGAATACCACTTGGCTGCCTTTGACTCCAGTTCATACTGGAGTTCTAGCATGTCTGGCAACAGGAGCACTCAGCGGAAGCGTGACTTTCTTCGTATCGCCATAGTCGGCCAACCACCTCTTCCACCATTGGTCCCTCTTTGCCTTTGCAGTCCATCGCTGCCAATGAGTTGGCATACGACAATGGTGCACTCTGTACAAACTTCTGTCACATGGGCCATCTGCATTTCAACTCATCTGGATCTGTGGGTAACTGCATCGTCCAGTTCTTAATAAATCATCTCCCGCACAGCTAATCCCCCCAGGTACTGGATACCTTTTTCCATGGTGGTCCACTTGCCTGGATGACATACAACATCTTCACTGAAGGGGTACCTTTCTCTCATGCCTGACAGGAGTTGCCTCCAGAGGCTGAGGGCTTGTGCCCTCCTTCCAATCGCCTTGCCAATGCCCCCTTCCCTAGACAGGGATCCCAGCTGCCTGGCTTCCCTACGCTCTAATTCCAGGCTACTGGCCCTGGTTATTCCAGCATCAGAGCAGGCAGGTGACAATGTGCTAACCCGGAAGTCAGCTGAAATCTTTTTGCATATCCCACAGCTCACTCAGGGATAGGGATCGGGTAATTATCTCTGGTTCTGCCTCTTCCTCCTGTCCTTGTGATGGCCCTGGTTCATCATCATCCCTTACTAAGCGAACTGATTTCTTGGTGTATTTCTTCTTCTGTATAGGGGCAACCGATACCAGCATGGGTTGGTTTCCTTGTTCAGCTGCAGTGCCTGTCGCAGGGGCTGGAGTAGCCGCAGTGCCTGTCGCAGGGGCTGGAGTAGCCGCAGTGCCTGTTGGTCTGGTCTCTGTCTCTTTCCCCTGAGGGTGCTGCATAGCACTGAGCAGTGCCTAGTAGATACTGGCCAGGGCCCAGCACAGTGCGGTGAGTTGTGCCTCTCTAGAATAGCCACAGCATTTTCCCTTCAAATATTCTACTACTCTATCAGGGTCCTGTAATTGTTCAGGGGTGAAGTCCCAGACCATTGGAGGTGAGAAGTTCTCTAAGTACCTGCCCATGTTCTCCCACATGCCATGCCACTTGTGACTATCTAGCCTCAGGGCAGATCTCTGGGTGGTAGTTGTTTAACCCTAAGCAAGAGCTGCAACACATTCAGGAGACAGCAACAGAGGACCATGCTGGTTTGAGCATCCCAAGGATATGCAAAATTCTCAAAGGCTATCATACCTGGCCTGGAAGACAAAAGGGAGGCAAAAGAGCTGGGGAAAGTATCCCCCCCTGTTTCCCCCATAGATTGGGTGTGATTATTAATAAATTCCAAGAGACAGCACACAAGGTACGGGCAGGAAAGCAATTCAGCATAAACGTACCAACATAACCGCGTGAACTGTGATGTTACCCTAAATTGATATTACACAGCACAGCAAAATGATAATCCTGATCCCTCTCCCAGAGGTGATAAACAGCATCACGGGGAGTACATAGAGCATATAAGAATTTACATAACACAGCCATGAGAACAAACAAAGCAAAATTGTGACCAGCGACTATTTAACTAACATAATAAATGCATCTAACAAATTTTTTTTAACACACTTTGGTCAGATCTGTCATTATATCTCAACCCTTCATGCCTTACTTTGAGCGCCAAAAAAGACACTGCAGAATTATACAGTTTCATAAGGGTTGTTGCTTTTCCCAGGAGTTTAGGAAACTGTATGGAAACAGGACTCTAAATATATGAACTCTTCTCTTTAGAAAGCAACGGACTAAAAACATTGTGGAAGGCTTTCCTTTATACAGATCTTTAGAAGTTGTCTTAAGTAAAAAAAAAAAAAAAAAAAAAAAAATCATCTTTCCTGAGATTCCAGAGTAGTGCGAAAGGAGAACAAATGGATAAAGGATTTTGATGAGTAATGGATACCACGTAATATTTTATGAGCTCAACAGAAGGAAAATATTTCATGTTAATTCTTTGTAGATGAATTCACAGAAATGAATTTTCTATGAAAGGAGAGCCACTATTCTGTTTGCATAGCTAAAGATATAAAATTTACATAAAAAAGAAAGGATAAAGACTGGCCTAGAACTTCTGGATAAAACTTCAGCTGCTCTGGTACCTTTACTGGAGCAGAAGTGAGGCAAAAATTTCTGTAAGAGAGAAATTTTACTCCATTGAGTAAGTGAATAACCAACCAAAAGAACAAACTAACTTCTGCCATCTCTCAAATATTTTCCTGATTTGCAAACAAAACTTCTTCCTCGTTCAGATTCTGTCAATGAGACAGCTATTGTTCAGTCTTACAGTAATTCAAGGCTGTACAATCACATTCTCCAAGTCTCCAGAAGTCCTTGCTACTTCCATGTCAGAAGTACAGAAATGCAGTCTGTACCCATACCTTCGGTAATTGCCTCGTGTTTCTAGGCTATATAAGAAAGCTTAGATATTATAACATCCTTCCTGTGATCTTTCTCTGGACTGATGATGTCTAGTGCCATTCTTTTAGTCCTCCTAAACAAGCAATTAAATATTTTGCTAATTTTCTTTATCAAAGTTTGTGAAGTCAACCAAACTTTCAAGGACTAATGAGAGTAGCAACAAAAAGCTCAGCGTAGATACTTGCTGTTTGTTCATCACTGGAAAATTTATATCAGCATAACCAATCACTTTCACTACAAATCATAAGCCAAAAGCTCACTGTCAGGGATCACATATTCTAAGCAACACTGTAAGTACCCACACCTCTTCAATACATTTCTAAAATGCAAGATTAGAGGAAGTAAATGTCTGGCAAGATTATTGCAGCATCAAGAACTGGTTCTCTCGGGTTCATGAATCTCTTTAATGCAGCAAAATGCTAGCACCATTAGTAACAGTATTTCAGTTGTGTGCTTTATCAACAAGAAAAGTTAAGCTAGCATACAGGTAAATAAATCAAAAAGCTCCCCTTGCACTTTTTCAGACCCTCTAATGCTGAAACATTACAGTCTGAATTGTACAATTATATTGTTTTCAGAAATAATCTGAAAAAGTATCCCTTGAAAACAGGTTCTGAGACAACCAATTGAAACAGCAGCAACTAAAAAAATAATTCCAATATTATTCTGGCTGAGTGGTAATCCTCTATTTGAGTGCAAGCATCTTAGATTCACAATGTTGTTAAACTGATAAGCTCAACAAACATGGATTTTGTGTACTGAGTTAAAGAAAAACAACCACATTGAGTCTTTGCCACTTACACAAGTCTTAAAACAAGTCCTTTAGCACAAGACCTCCTAAAATACTGATGCTGCTGGCATGCTATACAAGTACTTCTCACTTGCATTTGAGCCGCATTTCTTCTATCACTGTTTAACACAGTACATGCCTACAGAAGATGAACCACAGAGATCATTTAGCAGTCACAGGATCATAAGATAATTCAGTTAAGAAGGGACCTCAGGAGGTCTTTAGTCGATCCTCGTGCTCAAAGCAGGGTGAGCGAGGTCACGTTATGTAGGGCTTTATCCAGCCTGGTCTTGAAAATTTCCAAGGATGGAAAATGCACAGGTTCTCTGGGCTTTTCCAATGCTTGACTGTCCCAACAGTGAAAAAGTTTTTCCTTATACCTATACCTTATAACCTCCCATTTCAATTTAAGTCCATTATCTCTCATCCTTCCACCACAACACTGTGAAAAGCCCAACTCATGTTTTCCTGATAATCTCCTCATAGGTATGAGAGGACTGCTCTAAGGTCACATCCATCCATTGCATGTCATCCCGTTCGTCCCCCCATCTGTTCCCCCACAAAGACTTTTCTTATCCAGGCTGCACAAGCCCAATTCCCTCAGCTTCTCTAGAATGTCCCCATCTCCTGTTCTCCCTCTCCACCTAACCTGACCATCCAGAGAGACTTAATTTTGTTTCAGGGCTAAAAAGAAGAAAGCACTGTTGCATCTTTTTACTATTGCCATGTAAATACATAAGCACTGAAACCCTAAATTAGCAAGAATATGCCCAAACCCCTACCTTGCTAAGTCTCATGTATCTCAGTCATTGCTTCTTGGGGATAACATTAAAAACAGCAGTACGCATTCCAGATTTTAGCATAAAATTATTTTCTCAGCTGACAGAGACCTATTCCTTCTCTACAGCTAAGGTTTTCAGGCTTCATTTATGCTATGCATATTGTTTTATGCTAAATATATTGTGTTCATCGAACTATTTCTAATTTCACATTCTTAAAATTGCAATCAAGACAAGCATTGCATGTTAAAACACTTTTAAGCTGGTTAGGAGTTCAATACTCGTAATGCTGCCTTTAAACCATTTCAAATATAGAGCAACTGAAACCATTTTTATACAGAATTTAATCCTCATATTGGAAAGGATTTAAAATTCTTCTGTCCTCTATGAATTTGAGCTTTGTTTTGAAGTACGATTAGTCAATTTTTGGACCTTCAGAAATTTCTTCTGGATCAGGGCTCAAAATAATTTTGTATCCAAAACTTAGTGACATACTCTTTAGTACTACTGGAATACACAAGTTGGGAGATCTAACTAAATACCTCTTTTAAACTCTCTGTTTTTTTAAATTAGGAAAAAAATATATTGATATATATGACTGCTAGACTACCTTTAAGGGTTCCATCACTTCCAGCTGGAGAGCAGACTGACTGGGGTGACCTCAAGGAAAAAGATGCAGCATTCCTTATTGAAGGATCACCATCCTAAAGTAACAATGATAAAAAATTAACATTATGAACATGAACACTTGATAAGATAAAGACTGAAATTATTACATATACTGATAAAATGGATTGGATAAAAAAGCATACAACAAATATTAGAAAAATATTTATTTATATAAAATTTTTTGTAATTTAGACTACTATATAGGCAACATTCCAGAGCAGTCAGCCTTAAGAAGAACCTAGAACTAGAACATGCACACAAAGTATGTCTTCTAGCTAAATAAGCACTTTTGGTCGACATTAAGATTCCATTTAGGAGTTTTTTGTACTCACAGTAAAGAGCTGAAAAGCAGAAAGATGAACTCTATACAATACCAACCTAAAGAAACTGAGTACAAAAAGTAGATTTTTTTTTTTTTTTTTTAAAAACAAACTCACTATTTTTTCACTTAAACTACCCTTAAAGTTTATTAGAATGCCATCTTACTTTTACAGTTAAGCAAACTAACACTCTGTATTTATACTCTCCAGCATACACACATCAGGACTGAACAAAATCTGTAGCACTCCCATTACAGCAGCTGAGATAGATGGATGGCAACTACACACTCCCTCTGACAATGGCCAAACAGCCAATTTCCACATGCATAGCAGTAACTAGCCACTGTATGCATTACACCTTGTGAAGGTGTAGTTCACACTGCTTAGGGAAAAAAGTTTGACATTTATGGACTGAAGGTACATACAAGGCAAAGAATACAAATCCGTAAGAAACCAGATTTCATCAGTTTCACCATCTATGGGCACTTACAAAACAATTCTATTAGAATTGCCCCCCCCCCCAGCAAAATGAATCTAAAACTCGTGCTGTGCTATTAATTACACTTACTTTTGCAACAGTACTTGCAAAAAGACTTGTCGCCTCATGTGATGAAAGCCTCATGTGATGAAAGCCTCATGTGCAAAACAATCTAATATTCAGATTCAATGCAATAAAAAGAACTATACCTTAAAATTACATGTGTTTTATTGCAAGTTAAAATGAACGAGTTTCCTGATGTATGAGTTACTCATTTATTTAATACATCAAAATTATGGAGTTGATTTTTTTCAAGCCTGACTTATCTTTGAATTGTAATAAGTCTCAAAAAAACCCAAATACTGGGGGAAGAAAAAAAAAAAGCTTAGTAACTTTTTAACATATATGTTTTATTGGGACAGGAGAGGTTCTCTACCCGTGATTGCCAAGGACACAGGCAAAGGTGCCTTTTATTAAAATTAACTAAACAGACTAATGAGGAAGATAACTTTTCAGGTACACATGCCATTCTTACCATAGCTGACAAATTTTCAGAAGTGCTCATTTACTGTTTCCTAGTTCAGAACTTCATCAAATGGTGAAATGTAAGCACGAACTTATATTCTAGGAATGTTCTCAAGTTTATCAAAAAAATGGTCCTTACCATTCATACCCTTCAAGGGTATACTTGCTGATTTTATAATATCATATATTGCAAATACACAATATCTTGTAACTATTCATAATTTTTAAAGCAACAAAATCCTAAAACTAAGAAAAAGACTTAACAATAATTAAAGTTTTTAAGTTTTATGATTTAATAATCCTCATTCATAACTATCTGTACAAACGGTCACACTGCTTCTGAAAAGGCTGCAACATTATGATTAAGCTTATTATTCATGCATAGATGCAAAACTTTAACTGTTTTCTGCATGATAGCTACTAAAATCAGCTTTTAAAGGCATAATTACTTTTTACCTTTAGTATTTCTCCAATTAAACCGAACAATGATAGTATGTTTCATGTTTTCATAGTCTGTCAGTTTTGAATGAGTTTCATTTCTATGTTCTCATGAACTAGGATGTGATTGCATTACTTGGATCACAAAATTAGGGGTAAATATTTTTAAATACTTCCTCTTTAAACACTGTAAATAAATTATCCTAATATTAAAGTTTTCCAAAAATCTGTTCTTAACAAAACCAAGATTCTCTTGAAAGTGTACCTTTAACAAAGTTGGGGGACATACACACACTTAATGCCAAGAACAGCTTCTTATTTTGAAGAAATTGCATTGCTGAAGCAGAGACTGAGAAAAACATCTGATGATTGTGTATTATGATAGACTCCTTCATTACAAAACTCTCCTGTTTAAGAGAGTTAATACTACTTCTTAGCTAACATTTTTAATCAGCATAATTATAGCATTTAAAAACCATAAGATTAATAAAACTAATAACTCTCTTGGAGTTCTAGTGTATTAATCCTGGTAAGGGATTTAGGGAGCCTGATGTTAATAGAACACTTGTTGAATACAACACTTTTTTTTTGCTTCCACAAGCTAATTTAGGAAGATGAGAGTTGCCCACAGTTTTTGCCCACACCGTTCAAAGAGCTAAAGGCAACAAATAAAAATGAAACTTAAGTGCTCTCCCCTTAAGAGCTGTTAAGAGACTGCGTGCCAAACTTGTGAAGAAGAATCCCAACATGCTTCATCCACAGGATGAGATGCTCATTAAAAAGAAAATTAAGTTCAAAACACTGTGGTAGAAAGTTGCTGGTTTTTTTTCCTTCAGATTCAAGATTTCAGCAAGATTTTCTCCTATATGAACTAAAGTCACTATGGGAAAACGTCTTATAAAGAAATAGGGCCATAAAAGGGCATAACAGACCAGTAAGAAAGTGTCAAAAGGAATTTTTGCCTTTGACAACACTACTATATTACCCAATAGGTTATTCAAATATGTCAAGTCTAATTGACAATTATGGGAATCTTCAGAAAGACAAGTTAACTATACACCTATTTAGAATCTAGTATTGTTTGCATTAACATATTGCTACAATAATTGCAGATACTCTCTACCATTTCTTTAAAATAAATTCATGAGTAAGATTTTTTTACTTATCATAATTTCATCAGAATTAATGTTGCAAACTGTCCCAAAGGAAAGAGAGATCTAGAAAAAAAATTAAAACTCACACATTAAATTTGCATGGTTGAGTGTACACATCTGAAACTGAAATATATTTTCAGTGGTTTTATTCATCAATAACAACATAGTAAAAATATCTGACTTAAGGCAGCTAAACACATACTTGCTTTATTATAATACGCTGATCTAGGTAACATACATCACTACTTAGCCTGTGCACCATCTGTAGGTAGTCTTCATTTGAGCTATGTCTAGAATTATCAGTGTGATGATTAGCTGAACTTCCAGACAATTGACTTGAAACTTTATTTTCATGGAGATTCCTCATCCCAGCTGTGACAATGGAACTGGATATTGAAGCTGAAATACAAAAAAATATAAATAACAATACTGATATGTTCACACAGTTGTTAACTCCAAAAAATTTCACAGAAAACACCATAATAGTGGATATTAATCAGTTGGATGCAAGAGGTCTGGAATCTGAACAAGAATTCAACTTTCTTGATTGAATCCTTTTGCCACAAATACCTTGAACAAAATTAGATATCTAAGATTCGAATTTTCAAGAGGATTTAAAACCTAAATTCCATGAACAGATTAGCCAAGCTTCTCTCCACATCTATCCTAATTACAGTCAGTATCATATTCTTATAGGTTATAGAAAACTTTATTTTCCTCTATATAATTTGTATTCACTACCTTTAGTAACTTCCAAAGTATTCATGAGACACATAACATACAGAACAGCTACATAAATTCTAAGCACATTGCTAAACTTTAAAAAGAGAGGATTTAAAAGAATCCAATGAGAATTCTACTTAAGATGTTAACAGTGTTCATGTTTTTCAAGACTGTTTTTAGAAGAGGGAAGAACAAAGAAATCCATTCATTATGAAAGTCATCTTTGCCATTTACTGCATACCTTGAGCATAAGTCCAGCCAACTTAGTCTAGTTTACACTACAAAGGTTTGGTAAGGCCAAATAAGCTGGCAGCAAAACTTACGTTACACTGGCAAAAATTAGGTTTTCGTCAGTGCGGATAAACAATTACCATAGCTAACAAATAAAAGTTTTTGTTTTGTTTCAATTTTTCTATTGTCATGTATACATGACTACTATGCAAAATGGGTGTACATAGGGGAGGAGCAGTGTAACATGAACATGTGTTTTACTATTTCTTCTTTTTTTTAAATAAAGTATATACTACCACTCTGTACAGTCAGGAAAGCAAAGTTTAAACATAGGAAAAAAATTCCCAATCAACTCAAAGATTTACATTAAGCATGTGATTCCTTCAAAGAAATCGGAGCACCATGAAACAAGCACATGAAGGTAAAGCTGACATGAGACAGGAGAATAAAAGAAACATCACAGACTTACCTTGCTGCATCTGAGGATGTGGTGTATAACTTGGAGGATGTGAATATGGCATGTATCCTGCAGGACTTTGAGGAGCATATGGACTAGGCACTGGACTGTTCTGTTGTGCCAAAAATCTGTTACCAGAGCTTGTCTGCGGTGGCACAAATCGGCTAAAAATAAAATAAAATAAAGTTTTAAAACCTTGGAAAAGGAAATTTAGACAAATTTATTATTTCTTTTGGAATAATATACCTTTGGAACATTATACCTTCTGTAAGAGACAAAATTCCAATGCAATCAGGAAACCCCTTCAAAAGCAGTATTTTAAGCTATTGATACCTTCCCAATTTCAATTATTACTTAAGAGCATCAGGGAGTGTGAGAAAGAAATAGATTGGTGGAATCATACTTTGACCTCCCTGAGAGAGAAATCAGAACAGCCATCAAAAAAAACCCCAAGCTAAAGGAAATTCAGTACCCTCCCCCTGCCAGACTGAAGACAGTGGCCATAATGAGAGCTGTGAACGGAGACAAGTCCTTTCTAGGGGCGGCAAGCAAACCCCCTCCTTGGCCACCTCCCCTAACCAGGTGACTCTGTACAACAGGTATGAGGCTCTCGAGGAGGTAGGTCAGCCCATAGAAAATGGTCCGGCCACACCATAAGAGTTGCAAGGACCCGTAAGGCCTACCCCCCATTTAACAACCACCTCCACAAGGAAAAAGAGAAGGGTTATAGTTGTAGGCGACTCCATTCTGAGGGGAACAGAGGGTCCAATATGCTGGGGAGATCCTCTTAGGGAAGTCTGCTGCCTCCCTGGGGCCTGGGTCAGGGACATCACTAGGAAACTTCCCAGCCTGGTTCGGCCCTCAGACTATTACCCACTGTTGCTCTTCCATGTAGCTGGTGATGAGGTAGCAACACATAACCCAAGGGTAATCAAAAGAAACTTCAGGGCCTTGGGAAGGTTAATAAGGGAATCTGGGGTACAGATTATCTTTTCTTCTGTTCTCCCAATTACAGGCAGGGACTCTGAAAGAAACAGACGTGCTCAGTCTGTCAACACATGTCTCTATGGATGGTGTCACCACAAAAACTTTGGGTTTTTTGACAATGGGATGGCCTACACGGCATCAGGCTTGCTGGCATTGGATGGGGTTCATCTTTCTGCAAGGAGGAAGAGAGTGTTCGCTCATGAGCTAGCAGGGCTTACTGACTGAGCTTTAAACTAGACTTCTTGGAGGAGGGGGATGTTATCAGGCTTCCTCGTGACAAGCCAAGGGATGACACGCCAAGGGATGACACGCCAAGGACTGAGGGATGGGTCACTAGCGAAGGCCCTCAACCTGTTGCTCCAAGATGTGCTGGGTACGCTGCAGCACGCTCGAAGTCTTATGGGGATGAGACAGGGGCTCGAGACAATGGGAACCGGGGAGTCACAGATAAAACATCTCAAAAGATGACCACCTGAAGAACAGCAGAAAGGAAAATGCAGCCATTCCAGCCTGTAAGTCAGCCTCACCAGGTGTCCAGCTGAAGTGTCTCTATGCAAACACAGGTAGCATGGGAAACAAGCAAGAGGAGTTAGAGACGTGCACACGCCTCCAGGGCTATGATCTTATTGGCATCACAGAGACGTGGTGGGACAACCCCTATGATTGGAGTGTTGGAATAGAGGGATACAGACTCTTCAGGTAGTACAGGCTGGGAAGACGAGGAGGCGGCATTGCCCTCTATGTCAACGAACAGCTGAAGTGCATGGAGCTCCACCTGGGGATGGATGAAGAGCCAATGGAGAGCTTATGGGTCAAGATTAAAGGGAATGCAGGGGCAGGGGACATTACGGTAGGGGTCTGCTACAGGCCACCTGACCAGGACGACAGAGCGGATAAGGCCCTCCATAGACAGATAGGAGCAGCATCGCGTTCACAGACCCTGGTCATCATGGGGGACTTCAACCACCCCGATATATCTATTGGAAGGACAACACAGCAGGGCACAAGAAATCCAGGAAGTTCTTGGAATGTGTCAATGACAACTTTCTTCTTCAAATGGTAGAGGAGCCATGCTGGACCTTGTCCTTACCAACAAGGAGGGGCTGGTGGGGAATGTCAAGCTCAAGGGTAGCCTTGGCTGCTACCATGAAATGCTGGAATTCAAGATCCTTCAGGCAGCAAGGAGGGTGCACAGCAAGCTCACTACCCTGGATTCAGGAGAGCAGACTGTGGCCTCCTGAGGGACCTGCTTGGCAGGGTAACGTGGGAAAAAGTACTGGAGGGAAGAGGGGCCCAAGGAAGATGGTTAGTATTCAAGGATCACCTCCTCCAAGCTCAGGAGCGGTGCATCCCAAGAAAGAAGTAGTCAGGCAAAAATGCCAGGAGGCCTGCATGGATGAACAAGGAGCTCCTGGACAAGCTCAAAAGCAAAAAGGAGGCCTACAGAGGGTGGAAGCAAGGACAGGTAGACTGTGAGGAATACAGAGAAACTGTCTGAGTGGCCAGGAACCAGATTAGGCAAGCTAAAGCCCAGATAGAATTAAATCTGGCTAGGGGCACCAAGGATAACAAGAAAAACTTCTATAAGTACGTCAGGGGTAAAGGCAAGACTAGGGAAGATGTGGGCCATCGCAGGAAGGAAAAGGGAGACCTGGTCACCCAGGATATAGAGAAGGCTGAGGTGCTGAATGACTTTTTTGCCTTGGTCTTCACCAGCAAGGGCTCCAACCACACCACCCAAGTTGCAGAAGGCAAAAACAGGGTCTTTGAGAATGAAGAACCGCCCACTGTAGAAGAAGATCAGGTTCGGGACCATCTGAGAAACCTGAAGGTACATAAGTCCATGGGACCGAATGAAATCCATCCACGGGTCCTGAGGGAGCTGCCAGATGAAGTTACGAAGCTGCTTTCCATTATATTTGAAAAGTCGTGGCAGTCTGGTGAAGTTCCCACTGACTGGAAAAGGGGAAACATAACCCCCATCTTCAAAAAGGGAAAAAAGGAAGACCCGGGGAACTACAGGCCGGTCAGTCTCACCTCTGTGCCTGGCAAGATCACAGAGCAGATCCTCCTGGAATCTCTGCTAAGGCACATGGAAAATAAGGAGGTGATCAGTGAGAGCTAACATGGCTTCACCAAAGGGCAAGTCATGCCTGACAAATCTGGTGGCCTTCTACGATGGTGTTACAGCTTTGGTAGATAAGGGGAGAGCAACCGACGTCATCTACCTGGACTTGTGCAAAGCTCTTGACACTGCCCCGCATGACATCCTGGTCTCTAAATTGGAAAGACATGGATTTGATGGATGGACCACTTGGTGGATAAGGAACTGGCTAGACGGCCGCACTCAAATGGTTGCAGTCAATGGCTTGATGTCCAAGTAGAGACCAGTGACGAGTGGCGTTCCTCAGGGGTCTGTACTGAGACCAGTGTTATTTAACATCTTTGTCAGAGACATGGACAGTGGGACTGAGTGCACCCTCAGCAAGTTTGCCGATGACACCAAGCTGACTAGCGCGGTTGACACACTGGAGGGAAGGGATGCCATCCAGAGGGACCTGGACAGGCTTGAGAGGTGGGCCCATGCGAACCTCATGAAGTTCAACCAGGCCAAGTGCAAGGTCCTGCACCTGGGTCAGGGCAATCCCAGGCACAAATACAGGCTGGATGGAGAATGGCTTGAGAGCAGCCCTGAGGAGAAGGACTTGGGGGTGCTGGTGGGCAAGAAGCTCAACATGAGCAGGCAATGTGCGCTTGCAGCCCAGAAAGCCAACCGTATCCCCTGGGCTGCATCAGAAGAAGCGTGGCCAGCAGGTCGAGGGAGGTGATTCTGCCCCTCTGCTCTGCTCTGGTGAGACCCCACCTGGAGTACTGTGTCCAGCTCTGGAGTTCCCAACATAAGAAGGACATGGACCTGTTGGAATGGGTCCAGAGGAGGGCCATGAAGATGATCAGAGGGCTGGAGCACCTCTCCTATGAAGGCAGACTGAGAGAGTTGGGGTTGTTCAGCCTGGAGAAGAGAAGGCTCTGGGGAGACCTTATAGCAGCCTTCCAGTACCTAAAGGGGGCTTACAGGAAGGATGGGGAGGGACTCTATCAGGGAGTGTAGCGATAGGACGAGGGGTAACAATTTTAAACTGGAAGAGTGTAGATTTAGATTGGATATTAGGAAGAAATTCTTTACTGTCAGGGTAGTGAGACACTGGAACAGGTTGCCCAGAGAAATTGTGGATGCCCCATCCCTGGAAACGTTCAAGGCCAGGCTGGATGGGGCTTTGAGCAACCTGGTCTAGTAGGAGGTGTCCCTGCCCGTGGCAGGGGGGTTGGAACTAGATGATCTTTAAGGTCCCTTCCAACCCAAACCATTTTATGATTCTAAGAGCCACAACTAGGGCACTGCATTAGTAAAAGTAAAGAACAGAATAAAAAGCATTCATAAGACCTCCACCTAGGGAAAGGAAACCATGACACAAATATTTATTAAAATAAGATCTGCAGATTACTAAAACAAGATATGCAATTTCCAGAAGTTACTCCTAGAAGTTTGAATGAAAGTGACAGCTAAGGTTTAATAGCATATAACTAGCTCGCTAGGATTAACAGGAGCCATCTACTCTAAATATGATTTTTCCAGCAAGATTTCAAAGAACTTCATCTAACAGAACTATACTGACAAGATATAGGAATGTGATTGGCAGTTAGGTAGGACCTGACCCAAAGTCCACTGAATACAACTTATTGTTTCACTGGCTTTATCTCAGACCCATCCTAAAGATAGCAATCCACAAAAATAAAGTAGGCTTGTGACAATAAGACATGTACATTATAACTTACATTCTTATATGAGCTTTTCAAAATAAAAATAAACCAAATAAATACTTCAGGAAGTACAATACATGCTTTCACAACCCTCGGTTCTAGATAGGAACTCTATGAATGTAAGCTTCCATAGAAAGAAATAGCAAAGTATATAACACAAGGATTTTGCAAGGATTTCAAGAAGACTTAGCACACTGTAATAGTCACAATTCAAAAAACTTTCTTCAATATCACTTTTAGATATAAAAGTAAAAAAGCATACCGTTTTTTTCTGCAGATACAAAGCATTTCATTTGCCAAAACAAACTTGAAGTGAAATAAGTTTATTTTAATACCAATATCTAATAACTGGAGATGAAATCTGTTAAAGGCCAGTAACTGGGTTGAAACTACATGCAGAACTCTTTCCTCTAGTCCAGAGTACTTTATTATACAAAGGCCTGGATTATAGGTATATGCTACTTGCCAACACTCAAAGTTTGAAAAAGAACCAGAAAGTTGATGAAGAAGCTGCTGGAAGACTGGCCAAACTATTGGGCCTATCTCCTCTGAGTGGCCTTTTGTATAACTATTACTGCAGTACTCCATGCTTTTTACAAGCCTTCTTTCCCACCCTCCTGTCACATTGGTAGTTATACATGCCGGAACACATAACCTCTTCTCTCCTATCCTCCTGTCACAGGTAGAGAACAGCTGGAGGGGTGGCAGGAGCAGGGGGATTCCTTAAGCAGGAAAGAAAGTTTGCCAAAATTATAGGGAGGGGGAGAAAGCAGGAAATCATGACTAGTCAGAATACAAAGATTAACTCACTAACAAAAAGATGTTTCTTTGCCAGCTGAAGAAACTCACCCTGCTGTCAGACAAATGCAAAATTTGTCTTGACACTGATCATCTTCCATTCACATACTTGCAATAAGAATTGACTGTCACTGTAGGAAGAATTTGCAGTTCACTGCCCATCCCGCCCCATTTAAAAGAAAGCATTACCTGGAAGGGCTATGTGAGATAGTGGTTTGTTGATAATTGGAAGATGCAGGACTACCTCGCATGGAATTCTGAGAAATATTAAACTGCGACATCATCATCCCTATTAAGAAGAAGATAGCAGCATTACTTTACATGCATTTCCTTTTTAATCAATGAAGTTTCTCATTTCAGAAATTATTATATACAAAGAGATTACAAACTTTACAGACATTAACATCTTCTACCTACAACTGTTAGAAAACATTAAAAAAGATTGATTCCACGTAATGTGTCCATTTTATGCTACAACATAAAAAGAGTGTTCCCTAAAGCAGTATTAATTCAATTGTAAATATCAATGGTAGTTCCTTCTTCTGTTCCTTAGCCAAAAACCTGCTAGTAAATAGAAACATTTTATAACAAGACATATACTTCACACCCCAGACTGGTGTGTACAGTACTCATTGTGCTAATAAGTAAAAGATTTAGAAACTTCACAAGTCAGAAGAACACAGAAAACTTATCTCCCATTAGAACAAGTATAGCAAACAATCATCTCGGGCTGAGCAGTGCAAGATATTCTCCCTGCTCCCAATGTGCCTTAGTGGTTCCTTTCTACCCAGGGACAAAAGCTTTCTGTTCCACCTCCACCATGCTTATAAGGAATGTTATCAAAGAAGGTGCTGAAATATATTTTTAATTGCAAAGAACCACCAATATCCCACCTGTAGAATTCCACGGCCTGTAGATTCCCAGGGTCATGCTTTGGAAATTCAGGAGTTCTACTAGATGGCAAACCACAAGTAATGATGTGGTTGAAACTAACTTGCATCTTTATTAGGGAGAATTTAAAGAAATTTCCCCCCCCCCCCCCCTCTGTTTGATACAGGTATAAAGAATTCCCTAACCACCACATGACACTGGAATTTGAAGTGGT
The DNA here is from genome assembly GCA_947846985.1 of Fratercula arctica. Classification (NCBI taxonomy): domain Eukaryota; kingdom Metazoa; phylum Chordata; class Aves; order Charadriiformes; family Alcidae; genus Fratercula; species Fratercula arctica. The sequence continues at coordinate 23,102,154 of CANTUZ010000025.1, read as the reverse complement.
GCAGGTACACAAACACTTATATGATTTTTTAACCAGGTGATTTTAATGACAGAATTTAACGTCTTGCAGCTAAAACAGCATCAGAATTCGTGTGCACGCTGCAGCTTGGGAAGCCACAGCAAGTGATCCACAGCCATGGGTAAAAGCACATCAGTAACACAAATATTTTAAACCAAAAGGTTAGATAGAAGGCTGACAGTAGTCCTCAATCCAGAGTGTTTGGGAGCCATCAGTCCTTGAATTACAATTACTTATTTCAATCACTGCAATATTCACACAAGCAAAGCTAGTTTAAGATATCCTCCCTGTCATCCTCTTTTCTCTTCCCCTCTCCCCAGCAGAAAAGAGATCCCCCAGGAATGCAGCCTCCCAGTAGGTATGAAGTGCTGCATTCCAAGTACATTAGCACAGGCAAACTAGCCCAGAGCAGGAGTGAAAGTCCCATGTTGTGCTGGGGGGGAAAGGGCGGGGGGGGGAATAATCAGAGACCTCCATACTTCAAGTACAGAGGACATTTCATTATCCCGAGTAACAGAAGGGGACTCCTCAACTCCTGCAAAATTTGTTTAAATGGACACTGGTTGCCTCACACAGAGGCAAGCGAGGAAGAAACTCCAGGGATTTTGTGTTGGAGGCAGCACCCAGCATGCCCACTGCCCACACACCTCACTGCCACTCTCACCACAGCTAGGTAGTAGTCAAACTACTAACCCTTAACATTCACGTACAGAAAGCTGACAGAACATGCCCATTCTGCTGTGCTTTATGCTTAAAGCAAAGACTGCACTTTTAAAATACTTGAAAAACATATCTATTTGTTTTCTCTAAATTTAAAACACGTTTTGAACCACAGATGTAGTAGTTTTTGGTTTAAAAGAATGACGGAAAATATACAAATGAATCAATTTTTAATGCCATTTAAAAAACCTTAAAACTTATTCTGTGACAAACAGTTCTCACCTCTCTATCTCTGTTGGGGGGGGGGGGAAACACGGGGGACACAATCTAGATAACTTTAAAAAAAACCAAAAACAAAAACCCCACCCAACAACAAAAAAACTAAACACACCAAAACAAAAAAATCCCACCATAACAGTGTCTCCAAAGTTTCCAGACAGTTAACAAGTCTGCCTAATAATGATGTAATAAGGAAGGAGTAAAAATAAGCCCCAAACATTTAGTCTAAAAATGAGTTGAAATTAGCCTGTGGCCATTAACACTAAAATATCTTCTTGTACATTTTTTACATTGTTGTCATATCACTAAGCAGCAGATTTATGGCTCCACTGTGCATTTCCATACCTTAAAATACTTAAGAATTTCTTTTAAATGCAAATTTAATTTTGATTGTTGGTAATGTTCAGTTTTGAGAAAACATCAACCTAGTAATAACATTCCTAGAATGAGTTTCCTGAACACATACTCCCAGTCTTGACTATAAATTTTTTGCTTGGAAAAAAGTGATACGCATAAATCCATTTTAGCATTCCTACTAAATGCCAAAGAGCGCACTACCTAAAAACACAGCTCAAGATCACAGAAAAAGTCTTGTAAGATTAAACTGTATTACAACATCATGCATGCTTAAACTAGGACTGCTCACCAACAGGTGATTTTTCAGTTAAATACATACTTTTATTGAAAGTGTAGGTCTACAAAGTTTTTCCCTTTTACAGGTACACATGCACTTGAATTCTTGTATAAATGAAAAACAAATTATCTAAGTAACTGACATTTATGGAATGATACATAAGATTTTAATCCTCAAAAATGCACAAGTTGTGGTAAATAGTTTAAAGTGAATTTTAAGTCCTTTTTGCACCCTAAGCTATGCTATGAATACTAACCTATTGCAATACATTATTTTAGCTATCTTTCAACACATATCTGCTGAAAGACAAAGCCAAAGTGTTGAGAGGGAAAAGAGAAAAAATTATTATGAGAACTGATACTAAATAATTTCTTAATTTTAAATAAAGAAATCCACTTCACTCATACACTATAAGATACAAGACAGATGTAGTTGAAAGATGCCACCCAGAACGTTCTCTGTCATCTGATGAAAAAAATCTAAAATAAAATTAACATGCTGCCCTTGTACAAAGTTAGGCCTGATGCCACATGGTGCGACTCAGTCTGTTCAGACAACCTAGTAATAGAAAACAATCTGAAAAATCTAACTAAAAATCTAATCTGCATGAAGACTGTTTCAACGAGACTATTATCAAAAGACATCAAAAAAGAGTTTGAACACCGCCACTACATTACCTAAAATGAAATATGTCGGCAGTTTTGGGGGTGGAAGTGGCCGGGGAGATGGGGGTGTGCACCCAGGACACAAAGCAAAAGAAGTGTCCACATAATACATCTTTCTTGCACTATTTGTTCATCATAACTAAAAACAATCCTCACTCTAAACTTAGTGTTGAGCTACAAATCAATATGACCTCGGGAAACAAAACATCAGCACAGAGTTCTACTTGTGCTTTACCTTATATTCACAAGTACACAAAACATAATATTTAGCTTTCTGAAGATGCCTTTATTTCCTGACAAATTGTACTGAACTAATAATTTTATTCCACGTTTAATGTAATTCTTTAGCCAGGTGGTCCTTCTGTTCTTGTGTTAGAAAAGAAGGCTGGGAGAAATGAATTTGAGTTCAGTTTGTCCATACTAACGCTGGAACTAACACTCAAGGGATCATGGTGCAGAGGCCCACCCCAGGCTGAGTAAATAGACAGGGGGTCCCGCTGCCTTCGTTCCTTCTCAATTCTTGGCATTACAAATACTGTCTCAGTGCTGACTTCACAGCATGCTGGACTCAACAGAAGGCAGAAGGACGATATTAAGAAGGAAGACAGTAAGGAAAGCAGAAGAGATCAATTTGAAATACTAGAAACGAGCCTAAGTTTCATTCTTCCAGCTGGCAAAATGCATTACATAAGATCTCTACCAAACCCCCAATTGTTCTACAAATCATGACCCTACAGAGATTACAAAATCTGTTCAGAAAGCAGAAGAAAACCCAACCTTTGCAGCCAGAACACATCAGTATATTCTCCTTTGGCCTTGGAGATCTGAATGGGATGTATTAACAGCTAATAAGGCTATCACAATTTGCCAGCATCTAGCTTAAAGATCCTCCTATTTCCAGGTAAGAGTGTGCCCTTGTTCCATAGAAAATAAATTCCCTTTGCCTAGCTTTTCCAAATGTTCATTCCAGGGCCTTCTTCCTCTCAAAATACTTAGTCTACAGCTATGCTGTTCCCCTCTTCCTCCTTTCTTTCGATTTTTCTGATTTCACACTTACATTGCAATGTTTGCAGTAGTACAAGTATTCAGAACTATGTAAAATAAACATTCAAGGAAGTTTGAAAGTCTGTTTTCTTCTAGTTCTCTGAAACCACTTTAACTTTATTAAAATAACATTAACTATTCTTTTCAGTCTCATGTTGAATTGTTTTTAATTCTGTACTAGTACCTTCCTTCAAGCATAGGTCAAAGCACATTTAGTAAAGATAGAGGTACTTTTATTTCATTAAGGATTATTCTTAACCTCTTGAATCAAGCTGCAAAAGTGTTTCCCCCCTCTGAAGCACAGAATTAGCAAAAATCAAAAAGAAATTAATTCTCTTTATCTTCTTTCTTTCAAAAGCCCCTGCTGGAATAAATAATTTAAAAAACAATGTCTCCCTGGCAAAAAATTATTTTACTCTACAGAACTGGTGGAAAATTCTGATTCAAGTGTGTGTTCTTTGTGGAACCACACCACAAAAACTAGCAGGACAGTCACAACTCTTCCCACAACTGGAAAAAATCATACTCTGCCATGACTACCAACAAACCCAGAATCTGGAGACTGTTTTCAGAGCTTAAATTTCAGGACATATGTATCAATGAGCTACTAAATATTTAGCACTGCCTTTCACGTTTTCATTCCAGGAGATTTCTGCATTCTTTCAAGGAACATTACATGTTCTGTCTTTAGCAAGTTCTTTTCAAATATTGCATGGCTTTTTAATCCCTAGCCTAGGTGAACGAACATAATAGTCTCATTTTATTATTTTTACCTTCCAAAAAACACCCTACACTTTCTATCCTCTGTGGACTCCAGTAACACTTCTATCTATATCTCTACAGTGCTAGCAAAGCTTTATCCTCACACTGTGAAAACTCTGGAAATTCTCCTACTTATTTCATAGTTTAAAGAAAAGATTTCAGGTGCAAATGAAGAAGTCTCCAGATCTACAAGTAGAATCTGTCTGATTAATCCTTTGCTTGGTCTCTCCCCTTTTCCATCTTTGCTATCCAGCAGTATATTTCACTAAACCTCAGAAAAAGAATTAGCTGACGAAACAGTAAAATCTGTAGGGCATCATAAATTGCTGAGAACAGGAATGGCGGGGAGGAGCTGTTAAGTATGGTTCATTCAACATTATTCCTTACCCCAGAACTATTAAGAACTACCACTACAATGATACACTATAATCATATAGTTTTTCACTAAGATCAAGGCATATTTTCTCAACTTCAATTATTTACTAAGACAAATATATGAACCTAGCCATAAAGAAATTCAAATGAAATTACTTTAAAATAAAATCCAATCACTCATCCTAGAAATTAAACTTTGTAGTGAAATTAAACGTTATTTTTTACAAAAATACCCGGTAGAGTTTATTACCTTGCTTACTCTAATACAATTGCTCTTAGAAGATGTCAAGATACATAGCTTTATATCAGTATCAAATACAAGGTAAGGCATAAATATCACAGTTGTGCTCCATATATATTTGTGGTTAGTATCAGATCCCTAAACTTACAGAACAACATAAAACACAATCAATGAATAATAAAAAATCCTTACCACTTTGTACCCCGTATCTGTTTTGCATGCTTTTCTCCCTGAAAACATTAGGATTCCTTGCCAGGATAGCCTGCAGCAAGACTGGTATATCTCCCTCTGGATCATCACTGCCAAGGTTATCTTTCAGTTCTCTGGAATTGTGGAAGTAAGCAAATAGAGAGGCAAATGCATTTTCAAATTATAAAAAAAATAAGTAAAAAAGAAAAAAAAAAACACAACAAAAAAACCCACAACCAAAAAAGAACCCCACCCCCCCAACCAAAACAAAAGAGGACAATTTACTGTTAAATTATAGAAAAAAAAAAAAAAAAAACACAAGTCTGCAAAGCACTGTTCCCTGCCTCTATGGTTTTTTTTCCCCCCTCTCTTGTTTAAGGAATGGAAGAAGAGGTATTCCTACTATCCTTCAAAATTATTTTCTGTTAATAAGAACTTATATACACATGGCTGTCAGTTTCAGACTACTATAAAAGTTTCTTATGCCCACTTTTGTATTATGATCATCTCCATAAAAGAACGCTTTGGCATAACATTAAATATTATTGTAGGAGTGAAAATAAGATATGTGTGAATGTATAACATTCAGGTTGCAGCCCAACACTTTGAGAATCTTTTCTTTTAAAAAGGAAAATTGACATATCTTTCACATCACAGGATTCCCTTTGAACCATCAAAAATGTAATGGATTTTCTATAAATGCATCCTTGCTTTCACTTATTGTTTGCTTTGAGAACTTTTAAAAGCTACTTCCATTTGATCAAAGCAATTGATTGAAACATGTAGGAAAAAGACAGGGCTATCAACATAAGACAATTCAAAGGACATGAGGGAAAAATGGAAAAAAAAAATATTAACAAAAAGGGAATATGTTAGCATACTTGCCAGTTCAATTCTTAAAATATTTAAGTTCAATATCTAATCAGAACTGACACAGGTCTTACATGGGTGTCTCAAAAAAGTATCTTTTCGTATAATACTGGGTATATAATTTGTTTATGTGCATTATTAACCAAAGTGGAACACAAATAACTATTGCACAATCAATATCACAAAGTTTGCACTCCTAACTAGCAAGAATGAAACAAGCAGCAGATCTATGAAAAAAAATAAAAAATAAAGATCACTTCTGCTAAGGGCTGTTGGACAAGTACTAATGTTCTGATTGACTGAAACAATTGACTCATACAGATGTAATCTGCTAAATTAGTCTAACAAAAAAACCTGCACATTCCAATTTTCAGATTCTCACAAACACCCTTCTCAATTCAGTTCATTTTAATTTCAAGGAATAAGGATGGTGATCCAATATAGTTGAAGTCCAAAATACATACATGTGATCTGTTGACACCTGATTGAGACTGTGTACAAGCTGTGAAACAAGATTTTCATCCCTGCAAGCCAGAAGGCAGTTCACCTCTTCAGCTATCCGTCCATTGAAAAGCAGGCTTTTTGTTGTTGTAGCAGGTAAAGGTGATGGAAGAGGCAGCTGGTTCAAAACTGTTATCAGAAAACAAGAGTTCAGAATCATTTCATGAAACATGAGCATACAAAGATGGACACCTTATTACTCCCTCATGTGATTAAGAAAGAAAACCTGACAACTACATTTGAAATATAGGGAAGACTTCTGGATTTCTTTTAATCATGAACACACACACACAAAGGCTGGACTCTGTTTAAAACAAAGTAACGCAGTCAAGTCCATAAGTTAAATATTTACAATAGTATAGTAATATAACTGTGCTAAGGCAAGTATTATGAATAAAAATATACTTTTAAACATTCCAGAATATTAAGTTATTTAATGTTATGGCAGTTTTCTCTTAGAGCTGAAAGCATGGATAAAGGGAAGGAAGGAAATGCAAAATCGTTGTAGCTGCATGCAGTACTATAAGTGCATTGATCATATACTTTAAGTTTTCTACTCTGACGTTTATATTTAATTAGTGTTCCTACTTTGTATGGTCAGGGTAGATTAAAAAACAAAAACCACTAAAAATCACAATCAAAAAAAACCTACCACCAAATCTAAACAACACAACAACCAAATTTAAGCCACTAATTAAATTCTCAGTTTATTCTTCTGTTGTATTCATTTTTATGTAAGTAATCTTCTCAAGAAAAGGCTAGTATTGTTGGTTGGAATGATCACTAAAATGTCAATTCAGTCAATATACCAAATCTTGGTAAAAAGGAAGTGGACCAAATAAGAAGCCTTGACTAGATGATTTGGCAGGGCTACAGAGACAAGAGTAAACTAGAAGAGGCCAAAAAGCCTGCTACACAGGAAAGTCACTTTCCTTTTTTCAATCGGAAAGTCCATGAAAACAAGCTGACTCTGACTTCAAGTTCCCAGGCTTTTCTGAAATAGCTTCATAAAAAAAATAACTATAAAATATTATTCTTTTGGCTCTTTTATATTTTGAAATTCTTAAAAAAAAAAAAAAAACCAAAAAAACCCAACAAACAACCACAAACGGGGGGGGGGGGGGGGCAGAATATTTCCCCCCCCCAATGTATATCATTACTGTATTTAGAAATAAACTGCAATTAAAAAAAAAAGTATAATATATTAAAATAGCTAGCTTTTATTACTTGCATTAGATTACCTTGAATGTACCTTCAAACTTGGAAAAATTAGCAAGATCAGCAAAACATATTGAAACAGTATAAATTCAGCTAGTTAACTGAGCCTACTCTATTGCCTCTAGTCATCATGTCCTCCATGTTTTTAGGGCAACAGGACTTGTCCATTCCAGTACCTTCTTTTCACAGAGAGAGAAATAAGGTGAAGCAGTGACAAGCCTTTCACTTTTACCTACTCTTGAGTTTCTAAACATCAGATAAATACAAGCAGCACCTAACACAAGGGCTAATCCCACCAAAGGTTGTTCAGTGTTTCAAACTCTTGCACCAGGAGTCTAACCAGTGACTTCTACCAGTTAAGTATTTTGACTTCTTTAGAACCTTACCTGCAAATACTTAGTGCTGGAAAACTGCCCATAGCCCAGAAACTTATGATTTGCATCCTGATGGCCCATTATTAGATACACATAATGATATATATATACACATATAAATACATAAGCAGCATCTTCCAATTTGATATTTCAGAATATCGGAAAGATATCAAGAAGTGGGTTTTTTCACCTCATATACATCTGCTTTTTTTACTGTAGGCAATTAAATTCAATTGCTAGGTATATACTTTCAGTATCTCCCAGAAAGTCTCCAAATTTCAACAGTATAATAATAAAAGCAAGAGCTCAGAAGAAGCACTGGAGTCACTGAGTCCAATTATCCTCAGACAGACAACTGAGTTATAAACTTTTGCTTACACTTTATAAACAAGATGCATCTTTGTCACAACTTCTCGTATTTGGAATGGTTGTTCTAGGACCTCATTACAGTAATCATAAATATCCTCTTACTTTCCACTAGAAATTTATGTTTGGTCAGATTATAACCATTTGGTTTTACGCCAGTATCAGCTTTTAATGCAAATAGTTCTTTTCCTTTCCTCACATTTTGTCTTCTTGACATATTTAAAGACAGCACACATGCCTCATCTGCTTCTTTTGTAGGCAGAACAGCCAAGAAAGAAGCCTCATAAGTTCAGCTGATTATTTCCATTCTAGCATCCATTCTTTGCACCAGTTATTTAGAGCAATTTTTTTGTACTTTGTGAAAAACTAAGGAACTAGGTTTCAAGTATATTCAGCATATTCCACAACTCTCTCTAGCTGAAGATCAGTCTAATCCTCTCTGTCTCTCTTCAGTGAAGATGATGAGATGTATGTTTTAGAGAAGTATTTTATCATTTATGTGTTTTTCTTTATTTGGGGGGTACCCAGATATGTTACTGAATGATATTCCAAACAAACAATTAATTCCTATATTTTATGTTTCGGGTTTACTTAAGGGTGTGATTTTTTTTTTAAATCTACATTTGATTTCATGTTTAAATTAGCACTTTTGTTTGAATATTTTTTTAAAATTCAAGCAATGACAAAATTAACATTTTTAATACCAAATCTGATTTTGAACAGTTTTACTTTTAAGAACATTAAAAATAAAACTATTTTTAGTATTTTGAAAATGCAGGTATTTACTGAAGAGGTAGAAGAGAACATAGCAAAGAAAAAAACAAGAATACTTACGGTCTGTAAGACTAGCAATCCCTGCAAGAGTAGTGATGGGAACATGAGGCATATCCCCATTCATCCTGAAGTTCTGGGATGGTAGCGCCTACACAGATATTTTAGTTCAGGTGCCAGCTATCATTACTTCCCATCTCCCAAGCACTAAAAAAACAAACAAAAAAACCCAAAACGAAACAAAACACACACACAAAAAAAAAAAAAAAACACAAAACCAAATTAAAATTCTTAGTTTACTTAAAAGAATTTTAAATTCAATAACATAAATCAAACACAGACCATAACCTCAGCTGCATACTAAGTAAATTTTGTCAACAGTGGGTAGAACAATGTAGAATTTAAATAATCAAATGGAATATCAAATGGCATTAAGCAATCAAAAGGCAAGCTTTTGGTCTCAGAAGCAGAGCCCTTCACCAAAAAAGATGCAAGATAAGGCAATTAAAAGAAAATTCGCTCAGGTTATACAATACCAACTCAAAAATTAGTAACAAAACTTCTGTTGGTTCATACTGCAGTGGCCAACACAATCCAGTTTAAGTAATTAGTTGCTATATTCACTTCCCAGTTTTGGAGAAGGAGATATTTTCATATAAGAAGCTAGCAAAAACAAAAGGGATAATTTACAGATGCAAAAGTCAAGTAGTAAACAAAGTGACAAATACAAAATCTTAGTATATTTTAAAAGTAGTAGCTATTTCAACATTAATCTGAAAATGTCTCTTCAATATTAAATACTCTCTGATCAAAGTACTAACAGGAACTGTTTCACCCACTCCACAGAGAAAAGGTTTAGTCACCACTGAACTAGCTCGCTTATTTCCTTTAAAACAGCACAGTTTATATTCAACTACTGAAAAGGAATTTGTTCATCCAGTTTTCACTAACTATAAAGATCCCAATTGTAAGGAAGTCCACTATATTAAAACAAACCAACCAACCAACCACACACACCAACCTCCTCCCCCAAAAAAGATCATCACAATGATTTCAACTGCAGTTCCAAAACAGCAATTTACAGAGATCACACATTACAATCCACTATTATTATACTAACAAAATGACAAAAATTGAGCATGATATTTTCTGAAGACAAACAAAATAAATTAAAGGAAAGGAACTTTATATATATACACATTTACCTATTATAGACGGGCTCCTGTGTTAACAGCTCGTGAAATAGTAAAAAGACTTCTGTCAGTATTTATGTTGTCTACTGAGGATCCTGAAATCGTGATTTGCTTACACTTACTTTACAAGTCAACATTTTTGCAAATTACATATACAATACATATAAATCAAAAAGATCACTGTTATTTCCTTAGTAATTTTTATCTCATTCTTTCTTATGCCACACCAATGACAATATTATAGGACACCCCTGCCATTACATATGTACAGATTCCAAGCAAGACAAGGAAACTGAATGTTGTGTCTTTTTCTTGCTCAAAGTTTTCGTGAACTACTGAAGTTAACTTTTCAAAGTTTTCCTATCTACACACAATTGAATTCTTCATTCTTTGCGGGGGTGGGGGGTGGTGTGTGACAGGGTGATGGGGGACCACACAACCAACACAAAAAAAACCCCCCACCCAACACTGAGGTTAAACAGAACTGACAAGAAGTTGACTTCCTTTGCTGCACCTGCCACAGGCTCATTCCCACCACTAAATTACATTTGTTTATTAAAATTATAGTACATTACAGGTGCAGAAATCTAGTTAAGAAAGCTGCTGCTGATAGATGTGCTGTGTGGGTTGCTGTGTTTGGCTTTTTTTAATCCAGGAGAAAACAGCCTTCAAACACCCAGAGCAGTTTCAAATACTACTCGATACTGGAGTTTCTTTACCCAAAATGAATATCAATATATACACAATTTCAGTGGTTTCTTAGTTCCATAAACAAGCAATTCTTAAAGAAAAAAAAAAATTTAAAAAGGAGGAAAAAAAAAAAGGATCTAACTTTTCCCACAATGAGTCTGCAACAGCAAACCCACAAGAGCTAACACCACTTTTAGAATTTAAGTTTTCATTGAAAGATAAGTACTTAAAGAACACCTTTCACACATAAGTTGTATATACAAGGAAAAGGTCATGTCTGATGATCTCTCCTCTCCTGACGGAAACTGCATCAAAGCTGACTAAGGCCATGTCACTAGTCAGTATTATTGGAAATCTGTATGCAACCCCGAAACAAGGGGGAAAAGGGGTGGGATGTGTGTGTGAATCAGTTCACTTTCCCTTCCTAATTGCCTGGGAAAGCTGTAAACATCAGCAGCAGTCACTACAAATGCAAGTTCTTTCCTGGTATTACTGCCACAATAATTAAATTACACAGCTATTCAATGGGGAAAAAATCCTCCAAAACTAGACGCTTAAATTAGAAACCTTCTCCACAGATACATAATTAGAGACACGAACTGGCAAGATCCAGAGCTGAGAGTTGAACAGAGAGCTAGGATGGTCAGGGGAAGAGTAAGCTTTGTAAGAGGAGAGTAGAAGGGGTTGGTTTGTTTAGCTAACAAAACAAGGGTCAAGAGGGGATGTGGTTGCTCTCTCTAAGGCAGTCAAAGAAGGTTACAAAGGAAGAATACTACAGGGCAATGCTAACCCAACAATAAGTGGAGGCCATGAATACAAGCAAGAAGAAAATCACAACGGAGCTTCTCGCCATCAGAGCTGCCACTTTCTGGAACAGCCTTCCATTAGGAGTAGTAGCGTAGATAAGCAACACCATTACTTTAAAGATGGATCATACAGACATTACAGAATCATTACAGAAGGGGCAGGATGTGGTTGGCTGCACCACCTGGGAACTAAGCACTGCAATTCAAGAAGTCTGTCTCTTAAAACACTACAAAATTTTTGTAAGTATGATGATGTGGGTAAACAGATGAGAGTAAACAAAAGACAAAGAGAGATTAATGGGATTAAGTGATGGGATTAGTTTATACAACAAACACAATATGAAGAAACCACATAAGAATATCTGGGTCCAAACATTACATCTGTTCTGTTGAGAGCAAAACTGCATCTGCAAAACTGGCAAACAAGGTGGGATTCAATTCCAGAACTAGAGACTGAGGTCCAGTGAAACTAGAACTCAAATTTGATGTCACTGAGAACATTACTAAACCCACTCATTTAGGGAATTCAAAATACCAAGCAGTTAGAGGGGAAAAGACAAAAAAAAAAAAAAAAAAAAAAAAAAGAGAAGTGACAGCTCAAGACATGTTCTTTCATACAAAAGATCAGAACAGCATGCAACAATTAATGGCTTGACTGACTGTTTTTTCACTCCCCAACTGTAACGAGTTTAAAGTAACATGTAGCAGCTTGCAATTAGTCAAGAAGAATCAACATTTATCAATACTTAGAAAATTTTACATTATCAGCTGTGTATAATAGCTATTACCAGTAGTATAGCATTTCTACCCCTAGACTGAAAAAAAAATGAAACTGTTAGTTAAATATTAACTGAATTAAGGAAATCAAAGAACTGCTGCATTGGAAAGCTTTTAAACAAAGCATCAGAGTGTAGCAGTTCAAACAGAGAAGTAGAAACCTAATTTACATATACGTAAAGTAGGTCTTACATATTCAGCATATACTCTTGCTGCTTTATAAGAAACAATGGATATTGTAAAAGACATTCCAGGGAGGAAGAAACTACAGCGTACAAAGGAAGTGATACAAAGAACCCCTTAGTGAAAGGAAAAAAGTGATAGGGTAGCATATATTGAGAATACACAATAAAAAAGTGAAGCCAAGCCAAGATAGCAAGGAAAGTAACATTAAAAAAAAAAATATGCTATGGATAATAACTACACATTTAAAGTGCTATTTCTGTATGTTATCTTCTTCCCTTGTTTTTATCAATTATGTATATTCTCCTTTACCACAAATTAACATCCCAAAGAAAATTCCTATCAAAACGTTAAATTTAAAATGTTGTGGGTTGTTTTGTGGGGGGGATTTGTTAGGGGGGGTTTTGTTTGTTTTATTTGCTGTTTTTTTGAAGTAGAAAGTAAATATGTGGTTGGTAAAACAGTCCATAACGTGGACGTAGAAAATACTGCCTTCAGCAGTGCAAGGTTTGGGCCATGTCATGCGGATCTTCTCAACAACTCATCTCTCTCTATATACTGCATTTCTCACCATAGTACTGGGTTAACAGCAGAGTAGAAATTAACAAGAAAAAGAAAATCTCTTTAGAGAGAATGGACAGGCATGGGTAAAATTAAGGAAGGAAGAGAGGATGAAAGTTGTGAACAATTTAGGTAAAGAATCAGTGATCTCTCAGTGAAAAGACAGACAGACTACAACCAGGGAAGAAAAACAAGCAAACAAACAAAACAAACAAAAAAAACCAACAAAAAACCCACACCACATATACCAACACACACACACACACACACCCAAAACCACCCCACACCAAACAAAAAACAAAACAAAAAAATCCACAAAAAAGCCAAGAAAAAAAAGAAACAAACTGCAATTTTTTATTTTTTTTTTTCAGATATTGCAGCATCTGACTATCAATGAAACGACCAGAGGACTCTGACTACTAGTTACCATATGAAGATTCAAGCTCTGCATTTATAAAACATTCCTCTTGGTTGAAATACATTATTGTTTCCTCAACAAAAATACCAGTTCTTCTGTGGCTTAGCTATGTACATGCATGAGAATGGTGGAAAACAAAATAAAGGAAAAAAACTGTTTATGTGCAGTAATACACAGGCTCAGTAGTAATGCAAAGATAAGCAACACATCTCAGGATTCAGAAATTTAGTATGTACGTTGAAATGCTTCATTCCCCATACTCCAGGGTATTCTTTAACTTATTATATCTTTAGATTTAAAAAATAACTTATATATGACTAACCCAATATATTTCTGAGAAGAAGATTAGAGATAAAATTAGGTGGATTACAATTAAATTTTAAAGAAGGGCTAGGGTATTAAGTCTCTATAGTTTTCTTTTTTAAAAGCATTCTATTAAATAGAATACTTTAAATACAGTTATGTTTTATTTAGTTTAGATTATGAAATCTTTAGTTAGAATGAAAATACTTTTTAAAGTGGTTTTCATTTCTAATATGTTGAGTAGCATTGTATTGATGTAACCACAGCACCATGATCAAAGTTGATTTCTGCAGCTGCACAAAGTAAACCAGTACAACTCATTTATTAGCTACTTTATAATTTAGGTGAGCACTGGACTTCTCTTTTAAAACAGCAAACATGCTATTATAAATTTAAGAAGCCTTGCCTCATAGCCAGTTTTAAGCTTCCACATTTTGCAATAAACTACTTTTCTTGTTGGATACTACATGAAGCTCTGCTAATTATCAGTCCATAAACTGTCCTAAAAAATATATAAAATAAAATAGAAGTCACTTAAAGAATAAGAGAGAGAGGCAGAAAGAGAATGAATTAATATCCTCTAGTTCTCATTCAAATATTCAAATAAGATCCCGTGACTGAGTACATCATAAAGATTTACCCACAAGAGGGCAGATTTCTGGTTTCCATACCAGAGCTACAGTTTGATACAATGACAGGACTTCCGTTACAAGTTTCCATAACGAAATGTTTTTAAAAATACTTTAAAAAATACTAAGGAAGGAGATATAGTTGCCAAAACATAGTGTGACACTTAAGTTACATGGAAAAAAGAAGTATACACATTCACAATATAAAGCATCTTAACACTAATTTAATCTCAGAAAGTTAGTATTGGAAGTGAACAGTAAGTAATCACTGATGCAGCTGTCTAAGGTTAAAATAGTAATGCAAGAAACCTAATATGAACCTAACTTTAATGGGGGGGGGAAATGCGTGTCAGAAATCCAGAAGACTCATTATTAATGATAAAAGTCCATGAAAACACATCAGCATTTATAAAACCAGGAAGTTCACAGCATATACAGAATAGTTTCACCTTCTATGATACTAGCTACAAAAAATTAAGTTTGAAAGTAGAGATACAGAAATCCCAGGAGCACAAAGCCAGATGAAATTCAGTATACTAGTGAAATCCATGTTTGGTTCATAAAGTGAATCTTTATGATTCTGGCTCTTTATGAGCCAGGAGAATCTGAGTGATACTGACAAAGCAAGTGAAAAATTAAAAAGTTTGAAATAAAAATTATTTAGTACAATTTTTAAATCAGTATTAGCATAATGTGTTTTCCTAAAACTATTCCAATAGTAGCTGCTCAAATCACTACAAACTACAACTACTGCAAGAAAAGAAATCTTAGTGAAAAATATTGTACTGGGCCAAGTATAAGTTGCTTCTGAATATAAAGTAACCTTTAGAAAAAAAAATTAGAGCAACCAGCTTTTTCCTCTGTGACTACTGCCACATTCCTTTGGTCTCTGCTGTTCTACTCGATAACGAAGACACTGATGACTCTGCTGCCCATGTGCCAGTAGTGGCTGTGACACCACAGTAAATGGTAAGAGAAACCCCAGTAAAGGTGGCAGAAGCATACATAGCGTGAGAGGTCTGTGGATTCAAGGAAAGATGCCCCCTAATGTAGAGGCACATGCACAGTTTCTACCAGGGTAAACTAACATAAAGCATAATTGTGCTCTGCACCTATAAAACCTCCTCCTGGGGAGGAGAGGAATTGACACAATCAGACCATCACAAAAAAAAAGAAAAAAAAAAAAAAAACAAACCCAAAACCAACCCCACACCCAAAAAACAACCACAAACCCAAAACATAAAACAAACACACACCACCCCCCCAAAAAAACCCACCCAAAACACAGACTAAGCCATGTGCAGAGAGCAGACACCTATGGGTAGTATGCAGCTTCCCTGATCTACAGTCTAGCAGGAAATGTTTGCTTTTCTTGCTACCTTGCAATTACAAAGGGTGAAAATTCATTAGAACACAGTTTCCTGAACAGAAGGAATCGGTTCCCAACAGCATTAGTATATTTTTCTGTTAAAGCCATTTCCTTATCATAAGCATAGGAAGCTTTTCCTTTTTATTCATTTTATTGTATATAAAAAATAAAAAGCACTTATAAACAGTGTTCTCCACTTAAAAATAACATCTCAAATATTTAATTCAGGTGCACTAAGAACTCTTTAAAATGAGCCCATATCAAGTCCTTCATACACACATAAGATATTTAAGCATCAAGTAAAAGCCTATTCATTAGGGCAACACAACCTGTCCCAAAAATTTGCAGAAAACCAAATTATATTTGCAAAGTGTTGTGATCATCAACAAGTGTAGATTATTTCAGTCAAAGAGGAAAATGCAAATCTCATAATTCTTGATTTTCAAGGAAAATGCCCAATGCATCGATGGAGCTATGCAAATAACCAAGAACACTGTTCCACAGGAAAGTGTATTTCCTGCTATTTCATTAGAGAACTAATGCAAAACAGAATCTGTTTAAAGAGCCTTACTGTTAGGCAGCTCAGTTGTCTTCTTAAAACATGGGGATTAAATTTAAGTGAATGGAACAGAAATATTGCACCTGGTTCCAAAATAAGATACTACTGGCTCCTTCTCATTAGAAAAGTGATACAAGATACCTACTGATGAGGTAGCAAAACCCAAACCAAAGAACTCGTATGTTTCAAAAAGTTAAGCTATATAAAATACACATTATTTTTTCAGGCACAATAACATTAATAGCTATTAGACATGAAATACCTTGGTAGAGTAGTTATGTTCATCAGTTCTGTAAAATAAAGCAGCTAAAACTTCTGTCAGGGAGAATCCAGTTATTCAGCGAATTACTGCTCCTTTTACATCTTTTTAAACAATAAAGATCCTCTTTATGAGTCTCTCCACATCAAAGATTATGACACTACTGAGAGCTACTGAATTCTTTTTGTTCTGCAGAAGGGAACACAGAATTAAACTGTAAAAACCTAACTTTGCTTGGAAGCAGTCATGATATTGAGCATAGCTGAGAAATTCAAACAAAGGGAAAACCCCAAGCTACTTCAGTAGTTCATAGATTTATTTCCCATCTGCACTACATATTCAACATGCAACTTCTATTGCAACAAAGAAAGTACATCTGCAATTGTGCTCTTTTTGATGAGCACAGCCCTTTTGCTTGCTCAGGCACACAAGCAGCGGCTGATATTAGATACAGTTCATTTTATTGAAAGAAAATAGCCAAGAAATGTATAGAAGAGTAAGAGCAAGTAAAAGGTAGGTCAGCTCTGTCAAATGGAGAGCACTTTAGGTTGCAACACACATCTTTGTTAACAAAATAGTTGTGACAGGTATGAGAGAGGAAGTAGTAACTTCAGTTTTTTCAACTTTTTCTTGAATGTCTCATTTATGTTAGCTGGTAGTAGCATTACCCTTTTCTAAAAACAACTGTGTACTTACATTACTTATATTTTAAAGACTTTTCTTTCTTTAATTAGGTTAGATCTTAACAAGCTGAAAACCTAGTGACTAAACACTGGACCAAAATCTATTTAATTCAGGGGTATTTTCCAACTTTTAATCTTGCACTTTTGTCCTTGAACTCTCTCAGATGATTAATAACCTTTATAAAACAAAACTAGGAAGAAATATACCTGTTGAGGCAGTAGCTGATTTTGCACAAGTCTTGCAGCCACACCATTTTTGCCTCTTTTTTTGGCTTTGAAAAACAATTAAAATACCTCTAAGCCTCTTTAATGCACACTAAGAAAACAGATGCACAACTATAACATTTCTTTAGAGATCCACAATAAATGCCAATGGAAAATTCTATATAAGCAGATTTAGTGGGTTACGTTTCAAAAACAGCTCACTGCCTTTTTATATTGGAATATTGACCTGTGATACATTATTCCCTTTTGTCCTAATCTTGTTGCCTGTTTTTCAACTTAAGCTCCATGCACATCTAAGAGAGATGCTGTACAGCACTGTAGGTGGTTAAATGCTTTTTTCATGGATTGGTGTATTATTCCCCTTCATCCCCTCACCACAATGATGCAATTCCTCCATCCAAAGGCTCTATGACAGCCCTCTGTAACACACCCAGTTTCCTCCCCTCACATCAAATCCACTCCCACACTTCTCGGCTGCTAGATGGGAGAGAGACAACACATGCTGCAGCCTCTTCCTCAATGGGGACACGAGTATCTCCTCTATCCAGCAACCAATTTTCACAAACTGTCTTGAGACTTTCACCCTCTGTAAAGTATAACTGAAATTAGGTGATGCTTTCCAAAATTATTAAATGGAGGGACTTGCAGATAAACAAGTGCCATGATCATTAGGCAGAAAATGATTAAATAAATCAGTGGTTTTACTATGTGCAGAACCACATAAAGAACTTTGGTTGTACTGCCCTATTTTATGCATCTGCACAATTACTGGTAATGCAATTATTTTTGTAATTTTATAGCATTCACTATCCAAAATTTGTTCTGTTTGGTTCATTTTACAAGAGGTAGTTTATATTGCTCATGCAACATACAGACAAGATATACTCTCTCTAAAGGAATGTATGCTAACATTATAAAAAAAAACCAAACCAATATAATCAATGGAATTTAACATTTTAATTAATATTATTAACATCTTGCAAAAACACCTTACTTGGAAAGATTAAACTTGAGAGCAAAAGTAACTTTGAAAAAAAAAATAAATGCAGTGTTAGTGTCTAATAAATGTGTAAGATACTTCAAACATGAAAAATTTCATCTCTTGATAACTGATTTTAGTTAGTGTTTATATTCTAAAATTCAGGATTGCATAAGCTTTTTGGCACACACTATCTTATTCAGCAATCCTAAAAATGTAGAGCTCCATGATTTTGTGACTACAAAAGTATGATTAGTGTCAGGAGTCCCTGACTCTTTACTTTATGGAATTTTTTTTTTTTTTAATCATCTTCCAGGTAGTCATTCCTACTAACATTATAAATAACAAGATTATCAACAAGTATGTAAAACAATATCACTAGTCAACCAAGATATTCCTTTTTCCCAACTGCACACACAGTCTGGTGACTAAAGGTTTTTCTTCATATGAACATTATTATAGTCAGCTAAACTTTTGGAGCACAATGAACTCAAAGACATAGCATAGGAAACAAATGGAGACTACAGCTGGGAAAGCACACATATTCAAAGTTATTAATAAGACCTGAAGCATACAGCACACAATATCTAGAGGTACTGTGTTAGAATTACTGTTAATCAACTAATTTCAAATGATGACCAGCTCACCATGAGCAACTGGGACTAGATTGTAACAATCAGGTATCTCTCAAAAGCTAGGAATATTGGGGTATGGCCTTTGTAGGTCTGGGGAAGTATTCATACAGTTACCTAGGAAAGTGTCCTATGTCATCCTGAACTGCTGCTGCTATTGCTGGTTCTCCTATGTCTGCAGCACAAACACGACAAAAATTTCTCAAGCTCGCAAACAATGCTGAAAAGAGGGACGCAGTTCCAAGAAAAACATTTCTCTAAAGCAGTGTCTCTTTCACCTTACTGATCATATTCCATATCCTACTATTGATAGGCTGCAGATATCACAAATCTAAACCAAAGCTACCTGGCTATTGCAGGAATTGGTTTGCAAAGCTGCTCACAGGCTGTGATCACTTCAGTCAAGCTTAAACTTCCCAATTTTCAAGTTTTCCAAAATTACCAATGTCACAGCATAAACAAATGTTCCATCAATAACAATCAGGTGGAATCTCAAAATTATGATGACCATGCACAAAAAGGCTTGAAGATTTTTAATGTTTGACCTGTCCATGTTAAACACTCTCAGCTCACCTCCACCAGGTACTGCAGGAATAATTCTATAAGGCATCAAGCCCAGCAGCAATACAAAGGAATATGGAATAGCTGTTAACAGTGAAAGCATTCTTGTAGAAGTAATAATTTGGAGCAAAACAACAGCTAAATATTTGTGCAGAAAGGACTACCACAAAACCAGTTAGTGGAAAGCAAGTACAATGAAGAACATTACTTTGAAGAAAATATCCTTATGCATAGAAATTCCCAAAAACACTAATCTGATTTTTTTCTTTAACAGATTTAACCACTTCAAACCAGGTGGAAATTTTCTTTAAATTAAATAGAGTTCATTCAACACAACTTAATTTTAAATTTAAATAAAATAAAACTAACTGAATTCAAGTTACTAATTCTGAATGAGAATATCAACTCAAATGTTTAATGTAGCTCAACTAAACCACTTTAAATTAATTTCTCCTGTTAATTTACATTAAAAGCCTTAAGTGCCTTTACATAGACAAGGACTGAGTAATCCCTTTATTTCTAATTACTTGGACAAAAATCAGTCACACATCTTGAAATAGATCGCAGACACATTATTTGTGTCCAGCTGAACTATCTTCAATTGTGGTTTTCCAAGAAATAGGGAAAATTCAAAATATCACATTTGAAATTTCTATCATAACTTCTGGTATATCTTATCAATCAGAATAAAAGTGGGTAGAACAAATAAAAGAAAACAGAAGATTCATTATGACATTTCAACACTGATCCATTGCCAATCTATAAGGAGAACAATGTCAAAACCAAGGCATATCACTGGAGACCAAGTAAAAACACTGCAGGTCATATAAAGATATTAGACTGTGGGTGATCAATACTGGATTTTATTTTCACTGAAAGAGTAAATAAAGCAGAACCATAATCCATGACACAAAAAGCTGAGAAACTTTCCCACTGAGGAACTGTGCTAAAAAAGTTTTCACTTTATCTGCAGACTATTTTGAAAAACACAGAACACAGCACTTTATAATGCCTACCTCCTCCTTTCACAGCAATTCCAGAAGACACAAGGCTAGAGGAGACAAGGAAGGCCAAAGAGATTACAGAACAGTCTACGAAACTTACTGTGATTACCAACCAAACAAGTTATCCTTCACCGCCCTTTTTCCCATCCAAGATTATTGTTTTTAATTTCATGTCTTTTTATTCTAGTCTGGTTTTGTTCTGCTCCTTTAGGTCTATGTTTTGCCAGCTATCTTTCATAACTCCCAATTACGAGGCTGAATCAAAGAGTTAGAAAGCAGCAGCTCAGTTCCTTCGACAGGTGTGCATGCATACATGCATGCACACGTATAGAGACTGGGGAAGAAGATGGAAGAATGAGTTTAAATACACACAATCAGTAACTACAACTGGGATTCCTGTCCTCTTAAGGAAGGGTGCTTCTGCTGACTCAGTGGACAGCACAAAGACAAATGAGTAAAAAGGAAGACAGTTACACTTCCCAAAACTTTTACAAACACAGCTTTTAGGTGACTGAAGGCACAACACACAATCTTACTTTTTCCTGACCTGCCTTTCTCCTGCTCAACTACTTATCATTTTCCTCATGTCCATGATTTATGTATTAATCCCACAAAACATGGTCTGCCCATGCCAGATATTTCTGTAGAGCTTTAATTTTCAGTATGCAATACAAGGAACAGCAGAAAACAAGTCACTTTAAATTTGACAGGACTAAAAACTACCATCAAGCTAACACTGCAACTGCTCTCCACTGCACCTAACAATGCCTTTTAGTATCAATGAGGTAGATAGCCTGTGGCAAGAAATACCAAAGACATGGCATATACTCATTTTCCCTTATCTCTTCCTTCCCAACACACACACACCTTTGAGGGGGAATGAAGGAATAGAGCACTACTAATGTGCTCATGCATCCATGATTTTGCTTATCTCACTGCTTTTCTCCCAAAATCACAGAATGGTTGAGGTGGGAAGTGACCTCTGGATGTCATCTTATCCAACCTCCTGCTCAAGCAGGGACACCAAGATCAGGTTGCCCAGAAACTGGGAAAAAAATAAAAAGAAAAAAATTTTAAAAGAAAAAAAAAAAAATCCATGTACTCAAACTGACTACATACTTTAATTTCTTTAGCAGTAATCTTTATTATACACGGCATAACTACCTGACTTGCTCTATAACAAAATTAATCCAAAGACAATTCAGCCATTTAGACAACATATTTTATTAAACTGAGGAAGAAAGTATTTCCCAAAATCTGAGGCTCCCTATTCCACAGATAAAAGTGTAAATAAACCACTGAGCAACATTATATTAACAAAATTAATATTTTCAAAAATTGCAGAATACTTTCTTTTTTTTTTTTGACTCCTCCTCTAAACGTAGGCATTTTTTCCATTTTAGTTTTAAAGAAAAATAGTGAGATTTTTAGATTACAAAGGCCCCAAGGAAAGCTGCATCTAACATTTTTAAGCTTGACATTGAGAGTAACAAAGAAAAAACTTGCCCTGAAGTTCACCACACTAACCTCTTTAGACTAAGTTACAATTAACACATAACAACATGCCAAGAGTACATACAGCTATAAAAGTCATCACAAAGTAAAAGAGCAACAGTAATCCAGAAATTGTACTAAATTCTACAAAGAATTAAACGTACACTTAAGTTTACCCATTTCTCAAAGCTATTCCATGTTGTAGTTTTTACTTTTGGCTTTTATTCCTATATTAGTTTCTGCCTTCCATCAAAGTTACTTGCTTGAAGAGAGTTGACGTACACAGAATAGTCTTATTTCAAAAAAAAAAAACCCATAAATATCCCTTTACTGTAAGAAAGAACAATAACAACAACAAACAAACAACACAAACCACTAGAGGCTTTTAAAATTCATCTTGCAAAAAGAAATGGGTGACCCAACATCTCCAACTGGAATGGTCTTTTTAAATAAAATTAGAAGTATCCATAATGACAGAGATATTTCTTCCTATGTGGTCAGTGGAAGAAACAAAGTCATCACTATTCTATTCACAGATTCACGGAACTGGAAAAGATTCAGCTTCCAGCTTTAAGTGCCAGTACTCAATGTGAGCCATGGGCTTCCTATTCTTGCTTTGACAAATATGCAGACCTTTGGGTAAATAAGCTCTCTGCAACCAGATGAAGTAGATGAACTGGAAACACTGGATCCAATGATCCAACTTTTCTACTTCCCCAATTAGACTGTAGCTATAGTTTAGAACAACCACTACAGTTATTCAACCAGGATGAAAAACAGGTATGTTAACTCCCAAAGAATACATCTCCAACCAGCAAAGCCATGCCCTTTCTAACTGGAGAAAAAGAGAGTAGTAAAACAGTTGTGTACTATACTAAATTGTCAGTCTGCATTACAACAGTTTAAATATAAAACTTCTATTTCATTAAACTTTCATTTAATATACCTGCAGAATTTTACTGATGATAAACTACCCTGAATAGCACGACAAAGCTAAGCCTTAAACTTAAACATAATGTGACATTACCATTACAAGATGTTATCAATCACTATCTAATCAAAGCTAACTACTTCATCTGCTATATCTGTTGTACTTTCCTCCTGTTTTTCTTCTTTTGGAGAATATGCAATACAGTTTACAAACATGAAATTATAATAAAAAGGGTAAAATCTTAACTACAATGCCTGCAACTCTGTTATGAATGGTAAGAGAAATTAAGATCTCCAATAAGACTGAACCATTTCCAATAAGGTGCACTGCTGGATAAAGATGAAAATCTACCTGTTCCTAAGATTTCTCCTTTTCTGGTAAACCTTCTCTAAGATCACAAAATACAATGCCTTTGAACTGCTGAAGTAACCATTATTAACATTCAGCATACAAATTCCCAAGCAAAAGGTTTGCTTCCCAAGCCTTGAAGGAACAAAATGTTTAGGCCAATTACTCAGTTCTTCCAAAGTACCTTTTACTGCGTGTGATATACCTGAAACTTCTTTGCTGGCTTCAAAGCAATGGTCACAGCTTTTGCAACCATTTTAGAAATTTATATGGCTGCTTGTAATGATCATCTGACTTCCTTTTACTGACTCCCCTCAACTTAATTCAGTCTTCCAGCAAGACTATGTGAGTGAGTACCTTCTCCCAAGGGAAATTAATGTTATCTATCGCACAAAACTTGACAGTACATCATCCAAAGCTTGAATGATGATGAAAAGTGTATCCTAGGTTTAAAAAAATAAAACAAACAACACACACAGAAAAACCACATACACAAAAACAACTTCTTAAGATATTGGTTCTTAGAAATGCCTTTACTAGACCTCAGTTCCTCTTGGAAGAAAGTCCTTTAGAATTACTCATCGTCACAGATTTTGAAACTAGATGGAAAAAAGGACTGGGACTTGCTATAGCTCTTGAGCTGATTTCAAGTTCTTAGTTCAGAAGACAATTTTGGTATCTAGCCTTCACAAAGCATGCAAAACCTCTTATACAAGTGCTATTTCAGGGTCCAGGATATTATGTGAGACAGGCAATCTGGGAAAGCTGTAAGCAGTCAATCACTCCCATAAAATTTCCATTATGTTTTTTCTACTTCTTTTGAAGTAAATTTAGTAAGAAAGACCTCACCACTTATTAATACCTAATGGACAAAAAGGGTTTCTAATATTAAAGGAAAGTTGGATTCCATTGCATATCATAGAAGAATAAACTCTAGCTGGAAATCAATTTGAGATTTGAGGAAACTGGAAAGGTTCACACTACAAGTATCCAAAGCAACAATTCCTTCTGTAGTCATTTAGGGCATAGCTCTACTTTGAAAAGCATTTAGGAGACCTAGCTTATCTTATTTTTTCCACAAATCAAGAATGACTATACTTACTATATCAGTAAGAACAAAAATTAGAAAGTATAGCCACTTATAAAGCAGAATTTTCATCAAATGTTAAGCTCCAATGAAATATAACAAAACCCAAGATAAGTTTCAACAGATCAATACCAACATTTTTTTTCAGCACTGTTCACGATACACTTTGCAACTTTTCTCAGTTTTCATGAATTATCAGTACCATCTTTTATAACTGTGTGTTTTCCTTTTAGAATTAATACATCATCATCTGCTACAGTGAAATCAGACATAAATCGAAATCCAGTTTCTTGTTATCACGTTTATTACTTATAATGAAGTATCAATGCAGACTGCATACGTAAGGATGGTAGGATGTGGCCCTTAAAGGGCTCAAAGCACTGGTTTTCCTCTGTGTCAAAAAGTGGTCATCACAATTTCCACTAACACACCTAAAAACTTTAAAGCTGATGCTTTAAATCAAAATCCCATTAAAGAAACTTGTGATAGATGCTATTGACTCAGAAGGATCCAATGGAAATAGATGGTCAGCAGCAATTTAGTTATGAAGGTAAGAATATTCTTTGTAATAAAGTGGTTTATATGCTCACACTGCACAAGCAGCTCTAAAGCAGAAACACAGACAAAACCAAGCTCCCAGTAACTTATTGAATTCTTAATGGCTTTCCAAGGAAAAATAAGAGGAGTGAAAAACATATTTTTAATTAGTAAAATTAGCACATGTGAAAGGACATTTTTTAAAAAACACCACATCCCATAAAGTTTCCTATATACGTTAATGCAAGAACCTTAAAAGTAAAGAGGTGATAAAGTATCTAGGCAATAATTTGCCATTTCTGAAATATACGTGGGACAAGAAGCAGATTTTGCATTTCCTGGCAGTAAAATATATATGAAAGACAAGTTACTGAAATCAGTAAGTAATGCTATAAAAGAATTCTGTAATAGATAGCTGGCACTTACCAGCTATGACGATATGCACGACATGAGTATGTTTTTCTGTCTTAAGGGAGTTGTGTATGGGGAAAAAAAAAAATAATAAAATCATGGAATGGATAAGGTTGGAAGGGACCTCTGGAGGCCGTCTAGTCCAATCCCCCCACTCAGAGCAGGGTCAGCTACAGCAGGGCTGTGTCCTGTCAGATTTTCAATAACTCCAAGGATGGAGACTCCACAACCCCCCATATTCCAAATGTTTGACCACCCTTAGAGCCAAACAGTTTCTCATCTAAATGGAATTTCTTGTATATCAGTTTGTGCCTATTGTCTCTTGCCCTGCCACTGGACACCATCGAGAAGAGTCTGGCTCCATCTTTTCACTGCTTTCCCATCAGGTATCTTATCAACACATTGATAACATCCCCCTGAACCCTCTCTGTCCCAGGCTGAACAGTCCCAGCTCTCTCAGCCTCTCCTCAAATACCAGATGCTCCAATCCCTTAACAATCTTCATGTCCTTTGCTGGACTCACTTCAGTACGTCCATGTTTGTCTTGTGCTGGAGAGCCCAGAACTGAACCCAGCACTCCAGATGTGCCTCACCACTCATGAGCGGAAGAATCACCTCCCTTGACCTCCTGGCAACACTTTTAATGAAGCACAGAATGTTGTTTGCCCTTCTTTACCACAGGGAACATTGCTGGCTCATGTTCAACCCTGTATCCACCAGGACCCCCAGGTCCTTTTCTGCCAACCTGCTTCTCAGCTGGTTGTCCCCCAGCCTGTACTGCTGCATGGGGTTATCTACCCCCCAGGTGCAGAACCTGGCATCTTCCTTTCTTGAACTGACTGATGTTTCAGTCTGCCCAGTTCTCCAGCATAGAATCATAGGATCTTCATGGTTGGAAAGGACCTTTGAGATCATCAAGTCCAACCATACACACACATCAAAAAAAAAAAAAAACACCACACACACCCCTACAATCTCTGTCACTAGAGCATGCCCTGAAGTGCCAAATCTAGACGTTTCTTAAATACGTCTAGGGATGGTGACTCAACCACCTCCCTGGGCAGGCTGTTCCAGTGCCTGACCACTCTTTCAGTAAAGTAATTCCTCCTAATATCTAATCTAAACCTCCCCTGCCGCAACTTCAGACCATTTCCTCTGGTCCTGTCATTATTCACCTGGGAGAAGAGGCCAACACCCACCTCTCTACAACCTCCTTTCAGGGAGTTGTAGAGGGCAATGAGGTCTCCCCTCAGCCTCCTCTTCTCCAAACTAAACATGCCCAGTTCCCTCAGCCTCTCCTCATATGGCTTGGTCTCCAGACCCCTCACCAGCTTGGTAGCTCTCCTCTGGACACGCTCCAGCACTTCAATGTCCCTCTTGTACAGAGGGGCCCAGAACTGACCACAGTACTTGAGGTGAGGCCTCACCAGTGCCGAGTACAGAGGCACGATCACTTCCCTACTCCTGCTGGCCACGCTGTTCCTGATACAAGCCAGAATGCTGTTGGCCTTCTTGGCACACTGCTGGCTCATGTTAAGCTGGTTGTCCACCAGCACCCCCAGGTCCTTTTCTGCCGGGCAGCTTTCTAGCCACTCTTTCCCAAGCCTGTAGCGTTGCTTGGGGTTGTTGTGACCAAAATGCAGGACCTGGCACTTGGCCTTATTAAACCTCATACAATTGGCCTTGGCCCATCGATCCAGCCTGTCCAGGTCCCTCTGTAGAGCCTTCCTACCCTCAAGCAGATCAACACTCCCACCTAGTTTGGTGTCATCTGCAAACTTACTGAGGGCGCACTCAATCCCCTCATCCAGATCATTGATAAAGATATTAAACAAAACTGGCCCCAAAACTGAGCCCTGAGGGACACCGCTGGTGACTGGCCGCCAAGAGGATTTCACCCCATTAATCACAACATGTTGAGGTCCCTCTGAATAGCAGTACACTGTTTTAGTGTATCAACCACTCCTCCCCATTTTGTCTGCAAACTTGCTGAGAGTACACTTTGTCCCATCATCCAGGTCATTAACGAAGATGCTAAACAGTACTGGCTGAGGTACATCACTGATGACTGGCTTCCAGCTGCACTTTATGCCACTGTTCACAATGCTTCGAGTCCAGCAGTTCAGCCAATTTTTTATCCACCTCGTCCACTTATCTAGTCTGTACTTCATTGATTTGTCTATGAGGATGTTATGGAACACAGCGTCAAAAGCCTTATTAAAGTAAAAAATGAACATGCCCTCATCCACGCTGCTAGTCATAGAAGGTTATCAGGCTTATTAAGCATGATCTCCCCTCCATAAATCTATGCTGACTACTCCTGATCACCTTCCTGTGCTTTGCATGTTTGGAAGTAGTTTGCAGGAATAGTTGTTGCATCAACTTCCCAGAGATCGAGGTGAGCTTGACTGGCCTTTAATTTTCCAGATCCTCCCTCTTGCCCTTCTTGAAACGTGGGTGACATTTGCTTTCTTTCAGTTCTCTGGTGCCTCCCTCAATCACCTTGATCTTTCAGTTATTGAGAGCAGTCTCACAATGACATTGGCCAGCTCCCTCAGCACTCACGAATGCATCTCACCAGGTCCCACGGACTTGTGCACATCCAGTTTGTTTAAATGTACCCTAGCATGATCCTCCTCCACCAAGGGTAAGTCTTCATTGCTTCAGACTTTCCCACTGGCCTCAGCACCTGGGATTCCTGCAGGCCAGCCTTACCAGTTAAGACCAAGGTGAAGAAAACATTGAGTACTTCATCCTTTTTCACGCCCTCTGTCACCAGGTCCCTATCAGCAGTGGGTCCTCATTTTCCTTAGTCTTCCTTTTGCTGCTGATGTACCTGTAGAAACCCTTCTTGTTGCCCTTCACATTTTCACAACACAGCTCCAGATAGAATGTGGCTTCTCTAACCTCATCCCTGCATGCTCTTGGGTCACCCAATCCTGCTTACACTTCTATATTTCCTTTTTACATTTGAGTTTTGTCGGGTCTCCATGCAGACCTCCTGCTACCTTTCCTTGACTTCTTGCATGTCGGGGGGACTGTTTTTGAGCTGGGAGAAGGTGATCCTTGAGAAATCCACCACCTTTCCTGGATCTCTTTTCTCTCCAAGGCTGCATCTCAAGAGATTCTTCCAAGCAGACCCCTGAATATGCCAAAGCCTGCTCTCCTTAAGTCCATGGTTATGATCCTGCTATTTGCCTTGCTCCCTCCTCTTGGGATCCTGAGCTCCACCATCTCATATTGCTGCAGCCAAGGTTGCCCTAACCTATATCCCCAACCAGTTCTTCCTTGTTTGTAAGGACAAGGTCCAGCACAGCATCTCACTCATCAGCCAGTCAGTCATCTGTGTCAGGAAGTTGTCAATAAACTCTAGAAACCTCCTGAATTACTTATGCCCTACTATGGTGTCCCTTCAGCAGACACCAGGGTGGTAAAATCCTCCATGAGGACCAGGGCCTGGGAATGTGAGGATTCTTCTAGTTGTCTAAAGAAGGCCTCAGCTGGTACGTCTTCCTGACTTTTTAAATACAAGAATTATGTAAACATGAAAAGTTTTGTATCTAGAATGACCTGTAAGAGACTTTATAATAGAAACTGGTGATGAAGAAGAAGGAGGCAATTAAATTAAATCCTCTATTCTATGAACATCTAAGTACATTTATAGCCTTTAGATAACAGCAGCACTGATGAGTCCTGTACAGAAATATCAGGAAATCAAAACCAGCTCCAGGCACAGAAGAATTTAGATTACTATCTGAATTTCATGCCATCATTAGAGTCTTGACAAGAACTGTAAAACAGTTTCCCACTTCTTCAACACATTTTATTGTCAAATACAGGAGCCCATCCAAAATACAGGAGCTGCTTCAAGCAGTGTGATTAATGACAAGGATTTGGTGGCATTCATCTGACAGTTTTGAAAGGACTGAAGATCAAAGAACAAACTGAAAAATGCAAATGATCAAGAACAGGTCTCTCAAGGGATGTGTAGTGGTCAAAACTGCATAGCTCTTTCAAAAAGGCACTTAAATAACCTTCTGATTTTTATACTACCAAGTCCTACTTTCAGTATCTGAAAAAGTAGTTTAAATGTCCATTAAAACATAAAACTAATAAACATGCAACTATGATACTAAGAAACCAAACTCCACAACTCATGAAGATTCCAAGTCATAGCATTTTAACTGCAAGAATTATATAACCATGAGAAGTATGACTACAGATGGTGCTTGTGAATATATAATTTACATACAACTGATTTCAAATGGTTTCTAGAACAACCTGTAAGAGACTTTGTAATAGAAATTGGTGACCAAGCAGAGGGAGACAAATAAATTTAAAAACTGATTAAGGCACAAAAACTGAAGAAAGAGTAAATGATCAGAGCTTAGCACAGATACTTACCAGGAGCTCAGCAATACTTTTAAAGGCATTATCAAGATCTGCCACACATTACTTCCTTATCTTACTTTAACTACATCATTCAATATTAAATGTCTTTCCAAAACTAGAAAACTAGCAGAATGAGAAATGGAGATCAATACAAAAGAATAATAATAATAACCAGAAGGACTCTAAGTTATTTCTATAAACTAATGATTAGGGGGTTAAAGTGAGGAAGAAACGGCTTATCCTTCACTGCTAAAATCTGATATTTCCCTCTTTCACAGTCCATTACTGAAGAGCGCAGAACTTCCCAGTCTGTCTTTAACTAGTACAAATAAATACAAACTAGGTAAGAGATACATCATTACAAAATGCTCAAAAAAAAGCAGGCAGTCAGAAATTAATCAGTTTTCCCGATTACTGCTTCAGTCAGCATTTAAGCTTTTAGCTATAAATGCACAATTCCCTAGTTCAACTTCCGTTAAAGAGCACATTTTTTATATATTTTATATCAATTCACTGACAGAAATTACCCATCAGCAAAATCTGCACCTTTACTAGGACCAAGAAAACATCACATATATAAATTCATAACAAATGTCTGCAAAAGTTTCTAGTACATACTCCACATGACAAATTAATATCGTCTCCTTATCTGAAATACTGCTTTCCATTTTGAAATCTAATTTTACAAAGCAAAGAAAGAAAAAGGCCAAAATAAACAAAGTTATAACCATGAGGAGAAGATTATGTAGTATATACAGAGCATGTCTCTAGATAAGCCTTTCTAGAGGTAACTACTTGGGTAAAAAGTGAAATGCAGCTGGGAATTGCAATATGCTTATTCCATAACAAGAAAGAAGATTAATTAAAAGAGTTAAAAGCTAATAGCGCTGCTTTAATTCATTATTAAGCTAGAAAAGCAAATGTTACACATTACTGAAGTAAAGAAGCTAAGAATGAAAAGGTCATATAGTTAGCATTTAAATCTGTGATTTTTTTAGTGTTATTTCACATAATTTAATTTCAAGAATTACCAGATCATAAATTCATTATGAAATGATTGCTAGGGTACAGCAATGTACTACAATAGATTTTTAAAACTTGAAGGACAAATACATACTGAAATATTCCACCCCCAAAACAGAAACTTCAACCCCCCTGAAAATTAGTAAAGAAAACGTCTCTTGAACAATCAGCTACAATAGGAACAGATTTACTGGTCCACAAAACAGTTTTGGTATAGCTACTGGAACCACTAACCACCAAGCCAGGACCTTTCATAGCTGTGTAACACAATTCAGCAGCAAAGTAGCAGCAAGGGCAGCGCTCTTACAGAGAAGAGCTGGAAAATAAGTAAAAAAAAAAAAAAAAAACTGCAAGAACACCCCTACCAGAATACCCTTCCATCCATCACCTCTCTATCCGCTGTTTTATACTTGCATCCCCAATTGTTTAATATCTTGCTCTACTAATAATTCTGTATCCACAGGTAATACTGTCTGTATGGTAATGCTGTCGGAATGAAATTATGAGACAAATTAAAACAGTACATGGAGTGAATTTTACGCGGCTGCTTCTGAGGTACCATTGTATCATTCATTATAGCTACTGCAGGATCTAAACTTGATGACCTGGGTAGCCCCCACCAATCCTATAACACCCTAATTTCTTGGGGGAATTACAGGGAGCAAAAGATATTTTTCCTTGACTATCAAATCAAAACATTGTCATTATACAAATTAACATCTTAAAGGTAACTTTAAGAATGTCTCTCTGTCCTCCATCCCTGCTTCAAGCATAAAATTTGTGTACTGTATAATAAGGATGTTCCAAATATCCATGAGGGATAGGGAAAGGATTGTGAATGATGACAGCAGCCTGGCAGGACTATGTAATGCAAAAGGTTATAGGAAACACTGCTGTACCAGGGACTGAGATATGTTTGGAAAAGCACAGGATGCTATGGGGCTCCGTTGGGTGCACGCTACAGGACGTAAGTAATAAATTCAGCATTTCTGTGTCGCATGCTACAGATGCATGAAAATCATATTCACACTTCCCTCCCCGAAAAATAAAAGGTTTTCAACCTTGCATTTAAATGGACTGAATTGCAAAACTAAACAAATATAGCTGGAATAAATTAAATCACTAACATCTATGTGCAAGTGTAAATGTCAAGAGCTTTAGACATTCCATCCCTTCCAGAACATGATGATTTTTGATCGAGAGATGAAAGACTTTACCCATACGTAAACATTCTAGAGCAGCATTTAAACTGGAACATATGGTCCATTGTACCTCCATACTGACTATTGGAGAATACATGCTTATACCACCAGCTTGAGGTTTTATTTACACATATTTTCCACAAATCAAAGGGTTTAATTCTGCAGGAAGATAAATTAAAAAAAAAACAAAAAAAACCCCACAAACCAAAAACAGAAAAACAAGCAGCTCAGTTCCTTCCTAGTGACCAGAAAGTTCTAGGACTACTCACACTAATGAGCCTTCAGGTTCCTTAGATGGTCTCGTACTTGATCTTCACCTACACTGGGCAGTTCTTCAGTCTCACAAGCCCTGCCTTTGCCTTCTGTGACTAGAGCTGAGAAGAAACAACAGCGAGTTATGGTGTCCTGGTTTACCCCCAGCCGGCAACAAAGAACCACGCAATTCTACACTCGCTTCTCGCCCCCTGCCCCCGTGGCAGGACAGGGGGAGAATCAGAAGAAAAAAGGCAAAAATCGTAGGTTGAGATAAAGGCAGTTTAACAGAACAGCAAAGGGGAAAAAAACAACAATAATACTGATAAAGGAATATAAAAAACACCATTAATGTATATCCACTCACCGATCAGAACCCAGAGAGCTCAGCCTGCTCCAGAGCAGCAATTCCTGCCCCTCCCCCGGCCAGCTCCCCCAGCTATATATATTGGGCAGGATGTCACATGGTATCAAATACCCCTTTGGATAGTTCAGGTCATCTGTGTCCCATTCCCAGTCACCAATGCCAGTGAGCTCATTGGGGATGTCAAGATTGGAGGCAGCCTGGGCTGCAGTGACCACACATTGGTGGAGTTCACAGTCCTGAGGGATACGTGCCAGACAAGGAGCGTAGTCAGGATCCTGAATTTTAGGAAAGCAAACCTCTGGCTCTTCAAGGAGTTACTCAACAGGACCCCCTGGGAAACAGTCCTCAGGGACCAGGGGGCAGAACAGAGCTGGCAGATCTTCAAGGATGCTTTCCATAGAGCACAAGAGCTCTTGATCACCAGGTGTGAGAAATCAAGCAAGAAAGGGAGGAGACCAGCATGGCTGAGCTGGGACCTGCTGGTCAAACTAAAAGGCAAGAAGGAACTGCACAGGCAGTTCAAGCAGCATCAGGTATCCTGGGAAGAGTATAGGGATGCTGCCTGGGTATGTAGAGATAAGGTCAGGAAGGCCAAGGCGTAGCTGGAGCTGAACTTGGCAAGGGATGCTAAGAATAACAAGAAGGGCTTCTACAGGTACGTACAACCCATGAAGTTCAACAAGGCCAAGTACAAGGTCCTGCAATTGAGTCAGGACTATCCACGTTATCAATACAGGCTGGGGGATGATGTGATAGAGAGCAGCCCTGTGTAAAAGGACTTGGGGGTACTAGTGGATGAAAAGCTGGACATGAGGCAACAATGTGCACTTGCAGCCCAGAAGGCCAATCGCATCCTGGGCTGCATCAAAAGAACCATGGCCAGCAGATCCAGAGAGGTGATTCTCCCCCTCTACTCTCGTGAGGCCCCACCTGGAGTACTGCATCCAGCTCTGGAACCCTCAGCACAAGAAGGACATGGACCTGTTGGAGTGGGTCCAGAGGAGGGCCACGAAGATGATCAAAGGGCTGGAGCACCTCTCCTATGAGGACAGGCTGAGAGAGTTGGGGTTGTTCAGCCTGGAGAAGAGAAGGCTCCGGGGAGACCTTATAGCAGCCTTCCAGTACCTGAAGGGGGCCTATAAGAAAGCTGGGGAGGGGCTGTTTGCAAGGATACGTAGCAATAGGACGAGGGGAAATGGTTTTAAACTAGAGCAGGGTAGGTTTAGATTAGACATTAGGAAGCAGTTCTTTACAATGAGGGTGGTGAGACACTGGAACAGGTTGCCCAGAGAGGTGGTGGAGGCCCCATCCCTGGAGACATTCAAGGCCAGGCTTGCTGAGGCTCTGAGCAATCTGGTCTAGTTGAAGATGTCCCTGCTTACTGCAGGGGGGTTGGACTAGATGACCTTTAAAGGCCCCTTCCAACCCAACACATTCTATGATTCTATGATCCCATCTCCTTGTGAAAATTAACCCTATGCCCCGCCAGAACCAGGACATTATCCACCCCTTATTCTATACCATCTATGCCATGCCCAGATCTTACACTTTCCAATTAAACACCACCACTTTTCCCTGTCTGCAAGATATATATATATATCTACATACACATATCAGCCCATTAGTCTATGGGCCATTCCCCTAAAATGTCCACTGAACTCATTTAATCCATGACTTTTCGGCTACATCTGTTACAAGTCTTTCAGGGCATGACAGATGGCATGCGGTGCTGGACTGTTACATACTTTATCCGGAGAGTGCGGCTGGTGTAGCTGGTGAGGCCCACAGCCACGGTCTGCAAGTTGAAGATGTCGATCTCAAACAAGTTAATGGACGCCAGCTGATGAGGTCAGCTCTGATCCCATCACCACTTTGCTCGGTTTCATCAAAAGTTCATCCTTCATTACTTTGGGTGATTCTTACCACCATACCAGTGATATGGCATATAGCAATTACGGTAACGAGGACATACAGTGACAGGGTTACTTAGCAATTAACATCATACAATTTCATTCATTGGCTATTCTCGCCCAAAATCAGATCCCCATGAGGTACACATCAGACCTCCCCGTCGTTCCACATCACCCACCAAGTGCACCCAAGTCCTTGGGCAAAAGCAATCCCACGGATGGGTTGGCCTTTGCCTGAGGCAGGACTAACCCAGACTGTCTTCGCTAACATATTCTTCATGTGCACTACGGGGACTTTATGCCCTTCTACGGTACATGGAAGTTTTGATTGGGCAGGGCCAGCCCGATTGGTAGATCCCCTGGTATTAACTAGCCAGGTAGCCTTTGCTAAATGTGCATCCCAATGTTTTAAGGTCCCACCACCCATTGCTCTCAGTGTAGTTTTTAACAGTCCATTGTACCGTTCTATCTTCCCAGAGGCTGGTGCATGATAGGGGATGTGATATACCCACTCAATACCATGCTCTTTGGCCCAGGTGTCTATGAGGGTGACTCAATTCTCTCTGGGGTGCCACGTCACCACAGGACTCGCTTTTCAAGGCCCAGGATAGTATTCCGGGCAGTGGCATGGGGCACAGGGTATGTTTCCAGCCATCCAGTGGTTGCTTCCACCATTGTGAGCACATAGCGCTTGCCTTGACGGGTTCGTGGCAGTGTGATATAATCAATCTGCCAGGCCTCCCCATATTTATATTTCAGCCATCGTCCTCCATACCAAAGAGGCTTCAAACGCTTGGCTTGCTTGATTGCAGCGCATGTCTCACATTCATGGATGACCTGTGCAATAGTGTCCATGGCCAAGTCCACCCCTCGGTCACGAGCCCATCTATATGTCGCATCTCTTCCTTGATGGCCTGAGGTGTCATGGGGCCATCGAGTTATGAATAATTCAACCTTATGTTGCCAGTCCAGATCCACCTGAGCCACTTCAATCCTAGCAGCCCGATCCACCTGCTGGTTGTTCTGATGTTCCTCCATGGCCCGACTCTGGGGCACATGGGCATCTACGTGGTGTACTTTCACAACCAGATTCTCTATCCGGGCAGCAATATCTTGCCATAGTTCAGCAGCCCAGATGGGTTTGCCTCTGCGCTGCCAGTTGCCCTGCTTCCACTGCTGGAACCATCCCCACAGAGCATTTGCCACCATCCATGAGTCAGTGTAGAGATAAAGTACTGGCCATTTTTCTCCTTCAGCAATGTCTACAGCCGGCTGGACAGCTTTCAGCTCTGCTAACTGGCTCGATTCACCTTGTCCTTCACTGGCTTCTGCAACTTGTCATGTAGGACTCCACACAGCAGCCTTCCACCTTCGATGTTTCCCTACAATCCGGCAGGACCCATCAGTGAACAGGGCATATTTCTTCTCATTTTCTGGCAGTTTATTATATGGTGGGGCCTCTTCCGCACGCGTCACCTCCTCCTCTGGAGATACTCCAATACGTTTGCCTTCTGGCCAGTCCATGACCACTTCCAGAATTCCTGGGCGACTGGGGTTTCCCATTCGAGTTCGCTGTGTGATCAGTGCAATCCACTTACTCCATGTAGCATCAGTTGCATGATGTGTGGTGGGGACCCTTTCTTTGAACATCCAACCCAGCACCGGCAGTCGAGGTGCTAAGAGGAGTTGCGCTTCTGTACCAACCACCTCCGAAGCAGCTCGAACCCCTTCATATGCTGCCAATATCTCTTTTTCTGTTGGAGTGTAGCAGGCTTCGGATCCTCTGTATCCCCGACTCCAAAACCCTAGGGGGTCGACCTCCAGTCTCCCCTGGTGCTTTCTGCCAGAGGCTCCAGGTAGGGCCATTCCCCCTGGCTGTGGTGTACAGCACTTTTTTAACATCTTGTCCTGCCCGGACTGGCCCCAGGGCCACTGCATGAAGTATTTTCCTGTTTAGTTTGTTCAAAGGCTTGTCGTTGCTCAGGGCCCCATTTAAAGTCGTTCTTCTTCCGGGTCACTTGATAGAGAAGGCTTACAATCAGACTATAATTTGGAATACGCATCCTACAAAAACCCACAACACCTAAGTAGGGCCATGTTTCCACCCCAGTGGCAACTGATTGTGGGTATACTGGATACCCCTCCCAGTGAAAGCAAACTGTGGCCTGCACTCTGCTGCCAAACGGATTGAGAAGAATGTGTTAGCAATATCAATTGTGGCATACCACTTGCCTGCCTTGGACTCCAGTTCATATTGAACTGGATGTCCTGCACGGCAGCACTCAGCGGTGGTGTGACTTCATTCAGGCCACAATAGTCTACAGTTATCCTCCACTCTACATTAGATTTTTTGCACTGGCCATATGGGATTATTAAAGGGTGAGCGAGTCTTGCTGATCACTCCTTGGGTCTCCAGTTAACAAATCAGTTTATGGATAGGAATCAGAGAGTCTTGGTTGGCGAAATATTGCTGCTGATGCATTGTTGTGGTAGCGATTGGCACCTGTTGTTCTTCGACCCTCAACAACCCCACAACAGAAGGGTCCTCTGTGCCAGACACAATGGGGTGCTTTTGCCACTCATTCCCAGTTAGGCTCACTTCAGTCTCCAATACAGGTAACTCTTGGGATCCCCCTGTCACCCCAGAAATACAAACGTCCATAGCTTGATGGTATCAGGATACACTGTGCTCCTGTGTCCACTAGAACCTTATGCTCCTGTGGGTCTGATGTGCCAGGCCATCAAATCCATACA
Source organism: Fratercula arctica (assembly GCA_947846985.1). Classification (NCBI taxonomy): domain Eukaryota; kingdom Metazoa; phylum Chordata; class Aves; order Charadriiformes; family Alcidae; genus Fratercula; species Fratercula arctica. The sequence continues at coordinate 23,064,648 of CANTUZ010000025.1, read as the reverse complement.
GTCCAATAAACCTGGTTGTCCCTTTCCTCCACCTGGCTGGAGGCAGGGCCCCTCTAATACTGGTCATGGTATCCGGTACTCACTTCTTGCAGAAATGACTTGGAGGTTCCTTCAAGAGGGTCAGAAGCAAGATCAGGCCTTCTGCTCTGTCTGGGGAATGGCCCGCTGCAAACTGGAGTGGCAGTTTTCCCGGAGGGATCCCCTTTTGTGGTTGTTCTTCCTTGCAACTCCTGTACCCATGCTTGTAGGATCAAGTTAGGTTGTCCATCCCACTTCCTCATGTCCTCTCTGTGGTCACGCTGGTAGAGCCACAGGGTGCCTCATGGTGTGTACCCTCTATATTCTCTCTCTCTCATACAGAAACGCCTACTCCTAGTAGCTGAGATACTGGCCTGTACATGTGGGGAGTAGGACATATTCTCTTCAAGTTGCTGGACCTTCCAGCACAGTTTCTCCACAGCCAAAACGAGGGAGGAAGAGAGACTTTGTTCGTATCGCCATAGTCAGCCAACCACCTCTTCCACCATTGGTCCTTCTTTGCCTTTGCAGTCCATCGCTGCCAATGAGTTGGCATACGACAATGGTGCACTCTGTACAAACTTCTGTCACATGGGCCATCTGCATTTCAACTCATCTGGATCTGTGGGTAACTGCATCGTCCAGTTCTTAATAAATCATCTCCCGCACAGCTAATCCCCCCAGGTACTGGATACCTTTTTCCATGGTGGTCCACTTGCCTGGATGACATACAACATCTTCACTGAAGGGGTACCTTTCATGCCTGACAGGAGTTGCCTCCAGAGGCTGAGGGCTTGTGCCCTCCTTCCAATCGCCTTGCCAATGCCCCCTTCCCTAGACAGGGATCCCAGCTGCCTGGCTTCCCTACGCTCTAATTCCAGGCTACTGGCCCCATTATCCCAACACCGAAGCAGCCAGGTGACAATGTGCTCGCCTGAAAGTCGGATAAAATCTTTTCACATATCCCGCAGCTCACTCAAGGATAGGAATCGGGTAATTATCTCTGGTTCTGCCTCTTCCTCCTGTCCTTGTGATGGCCCTGGTTCATCATCATCCCTTACTAAGCGAACTGATTTCTTGGTGTATTTCTTCTTCTGTATGGGGGCAACTGATACCAGCATGGGTTGGTTTCCTTGTTCAGCTGCAGTGGCTGCCACCGCGGTTGGAGTAGCCACAGTGCCTGTCGCAGGGGTTGCAGTAGCCACAGTGCCTGTCGGTCTGGTCTCCATCTCTTTCCCCTGAGGGTGCTGCGTAACACTGAGCAGTGCCTGGTAGACACTAGCCAGGGCCCAGCACAGTGCGGTGAGTTGTGCCTCTCTGGAATAGCCACAGCATTTTCCCTTCAGATATTCTACTACTCTATCAGGGTCCTGTAATTGTTCAGGGGTGAAGTCCCAGACCATTGGAGGTGAGAAGTTCTCTAAGTACCTGCCCATGTTCTCCCACATGCCATGCCACCCCGACTATCCAGCCTCGGAGCAGATCTCTGGGTGGTAGTCTTAAATAGCTGTTTAACCCTAAACAAGACCTGAAACACATTCAGGAGACACAGCAATAGGACCATGCTGGTTTGAGTATCCCAAGGATATTCAAAATTCTCAAAAGCTGTCATACCTGACCCGAAGGAGAAATGGGAGGGAATGTATCTCGCCCCCGTTTCCCCCATACATGGGGTGTAATTATTAATAAATTCCAAGATACGGCACCCAAGGTACAAGCAGGACAGCAATGCTGCATAAACACCCCAACATAACCACCTGAACAGTGATGTTATCATATCATAAATTGATATTACACAGCACAGCAAAATGATAATCCTGATCCTTCACCCAGCAGTGATAAACAGCATTAAGGGGAATAGATAGAGCATATAAGAATTTATATAACACAGCCATGAGAACAAACAAAGCAACATTGTTACCAGCGACTATTTAACTAATATAATAAATGCATCTAACAAATTCATTTTAACACACTCTTGTCGGATCTGTCGTTATCTCAACCCTTCATGCCCCACGTTGGGTGCCAAAAAGGACTGTCGTGGTTTAGCCCCAACCGTCAACAAAGAACCACCCGGTCTCTTCACTCACTCCCACCCCTGCAACGGGATAGTGGTAGAATCAGAAGAAAAAGGCAAAACTCATGGGTTGAGATAAAGGTAGTTAAATAGAACAGCGAAGGTAAGGAAAACAACAGCAATAATACTGATAGTGGCATATACAAAACACGATTAATGTACCACTGCTCACCAACCCAGCCCACTCTGGTTTCCTGACCCCTCCCCCAGACAGCTCCCCGGGTATATACTGGGCATGGTGTCACAAGGTATAGGACACCTGATTGGCTAGTTTGTTTCAGCCTCCCCCCAGCTCCTTGTGAAAATTTACCGTATCCCCACGGGAACCAGGAGAAAAGGTTAGTGCAACTTTTAGTTTAGAAGGCAGTTACACAACTGAGTAATGAGCTACTCTCTCACCATTTTTGAAAACTGCTTATTTTCCTTATGAATCGCTCAATGAGTTTTAATTTAGTTCAGTACAAAAACTGTGATCATCAAGGTTTTCTCTATCCATATATCATCAGTATTCTGGCCTAGGACTGCTCTTCAGGCTACTGTGCATCAGCTGAGCTATGGTAACCACATGTGACTTCCTGCAGCTTTGCAACCTCGGGGAAGGCTTAGACTGGATATCAGGAAAAATTTCTACACCAAAAGGGTTATCAAACATTGGAACAGGCTGCCTAGGGGAGTGGTGGAATCACCATCCCTGGAGATATTTAAAAGATGGGTAGACGTGGTGCTTAGCGACATGTTTTAGTGATGGTTTTGTCAGTATTAGGTTGATGGTTGGACTAGATGATTGGAAAGGTCCCTTCCAACCTAGATAATTCTATGATATACAGTAAAAGTGCAAACATGCCTCTGTCAATATACAAAAACATTATGCTATCATACTTTGACAATGCAAGTTTAGCCCTTGAAAATGGCTGCTTTATACATCAGGAAGCTTTTAGTTTCATTTACTTTTGCATTAGTATGGTAAATTTATCAAAATATCATAGAATATCTCAAGTTGGAAGGGACCCATAAGGATCATCAAAGTCCAACATCCTGCTCCTCACAGGACTACTGTCCTAGTTTGAACAGCACAAGATTAATTTATCTTTCAGTAATTTTACTTTTCAGTAAGGTCTCTTCTAATGCTAAGGAAAACTGCACTTTTAGAAGACTCTAGTGTCTCAATTCGTGAAAATATTTACTTTATAGCCCAGCTATGGTATGCGGGTTTCAAGGTCTCAGTATTTTCAAGCTAGCCGGGTACAGGGATGAGGAGGAACAAGACCTAGGCACTTGACCCAAGCTGGCCAACAGGATTATTTCATACCATGAATGTCACAGTCAATTTAAATTAGAAAGTTTGCTGAGGAGTTTTTTCTCTTCTATGATGGCTGCAATCCTGAGAACTTCTTGCCCCAGCACCAGACCCCTGAGGCCTTCCCTTCCTCCCAAAGCTGTAGCGCTCACAGCGTCTGACACTTGCTGTCCACTGCTGGGAGCACACAGCTTCCTACTGATAGAATTGGCTGAGTATAATCCTCATATAGTTTATACTAGTATCAGGATCAATATTGGTTCTTTAGTGTTATTAATGTTATTTAGTATTATTCTATTAATTATTATTGTTATTAATTATTCTGTTTATATTTCAACTCTTGGGTTTCCTTGGTTTTTCCCCCCCCAGTTCCCCTTCCCAGGTGGGGAGAGGTCATCAGCTGATAGAATAATTGTCTAAATGTCAACAAATTGTCATGGGTTTTTTCAAACCATAACAACTACCTAAAACTACATCATATGACTAAGAGCATCATCCAGACACTCCTTGAACTCTGACAGGCTTGGTGCTGTGACCACTTCCACAGGGGGCCTGTTCCAGTGACTGACCGCCCTCTCAGTGAAGAGCCTTTTCCTAATGTCCAATCTGAACTTCCTCTGAGACAGCTTCATTCCATTAGGACACCAGAGAGAGGAGATCAGCACCTCCCCCTTTGCTGCCCCCCTTGAGGAAGTTCTAGACTGCAATGAGGTCACCCCTCAGCCTTCTCTAAATTGAACAAACCAAGTAACCTCAGACACACCTTGTAAATCTTGCCCTCGAGACCTTTCACCATCTTAGTCACCCTCCTCTGGACACACTCTAATAGTTTGTTGTCCTTCTTATATTGAGGCACCCAAAACTGCACACAGTACTCGAGGTGGGGCCACACCACTGCGATGTAGAGTGGGACAACCACCTCCCTCAACCAGCTAGCTATGCTGTTTTCAATGCACCCCAGGACACGGTTGACCCTTTTGGCTGCCAGGGCACACTGTTGGCTCATATTCAACTTGCCATCAACCCAAACCCCCAGATCTTTCCACAGGGCTGCTCTCCAGCCTCTCATCCCCCAATTTGTACGTATAACCAGGATTACCCTGTCCCAGGTAGAGAATCTGGCACTCGCTCTTGTTAAATTTCATACGGTTGGTGATTGCCCAGCTCTCTAGTCTATCCAGATCTCTTTGTAAGGCCTCTCTACCCTCGAGGGAGTCCATAGCTCCTCCTAATTTTGTATTGTCAGCAAACTTACTTAATGTACATTCGACTCCTGCATCCAGATCATTTATAAAAACATTACAAAGCACTGGCTCTAATATACGTATTTCATATTATAAGTTTGGTTTAAAGAAGAGACACAGGACTCTGAATCACCCCACTGTTGTTTTTAATTTAGACCATTCACAATATAAATTAATTGAAATTGCTTAACATATTGTATACATAAACACAAAAACTGGAGCAAAAATTTACATGATCAGTTGACAAAAGTTAGTCCCATGACTTTCTCTAAATTAATGCATCAGGAAACAGGAAGAGTAAACAGAAATTGATATAAGAAACAAATGCAGGACAACCTGAGAATCAGAGATGCTGAGTGAAAGTAATAGCACTAAAGGCGCTGACATAGAGCACAGGATAAAGTTCCACATAACAGCTGAACTGTTTCAGTGGCCTACGGTCACTGAAAGCTATTGCCCTCACAGCACACCCTCCGATTCGTTATTTATTTCAAGGAGAAAGGACAATATAGTAAACAAATAGGAGAGTAAGAACGAGATGACCTAATCTTATCCTGAAAGGTAAGGTAATCTTATCCTGAAGGGTACCCAAGAAGAAATCTATATTTTAAATTTCTAATGCAATCAAAAGTTGGACTGAGAAACAGGAGAAAAGCACTTATCGTTTATCTCCCTTTGCCGCCTCCTGTGCATTTTCAACCACTAAAGCAAAAACAAACATGCCCCCTTTCCTACTACTGTTACTACTGGCAACTCTTCAAAAACACTATTTCGCAAAAATCTTTCCTCAAATTCAAGTATTCTATGTCTTCCTGCTTTCCTTTTCTCCCAGTTCTATTCATTAGCCAGGTTTCCTTCCACGCTGTCCCCACTGCTTCATGCAAAGATCAAGAAAAACTATTACTACTGAAACACCAAGGAAAAACTAGGATTAATCCTGCTCTTTTTGCTCCCTCAGGACAGGAGGGCAACACTGTAGTGTACTCAATAGAAGTATCAGTAGAAACAGTGGTGAGAAAGTAATGTAATCTTTGAGAGTACAGATGTGCTGAATTCTTCTGTCCAGTCTGACAATATTTCCAAATTCTTTAATATTATACAGTAATAATTTGAACTTGAGATGTGTACCTGACCTCAGATATATATGGACAAAAAGCTACAAAGAAAAAAAAAAAGGAGGGGGGAAAAAAAAAAAAAGAACAGAGAAAGGTCATGGGAACTTGATCACTTGATCATCAGTGATAAAAATGACTCTCTAATGAAAGGTCTCTTAGTCTCTGTAGTACTTAGAGATATCTGGTGATCTAAAGTAGATTGTTTTTGTTCCATCTGTTGCTACCATCTTATCAAGAGTTGGTCTACACGGGGAAACCCATCACTTCAAACACTCACATCCAAACATTCAGTCCAGTCTTAAACACCCTACTGGTCCCACATACCAGACAAAAGCCTTCAGCTATTCTAGCCCAATCCTAGGATTATCTGTACCTCTAACAGGATAATTATATAATGACAAGCATCAGTATGTCAAAAATCACGTGCAAGAATGATGTAAAATAAGCTGAATTTAAAATAACACCATATACTATATCCACATCAAAATAAAGACATACAATCACTATAACATCCACTATTCAAATTGACTTAGGTCATTGAAGAATTTCTAACATGCTTTTCTACAGAAACCATGAAATCTTACCTTACACCTTCTGCAATACAGCAGCATAACACTGGCAAGCTCTGGCCATTTTCACTGGTACTACCGTAGAGAAAACACATCTAAGACTTAACCAAGTTACTACTATTTCTATTTTTATACTGTACAAGAACTACCCCTGGTGGTCTCTGGAGAACCAAACTAACAAACTCAAACTCCAGCTGATGTTTCACTTGGCAACAAACCCATAGCAGTTAATTGGAAGCTTTGGTCTACTGAAAAGACTGACTGAAAACAACTCACAGCTGACTTTTAAAACATCTGTACATATGTAGTTAACCCATTATGTAACACTGTACAGAGAGCACTCATGAACATATAGCATACTTCAAATTTAATCCTCACTGTTCCACTGAAAATGGCTCATTTTGTACAGACTCCTATTTCAGATATTAAGGGTAAGCTGTTCTCTAACTTGAATTCTATTCAGTGGACAGCCTGACCTCCAACTCCAAATTATGCATACATGCCTTCAAAGCAGTAACAGCTTCTGAGTGAAACTTCAGGAATACTTTGGCAATGCCTCCAACACTGTCAGGTAATCCTCTTCAAAAAGCTTAAGGACCCAAGATGATTTATGATCCACGAATAACAGCGCTAGTAAATACTAGAAAATAAGTAGCACTTTTATGAAGAGGCCCGGGCTTGAGTAGCAGTATTTCTCAGAAATATTTATGGATCTTGCAGACTTGTTCACTGGCCTGCCAAGGAATAGAAAGTTGTCTGGGTTTTAGAAGGTAGTAGGCAAAGATGCTTGATCAATATAAGATGTGGTAGACAGGGAGAGACACTTGTCCATTAAACTGCAGGTAGTTCTTTCCAGCTTTTAGCAAAAAATTCTTATGCTTGAATTCTGCGAACAAGGAATAAGGCTCGTACAATGACAGCATCCTTAAACCTCTCTCCTTTCCATCTTTTTGGAAATTACCAACACAAAATTAAACATATGATCAAATTTACTAAGAACAAGCATTTTCAAATTCCATAACTTCTGATATGGTTGCTTTTCTTCCCCTCGATTACAAAGGGATAATTTTGAACACAACATATGCAATCTGAAAGTTGTAACATTAAAATATGAAAAAAAGCCTTCTCTGAATCTTACTGTTCAGGAAAGAAAAAACAGTAGAGAAAAAATATTGCACATGAAAATGTCATGGTGTTAAAAATTCAAAGTGTATTCAGTAACAGCAAAATACTGGAAACAGTTCTTACAGCAAGGTTCTCCCAAGCCAATAAGGGGAAACCTTAGAAGAAATGACATCACCATCTCAATCAGGATAGTAAGAGAGGGGGAAAAAAATATATGCAAATTTAAACATAACAATGACAGGAAAAACCAGGGAAATATGCTAAAGAATTACATATAATACATTCATAAAAGAAAATTTAATGTATCAAGGTTTGGTTATCTGTTTACATTTGTACTTTTTTTTTCTTAACAGAATTTTCCTCATATTCTCAGTCTAAAATTGCCAAAGCTGTAAGCCACACTAGTGTCAGAGGTAAGAATAACCTGTTCCAAGTAAATAATTTATTCCTAGGTTGGCCACTCCACCTAAATAGTTAAGTGATCCCACTTTTAACAAATGACAGAGCAATCCGAATCGAGTGATCGCACCCTAACTTGAAAGATAGCAGCCTGTCCACACCACTGAACTAAAAATTACCATATAATTAAGCATCACTATCAGTCGCCGCTCAAAATAGGTTCCCATTCTGAATAGCAAAAGCACTTCAGCACAAGACTGACAAGCACATTTATAAAATGCATAATTCTCATCTTACATTTATTTAACATAGGTCATGTAAGGAAAAAAAAAATACTGTATCAAATACTTAAAAATAGAAGTCATGAACATAACAGAGCAAAACTCGATTACTTAAAGGACCTGCCTGTTAAGTAACTTATTAAAAGAAAGATTAATACCTGCAATTGTTTATATTTTCTGCATTGCTGTTTGTAGCATGACATATTCAAAACAATAATTACCTTTCAGTCTGCATGAGCAGTAAGAAGAAACGGAGGCTTTTCCTTGAGTAGGACCAAAGATACCTCAAACCTATCCAGGCACATATGGCACAGTTTCAGAATGATGACTGCTTTAAAAAACTGCATTAGTCTTCAAATAATTGAATCGTAGGCTGTGTCAGTTTTTATACTACTCACAGTGAAATACAGCCCCACTAGCAACAGAGTTCAATTAAGAATAGATCCCACATGTTATGTAATGCACAACACAAAGGAAAATGTTCTTCTTATCCAAAAGTTTTTCTCCCCCCCCGTTAATTCTTATAATACTTGTTTGTGGTTTTAATCCCTCTGAAAAGCAGTTTCATTGCCTAGGCCAGCTAAGAAAGATTTCCCTCACTTTTACCAGTTTTAGCCTGCATGCTCCAGCACTTTGTACTTCTGAGAAATTATGAGCAAGCATTATATGTCAGTCTTTGGTTGTAGAAACTGAGAGAATCTTTGAAACTGCCAAGATCAAGGTATAATTTGTCTAAGGTATAACCTTACACAGGAATTCAATGAGACCTACTAAGCAAAGTTAAACCCAAAATTAAGGCAAAGCTTATCAGTTTGTATGCTGTTTCCCCAAAACCAGTGTATTGCAATTCACTGGGGTTTTGGGGGGTTCTTTAAATTGCTATCCAATTGTCAGAATTTCTGCCACAACATGACTGAGATCTCTCGACCAGTAGGTGGAAAAAGACATTTCTTTACAATTTAATATCAGTCATCCAATTTCAAGAGTCATAAGGCACAAGCTGTGTATGATACCTGACAAAGGGTGCAGAAATGCTCTCTGCTGATAAGGTACTGGAAACTTTTAAAGTTGCAAGGCTTTGAGTTTTTTCTTTTATAATACCACCATCTTCTACATCATCTTACCACGTTTTAGCCACTTGCTCTTCAAGCTAGGAACTTGAAAAACTAAGAAATTATACTGCACAGGTAACTTGAAGTACAGAGAAGAGTTATGCGATTACTCTTAATATTAAGGTTTGGTCTTGTACTATCTATCTCAGTGGTTTAATACATTCAGTCAAACAGACAAATCTTTATGAGGGGGGAAAAAAGTAATTTTCAACACATCGAGGCATGTCCTCCATAGTTTTAGAAAACAGACTGACATCATACTAAAATAATCAAATATTTTGAAAGACTATTTTTAGGAATCAGAAGGGACATTTTTTGTTAGAGTCGCAGCTCGCAGTCTGCCAGTTGTTTTTTTTTTTTCTGCCCGATACTCAAATTGTTTTTCAAATTATACAGTTGTCAGTTCTTTTTGTATTATATATAGACACACGCTCAGATAACACAAGCAGGATTAATGCTATCAAGTCCATCAAAAAAATTTCTGGCCAGTAACACTTCCCAGGTAACAGCAGCTAAATTAACTATTTTAGTTTAGGCAAATTAAAGCTGTAAGTTACAGGTGTGGCTGGAAGAGCAATATCAAAATGAGGTTTAAGAGAAGAAACATTTTAAAACTAGAAAATCATTAGAGGATTTCAGATTCCATAAGTGTTTTTCCTCAGTTATACTCTTGCATATGACAACCTATTTGGTAACATGACTTAAAAACAAACAAACAAAAAAAAACCCAACATAAAACCCTACATTTTCCACCTCAAACACAATAAGGGAAGGGAGAAATATATAACACTTCAGAAATATATATGACACTTCAGTCAATATGTAACAATTGCATGCAGCAGCACTATCACAGATTTTTAATCTACTTTTTAAAGACCGTCCTTTTCACAGATATAAATTAAACTGCAGTGTTAAGGAGAGTTCTTGCCACAAAAAGCAAATAAAACTCAATAGAGAGGTTTTATTAATCAGTTTTAAATAAAAGCATTTTTCCTTACTTTTCCAGTTCTAGAGAGTCAGAAGATCACAGCCCTGTATATCAACCATTTCTCACTACAATTCAACAGTTTTGAATAAACTAGATTTATACAATTTTAATAACTTTCAAAACTCCTGCTCTACCTATCGTGGAGAAAGCATTACTGTTCACGTAAACAAACCGACTAAACAAAGTAACTATTCAATAATTTAGGGTAGGGTGTGGACTAAGCATGGTCACTCCTAATAAACCCCGATACTCTGAAAACAGATACTAACTTAATTTTACGTTATACTGGTTTTGGCTAGGATAGAGTTAAATTTTTTCATAGAAGCTTGTATGGGGCTATGTTCTGGATTTGTGCTGAAGATAGTGTTGATATCACACGGATATTTTAGTTATTGCTGAACAGCGCTTACACAGAGTCGAGGCCTTTTCTGCTCCTCACACTGCCCCACCAGCAAGTAGGTTGGGGGTGCACAAGATCAAATCTTTCTAAGGCTCTCTGAAGTGGACTGTGATAAGATCTAGAAAATAACAGGAAAAGCAAGAAGCACGTGCAAGATCTGCAAGAGATCTAACAGCTACTATCTTATACATGTACAAAAGAAAAATTATTTGATAGCCAGAAGTTTAAGAACATTATTCAGATTACATTACGGCATATAAGGCCCCTATAAATAAAGTATAGGAGAGAGATACTGGTGGAAAACCCACTTCCCTCACCGTTAATGACTAGAGAGAAAGGACTTATGTGAATCCTTGCTGCCAGATAGCTATCCGTTAAACTGAATGAGAAATTTTTAAATTAGAAAGTTCAACTGAAAAGTGTCATTTGTCAAAGTGGACATAGTTGAGAAAATGCTTCCATTTAAACAGACTATTTTAAAAATAACAGAACTAATGTGTTTCAGCTTTATACCATTAAAATATTTCTAAAACAAAACACTTCAGTTACATTCAAATTTAAGGTCTAGCATACTTTGATTTGATTTTCTTCCACAAATATTACTACGTTGTTTTCAAATGTCAATCTAAATATTTTTACTGATATAACTTTTCTAGAAATTTGATCAGAGATGCCATACATTGTTTTTGTTTTGCTTTGGAGTAGAATATAATTGAAAACTGTACAACATACCATAGAGAGAGAAGGTTCTCACTAGTTCACATTATTGCTAAGACTAAATACAAGTAAGCAAACAAGACAACATATTCACATATGCTAATCCATACTTCCCCAAAAGCCAAGGAAATAAGAGGTGTATTGAAACAAGAAGATCCATGCAGAGCTATCTGTTTTATTATACTAAAATTTGTAAGCTGTTAACATCTTCCAATCAGCCAAAACATTTTCCAGGACCTATTTTAGTAACACACTTTGAAAGTCAGTATTCCTAAGTCATTTATAAATATTTTTAATCAAACACTGCAATACTGTAAAATAAACAATGAAATTATTTCAAATCAGCAAACACACACGCCTCCTCAGAAATCAAGTTTTCTCCCACCACGACACTCCCACAAACTTACTCAACTCACTCAAGCTGAAATGTCTGTTCATATTTTGCAAGGTGAAAGAGACTAAAAGTCTTTCCATCTTGTTCACCTCACACACTTGCAAAGCTCTCCTTTGATAATCTGTTATAACACACAAACCAGAGAAAGGCAGCCTCATTTGTGCTCCACCCAAACAGCCTTTTCTGTCAATGGTCCAAAGACAGGACAAGAATTTCCACCCCCCAGAGAGGTCTTTCATCATGTGGCTTCTTCACTGCCTTATGAGAGTTAGTGATTAAACATCCAATTTCAAAATTGGGTGGGAAGGGGGAGAGATGAGTAAGCATTTACTAATGAAAAAAAAGTTTTTATCCTAAGTAGAATATTAAAAATAACAAAGAAATGCATAAATCTAAGTCTCAGCGTAAGAGCGGCTTATTTTGGTTTAGTTAAATCTGTTTCCAATTTCAGTTACTGAAGTATTCATATGGCCTTTCCAGAAAGCATATTCAAATTATATCACATATACAAGCTCTCACTTACAAAAGCAAGGAGATAACAAAGTTGACAAACAAGAATTATGGCAAAAAACTACATAGTAAGAGAAAAAAGTGCTGTTAAAATTACTTCTTCAAAGAAGTGACTGGTAAAGTCTCAGAGAGGATAAATGCACTGCTACTACTTCACTATTCATTAATATATTACAAATATTTTTTCATGATTTATAAGAGTAAGTCACACCTTCCAATATGAGAAAGGTGGTCATCAACTAAAGACTGAAACAGCAAAAAATGCATTTTCCCATTTGTGATTTTTTTTTTATTTGTATGAGTTGCAGATATCATTTTATTGATTAAATAAAAATCCACACGCATCCTACAAATACATCTCTAAATTCTAAATTGATATGCTAAAATAAAACAGAAGTAAGCCTTAGACCAGGAACACAGTTCCACGTTACTGACTGAACTGCCAAGCTGACTATGGTATGGACGTATGGAGAAGGCCCAAGAACTGCTCCATTAAGGTAGATCAGTCCTCACAGGATCGCACCAAGACAATCCACACCACATCTGTAGGCTGTCGCTAAGGCAAAGGTGAGAGAGTTGGGGTTGTTCAGCCTGGAGAAGAGAAGGCTCCAGGGAGACCTTACAGCAGCCTTCCAGTACCTAAAGGGGGCCTACAGGAAGGACGGGGAGGGACTCTTTATCAGGGAGTGTAATGATAGGACACGAGGCAACGGCCTCAAACTGAAAGACTGTAGATTTAGATTGGATATCAGGAGGAAATTCTTTACTGTAAGGGTGATGAGACACTGGAACAGGTTGCCCAGGGAAGTTGTTGATGCCCCATCCCTGGAAGTGTTCAAGGCCAGGCTGGATGAGGCTTTAAGCACCCTGGTCTAGTGGTCGAACGTGTACGTGTCTGTGTGTGGCCCATATGCTACAGATACATGAACAATTGACCATGCAGATAAATCAAATCAATAAACTGCAAGACTAGATTACTCAGTCATGTTTAATTTTTTAGTTTTAATAGAATTTACACAATTACATGCTGAGCACTTTATTTTCATATTTTGTTCACCTGCAACAATTTGCAATGAAGTATTCCTTTTTTCTAGCAAGGGGATGTATTTTAAAATGCAGATAAGTTATATTTGAAGTGTCATAAAGAGTTTTACATATGTTGAAAAAAAACCAAAACAAAAATCCCACTGAAATGGGATTATCATCACTATATCTTTTAATTACTTAAAGAAATTAAACATTTAAAAATATCCTAAAATAAGTGTTATATATTTCAGGTCATCCTGCTATGAGAAAAATACAGTTATAGCTGTTTGCCTACCATCGTTCACTGACAAATGAAAACGAGTATGTACAAAGTAAGATGTGAAGCACATCGCGTGTGTGGGTGTGTGTGTGTGGGTGTGTGTGTGGGTGTGTGTGTGGGTGATATACACCCACCTTTTAGAGAGGTAGCTCAATCTTTTTAGTGTGAAACATTAACATTATTTCACAAGTCACAGGCTCATTTTGGAGAGGATTCTCAGTTCTCTACAGCTTTGCTATTGTAGAAGGAATAGAATAAATTTGCTTTTTTTCCAAATTGGAAATTACCTTAGCACAAAGGAGACCCAGAGACTACATACACATCTTTATGGGAATATTCTAGCAATACAAAAGCATTAAAAATGAAGCATGATACCCTTCTAGTTTCATTCACATGCCATTTAAACAGAGACCAGAAGCAGCTGAAATAGATCAGGCCTCAACTATCTTAAACTTGTATCACTTGTACTCTATGATTCTATGATCAAGATTAACATATACACTCAAGTGACGCTGAGGCACCTATATGGGTAGGGATACTATCTTTTACTAGCTATTCACCCAAGGTTTCAAACTACTGAGTTCCTTTCCCGTTTTCCAGTAGCGTAATATCTAACTTACCACCAACCTCTGTGACAAAACATACAACTGAAAGGAGAGCAGATAAGAAGCAGCAACAAGGAAAAGATCTGTTCCTGTGACAAAAGGCTGTTTACCTCCTCAAAAAAAAAAAATAATTTAAAACTCCTCACATTAAACTTGCAGGATGATCCAGGGACACATCTCAATTCATAATCCTTTTTTCCCTCTCTTTAACAGTTGCCATGGGAGACCATAAATTAAATTTGTAGAACCACAAGTGGTCTTCCCAGTCCACACGTTTGACATGAATGTCTGCATGCTTTGGCACACATGATAATATTTATATCTGAGACACAAATTTATACTGACAGTAGTATTTTGTATAGTACTAAACTGCTATATCACATTATCTAATATTCATTTATATTTGTTTTCCATGTTCGTATTACAAAGAACTTGAGCTCCCCCCACAGTTAATTATTACTAATGTTTACTCAGAGCAACATCCTTTTCTAGATCTTCTAAGACATTGGCTGTCAAGTAGATGTTTCTTATTTCTAAAAGATTTTAAGGCAAGTTTTCAAACATGACTGTCCTTTTCAGTGGAAAAGTATCTGGGTTATTACCCAAGCATATATATAAGCCTTTTACACAGGTGATTATAAAAATTCTCTCAAGTTATCTGAATCTAATTAACATTCACATTAGCATACAGCACTGAATTTATTAAACTATGTTCAGAATTCAGAAAGTTATTGCAAAGAAATTACAAGTGGGAACCTACCACTACATCTTAACAATTAGCACTCCAGGCCACAACCCACCCCACCCCAGAAAATACAAACATCTTTAACTCACTGTAGTCATTTGGGCTGGGCTGGCCACTAAAACAAACAATAGATGCTCTCTTTAACCTCTCTCCCCTTCAGAGAAGGAAGAGCATCTCCCTTCAGAGGAGAGGAGAGAAAATGAGAGGAAGAGAGAACTTCTGGGTTGAAAAAGAAACTAAACTAATGAAATATTAATAATAAAATAATAAAAATAAAAATAATAATCTTAATAAGAAAATAATGAAATACATACAATATATACAAAACCAGTATCAAGCTCCCAGGGTGACAATCACGTCACCAGCAGGCACTGGGAAAGTTCCAGACTGGACTCAGCAACGGATGGGAGCTGAACTCAGGAAATGGATTCAGGAACGCACAGACTGGGATCAAAGGCAGGCAGGCAGGCAGGCAGACAGACAGAGTCCTCCTCAGACCCTGGCCACTGAAGAAAGAGAGCTGACCCCTTTGATCCCTCAGCTTTTATATTGAGCATGATGCACATGGGATGGAATACCCTGTTGGTCAGTTTTGGGTCACCTGTCCTGTCTGCTCCTCCCCACAGGTGCGACCCGACCCCTTTATGCTTTTCCATTTCTGACCCTCCAACATGGCACAAAACAAAGTTAGCTGACCTTGGTTGTTATAGCAATGAGTATAAGCAGGAGCCTCTCTCCATACCATTCCTTGGTATTAACTATAAACATCAGACCTTATCTGCTAGAAGCATCCACTGTCTGAAAACTATACTGTTAATTTGAGAGAGTGCAGTTAGTTAGAAGAAGCTTAGCTGAAAAGTAAAATTACTAAAAAGAAAACTGTTTCTGTTTTACCTCAAACCAGGACACCCACAAAGATTCATAAAATGCTTAACAATAATTTGGGGTTTGTCATAATCAACCAGAAGAACAATGCTAAAACAGAATCATTATAAAGCTACTGTTGGTCTTAACGGGATAAATCTAATCTACAAAATTAAAGTCTTGTGTGCACCAATTTATAATCATGGAGTTCAGTGAATAAATTTTTTACTATATTTGAATACCCTAAGATTTAGGGATTAACCTATTTAAAGTCCAACTTAAATTCTAACTTATTTCAGGAAGCAAATATGTTGATATATATCAGTTTCAAGTAATTATACCTATGTAAACCCACTGAAGGCAATGCATTTACAGAAGTATAATTTTAAAGCATTATTTGACACACAACTCCACTAACGAAGCTGTATGCAACTTGATTTACAGAATATTTGTCATAACCATGCACGTGAAACTAAACTGAATTATTTTATCAAGGTGAATGTCATTTTACTAATAAAACCTCTAAGTTCTTTACAGCAAATTTAATGTCTTTGATAACTGATGCTATTTCTATAGGGTCACTTTGAAAACTAAATTACATCTATCTTCTGATTTTTCTTTGGTTTTCATTACAAAATAACATAAGCATGTAGACTTCATGATCATAAAACAGATGAGGGGTTTTTTGTTCTTGCTTAAAATATTTCTCTGCATATATCTCTAACAAACTTTATGATATCTTCTAACAGCATTTCAAAATTAGTGTATTTTACAATGAGATATTTCATCCATTTTTACTGTCCTTCCCAAAACATTTGTTCAAATTTACACCTATATCAGTAATTAGGTGCAGGTAAGATACCTTCAACAGCTTTTTTTGATTCAGACAAATATCAGTCTGTCCCAAAATTCACATAGGGTTACACAGAGTCCCAGCCACATTTAGGCAGGTTGATTAGCCCAGACTCTCAAGTTACTGTGCATCATCTGAGTTTCAATAATTGCACGTATACACTTAGCCCATGAAAAATGCAAACTAATTCAACCTTCCTTAGCCAGCAATGAAACAGGGTTAAATTAAATCAAGTTATGTGCAATTGCCACAGGCTAAATACATACAATTGAACATTCACTGTAGCTGAGCATGCAATAACTTCAAATTGCCAGGACTTAACAAGTTATGTTGAATCTTCAGAAGTCTATCTACAGAGCTTTTTATAAGACTTCATTGGCTAATTATTTATCAAGATGTGATTAAGAATTTGCTTAATCCCATGACATCATATGTCTACTTTGAGCCTAGAAAAAGGATTTTTCTAGGCTCACACAAACATTTATAGAAAAAAAAGAAAGAATTCCTATTCTGAAGTCTACTAATTCAATATAATTATTTAACATGTCACTAAATTAAATAAGTAGCTTTCATTATTCTTCCTCCAGGTTGCAGGCTAAGATTAGAGTGTGAAGTGAAAACTGAGAATGTTTACCTTGCAGCACTATGATGGCTTGTTCATGTAATGATATTTAGAGAATTACAGACAAAACAGTTTTTTAAACTATACCATTTTTATTGCAATTCCTAAAATATTTTAATTATATCTTCCCCAGTAAAAATAAATGATCTATTTCTGTAAATAACATGACTAAACTTTACATCATGCTAGATGGAACCAGAGGGAATTTACAGTAAGTAAATATGCAGAGCCATAACTCTAAATAATATTTTATAATAGTGACCTCGGAGTGCACAGTGCGTTCCTACAACTCTCTAAGCCATTATTCACCTAAATTATCACCAGGAAAGTTCACCTACAGCTTTGCTTCAGTGTATGCCAGAACTGCCACTATTTTTGCAGAACCAAGCAGCTCAACATCTGTTTTACACCTAAACCTGGGCAAGATCCTCAGAGTAGGAAAGTCCAGTCACACACACATGCTTTGAGCATGCTTAACACACAAAACTGAGTACTTTTCACTGCATACTAGCCACTGCCTCCATCCCTTCACTCAAAATCTTGGCAGGACAGAGGAAGGGCACTTGCTCAGGATATCAGACACCCACATTCTAACATCCTCCTCAGTAGCAGGAGGTTCAAGCATGCATTTGTTACTATCCATTAGAGTCTTTGATTGTCTAAGATTTTATAGGGTAGCAAGCATTCCCTTCTCCTCTTGTTCAAGGAGTACTACATCACAGTACAAAGATAATTAATTAGAATAGGGAAAAAGCCTGAAAAAGAGAATATGATTATCAAATAAATTGCTTTAAACTCTCTTTCAGGAAGTAAAATTATCTTCAATGTTTTCTATTGACTAACCAATATGGATCCTTTGTTCAGCACCACAGGAGTTATGAATTCCATTTTGCATGCTCACACATCTCAAACTTGTGATTGACATTCAGGGGCTGACCTGTTCAACAGCAGTATCACAACAACGAAGTCCCTTTTTGATCTCACTCCGATTCCTTTTTATGATACAGAAATCAAGATTACAATTTTTATTTACTGCACTATGACAGCTGTTTTACAAGACAATGCTTAAAAAGATATATTAAATGCATTTCCATATGTTAAAATTCATATAATTAAAAATTATGTTGAAGATCCGACTTTTTAAAAACAGAACATTCAACACAGAAAAGTTGATATCAACAAATACTCAAACATTACTATTTCTGTATACCAACTCAAAGCTTTCTAGACTTCTACCAGGAAATCCCACGCCCCTCAGCTGAAAGATCACATTTGCAAAGTCAATCAAAAGTTAATAAAAGCTCCTTGCACTCAAGAACTCCAACACAGTCTTTGGATTATATAATTGCGTAACATTCCCCTCCCACCCCCGGAGCCCAATCTTCATTCAGTTTACAGGAAGGATCTGCTCTGGAAATTAATCAGAGGCTATTCATAAGGCTGTAAAGTCTGTTGTATACATGACTCTCCAACTTTGAGTAAAAATGAAAGAGAAGTATGAAGTGAAAGAGGCTGCAGATCAGATAGCAGGAAACAGAAAAACGCTGCTCTTGTGAATCTGATTCTATTTCTTTTACTAATGGTAAATATTTCTGCGTTCCTTTCTTCCTGCATGCTCCGAAGCCATATTTATAACCAAAATTAACAAAATCTGTTCTAATATTATCACACACATTATGGTACAAAAAAAGTCAAGTTAATTTAAAATTCAGGTCCTACAGTTGCTCCAGTTGGACTTCCAAAGTTATAAAGACCAACTTTTGCATCTCAATTCCCAACCTGTACAATTACATACTGTCCTCAAAAACACTGAGCAAATAAGTATTTGTGAAGTATTCCAGTATTACAATACACCTCACAGAAAAGCCTGTGAGGAAATTAAGAATTCTGTCTCTGGAACAGGGTTTAATGATGTGAAGTGATTACGGTACACACTGAATACCAAAGAGAAATCAAAATATTTAATCATAGAAGACAGGACTGGAAGCAATCTCAAAAGTCTATCCCTTTCCCCAAGGCAGGATCAACAATATCTAAAGCCCATTCTAAGAGACATTAACATAACCTGGGTTGTTTTTTTTTTATTGGGGTGGGGGTGTTTGGTTTTGTTTTTTTAAGGAGACTACATTCATTCGACACAGTCAGTATTGTAGGGAAAATAAAAAAGTGATGACAGGCTTAAAGACTACCACAATGCATTCACACAGATGTCAAATGCAGACCATGCAGGTAATCTGAACTACAGAAAAAGCAAAACAAAACAAAAATAATCAAACAACAAATTCCTGTGTGTGAAATAATGCTTCTTTGCCCAGCCAATCCTCATTTCGTTCTTCTGGCTTCTCAGGCAATTTGTTCTTTTTTCTCCTCTCTGGTCTCTCTCAGTACATACTTCCCACCCATTCCCATCCCTAAACTGTTTCCCTTGACTGTACACCTGATTCCAGAGTACCCTTCTGCCTCAGTTTCTTGCTAAGGCTGTTTCACAGCTCTTCTTGTATCTTCACTGAGGACACTTGTATCTGCATCACCAGCTCTTTTATCCAGCCCTCTCAGTTCAGTCATTACTTCCTTAGGAACTCCAAGCTCCTACTCTCCTCCCAATTCCTGCCCTTCAAACTCACATTCACAGAATCACAGAATGATAGGGGTTGGAAGGGAATTCTGGAGATCATCTAGTCCAACCCCCCTGCCAGAGCAGGGTCACCTAGAGCAGGTTGCACAGGAACATGTCCAGGCGGGTTTTGAATGTCTCCAGAGATGGAGACTCCACCACCTCTCTGGGCAGCCTGTTCCAGTGCTCTACCACCCTCAAAGTAAAGAGGTTCCTCCTCATGTTGAGATGGAACTTCCTATATTCAAGTTTCTGCCCATTACCTCTTGTCCTGTCACTGGGCACCACTGAAAGACTGGCCCCATCCTCCTGACACCCACCCTTTAAGTGTTTATAAGCATTGATAAGATCCCCCCTCAGCCATCTTTTTTCCAGACTAAAAAGACCCAAGTCCTTCAGCCTTTCTTCATAAGAGATGTTCTAGTCCCCTGATCATCTTGGTAGCCCTTTGCTGTACCCTCTCCAGCCATTCCTTGTCCTTCTTGAACCAGGGAGCCCAGAACAGGACACAGTACTCCAGATGCAGCCTCACCAAGGCAGAGTAGAGGGGGAGGATGACCTCCCTCGACCTGCTGGCCACACACATTCTCTCCCCATCTGTGTAAGTCTGGTTCCAGTCCACCACTCTTCTCTATGCGTTCACCCTTCCAGCCACCTGCAACCTCAGTTCTTGTCTTTTCCACATTTAAACAAATCAGCACGGTGGATAAGCAGGGAATGGACACCAGAAAACTAAGAGTCTGTACCACATCTCACTGCTTAGAGCCATACTTATTAGGAAAGTCCTGTTGCACATACAGAGTTTTTCAACTTTAATGCCTACAATTAGAGAAGTCAGCTAATTTTTCAGACACTAATAACTTGCCCAATTTTTGGACAGATTTTTGAATGGCAACAAAATGCACATCCCTAATGCAAAAAGTCACTTCACTCAAATTTTAAGTTCCTCTCCCAAAGAATGGGGGTGTTCAAATGACTTGAAGAAAAGGTCAGAAATTATTTTTTTTAAACATTTTTTTTTCTCTAGCATGACCTTTAGGAGCCAGCGAACTATTTTGGCTTTAAGCTTTTAAAGAGTCAGTCAATAAAGGGCAGTCACCCAGCATGGAAGATTTCAGCCCAATTGACTGAAGTTTAGCAGTCAGAAGTAAAATCAGTGCCTTTAAATAGTAAGCGTCAAGAAACTGAGAGGAGTCACTACCAGTCTCACCTATACAAAACAAGCAGGGAGAAACATGCAGTCTTGAAGTTGACTAGCAACTCTGTTAAGCAATGTTTCAATTGCTTATAACCACCAAATTTTAATAGGATACACTAAAGTTTTTCTGTTACAGGTTATGCCTCAACAAGAGTTTTTAAGGAACCTGCCAGGAAGAACCAATCATCACTGATAATGCTAGTAGAAGAAAATTCATTTCCCATTATTAAAAAAAAAAACCAACCAAAAACTAGCATCTACTGTAGTAAAAAGCAATCATTTCTCCTTAGTTTGAACTAGGAATTTAACAGACAAATCATCAGGCAGATTTTCAATTTTCCCTTCAGAAAATGAAACCGAAGTTAAACTGATTTTAGATCCCCACAAAGCACTGCCCATGAGTTCTCACCAGTCTTAAGAGTCTTATCAAAATTTTCCCAGCTTTTAAACTGCAGAAAACATGTTCCAGCTTATTTTCTCTACAGCTGTTAAGGTAGTTGCTGTACGCAGCATCCGATGAGGGCGCTCTAAATTTCCCCCCATCATTAATATCCAGAAAGCATATCTGAAGAAGCAGCAACAAATCTGAATGGAAAATAACATACAAGACAGTGTGACAGTCTGTATTAAAACTTAAGACCTGAAAACAAAGTTTCAGAGACAAAGTACTCGTAACCTCATCCTTTCTGAGTACCTGGTCAACACAGAAGAGAGACTGTTAGTGCAACCCCTGTCTCTCATGTTTGAACTATCACAGACATATGTTTACATTTGAGGAACTTGACAAATTACATCATTAAAAAAAAAAAAAGAGAGAGAAAAAAGGTTAGAACTATAAATCCAAGCATTAAAGTATTAAGAAATGTCAGAATTATGGTTGCTTACACCTACAATTCGGTCCCTTATGCATTATAATAGTCATTCATTAAATGATCATATATTGTTTTTGTTATTCACAGGATCCCTGCCTCATATATGGCACATGACATATATGTCATGAAACAAATCAGAATTACACAGTAAAAGGAGATGCCTTCTTTAGAACTTTACACTTTTTTTTTTACTAAGGAATTTGAATAAAATGTAGTTAATAAATTCAATCAATTAAAAAAAGTTTCCCATCCAAGAGGTCTTTTGCTGGAAACTTCCAGTTTGTAAAAAACAACTCTTAAAAAGAAAATAATATAGTCTACCTGTTCCATAATATACCTACAGCCTCTGGGTCATGCCTAGAGCATATGATTAGAACATAAAAAGCTATATGGGGGAAGAAAAGCTCAAGAACAACTCTGCCTGATACAGATCAGGCATTTGAACCTGGACTTCCTATTTCCCAAAAGCAGTGTTCTGGCTAGGAACACGCTTACTACACCCCTGAACAGTCTTGCTTTCCTAACCGAGCTGTACAGCAGCCAGACAACAGATTGACATCACAATAAAATGGTCTGACCACTAAGCTGCAGAGGTTTCCATTCAACCAGTTTACATCAACTACAACAATTACCAGTTTAAGAGGCAGTTTCATCCCTAACAGCCAATAACCAATGCTTAGGATATTCTCCAGGGTTGCTAGTTCCTGCTGGAAGTTAACAGAGTAATATTTTGAATCTCTGTCTCCAACCTTGCAGGCAAGCCATTTAATTACTTGTGGGATTTGGGTTGTTATCTAGTAGTTGTCTCTGTTCTTCCTGATAAACTTTAAGAGATTTTTGTTTCTTCACAATATGAAAGATGATTCTTTTTAACTTTTCAGGACAGGAAATCTTGTCCAGTTGGCATTATCAAGACAGCTGAAACTGAATAGATGTTTAAGGCCATCAGCGAAAAACCATTCTATGCTTCTTAGGAATCCACCATGAGAAACAACGAGCCTGATATGTTGAAATGCAGGGCACTCACAACCACAAATAAAGTCAATGAAAACAACATTATGAACTTCCCAAGTGCTGTAAAGTAACTCTAAAAATATCAAGAATAAAGCATGTCAAATTATACAAGACTTATAAGCAGTTTTCAAACTCACTATTTGACTCAGTTTCAGTCTGAATGGAAATTAACATTTTACAAAAAAACTCTAATATTTGTGAAGTGCAAATATGTATTTTGAGATAATCCCTACAAATGAATAGATGAAAATACTTCAGCATTCATAAATTATTTGGATGGTATACGGCAGGTAATAAAGCAGTAGGCTGCACACTAAATGACAAGGAAAAACAAATATATCAACTAGGTTATAACAGCATACCAGTCAGCTACGATTTCCCATGCACTGTATGAGGCATTCAATTGGGACCACAAGGGTAAGGGAGAAATACAGTAATGTAGTTAAATGTCCAACACATGGAGAAGGGGGCTAGATTACGTTTGTTTCTGCAATCTTAGTCTGCTGTTTCCTTATCTGAGTCCCCGACCTTGCAGCCTAGTGTTTTTTAATACTGTTCCTGTAAAATGCATTGCATGTCTACACATACACACTCCTGCAAGAAACAAAGTGCTTCAAATCAAGCCACAGCAATAACCTGAAAAATGAAAATAACTACCCATATAAAGAATTTTGAGATCTCCAATTGGAAAACCACTTAGAACCAACCAATACGCATACTAAAAGCAACAAAAATAAACTTTCCTAGAATTTTTTCCTGACTTAAAGAATTTAACATGAAAAATGTTCTTTAATGTTTATTTTTTTCCAATTATTTGCGTGGATCAAGTAGTCACCTTCAAGTACAGTATCAACTGTGTTCAATTTGACTGGAATTCCTTTTAGTTTCTACATACAGTTCGGACAAAATCCTTTATTCCCTGCCTTTTGCTAGTGAGATTTTCCATAGTGAACAGCAGGTACAGGAAGTGAGACACATAAGTCCCACACAATCTGCTCAAACACAATTTCCTCACTCCTGAGGCACAGCAGATATCAACATAAAGCACTTCTCTCCCACATACTTTGGAGGTCAGGATTAGCTACGAAGAAGTACGCATGTAACACTAATAAAATAAAAACACAAATATAGATGAATTACATTAAAGATTATTAGAACACAAGCCTTTAACAGTTGTCATTTCAAAAGGACTTTTTTTGATTATTAAAAAGGATCATTATTGTACACAGTTATTAGCAATAATACACACATATCACCAATTTCAAGCATTTCCTTGTAGGTATCTCTGGGCAACTGAGTGCTCATTAATGCTGATGATTCAAAATCAGAAGCTAACCCAACCTGTACTACTTCTAATAAAGGCATATGAAAGGCAAGGTTGAAAATAAGTAGTATCACATTGAAATGGACAGTTTTCTCAAGTGTTAAATATTTCTAGTGATATATTTTGCAACACTAAATAGCTGTTCTAACACTGGATGATCCACCACACACGTACCAAACACCAAACTCTAAAGTTATCATGACTCATATTTTTCCAATTAAGTATGCCCATAATTGCTGTCAAAATGTCTACACATTGATATTATATACTCTTCTAGAATAATTTCTAGAAAGCATAAATTTCTGAATTTGAAGACTTAATTTCTTTCCTACGTCTATTCAGAATAGAAGTATATTTTTTCCTTCTAGTTACTAGCAATTGTCCACTAACTTTGCATTTCTTGTGCAATAGTTATGAAGTAAATGTTAATATAAATTTAATATCATGACCTTAACACTTTGTAATATAATACATGCATTAAGAGTACCACACTTGCCACTGAACACACAGAAAATTTCAATAGAAAACTTGTTATACCAATTCCTGGCTCAAATCAATTCACACCTTAACTATTTTTCATCTAGTATCCTTCAAAATATAATTTATTTATATTATAGAAGAATATATACATGAAATATTTAGGATTAAGGCTGTATTACCTTAGTCATCATATAAAGATAACAAAAAAACATAGTCATTTCCTTGGGTTAGAACCATCTATTGCCTTGATTCTACAAGAAGAGTCATATGAACATTCATCTACATGGAGTCTCAAACATGCAATGAGGTTGCATCGGGGTACATGTACTCTTATGTAGAACAGGGATCTGCAAATGGTTTTAGTGGTATAATTTTGCTTCTCTGATCCCGTGCTGTTTCTCCTAAATCAAAGTATAAAAAATGTTTTTTTAAAAAAAAAAAAGTACAAAACCAGCTTTAAAACGATAGCAAAGGCTAAAAAAAAAAAAAAAAGGAAGAAATAAAACCTGCACACAGGAAACATTCAAAATGTACAAGGTAGTCAAAAGCACAAAATAAAAGATAACAAGAAGAAAATATTTTCCTCTTTCAGTTAAAATAATTGTTGCAACTAACACCTCAAGAATAATTAATTTTGTATTTCTATAACATGAATAAAATAACTACATCCTCCTTAAGCAGCTAGCTCTTGTGATAAACAGCAGACCAGTATAATCTCCTAACACTAGGGAAAAAGGAGCATGAAAGTGACAGTCCTGCTTCACACGCACACACTCTTAGATGTGCTAAAAATACAATCAAAAATAAGTCATCTTATAAACATTTCCACATTAAATATTTCTATATGCTAAATATATTTTTCTGAGATAAAGAAATTTACAACTACATAAACTGTGATAATACAACTAACTCAGGATTAACCACATATGCCTCAGAAGAACAAAACAAAACAAAAAAAAACCCTCATTACAAGTTACAAATAGGCAGCATCTTAAGTTTCCCTCTATAAATACTCCTATTTTTCAGACCAGAAAAGTGCATGCTTTCTGATTAAAGAAAAAAAGAGGGGGGAAAAAAAAAAAAGGCGCCGTAAAAACACAATCCTGGCAAGTTTAACAACTACATAACCACAGTAGCTCATTTCCTGCTCTTTTCTGATATATTTAAAGTAAATCTCCTGAAATAAAAAATAAGTCAGAGAAGTTCACTACTATTAGCTTAACAAACTCATTTTTGTTAAAATAAGAGCCGTTTGAAACGGCCGACAAAAGAGACGCTCGAGCTCACGTCGCTTCCTGACGATGAAAACTACCTAAGAGCTACAACTATTTCTGCACAGTTCTTTCTTTCTTGTAAAGCAGAGTTACACTCGGCCTATGCATGCTACGGACCAAAAACAAACAGCAATTCAGCTACACACAGAGACGGGGAGAGTTAGAGACAACTAGCGGCTCCCTCCGCAATTCACAAAGTTTAAAAATAAAAAGCTGCTTTTTCGAAGCGTAAATGATTCTTCTCAGCGTACACAGGCCTGAGGCCCTGTTGCAAACAGCGTCTAACAGGACCAGGCAGCACAAAGACAGGAACGGGAGATTAGTGGGAGGGAGGGAGGCTGGGATTGGGGCTCAGCAGGATCTTCAGGCTTTTTAAAATTCAAACTGCTGCCTGACCAATACAAATCACGGACACACTACTGACTACTACACCGATTTACAGCATTAAAAACACACCTTCTACGTGACAGCTATATTAACTTCACCCTTTTAAACATATATCAGGCACTCAGAGACATGATAGCACAGTTTGTAAGACTCTAAACACAATATACCAGAAAGTTACTTTATTAGATACATTAACCACTTATTATTACAACAGATCTGCCTGAACAACTAAAAAAACCTACTGAAAAAGACAAATTATGTAATGCTGATACTTGTTTGCCATTTACAAATTTCTTTTCTATATGAAAGATGAAAATTGGCATCTTAAAGTTTCCCTCAATTATGTAATTTCTGTAGTATTTTTATTAGTTGACAGGGTGTTTGTTTTAAATCTATTTTTAATAACACTCTCAACTCTACCACACAATAAATCCAAGATTTACTTTACTGTAATTAGCTACCATTTATAAATAAAGACCTGACACTTAATCAACCGTCATTTACAAAGCACATTTGACCTGTTAAAATGACACCTAATTACATATTCAAACATCATGGATGCAAACAGCCGATAACAACCTCAGGATCTTAAAATTATATGGCCCAACAAGACTTTTTAAGCGTTCCTCACTTTTCACTTAATTAAATTTACTCTTGATTCTCAAGTACTTAGGGTAAGAACTCATGTTCACCTTGGCCCCTGAAATGTCATAAACGTAGCACTTTATGCATGACCTCTCTCCCGTTTTCTGTTTGTTAAGAGAATAAAATAGTATTCTGTCTGAATTTAGTACGTATTCCTGTAACATATACAACACATGAACATTGAGATTATGTGGAGTACCTGAAACAATATGCTTGTCTATCTGTATTTCCTGGGTTTGCAGGTGTCCGTGTTGTGTCAATCATCCCACAAGCGCTAGTTTTATGCTATAAATAAGTGATTAACACACTAATATAATGCTATATTATTTAGAGATTAAACCTCTGCACATTATAAAACCATGTGAATTTGAACTTTTGAATGTTCGGAACAGAGTTGGTTAGAAGGAGAAGGTAATAGCAAAGAGAGATGGTATTTTTGTTTCTGGGTATTTACATTGTCTCTTTTCCCCTATTCCTCCACTTATTCTTTCCCCACTTCAGAGGGCTGTCTGTGCTGGGACCTTCCTTCCTTCCTTGCCCTGGTGAAGTTGTAAATATGGCAAAGGATCAGTGCACATCTGCGGCTAATTGTATTGTTTTCTCCTCCTGCTCCTCTCCGAGTTGAGGCCTGTCACTGAGAAGCCGTTTCGCCTTTCTAATCCCCGAGCTAGAGTAAAGGCGCTGGCCGGCGGGCCTCTGGTCTCCACCAGGCCTAGGCCTCCCGGCAGCCTGGGAGGAACCAATCTCCTTCGCCAAACCCAAGCGAGCAGGAAGGAGGGCTGCGAAATAAACGCTTCTGGTTGCCACTTATTCCCCTCTACCCCGGATAACAGCTAATCCTCTCTGCTCCAGGCAGCGCTAGGCCGCCTGGACTGGGAGGCTCGGCCCGATGCTGGAGAGGGCAAGGAGGGGAAGGGGAGACAAGGAGGGGGGGATTACCTGAGCAAATCGGCGTCTGAATCCAACGAGAATCCGAGAGAGGGGGAGAGAAATCCGCCCCCTCCCTCCTCAGAGGAGCTGCTGCCGCCGCTGCTAGGCCGCCACTGCCGCGGAGCAGGAAGGGAAATAATATAACAACAATAATCCGGGCCGGGAGGGGGGCTGACTCCTCTTCCGCCTCCTCCTCAATGCAGCGAACATGTAGAGCCAGTGGGTGAGCGGCCGAGACAAATCCCTTCCCCCTGAGCCTGCTTCGCCGAGCCGAGCCGGTTCGGTTCTGAGACACACGCCGAACCGCAAGGGGTGCTGCCGCTCCCTCCGTATATGCGAGTGCAGGAGGGTGGGGGAGGTAACAGCCTGGGCACAGTGAATCGGTACCGAGCGGGGGGTAGGGGGGGGAAGAAGGGGGGGGGGGGAAGGAGGAGGAGGAGAAGAAGAAAGAAAAGGAAAGGATCGGATCCTGTGTGTGTCTCTCTCTCTCGCTCCCTCAGAACAAAATGCCGACCGGAAGTGCAGCTGCAGGAATGACTCCCTCCACCGGCGCCAAACACCAACAGCCTCCCCTTCCCTCTGCAGCCGCCTTCTCACTCGCTCAACCAGCGTCGCTTCCGCCACCGCTACTGCGCTGTTCCACGCCGATCCCCTCCCAGCTCCACTGCAGCTGGAGCGGCTCCCTTCGCCTTGCCTCGCCTGGCAGCGGCGGGTACAACTGAGTCTCTCCTCTTCTCCACCCCTTCAGCTGCTGCCTGAATTTCCCTTTCTTTTCTCTCCCCTTCTGGTGTGCGGAACAAGACTGGAGTTCACGCTTAGGCCTATGCTGAGAGGAAGGCAGACGATGATTTGTGATGAAGTGACCATTGAAAAAAACCACACGTTTTGGGTTTTTATTTTTGCCTTCCTTAAGGATGGTGGGGAGGAGGACTGCAAAATGCCACCTCGCAGGAGGCAGACTTAAAAAGGCATCTTAAAATGAGCCCACAAAGGTGGCAGTCCTGTCTCGCCCCTTGCCCCAGTGAATGAGATGCGTCAGACCTGGGATACTTGCTGGAGTTACTGTTATTGTTCATGTCCGTCGCTGTGGGTGTAAATAGGCTGCGTTGCAGGAACTGAAACACCCGATGCTGAAAGCATTGCCGGAGCGAGGAATTTCCAGGTGGACGTACTGAACTGGAGTGGCTTTTAAAAACAACCTTTTTGGACGAGCCCAGGGAAAATGCTGATGTTCAGATGAAGGGCCCTTTGCTGGAGGCTGATGCTCACCACCACCACCAGATTTACTGGAAATATTTTAATTGTGGGTTGTGAAGGAGTGTTTGGTGAAAGAGAATGCACTAGTCTGATTTTCTGGTTTTCCTCTGTACAGGTAAAACTGAATAATCCTAGAACAGGATAATAGCGTTTATATCTGAAGAATTAACTATGTCTTTTCCTACTCATGTCATTTTGCTCCTCAGTACTTGGACAAAAATCCTTTGATTTTTAGAGGAAGCCTTCCTTGTCTGTGGACTTCAGGATTCAACCATACAGTTGGACACAGCTAGCTTTAAATACCTTGTGACATAGAAATATACCCTTTCAGCTCTGGATGGATATACAAAATGGATACAAAGGGATAATATCTTACACCAATGCACTTGAATCTTTCCAAGTCTTAGGATTTCCTGAATAATGCTCTGACTTTAATACAGATTTAAAATACCTCTCTCAAGCTATTACAGAACTAATAGATTAGCTTCTAAAGAACTATTACATTTGTAATGTTGTATGAATCAAAGTTCATTTTACAAGTCTATGTGTTTTTGTTTGAAAGTACAGAAATTAAGATAAGGTGATTCAGTACTGGAAATATTGATATATAATGGGTACATGCTCATGTAATGGAGGTAAACTGGGCTCTGAAAGAAATGTATTATATACCTTTGTTCCAATCCTATAATTGTTTATTCATTCACAACTTCAAGTTATCCATTTGAAATAAAGATAAATAATTGGTGTAGTAAATGAAGTATGTTCATAAGTCTTTGTGCTTAATTTAATACAGTGCAACTCTGTAAGTCAAGGGGGAAAATATTTATCCTCTTCTTTTGGTAACAAACTAAAGTTTAATAAACTACCTATTTAGAGTTCACATATACATCTGTATGTGGACATATACACCTATGAATTCAAAGAAAAATGTGATTCTAAAATGACAAAGTTGGACCAGGAATACTACTTCAATCTACTTCTAACTGATTGTTACCAATTCATGTTGATGGAGTCTTTATGTGATTTTAGTAACTTATGTAACTTTTTTTTTTCTGAATTGGTGATTTAGTGTGTAAATAAAATGTAAATACTGAAATTTTGCTTTTCAAATACCAGGTGTTTTCCGTATCAAATATGGTTTAGCCAGTACAAACATCATAGTAAGACACAACGCCTATTTGACTACTTTGTTTCTGTTGGAATTTTTCAGTGAGAATGTCACTGGACCATTTTATGCTTTTAAAATCCCATTCAACTAAAAGAATTTGTAGAAATGGCTATTTTGTCTGAGAACTATGATGTTATTACCTGCACAAGAAAACAACTAATTTAAGTCATTAGTTGTTTTAGAAGGTGATGTTGTAACACACATGAGCAAATCAGGATAATTTTTTTTCATTAAGGAAAATTAAATACTTAAATATGTTTTATTCCATTAGATATTACTGTAATCCACTTTTAAAAAGGAAAGTGCAAATTCTTCAATTGCATTCAGACAAGTGGTTCCTTGTATTCCTTTTGTCTTCAAAGGTCCACTCACAACAATTTATTGCAGAATGAAGGCTCACTATGTTCCTAAAAAATATTTTAGTAGGCATGGGGTTCATCTCATTATGCCTGAAATGCCCAGAAAAAAGGATGAAAACAAGTATTTCAGAATATTTCTGGAAAGCATATCAAAAGATACTTTAAACCTTATTTCTGTTCCAGACCTTAGTCATGGGGTGGAGGTGGTCCTAATCTGTATGGGAGGAGCTATGCAGTCATACAACCATGACTGTGGCACACTAAGGAGCGTACACTGCACTAAACGAAGCTGGTGGCAATGCAAAGGAAGGCAAGGCTCTCTGAATTCCCCTGACAAATCCACACCTATATAGTCCTGAAAATAAACTGCAAGTTTCAGGGTAAAGATTTAGAACCTAATCCTGCTCCCTTTGATGTCAAGGGAGAATGTGTCTTTTGCCCTAAACGAGTGACTGGGTTCACATATTTGCACAGTCAGTTATTCTGAGACTAATTTATTGTTCTTCAAAGAGAACCAATAATTCAGTATTTTTAGCGTAACTTTAAAAGGCAGGAATTAATGATCTTCATGCAGACTACTGTTTTTAAAATGTATTTCTCAAGCAATTTTCACAAAAAAAATGTTGTTGTAGGTACCTCTCTTGCTGCTGTTTACAACTGTGTACTGAGATAAAAAGCTCTCTAGTTATAAAGACAGTATGCATGTGTACACTGTTGGAAATAGTGAAGAGACCTCTTTGCCCTTTTCATTCTGATGTTAACTTCCCTGACAGCTACATGTTGTTATTCAGCTTCATAAATTATGGACAGCATGTAATATTATAGTAAAAACACACCTGACACCAATGTTTTCTTAGAGGTTGCTTCTTGTCATTTGATTTTTTCTATAGAATGAATGAAAAATGTATTGTGCTTTTCCATTTTTGTCGCTTTAAAGGCTGGTATAACATACAGGTACCTGTCATTTTAAGTTGTTAATGGGATGCACAAACATTGTTATATTTACCTGTTAGTAATTTATAGGTAGTATGTATTTCTGAGAAGAATTTTTAAATAAATATGATGTCAGTAAAATATATAAAAAATTAACATTATGATGGTATATATACATATTTTTTTTAAATAACTGAAAGGAACTCAGATCATTATCTGAATGTAATATAGTAATGCAGTCATATAGTTATCATCCTAAATTTAAGTATTCAAATGGTTGGGAATCTGGTGTTAAGGCTGGACTACAACAGCGAATAGGAAGAATGTAATGATGAATGCTGTATGACAAGTAAGATAAAGTTATGTTCTTTTCATTGACTTTAGTTCAAAGGAGCAAATAATAGCATCATGTAATTAATTCACTGGGGAATATTTATCGTGAGAAGCAAGCAACCTAAATATCAGATGAGGCCTTCAGTGGTACAGGTAAAATAAAAAGTTGAGGAAACCTGCGGATTGAGGAGTAAAATAGGTACTTGCTCTAAGTTTACAACTTGATAGTGACTACTGATTTTTTTTTTCTCTGGTAAGCCAGATGGAGGTTTGGGGTTTTTTTCTTATTCTAATTATTTAGCATAATTTATCAACATATGGAATGAAATAATACTATTTAATTTTTTTATTTTTTTTCTAAAAGTGACAAACCTGCACTATCTCTACCATGTTAAGAATGAGTTTCTGTTTGTATGAAGAAGGGATATAAATTCTATGGCAGATATATCTTTTAAAATGTATACTTGTAAAAAACAGCTCTCTACAGAGGAAAAATTATAAAAGACAAAGCTCTAGTATTTTCATTTGACTGTTACAGTCAGTTTTTGAATATGCAAGTGTTCAGCAAGGCACTAGGGATTCTGAATAAAGTTAAAATATAGATCATGTAAAATATGTAATTTAGACTATAAAATATATATAACAATAAAACACATTATATAACAGAAAAAGAGGTCAGTGATAGATTACTCTGATGGACAAGTAGACTGTCCCAGTATTGTTAAATTAGGGCTGTAAGAACAGACCTAATAACAGTTGTTTTTGTAGGGAAGATAAATGATCAGTTATACATTATCATTGAAAGAAATCCGAAATCTGGCCTAAAGATGCTCTTTAGGCTCTTTTATGTGGATTCACTCTTGGTGAACTTCAGAAAGGAAGCAGGTACCACTGCTGCTATAACTTCCTGAACTTCACACAATTTTTTTTTTTCTTTAATCTGAGCCTCATATGTCTTTATCCTCTCAAAAGTCTTGTTTTGGACAGGCACTGGGAAAGCAACTTACTGTCATGTTTTATAATAGAGATATACAACTGCATGTCAGTTACATAATAAATCCTGTGCAATTTCATACAAGAGCTGTAAGGGACACTATGGATTATTTTGAGAGATTAAAATAAAAATATTTGGGCAATTATTTTTTTTTCCACTTTTTAAGTTGTAAAGGTAAATCGATACAGCTTCATGGGCCAGCAAGTTAATGTGGACATTCATCTCCTGGCAAAGGACAGAATTTAAAAATTGGCCTAATGGACTGTTGTATTCAGCACAAGCTGAAAGCCACACTTGTATGGATTAAAGAAATCTGAGAACATCATATCATGCTTAAAATGCCTTGCCACTCCCTTTTTAATGAACTTGCCAGTAAAAAGAAGATTTAAGACAGAGAGATGATTATCTAAATCATGTATGCCAAAAGAGCTTCTTGGGCTTAGGCCTTTAAAAACTGCTTCTTTGAAAGAAAGCAGAACTTTTCCATTCTTCAGATACTGAAGTGTTAACCATCTCAGCCAAAAGATTCAATGGTGTTGTGGAAGGAGCGATGCACTTCAGTCGTAAGAGAGAAGCAGCAATATATTTATTGATACAAAACAACGATTTAACAAAGTTTGATAGTAAATGTGACAGTGTTTTAACAAGATTCAATGTCAAGGTACACTTGGTTATTTACTGCATAGAGGACAGAATCAGACAGAATTGTCAGGGAGACCCTCCCATACACTTGGTACACTTGTTTATTTACTGCAATAGCCCTTGGCTATTGTGTTGTTATCTATCCCCCGAAACTACCTTTGAGCCGGCTGCAGCCATCATGACTAGATGCACCCGTTATGACCACCACGGGTGGTTATCGCTTGGGCAGGGTTATGGGAGATAAAGGTCAGGTTGGGGGTGGGGGGGAAGCACACCATCACACTCCACCCTGTGACTATAGTCAATTCATCTTTTTCTCACGGAGTGGTGGTATGGTCACCTCTTGCCTCTGTGCCATAAATAGTATATTGATAATTTATGCACAGATAGTGAAGTATTGCTATTGGCTATGTATTAGCTTGTATGTTTTGGGTGGTTGGAGTTGGGTTATTTGTTTTATCATGTACCAAACCTTTATATACAATAAGATTATAAGCAATAGACACGTTAATGTTAGAGTTAGTAAAATCACAGCTGGGTGAAGCATGCAATTAAAAACTCCCATTGCTGTTGGTGACCATCCAAGAAGTTTCCTACCAATGGTGTTCTCCATCCTTTTTCACTCTTTCCAAGACACAGTGTATCTCTTCTGTATCATGCTGAACGGTGATTAGAGTTTTGTGTCCATTGTTTCATATGCATTCTAGCAGCTGACACAGGTCATCATGTCATAGTAGTTTCTTCACCAATGTAAGATTCATTCCGATGGGGGTAGGCAATAAATCTTGACTCAATGTATAATTAGATTGTAACAATTAATAAGATGTAAAAGGAGCTGAATAATTGAAGTCACTTCCCATAACTTTAGTAAAGTTACAAACACAAATATTTGAGTGATTACTTGTATCTACAGTAACGTTATCTACTAATATAAAATCAAAAAGGGTTTTCATACAAACACATCCTTTTCCAATATATATAAGTGCAGTTTCAGGATTTTCATTGGGGTGTATTTCAAAATGACAAACATTTTGTTCAGTGTCAAGACAAATGCCTTGCGCTTTGATGGTGTTACTCTCACAGATTAGTCCTTGTTGTTCCCATATAATGCATGCATTAACATCAACAGTTTGCCATTTGTTCTTGTTTCATTGGGCCCACACTCTATGTTCTAATGGATAGAGTATAGTTCCATTGCAATTTATTCCTATTGCAATGATTGGGTATATGGCGTATACCAAAGCATTGTGTATTGTTAGGACAAAAGCTGTAGCCTTATTGTTTATGGGGTCATAAGTAAAATTCACTAAATACCACCAGGATTGGAATTCCCTTTCAAATTCAGTTGCATTATCCCAGATTACCTTTCGAATATCAGTGGGTAAGGAGCCCTCTTCACCTTCTCGTATAATTGCTGCTACCATAGATTGCGTCCACAGCTGAGCTTCGATACAACTAAGAACTAGAGAAACATTGTTTTGGGCTGCACCAAGTGCATCCACAATCAATTGGTGATCCCTCTTATTAATTCTTTCCCGCTGAGGCAATACATCAGATAAGAGCCATTGGCTAGTTCCCAGTGCTAATGGAGAAGATAGCAATGGGTGTTCCAATTTGTTTAAATCACTTGTTGTTGTGCTCAGTTTATTTGCAAGTACCTCAGTGTCCATACTATTTAAGACTCCCAGTCCTGTCCCTATGATACCGGTCACATCCCTCCCTGTTCGTCATGGAGAGGTGAGGGTTCACCCATGTAACCATGGTAACCATCCTGCATAGGACATACTTAGGAATGGTGAACAGGTTGGTTTGATGGTAGAGATATTAATTTGCATCAATAGTTCTACTTCTTTAAGAGACCATGATGGATTAAATAACACTCGTTGTTGGCTGGTATTTTTGATCACATATGGTCCAATTTCAGAAATTTGTGGGGATAGAGTTTTCTTATTCTTTACAAACAGTGCAGATGTTGCTTTATTAGGCTCAGTGATGTCTATTTTAAATTTAAACGATTTTTGCTGAAGCATCCGTAAACCAAATGTTTTCTGTTGGTGTACCCTCAGTGAGGGGTGATGCATCCAGAATGGGTGAAGTTTTAAAAGGTTGTTGTAACGCTAAAGGGTCTGCATTTATGGGCATCTGCAATTCGGAGACCTTAGTGTATCCTTCAGTTAATTGCATATTTTCTGCATTTCCTGTTAGGTAGGTATACCATTTTCTGATAGTGGGTTTTTGTGCAACTCCTTCTGGGGGAGCAGTCCCCTTTAGGATTGCTTCTAGTAAATTAAATGGTCCTGTCCTCTAGTTTGCACACGTTGTCCCTGAAGTATTTTCTCAACTTGTTTAATTGCTCGGACTAAAGACAAAAGTCCCTTTTCCCGTTGAGAGTACCGTTGTTCTGTTTCTTTAAATGCAGTTGAACTAAACAATAAAGGTCTTTTTGGCCCCTTGGGGCCAGTTTGGATCAGGTTACAGCAGAATCATAGAATCATAGAATGCTTTAGGTTGGAAGGGACCTTAAAGATCATCTAGTACCAATCCCCCTGCCATGGGAAGGGACACCTCCCACTAGAACAGGTTCCTCAAAGCCCCATCCAGCCTAGCTTTGAACACTTCCAGGGACGGGGCCTCCACCACTTCTCTGGGAAACCTGTTCCAGTAACTTACCACCCTCATAGTGAAAAATTTCTTCCTAACATCCAATCTAAATCTACACTCTTCCAGTTTGAAGCCATTACCCCTTGTGCTATCACTACATGCCCTTGTAAAAAGTCCCTCCCCATCTTTCCTGTAGGCCCCATTTAAGCATTGGAAGGCTGCTATAAGATCTCCCCGGAGCCTTCTCTTCTCCAGGCTGAACAACCCCAACTCTCTCAGCCTGTCCTCATAGCATAGGTGCTCCAGCCCTCTGATCATCTTCGTGGCCCTCTTCTGGACCAACTCCAACAGGTCAATGTCCTTATGTTGGGGGCTCCAAAGCTGGACGCAGTATTCCAGGTGGGGTCTCATGAGAGCAGAGTAGAGGGGCAGAATCACCTCTCTGGATCTGCTGGCCATGGTTCTTTTGATGCAGCCCAGGATGCGGTTGGCTTTCTGGGCTGCAAGTGCGCATTGCCTGCTCATGTTGAACTTCTCATCCACCAGCACCCCCAAGTCCTTCTCCTCAGGGCTGCTCTCAAGCCATTCTCCGTCCAGCCTGTATTTGTGCCTGGGATTGCCCTGACCCAGGTGCAGGACCTTGCACTTGGCCTGGTTGAACTTCATGACGTTCACACGGGCCCACTTCTCAAGCCTGTCCAGGTCCCTCTGGATGGCATCCCTTCCCTCCAGTGCATCGACCGTGCCACACAGCTTGGTGTCGTCGGCAAACTTGCTGAGGGTGCACTCAGTCCCACTGTCCATGTTGCCAACAAAGATGTTAAATAGCATTGGTCCCAGTACCAACCCCTGAGAACCACCACTCATCACTGCTGACCACCTGGACATCAAGCCATTGACTGCAACTCTTTGAGTGCGGCCATCTAGCCAGTTCCTTATCCACCAAGTGGTCCATCCATCAAATCCGTATCTCTCCAATTTAGAGACCAGGATGTCATGTGGGACCATGTCAAATGCTTTGTACAAATCCAGGTAGATGACGTCGGTTGCTCTCCCCTTATCCACCAACACTGTAATGCTGTCGTAGAAGGCCACCAAATTTGTCAGGCATGACTTGCCCTTAGTGAAGCCATGTTGGCTGTCACTGATCACCTCCTTATTTTCCATGTGCCTTAGCAGAGTTTCCAGGAGGATCTGCTCCACGATCTTGCCGGGCACAGAGGTGAGACTGACCATAGCATGTTCAGTGAGAAACCCCATTCAGCTATAATAGGGTCGCGGGGGTGTATTGGTCCCAGTGACTGGTATGTTTTTAATTCTTCAATTAGAGTTTTTACCGTCTCGTTATGTTCTATTTTCCACTCCCAGGATTTGCCTTTCCGTAAGAGTATAATGGACGGGAAATGATAGAAAATCCAGGCACACGCTTCCTCCAGTATCCTAAAGTTCCCATTAATTGTTGGAACTCCTTCCTTGATTGGGGCATTTGCAGCTCTTCGATTTTCCTTAAGGTATCTGGAGGAATCACAGCACTGCCCTCTGTCCAACAAGTGCCTAAAAATTTTACTTCTTTACTTGGTCCCATTTTCCATGTGGAATCTCAATTTCTGCTTTATTTAGTGCTTGCCATACTGCTGCTGACGCTTTCCCCACTGTCTCAGGGGAAGTTCCTCTAATCATAATATCATCTATATATTGGTACAGTTTCACACCTTGAGGGAGTGAGACTGTCTGTAAAAGTTCAGCAAGTGCAGCATGAGCAATTGTGGGTGAATGTTTATACCCCTGTGGGAGTCTGTTAAAGGTATGTTGTATTCCCTCCCAAGTGAAAGCAAACTTCTCTTTAACCTCCTCCTTCAAGGGAACCATAAAGAACATATATTTTACATCTAGTGCCGCCATCCATGGGTGTGCAGCTGCTTGCAGAGTAGCTGTTAAGTTTGCAATGTTTGGTACAGCAGCTATTAGTGGGGGTGTATTCTGAACCGGCCAGACAGGCAAGTTATATGGGGAGTGGGTTCTAGAGATAATTTGTCATTTCTCCAAATCAGCTATGACTTCAGAAACGCCCTTTCGTGCCTCAGCAGAAATCGGATATTGCGGTACATTAGTGATCTTTGAATCAGGGAGTGCAGGGACTGCGCGAAGCACATGCACTGCAGCCCCCAAGTGCATCCACAATCAATTGGTGATCCCTCTTATTAATTCTTTCCCACTGAGGCTCTTGGGCTGTTCACTATTTATAGGGGTAAGATGATTGACTTTTACAGTCATATTTGCATATTGACCACAGTACCAGTATTGTTTTTAGGTGGGCACATTGCTCAAGTTAGCCCTTGGCTATTGTGGTGTTATCTGTCTCCCCGAAACCACCCATTATGACCACCATGGGTGGTTATCGCTTGGGCAGGGTTATGGGAGATAAAGGTCAGGTTGAGGGAGGGGGGGGAGCACACCGTCACAAATGGCTACATATAAACTAATAGGTTAAACATGCCTGGGACTATTCTCTGGCATTGAGGCTGGTAGCCATACAATGACAGGATAGTCACATACATCTACTGCCCATTGAGAGTGGTTCCTGACTCACACTAACTCCCAAACTGTGCCCAGGAATTGTTTGGGAAAGTACTAGCTGGCATGCTTTTAGCTGGTGCCAAGGTCTGTTCAAACATTTAATACACAATTTTTAGACAAATTATTTCCAGTGCCTGTGAATGTTTTGTGGTGGTTTCATTTACATTGCATTTTATAGAAATACCTAATGCAGTCTCCTTGGAGCCAAAAGGAAGGAAAGTAAGAGGGAAATGTTGTCCCCCACCAAGAGATAAATCACGTTCATATTTCCAATTAATTCTTTATTGAAGCAATTAATCACCTTTTTTTTTTTATCCAGAAACCTGACATAAGAAAGTTGATTGGAATTTGTCTATCAAGTTAGATATTTGTTCATGTGAAGACATTTTAGAAAGTCCTATATGGTGGCTAAAACAGCCTTCTAACCTGCAGCAGATGCCCCTCTTTTTTTTAGACATCCTGTGGCCCTTATGAAAGGATGTTACAGTGAGAACAGGAAACACACATTGTACAATAAAATGAAATAAACACAAGTAACTTTTGCACTCCTTTAAATTACAGCTGTTAACATCAATTTGTAATGAAAATAACTTCTAAAATGTAATTTATTGATTTTAAGATAAAAATGGAAAAGGAATAAGGCTAAATAAAACATCATTGGGTATTTTCTGAATGCTGAGTATTCCTCTTATAACTTCTTTTAAAAAAAAATTTCCATTTTGTAGCCGGACACATATTGGCAACTTGCTTCGCAGTGTGGTCATAGGGACAAACATCAGTCCATCTGCTTTGTCAGCACTTCAGAAGATGTGTGGGTACTCCATTAGTGAGCCAGAAACCAGTATTAACTTGTCACAGATTTAATTTCTCACAGACTTGCAATACCATGCATTCTGATGCACAAAGCTTTTTTTTATTATTTTAACTTTTGATGGGGACAATAAGTGGTCCATAAAGTTGAATTGTTGACTTGGAAAAGCTGCCTGGGCTTTTACAATGCAATCAATGCAATTAAATACAGATAAATGTCTCCACCTATGTCATCAAACCAGGACAGCCTAGGTGGTGCAACTCAGTTACAGTAGAAAAAAAAAAAAAAGACTGATATAAGAATATACCTTTTAGTAATGGTTAGCATGGAATTTTCAAATAGCCATATGTAGGGCGCAAGAAGATTTTGTTACGGTAACCCAGGATAGTTAGTCTCCCCCATCTGATTATGTAGAGTCCCAAGCACATCTTATCTTGTTGTTACAGTAACCTGGGATAGTTATCTTCTTCCCATCCGAGTATGTAGAGTCCCAAGCACATCTTATCTCGTTGTCATGGTAACCCAGGATAGTTCACTTTCCACCCTTCCACATCTGCACAGGCGCCAACGAGGGTGGCCAGCTGCGGATCTCGGAATTCAAACACCACTTGCATCACCATCATCATCAGCTAGTTCGATAATGAGCAAAATAAAAGGCACTGCATATGTACGATATGTTAATCAGCATAAATTTTATTATCCACCCCTGCAGTGCTTTCCTTTAAGCTTCACTTCCTAGTAGGGCTCTACTGTGTCAGGTCCCTATTTGATTAGCGACAGTGTCCTGGGGCTCCCACTGTGGTAATGCTATGCTTTTGTTAAAGCCAGAGCTTTCAGTAGCTGAGTATGGTGCCTCGTCCTTGGGGAACGTGCACCTACTTTTCGCTTGTAACATCATAACTTAAAAATCAAGTAAAAATGATCTATTTATGAAAAATGTCATTTTCTGTATCATGATGTATTTAAATTCTAGTTTTTGATGTTTAAATTTCTCTATTTGTTCTCCCACTGTTTTAAAATACCTACATGACTTCCCCCAGGTTTCCTAAACGTAATTCATCTTTGAAGAGAACAGCATAGAAAATCTTGACAGTGCAAGTACTCATATGAAAGATGATATAGTGACTCTCCTAAAGAGGATGTAATATGTATACCTGTGCTTTTGCCAGTATGTTTTCCATGCAGAATTCAATGTATTCATTCATTCATGCAGAGTTCAACCCATGGCAGGGGGGTTGGAACTAGATGATCTTTAAGGTCCCTTCCAACCCAAACCATTCTATGATTCTATGATTCTATTAAGATGACCTGTTATCCATAATATGGTTGTTAGAACATATTACAGCTAGTTATCATAGACAGTGCTCTTTAAAATCACTGTAAGTAGTTAAACTTTCTGGAACAAGAACAGCCTCCATGAGAACACGCGTACATGTTCTTGGCACAGGAGTTGGCAGGGCTCATCAAAAGGGCTTTAAATTACATTTAAAAGGGCTTTAAACTAGATTTGAAGGGGGAAGGGGATGAAACCAGGCTCTTCAGAGGTAAGCCTGGGGGTGGTGTGCCAATGTCTGTGGGACAGGGTGCTAGTGAGGTCCCTTGGTCTGCTGACTCAGTGAAGGCAGGGGATGGAGATTCACACAGTAGCAGAGATGTGAGGGTCATTGATGGGTTAGAAACTACAGCCGCACCTGGGAATGGTCAGGTAGGAATTAGGGCTTCTCCCAGCAAAAAGGTGATGGGATCAATAGCCTAACTGAAGTGCTTCTACACTAATGCAGGCAGCATGGGCATCAAACAGGAGGAGCTGGAAGCCATTGTGCAGCATGAAAACTATGATGTAGTCGCCATCATGGAAATGTGGTGGGATGGCTCGCACAACTGGAGTGCTGCAATGGATGGTTATAAACTCTTCAGAAGGGACAGGCAAGGAAGGAGAGGAGGTGGGGTGGCCCTGTATGTTAGGGAGTGTTCTGAATGTCAAGAACTTAATGATGGTGACAATAGAGTTGAGTGTTTATGGGTAAGAATCAGGGGGAAGGCCAACAAGGCAGATATCATGGTGGGAGTCTGTTATAGACCACCCAACCAGGATGGAGAGATGGATTAAATATTCTACAAGCAGCTGGGGGAAGTCTCAAGATTGCTAGCCCTTGTCCTCATGGGGGACTTCAACTTCCCAGATATCTGCTGGAAATAAAATGCAGCTGAGAGGGAACAGTCTAGGAGGTTCCTGGAGTGTGTTGAGGATAACTTCCTGACACAGCTGGTGAGGGAGCCAACACAGCTGGTGAAGGTGCCCTGCTGGATCTGTTGTTTGTAACCAGAGAAAGACTTGGGGATGTGACAATTGGAGGCCGTCTTGGGCATAGCGATCATGAAATGATAGAGTTTTTGATTCTTGGAGAAGCAAGGAGGGGGGTCAGCAGAACTGCCACC
Source organism: Fratercula arctica (assembly GCA_947846985.1). NCBI lineage: Eukaryota > Metazoa > Chordata > Aves > Charadriiformes > Alcidae > Fratercula > Fratercula arctica. Next base: position 23,022,555 of record CANTUZ010000025.1, on the reverse strand, counting down.
TTGGACTTGCAGCGGGCGGACTTTGGTCTTTTCAGGAGCCTGCTTGACAGAGTCACTTGGGAGGCAGTCCTGAAGGGTAAAGAAGTCCAGGAATGTTTTTCAAGAAGGAAGTCGTAAAGGTGCAGGAGCAGGCCATCCCCATGTGCTGAAAAACGAGCTGTCGGGGAAAAAGGCTGGCCTGGCTGAACAGAGAGATATGGTTGCAACTCAGGGAAAAAAGGAGAGTTTATGGCCTTTGGAAGAAGGGGAAGTCCATTCATGAAGATTACAAAGATGTTGTGAGGCTATTGTCCCGGTTTGAGGTAAAACAGAACCAATTTTCTGTTTTGTAATTTTACTTTTTAGCTGGGCCTCTTCTAACTGACTAAACTCTGAAATTAACAGCATATTGTTCAGAAACTGTTCCCTCTCAGAGCGATAAGACCTGATTATACCAAGGAATGGTATGCACAGAGGCTCTTGCTTATACTTATTGCTATAACAACCAAGGTCAGCTAATTTCATTATTTGCCCCATTAGAGGGTCAGAAGCGGAGAAGCATAGAGGGGTCACACCTGTAGGGAGGAGCGGACAGGACAGGTGACCCAAAATTGACCAACAGGCTATTCCATCCCATCTGCATCATGCTCAGTATAAAAGCTAAGGGATCAAAAGGTCAACTCTCTTTCTTCAATGTCCGACGTCTGAGGAGGACCCTGTCTGTTCGTCTGCTTTTGATCCTGATCCGAGCATTCCTGACTCCAGATCCGGAATCCTGCTCCTGTCTGTTGCTGACTCCAGTCTGGGACTTTCCCTGTGCTTGCCAGTGATGTGATCATCATCCTGGGAGCTGGATACGGTTTTGTATATATTGTATACTTTTTTTTTAAATTTTATTCTATTATTATTTAGTATTTCCTTATTTATTATTAATTTCATTAAAGTAGTTCTTTTTCTAAACTCGTAAATCTCCTTATCTCTTCCTCTCCTCTCTGAGGAGAGAGGTGGGGGAGGGCCATTTGTCATTCTGATTGGCCAATCTAGCCAAAAGCACGACAGCTATGTAGGGAGAAAATAGAAGGGCCAAAGCTCAACTAGAACTTAACCTGACTTCCAATGTTAAGGACAATAAAAAAGGTTTCTATAAATACATTAGTAATAAAAGGAGGACTAAGGAGAATCTCCATCCTTTATTAGATGGGGACGGTCACATGGTGACAAGGGATGAGGAAAAGGATGAGGTACTTAATGCCTTCTTTGCCTCAGTCTTTAGTAGAAGGTCCAGTTGTTCCCTGAGTACCCAGCCCCCTGAGCTAGAAGACAAGGATGGGGAGCAGAATGAAGATCCCATAATCCAAGGTGAGGGACCTGTTACAGCACCTAGACATACACAGGTCTATGGGGCCGGATGGGATCCACTCGAGGGTACTTAGGGAACTGGCAGAAGTGCTCACCAAGCCACTTTCCATCATTTATCATCAATTCTGGCTACCCAGGGAGGTCCCAGTAGACTGGAGGCTAGTAAATGTGACGCCCATCCACAAGAAGGGCCGGAAGGAGGATCCGGGGAACTACAGGCCTGTCAGTCTGACCTCAGTGCCTGGGAAGGTTATAGAACAGATCATCCTGAGTGCCATTATGCGGCACATGAAGGACAACCAGGTGATCAGGCCCAGTCAGCATGGGTTCATGAAAGGCAGGTCCTGCTTGACAAACCTGATCTCCTTCTATGACAAGGTGACCTGCTTGGTGGATGAGGGAAAGGCTGTGGATGTTGTTTACCTGGACTTTAGTAAAGCCTTTGACATGGTTTCCCACAGTATTCTCCTGGAAAAACTGGCTACTCATGTCTTGGATGGATGTATGCTTTGCTGGGTAAAAAACTGGCTGGCCGGCCGGGCCCAGGGAGTGGTGGTGAATGGAGCTAAATGCATTTGGTGGCCAGTCACGAGTGGTTTTCCCCAGGGCCCAGTACTGGGCCCGGTTCTGTTTACTATCTTTATCAATGACCTGGATGAGGGCATTGAATGCACCCTCAATAAGTTTGCAGATGACACCAAGTTAGGTGGGAGTGTCGACCTGCCTGAGGGTATGTCCTGGGTTGAGCGACACAGGACTAATTTCTCTTCTAATGCTGGGGAAAACTCCACTTTTGGAAGACTCTAGTGTCTGAATTCTTGAAAATATTTACTTTATAGCCAGCTAGGCTATGTGGGATTCAAGGTCTCGGTGTTTTCAAGCCTTGCCAGGTGCAGGGATGAGGAGGAGCGAGGCCTGGGCATTTGACCCAAGCTGGCCAACAGGATTATTTCATACCATAAACGTCACATTCTATATAAATGAGAAAGTTTGCTGCGTAGTCTCTCTCTCCCTTGATGGCGGCAGTCCAGAGAAACTCCTTGCCCCGGTGCCGGACCCCTGAGGCCTTCCCTTCCTCCCGAAGCCATTGCGCTCGCAGCGTCCGACATTTACTGTCCACTGCTGGGCTGCTGGGAATGCACAGCTTCCTACTGATAGAATTGGCTGAGTATAATTCTTGTATATTAGTATCGGGATTAATACTGGTTCTTTAGTATTATTAATGTTTATTATTTAGTCTTATCCTATTAAATCTATTTATATTTCAACCCTTGTGTTTCCTTGCTTTCCCCAATTCCCTTTTCTGGGTGGGGAGGGATCATCGGGTGATAGAATAATTGTCTAAAGGACAATAAATTGTTATGGGTTTTCTCAAACCATAACAAGGTAGGAAGGCTCTGCAGAGGGATCTGAACAGGCTGGATCGATGGGCCAAGGCCAATGGTATGAGGTTCAACAAGGCTAAGTGACGGGTCCTGCACTTGGGTCACAACAACCCCATGCAGCACTACAGGCTTGGGGAGAAGTGGTTGGAGAGCTGCCAGGCAGAAAAGGACCTGGGGGTGTTGGTTGACAGCTGGCTGAATATGAGCCATCAGTGTGCCCAGGTGGTCAAGGCGGCCAACAGCATCCTGGCCTGTATCAAGAATAGTGTGCTTAGTAGGACTAGGGAAGGGACTAGGGAGGAGGACTAGGGAGCGGCTGAGGAAACCGGGGCTGTAGAAAAGGAGGCTGAGGGGAGACTTTATCGCTCTCTACAACTACCTGAAAGGAGGTTGTAGCAAGGTGGGGGTCAGTCTCCTCTCCCTAGTAACAAGCGATAGGACAAGAGGAAATGGCCTCAAGTTGCACCAGGGAGGTTTAGGATGGGTATTGGAAAAAATTTCTTCACAAACATTGGAATAGGCTGCCCAGGGAAGTGATGGAATCGCCATCCCTGGAGGCATTTAAAAGATGGGTAGACGTGGTTCTTAGGGACATGTTTTAGTGGTGGTTTTGGCAGTGTTAGGTTAATGGTTGGACTCGATGATCTCAAAGGTCCCTTCCAACCTAGATGATTCTATGATTCTTTGTCACCACCCAAAACAAATGCACATGTGGGCAGCACATTTTATTGGATATTTTGAGGATAGGCATGTGTGAGAAAAAAAATATAAAATGCCATAGAAACAGATGCAGAGAAGACACAGAAACCCATACACAGTCCTGAGCAATCACTGGGACATAGCTCTAAGAAAAATGGAGGACTTAAGACTTTGAGTGAAATTTGCCCATGGTTTCAGAGGAAAAGAACATATGCTCAATCTTTATAAATAGAGTGCATCAAAATATCTGACGCCATCATATATTTTTTCTGACAGAGACAATCCACTAGCCATTCAAGTCAAAGCAGGTAAGAATACATTTCCAATTTTAAAGACAGTTGCCTTCTAAATAGATCCATAAATTACAGTAACCTGGCAGCATTCAAAATATGAATTTTCCTGACAGGAAAATATAGACGCATGCCCCATAAAAAGCGTTCATCCACTAGATATTTTCCTGAAGTTACTCATTACTTTCATACCTTCCATGGTTCCATTGCTGTTTCCCCTCATTTTCCAGACTTAAGTCAGTCTTGTGTTTACTCCAGGCTACACTAGTGATCACTCTCTTCTGGTCAAAATGCTTGTTTCTCCTGCATTTCCTTGGGCAATGTTTATCTTTCCTCTGCCATTAGACTGTGTTTTCCCTAATGTTTTGGATTGTTTCCTTCTCACTTGCTCCCAAAGATAGAGACAGCATATAGAAGTCCTTACTTGCCTTCTTTTCCTATTTTGACTCTTCTTCATTGGCAAAAATAATCCAAAATGTGAATCTCTACCTGTTTCTCTTAAAAAATCCACTGGCTTAAAAGAGGATCACTCTATAAGCAATGATTTTAATGGTTTTATTTTTTCTCATAATCATGTTTACAGACTAGTCAAACGCCCATAGAGGCAAAAGAAGAATTTACTATGTCTTTGAGTAGAAGATGAATGTAAAATTTGCTTTGGTGGGTATGCCATTTCAATACTATAGAAAAGGTATTTGTGTTGAGTAACATTTGGATAAAAAAGTCAGTTAAATAAGGGATAATCTGTTGGTAAAGAGATTAATTGTAAATCCCATGCTATAAAATTTATATTTAAAGTATAGTATAGCATTAAAAGTACTTATATGAAAATACTGTTTCAGAAAAATATATATATGTGCATACTTGAAAATATGATCTGTACATTTTCATTTTTTTCACACCTAGACTATAGAGTGCAAATGTTTTATTTCTTTTTTATTTAAAATGCAAATGTGCTGTGTTTATGATTATCTGTGAAGAGCTTAGCATATTACTTATACTATGAAAACTTGGATGTTTCCACGTAATCTTCAGAAGTACTGAAGCTGATCATCCAGTCAAGGGGCATGTAGTCTAGGGCAAGTAGAGTTGTACAGGCTATGTATTTTGATGTTAACCTCATCTGAGTTTTCCTTAAGAATGTAGTTTCATGAAAAATTGGTCATCTAAACAAGTACTAATACAAGTTTGGGGATTTTGTTTGGTTTTTAGAATCTAAATTAATAAAGGTAAATGCAGCTTTTTCTTGAATTTTAAATGCAAAGCATCAGGTTTTATTTTACAGTTAGTCACATGATATTCTTATGGTCCCTTTATTTTCTAAATCTTCTCATTAATGCCAGCTAGAGCTTGAAAAGAGGAAAATGCTTAATATTCCTATATTGTTGATGATTAACTCAAATATATAACATGGCCTATGGGGGAAGGACTGTCACATACATATAGCCTGTGAGGCTTTGTTTCATTATCATGAACATTGTACTCTGATGACCTTCATAGTGTTATGAAGTTAGTATAAAACTGCATAACTGTTGAACATTCACAATCTATCAAACTGATTATCCTTAGCAGTTACTTACATCTTTTTTCTCCTTCTCACTCCTTTAATAATCTTCCCTCCCAACAATAAAAACAAATGCGTATATTCAAATGAAGGTTTTTCATACCAGGCCTCGTAACAGCTTTATCCTCTTATAAAAGCAGTTCAGAGATGTCTATATGAGACTTCTTTATGGCTGGTGCTCTTCACGTGTAATAAATATAATTTGTCCAGTTCCCCAAACTTTAATTCAAAATGCTATATACTGATGCCAAAATGCCTGAAATAGAAAATTTCACATGTAATTTCAGGTAAGTTATAGAACAGTAATAATCAGGCTATAGAAATACAACTACATGTTTCGGTAGCTGTAGAATAATAGCTAATTATTGCCTTTAGGAATGTTTTCTTTTCATCTGCAAAAATTTAAAGGACAAATTCTTACAACTGTGTATGTGCCAAGCAAAAAGTTACAGTACTATTAATCTAATAGGTTTCCTCCAGCATACACACTTCCCTTTGACTGCAAAAACATACTGCAACTTTTTCTTAATTAAATGCTATTTTTGGTTGTGTTAATGTAGAGCTCAAGAAAGGTTCTGGATTGCTAGCTTAGTGCACTGAAGTTCTTATTTATTTACAAAAAAAAGCCCCAAATAGTGCAGGAACAATTATTAATGCAAACTTCCTGGTGCTGTTTCACTGGTGTGCCCCAGAGGGACCACCATTGTTATAATGTAGTTCAATCTCTTACTTCTTTCTCTTTAGTACGTGGATTCTCCATATATATCATGTTACCACAGTATTACTGCTTATACTACTCAGCTGGTACTTAGGAGTAATTGGGCAGACAAGAAATGTTCTTATTAATCATACAGAAGAAAATATCACATTAAAAAAAATTAATTTGGCTTCCCAAAGATGATACCACTCCTATTCACCTCATTTTATGCTCCTAATTTGTTTATTCTGTGTGGTTTTGGTTTACTTTTAAGTTTCAGAGTTTCTCAGAGGAAGTGGGCTTGGCATTTTATAGTTGCCTGGGAAGCACTGCACATGCTTATGATTCTACAGAAATATTTTTAGTATGATGGAAAGCTCTCATGTTTATCACTAATAGCTGCTCTTACACCAGCTACTTCATGAACATTTTAAGTGCCCTCAGTTTTCTTCTGTCTAGGCGCAGATCAAAGAACTCAGTTCCTCACTTCGATAAATTTTTATTATGGGCCTCTAAATCAAAGACACCACAGTACAATCACTTAATAGCAAAAAGTATTTTTTGTATACACTGACAATTTAAATCAATCTTAAAGAACACAATCAATATATCTGAAATACTCCAAAACATTAGTGTAATTGTTACCAAAGACAGGCCTCTGCTTTGTTTATAACCATATGCTAACTAAAATGTTGTTTGTTTCCTACTGACCTTCTTACTCTGTGAGAAAATAGTTAGTCACTGAGCTGATGTTACAGATAGTGATAATGAGGAGACAGCCAGAAGTAGCTAATCACCAAAGATGGGAAAACAAGAAGTAGTTAATCACTTCAAGGTTCTTTTATGCATCAAGTATGTACTCCTATACCAATTAGGATAGAGTTGTGGCTACTTCAAGGAACCTCCTTATCATCCTCAAGAAGCTGGCAAACTTACAGTAAACTTTTACTGTCCTGAGATGACTCAATACCTTAAAAGGATAATGTGAGGAAGGGTCTCCTTGCCCAAATGACCACCGAGACACTCACGCCTGCGCATGTGTTTTGCTGATGCAGCAAAATTTAATATGCATGTGCAAAAAGGCTATTCAGTCATCCTAATGAACATGTAAGCCTAGGTGGAGTTATGTATTAGGTAGGCGGAATTGTGAGATTTTTTTGTGTATAAATAATGGGTGAATATCCCCGGTAAGATGTGCTAGATTTGTGGGTTTTCCCCCTAGCACCCGATGTCGAATAAAGCAATATCTCCTCTCTAAACTACTTTTGGTTTCGAGAGCTTTTATTTCAGGTAACATAGTCAGATATCTGGAGAAGCACTCAATGCCCGGACATGTTCCTGAGAACTGCCTGTGGTGGGTCTCAGCCACTCAGCCCCCGGTTCTTAAACACTTTTTATGAAATCTGGTCAAGTTACTTGCATTTATGCTCAGGACTCCTGTTAGCCAAGCCTATTTGTTACGCCTCTTCTACTGAGCGAATTTTGGCTCAGTACGTCAGATTATATTATTTGCACTAAAGAAAGGCGCGGGACTCCTGACTTGAGCGGCACCCCAGGCTGCCGCCGCGGTGGCCGCTGCCCGCGCTTTTGTTACTCCAAACCCTATCTTCCATCACTGCTCCCGTGCCCTCCCTTTCTTCTCTCCTCCCAGTCCCGTTCAGGTAAGTGAGGCCTGTTATGAGTAGCCACAGCGCCAGTGAGGAGGGAAACTTTGGTGATGCTGGAAGGAAAAATAAAAGTGGATCTAAAAGCTCCTAAAACGCCCAGCCAGCTCCAAATACACTACCGGAGTGTCGCCTCCCCTCGCCTCCTCCCTCAAATCAGACTGCGACACCAACCCGGATGCTGAGTGGAACTTACCCATGTAGGAGAAAGGAGCCCTCAGGATTTTACCTCAGGTTTACCTCTTTTAATTCATCGATCTCCTCCTCGTGCTTTATAATGACTGTTTATCGCTCTCCTTTTGAAATTTTGTTATTAGCTTTATAGCGAATAATTAATAGTGTGGAAGTAGATTTCCCCCTCCCCGGGTAATGGAACAGTCCGCTGGGTTCCTCGGCGCCGACACTCAACTTTTAACTCCTTTTCTGACAAATTACAGCCTCCCCCTGTAGAAGGTTATTTCTTTCAGGGACTTGGATCATGCCTCAAGCTCTGTCACACTTAAACACCACAGGTCGAGTTGTAAGAACTGTCTCACATAGGCAGCGTGAAATGGGGGAAACGACTACCGACTCTCGAGACGGACTTAAATGCCATCAGGTAAAGTCATCCATCATGTTTTCTTCTTACTAAGTGTTGTGGAGATATGCGTCAATGCTTAAGTATCAATTGGGTAAACTGATTTTTTTTTCTTTCTTTTTTTAAGCTTTGCAGTGGAAAACTTTGTAGACCTTGCGGCATACCTGATGCCCCAGGTCAGCAACCTCCTCATCCCTTGAGGACATACTTTGCCCTCAGTCAGTAGAGAGTGGTTGCTCCTCTCAGGTGGGTTAACTTACCTTTCAGAAACAACTTTTTTTTCTCTTGAGCAATAACCGGGGACATGGAGGTCCTAACCTGCATTTCTCAATTTAAGCACTTAAGTGTATGGTAAGATGTTATGGATTTTGATATATAGTCTTTCCCAATTAGAATTGCAGAGGAATTAAAGAAAATTGTAGTAAATGTACTTACTTTTTAAAATAATGTAATGTTGAGGGGTCATTTAGATAAAGTTTCTGTTTCTTCAACTATTCCACCATTTCTCTATTCCTGCTTCCCCTCAACTTCAAGTAGCAATTCAATCCCTCAAAAAGCTTCAATTATCCTAAATAAAGCATATTAAAAAAAACTATTGACTTCTCAGTTCTCAGCCTCTTCAGTCTCTTGGCTGTGCTGAACTCTAGAAACCTCATTTTCCTTCTTCAGGTTGTCTCCTGGATTCACAGCACTGGATCTCTCTGGAATTTTCCCTGACCTTAATGGCTGCAATTAAATGTAAGAAAGGGAGGCATATAGCTTAAAGTAAACGCAGAAGAAAATTGTTACTTTTACTACAAGTTATTAAGGTTATTAAGCATGTTTTGGTAACAGGGAACACGTGGAAAGAGTTCTGGTAGAAGAACTTCTGCAAGAAGTTCACGTCAGCTGCACTAGTGCAGGAGAGCTTTTTCCAGAAGCCTCATAAGTTCTATGAATGAATGCCTGAATTGCAGCTCCTAGACTGCTTAAGGTCACGCAAGGCGAGTTACTTGTACTGGGGTCTGACAATTCATGAATACTGGTATTATATTTCCTATAACAAACTAGGCATTAGAATATTTAAACTTATTACAGCTGTATAACTTCTTATCTGAAAAGTGTTTTGCACATTTGGTTTATATTTCAACATTAGGCCTAGGTTTCTAATCTAGAAAGCACACATGATGTACAACTGCAACCACAACCCTTAAAAGTAAAAAGAGAAGGAAACCATTTTGCAAAATAACAATAAGTTGCAAGATTTTGTTTAATACAACACATATAAGAAATGTCTGCTTTTTCTAAGAGAACTTGTACAAGTTTAAAAAAAAGGTAAACACACGTACTGTATTCACTCAGTGAATTTTGTTGTTTGGTTCTCTTCAGTCAAGCGTAGAGCTTTCTTTTTCATATGAGGAAACGTTGGGAGCACTAGGAACTTTTGAAGTTCTGGTTGATTCTGTTGACCTCCCAATCTCTTCTCCAGTTAGACTCTAGAAAGGACTTCTTTTCTCTCTGTCCTGATTTAGGGTGGAACAGAACCAACTTTCTGTTCAGTGAGAGAGGCTCTTGCTTATACTTGTTGCTGTGGCAACCAGGGTCAGCTGACTTGGTTGTTTACCCTGTGGAGGGGTCACACCTGTGGGGAGGAGTGGACAGGTCAGGTGACCCAAAACTGACCAATGGAGTATTCCATCCCATCTGCGCCATGCTCAGTATAAAAGCTGAGGAATCAAAGGGTCAGTTCTCTTCTTTTGTGGTTTAGGCTGTGTCTTTGATGCCTCTCTTTTGTCAATGACTGATATCTGAGGGAGGACCCTGTCAGTTTGTCTACCTTTGATCCCTCTGCGTGTGTTCTGGAATCCAGTTCCCATTTGTACCTGAGTCTAGTCTGGAACTTCCACAGTGCCTGCTGGTGACATCTTCCTGGGATCTTGATACAGTTTTGTATATATTGTACCTATTTTATTATTTCCTTTTTATTTTATTATTATTACTTCATTAAAGTATTTTAGTTTTTTTTTTTAAGCTCCTAACTCTCTTTATCTCTCCTTATCTCCTTGGAGTGAGAGGTGGGGGAGAGCATCTGTTGTCTTGTCATTAGTCAATCCATCCCAAACCACGAGACTCACGCTACAGCCTTACAGATCGCTATGATTCTTTGGGGGTGGTTAAAATTCACAGCTTGTTTTTATTCCTTCAGAAATAAACAAGGAGATAATATAAAACCTTTGTTTCTACTCTGGGTGTTCTAAAAGACTGAACCAATAAACCTTTCCTTGTAAAAGGTGCCTTGGCTGATATTTAAGATTGTCCATATCAATGCTTTTTTGCAGTGATTTAAACTGAATGTCCCTCATGGCATCTGTTAGCTTCTGTCTAGTTCTCACATCAATAAATTTACTATTAGGATTATATTCACAAGAAATTTAGGTATGGAAATACATAGTTACGTCAGAAAAAGAACTTTAAACTCTATATAGGCATGTGAAGAGAGAAATTGTACCCTTTAATAGTTTAAAACTAGTTTGGAAACCTGTACACTAAAATACCCTAGCCCCAGTAAAATTTTCTGAATAATTACCATGTCCCTCTAATGTCTCTGAAAATATCAATGAATCTTTTAAATTTTAGCCCTATTTGATATAAAATTTGTCCTGAAATCCATTTTTCCTTTACCACTTTGTTAGTCGTTGGTTTAAAGTTGCAAAAAAGGAAATAATTGTTACAAGTCTTCCTCTATTCTTTGAATTTTTACCCCAAAGACATGTTTTTCCATAGTGTTTTGCCCTTGTTTTAGGGATTGAGCAAAGTATGTCCAGTTGTTTTATTTCCCTAAACTAATTGTGCCAATTTTGTGGATCGTTAATTTATAAGAAACCCATTATTTGTAGCGAATGTTTATTCCCAATAATAGCTAGGGAACAGTTTCTAATTTTTAACCTTCATGCATTTATGGCATTCAAAAATACTCTGATTGCTTCTGTCCAAAATGGTAAAAGGTTAAAAAAGGTGATGTACCCAGAGCCATTGGGCTGGGTTTTTTTGAACATCTCTGCTCTAACATTCAGCTCAGTCTCCTATCTGAGAGTTATCTGATGTCAGGATATAAAGATTCGGATAAAGCAAGTAATGTGAAACCCATCAGTTAGGGCATTGAGTCAAGAACCTGCTTTCATACTCATGAAGTTCAGATACGTTATGTGCATGTCCTGAGTGTATTCCCAAGCGCTGTTCACAGGAGCAGTGTCGAAAGAAAGTAATCACTGACTGCCAGTCCACGGCCACTGCACGGTCTTCCAACACTTCCTGTTTCTTCCCCAGTAGATGGTGATAGAGGAAAAGCTCCAGTTTCCCTATTTGGAGGACAGCAGGTTAATCTCCTGTGGGCTAGCAAAAGCAATACATTCTCGCTCACGCATAGTCTCTTAGATGTAAGTGAACAATTAAAACTACGTTCAAACAAAACTCTTTCCTGTTTTGTAGAAAGCGCAGTCTATGATAAGATTATAAAGAAGAATGAACTTAAGAGAGAGGAGGTATTTGAGTCTAATAAAATAATGTATAAATATGTGTGGTGATAATACATATGTGCAAAACTTATTAGAAGACTTTGGAGGAAGATATATTTTAGAGATTTGACATTCTAAATGGCATCAGTCATAATCTTTTGCCTAACTAAAAAAGAATGGCTTAATTCAGCACATAGCAATCTACCAATCCATGTGGCATGAATGATTGCGTGGAAGGGCCTTAGTTATATCAGAGCGAGCAGTGTGTGGAACTGCTTGTCATACAGGGACTTAGCTATGTAAAGACAGCAGCAGAAACTGGAGCTATGAATATATTTAGAAAGAAAGGTATTTATAACAAAAGGTACATAGTATAAACATTAGGCAACTGGATGTTACAGAGCTGTGGGAAAGTAATGGTACATATGGAAAGTAACTGGTAACAATTCAAAGCTTCGCTCACTTCTTCCAGCTACAGGAGGCATCATGCTCGAAGGCTCTCATCCTGCTGGGGGATTTCAACCACCCCGACATCTGCTGGAAAAGTAACACAGCGAGCTGTAGACGATCCAGGAGGTTCCTAGAGTGCCTTGATGATAACTTCCTAAAACAGGAAATAGACAGCCCTACCTGAGGGGATGTGATACTGGAGCTCATCGGGGATGTCAAGATTGGAGGCAGCCTGGGCTGCAGTGACCACACATTGGTGGAGTTCACAGTCCTGAGGGATACGTGCCAGACAAGGAGCATAGTCAGGACCCTGAATTTTAGGAAAGCAAACCTCTGGCTCTTCAAGGAGTTACTCAACAGGACCCCCTGGGAAACAGTCCTCAGGGACCAGGGGGCAGAACAGAGCTGGCAGATCTTCAAGGATGCTTTCCATAGAGCACAAGAGCTCTTGATCACCAGGTGTGAGAAATCAAGCAAGAAAGGGAGGAGACCAGCATGGCTGAGCTGGGACCTGCTGGTCAAACTAAAAGGCAAGAAGGAACTGCACAGGCAGTTCAAGCAGCATCAGGTATCCTGGGAAGAGTATAGGGATGCTGCCTGGGTATGTAGAGATAAGGTCAGGAAGGCCAAGGCGTAGCTGGAGCTGAACTTGGCAAGGGATGCTAAGAATAACAAGAAGGGCTTCTACAGGTACGTACAACCAGAAAAGGAAGGTTAAAGAAAGTGTACCCTCCCTGATGACTGAGAATGGCAAACTAGTAACAACAGATGAGGAGAAGGCTGAGGTTCTCAACAACTTTTTTTGTCTCGGTCTTCACTACCAACCTCTCTCCTCATGCCTCCTGAGTTGAAGGACCGCAAGATGGGGACCTGCGGGACAAAGTCCCTCCCACTATAAGTGAAGACAAGGTTCGTGAACACCTGAGGAACCTGAACGTATACAAGTCTATGGGACCTGATGAGATGCACCCCAGAGTCCTGAGGGAATTGGCTGATGGAGTTGCCAAGCCACTCTCCATGATATTTGAAAAGTCGTGGCAGTCAGGTGAAGTCCCTGGTGACTGGAAGAAGGGAAGCATTACACCCATTTTTAAAAAGGGGAGAAAGGAGGACCCTGGGAACTACCGCCCTGTCAGCCTCACCTCTGTGCCTGGGAAGATCATGGAACAGATCCTCCTAGAAGCTATGCTAAGGCACATGGAGGACAGGGAGGTGATTCAAGACAGCCAGCACGGCTTCACCAGGGGCAAGTCCTGCCTGACCAACCTAGTGGCTTTCTACAATGGAGTGACTGCATCAGTGGACAAGGGGAGAGCTACAGATATCATCTACCTGGACTTCTGCAAGGCCTTTGACATGGTCCCCCACAACATCCTTCTCTCCAAGTTGGAGAGATATGGATTTCATGGGTGGACTGTTTGGTGGATAAGGAACTGGCTGGACGGTCGCATCCAGAGGGTGGTGGTCAATGGCTCGATGTCCAGATGGAGAGGGGTGACAAGTGGTGTCCCTCAGGGATCCGTACTGGGACCGGTGCTGTTCAACATCCTCATCAATGATTTAGACAGTGGGATCAAGTGCACCCTCAGCAAGTTTGCAGATGACACCAAGTTGAGTGGTGCGGTTGACTGGCCAGAGGGACGGGATGTCATCCAGAGGGACCTGGATGAGCTGGAGAGGTGGGCCTGAGCAAACCTTATGAAGTTCAACAAGGCCAAGTGCAAGGTCCTGCACTTGAGTTGGGACAGTCCTCATCAATACAGGCTGGGGGATGATGTGATAGAGAGCAGCCCTGCAGAAAAGGAATTGGGGGTACTGGTGGATGAAAAGCTGGACATGAGCCAGGAATGTGCACTTGCAGCCCAGAAGGCCAACTGCATCCTGGGCTGCATCAAAAGAACCATGGCCAGCAGATCCAGAGAGGTGATTCTGCCCCTCTACTCTGCTCTCGTGAGACCCCACCTGGAGTACTGCGTCCAGCTCTGGAACCCTCAGCACAAGAAGGACATGGACCTGTTGGAGTGGGTCCAGAGGAGGGCCACGAAGATGATGAGAGGGCTGGAGCACCTCTCCTATGAGGTCAGGCTGAGAGAGTTGGGGTTGTTCAGCCTGGAGAAGAGAAGGCTCTGGGGAGATCTTATAGTGGCCTTCCAGTACCTGAAGGGAGCCTGGTCTAGTGTGAGGTGTCCCTGCCCATGGCAGGGGGGTTGGCACTAGATGATCTTTAAGGTCCCTTCCAACCCGAACCATTCTATGACATCAGTTACTGCAGAATGGTCTTGTCCACCTTCTTACTCTGGGAATATGTCTATTTTTAGCTCATTTTTCTAATGTCCAACTTAGTTCCACAGTCATTTCTGCTTCTAATCCAAACTTTTTCTTCATTTTTACCACGTACTGTCATCTTGCATTTGAGAGAGAACATTTCAAGAGACTGCTAGATACCCCTCATTAAAAAAAACCACCAGGTAAAATTAACATTACACAGTCTCATCACCGAAGTAAATGATTTGTGGAACCACAGTTTTAAACATCAGATTTCCAAATTTGAAACAGATTTAATGTAGCAAAAAAAGTGGAAAAGTAAAGTGTAGAGCAGGTAAGTTAACAAAGTGGTAAAGCAACCGCATTAAAAAAAGTAGTCAGTGTTGAGCAAAAAAGTAATTTTTCCATCTTTTAATTATGTGTGTCACCTGCTGCCAAATTTGGTCTTGTGCCAGGAGCTAGCTGACATTTGAAAATATATTTAGATAATGTAAGAAAGGGTATAGGAGCATTCTGTATATTAAGAATGAGGGAGAATTGGATCTGGGAAGACCACGTGTAATGGAAAATTAAGAGCTGAGATATACCTAGAGTGGTCCAAATGATTTGTGAAACATGATTTCCCTCTAAAAAGCCAAGTTCACACTTCCCCCATACCAGTATTATATTCTTTATTTCCATTTTGAACCAAATTGTGGTGTATGAAGGCACGGACTCCGGCTGTGATGAGCACGAAATTGTTTATTGCTTCTCAGGCCTCGGCTTTTATACCCGAGCTCTAAAACTTTCCATGCACCTGCTAGGCAAGTAAACACATATTTCAGATCACTAACCCAGTCGCCTTATTCAGTTCCCACCAAGATAAGCACGTGAAGCTGTTTTCTTGTTCCATGTTTATATTGGACCAGTTCCTCTTCGTTCCATCCGTATTGATATCTGCGTTCCTGTTTCTGTGTGCTCTGCTCACTGTGTCCTTGGCCGTATGCAGGCCTCTGCTCGTAGATCTGCCACATCTCCCCCTTTTTTGTTTGACACCAGACCATTTAACAAGGTCGCCATTACTTGTGCTTCTACTTGTCACAACACTCTTAGCAGGTTATATATTAAACACAATTAAAAACAGGATCAAAAAAACCCCTGCTAAGGCAATAAATACCCAGATTCCTAAATTTAGCCCAGAAAGCCAGTTTTTTGGATTTACCCACGATAAATCCTTTTGTAATGTTTCAAATGCATTGTGGTTCATTAAGTCTTGAATCTTTAATATTTGAGCTTTTAGTTCATCATGTAAAGGACGAATATTTTGTTGCAATGACATGTCAAAAGCACCTTGGAGGTGGTATTTAACCATTTCCCAGCCATGTAGCGACGTATTCCAGAGGAGAGATGTAACACAAAAGTCCTCGAGAGTTGTACTCCCAATCACAATACAGAGAAAGACGTGTTTTTAATGCATTTTGCTGATCCCCTATCCATATTACTGCTGCTTCTAAAGCTTGTAATCTGGCTAATATTTCTTCATCTATACATTCTTGCGTATCTAATTCTTCAGTTACATTAGATAAAGTTTCTCCTACAATCTTAGCAGTCTGGACAGATTCAGTAAACGCAGCAACGGCTACAGAAGCTAAAGCTAAAATAACAATTGCAGATACTATTGCAAAAATCAGCCATCCTAAAAATCGTTTAGAGCGTTTATACCATACTCACATTAAATTTACACAATAAGATTGATTACATTCTTGTACACTTGCATTTTAAGCCAAAGCAAACACATATGGATGAGAAGTCCAAATCATTACAGAATTTTCTTGCTCAGAACTTCTATTTGTTGTAGCATTATCTATGGTTAGCTTATGAAGACTTCTGTTTACAAATACAAATCCCATTCGCCAGCCCTCAGTATATAACCCAATATACAAAAGAATCTACATGAGACAGAAAAGAGATAAGCATTAAAAACTGAAAGATTAATAAAAATATCCATCCTTAGGTATGCCTGCTTTTACTCATTGATTGGCTCGACTGGTTCCAGGCCTCCCTTTTCCCGTACTGGACTTGGCTGATGAGCCAGCTTAACGAATTTTGCAGGAATCCAGTATGGACCTGAGGACAAAGACACACAAGCATAGCCTCAACCCCATGTTATCAGGGGGACTGGTCCTTCCCAGCGCCCCGATTCAAGGTGCTTCTAATACACCTTCGGTTGTTCAGGCCATTCAACAGTCCATCTGAAATGTCGCTCTACTGCTGTGGATGACAAAGAAGACATGTTTAGAAAATTTAAAACATAAGTTGCTTTATACAATCGCTCTTGAGGTGTCATACCTACGGGATTCCCCCTTTTTTGTTTAGCAAGCATGGTTTTTAAAGTATGATGCATACACTCCACAATTGCTTGCCCAGTTGGGGAATGAGGAATACCAGAGACATGTTTAATACCCCATGTCTGTAAAAAGGCCTGTATTTTAGTGGACACATAAGCTGGTCCGTTATCAGTTTTTACAGATTTCGGTACTCCCATGACTGCAATGCATTGCAACCAATGTCGAATAACATCACGAGCCTTCTCTCCTATATGAGCACTAGCTACAACAAGGTGAGAAAACAAATCAACTGAAACATGTACATAGTGCAAACGTCCAAATTCCATAACGTGCATAACATCGGATTGCCAAAGTTTATCAGGTATAAGCCCTCGCGGGTTAACCCCCGCAAATGATGTCAGAGGAGCCAGCTGCTGACAATCGGCACAAGTTCGTACAATATCATGAGCTTGTTGTTGTGTTAAAGAAAATTGCTTCCTCAATGCCTTCGCATTTCAATGAAAAAAAATCATGCGACATTTTAGCTTGCTGCATAATGTTCGGAGTTGTTACCGACAGTGTGATAATCTGCAACTGTGTTTCCCTCAGTTAAAAGACCAGGTAAACAGCTATGAGAGCATATGTGGACAATAAATTAAGGAAACTGTCTTTTTCTTAAAAGCAACATTAATTGCAGTAAAAGATTAAATAACAATTGGTTCTCTACTTGTTTTAGAAATGCTCCTTCAAGTCTTTGAACAATGCCAGTAACATATTGAGAGTCTGCCACTGTATTTAATGGTTCCTGTTGAAATAAGTCAAAAGCCTTTACTGTATCCCTGAACCATCTACAAACACCGTACGGGCGCCAGCAAGAGGCTTTGGCGCTAGCAGGATGCACGGCTATAAAGGAATTTGTGAAAGTGACTGTAATAGTCTGTGCCGGGACAAAGAATAATTTATTTGCCCAATATAATCTACTAAGGCAATTTGTAGGTTAAGACTTTGTGATAACCAAAGGTCAACGTTGTCCTTTTTGACAGGGACAGGTATGTGGCTTGGATCCATTCCAGAAAGCTGCTGACAGCGCAAACGACCCTGCGAAATCAATCGTGCTAACATTTCAGTCATCATAGTTACTGTTTTTGAAAAGGTATGTGGGAAAAATACCCACTCTAATGCAGTCAGGCTCTTTGCGAGTGCATCATCCCACTGTCCTATCAGGGCATGTTGCGTGGAAAGAGGCAAAGCGGTTTTGGCAGAAGATAAACCGCCTTGCGTTCTAACACTCCTCACCGAGGTGGGAGGCTAGGTGCGGCTAGGTTTAAATTCTGAGTGATGCCCAATTCAGCACTATCAGTCCAATCGCATTTAATATGTATTAAACTATTACGATTTGGATACACTAATAGTGGACTGCACCTTCAGTCTAGTCGTGCTCATGAACTAGCACGGCCACTCTCGAGTCTTTGGTCGCGTACAGTGAGAAACCGAAACGACTAGCTACTTAAACAGTGCAGTTTATTTAAGCAACAGATAGATAGGTTCTTAGGATTGCTGGTGATAAATACACTGTCTGCAAAGCACGTGCAAATGAAAGTATTATTACATAGATCAAACACGCGACAAAGTTATAAACGATACAGCCTGGCTATAAATGTAGGAAAGAGATTCTCTAGAGAAATTTCTAAGTTCCCCAAGGAAACACTCGGTATAATCTAAGTCTTACCCAAAGGCGTCCCTATGGGGGGGAAGAAAGGCTCAGTCCGTCGACTGATCCTGGAAGTCAGTGATGGAGTTCTTTGCGATGGTGTCTTCCCTGAGTATCCCCCCTCTCTTGGGCTATTTTTATACTATTTGTTATCTTCAAGGTGGAGTTTGAGTGACTTTAGTCATACATATTTTTATTATGATTGGTGTAAAATTCTCTCGCTTCACAATTAAAGGTATAGTTTATGAAAAATTCAGGGCGCAGACTCAAGAAGGAGTGGTCCCACCTTGGAGGCGGGTAGCCTTTGGGATGGAGGTGTGTTTTGGTATTATAATGACATTATAATGAGCAAAGTTCACACAAAGGTCAGCATTTCATCAAAATTTGACAAAATGTTGGCTCCGAGTATCAAGCAGGCAGCTAATTGGCAGCTTATCTGTTTCATGGTATCGTCCCGTCCCCGTATCTGCTATACATCATAAGGTAAAGCTGCGGAGTAATTGCATCCCGCCCCGTACCTCATGTAGCTTCACAAGCTCCTTATCAGGGAACCGCGGATGTTGTATTCTTCATGCCAGCTGCAGCTGTTTTCTACCTCAGAAGCCTCTTGATTTAATACTTTTCCTTAATGTGTGAACAATGCTGTACTTTTGTATTTTTAGCCAATTTAGTAATTATTCCACAGGGCGTAAGGTTGAAATTCTTGATATATCACAAACAGTCTGATAGGAAGGTGTTCAATACTGGGGGGGGGGGGGGGCAGACACAGCGCCTTCAGGGCGTCCCCTGTATCTTCAAAGTGCACTCATGTCTAACCCCCTCTCTCCGACCCGAGACAGCCCCCTTATATCCTGCCCCGGATTGAGTGGAAAAGTACAGGCTAGAGTCGCTGCATGCATGGCCAGCGCATGCAGCAAGCCTCACCAGACTCATGATCCAGCTTTGCTAACAGCGACTGTCTGATACGTGACTACATTGTTGTACTCCCTTCTTGTTATTTTCTTCTTTGAAGGTCAGGTTCTCATGGATACACACATAGTTTTTGCAGCAACAGTACTGAGTCCCTTTTCCCCAACATGTATACTGGGTTTGGTTCAACTAGTAATTTTCTGTCGTGTCTCACTCGGACTATCCTCTATTATCCCTTACACATGCCACCCCATGGCCTGTAGTTGGGACACGACGATATTCTACAATAATAATATAATGCTTATTAAACACGGCAAACAGCATACTAAACATAACAGACAAATTCCTTCCACACAGGCAATGAGTATAATTTCCTTCAACCAACCCCACCCCCAAGTCCATCCAGCAAAGAGATTTCACACAGTGGTCTCCACAAGTTGCTGGCTCGGTCGGTGCAGTTCTTGCAACTGGGCATGGATGGATTTGGAGTGGTCACTTAGATTCATACAACACAGTCCTTGAAAATCTCGACAACCGTGTCCGTGAGCTAAAAGCAAAAAATCAATAGCAGCTCTGTTTTGCAGCGTCGCATGTTGAATACTATCTACATCTAGCAATAACTCAGAAATAGCTGTACTAGTAGCATTACTAAACTTATACTTAGCAGCGAGG
Organism: Fratercula arctica; assembly: GCA_947846985.1. Taxonomy (NCBI): domain Eukaryota; kingdom Metazoa; phylum Chordata; class Aves; order Charadriiformes; family Alcidae; genus Fratercula; species Fratercula arctica. Next base: position 23,002,534 of record CANTUZ010000025.1, on the reverse strand, counting down.
GAGTCCTTGTTATCAAGAATCCTTGGCAGCGAAAGAGTCCTTGTTAGCAAGAGCACATGCGGACTCCCTGTTCTTGCTGGTACTGTGCTTTGATCTTCTTCCACAACAGGCCAGGATTCTCAAGCGGCTAGATAAGGTGTCCCTGAGTCCATTACAGACTGATGTCATCTAAGTGTTTTTCTTGCAAGCACCGAGACTGAATAACAATTAGTGTGATATATGTGTTTTCCAGCACCCAGGTGCGAGTCCCTTGAGCGTATTTACAATCCTCCTTGCTGATCTTCCGTTGCTTTCCCATATTCCACCCCCCCGCTCAAGAGACCGCTTCTGCTGGGGTTCATTTAGTCTCACAGGGTATAACACAGAGTAATTTGCAAAGGTGTGCAATAACATATACACATATAGGAAAAAAAAACCCAACCAAAACCATATCTCTATAATACTGCTTGAATCAGGTGTCCTATTTCTCTTTTTCTGCCACTTTCTTGTAGCACGTATGGCATACTTTTGTGCTAAAGCGGCACATTTCCCTTCTAATTGTTCCCTTTTTTTTTTTTCCCCCATCACTTCCGTCTGACATAAAAGTCTGCCTTTGCAACAAGAGTTCACCCTTAAGTTTCTCATTTTCCTACAGAGCATCCTATAGATTTTGGCTCAACTCCTTTTCCTAATCAACCATGATCTTATAGGCAAACAACAAACAACCAGCCATACACCCTGCATGGGTGAGCCATTCCCGAGAGCGTAAGCATGTCGGCTGGTGAAAACTCCCCCAATATTTCAGGACTTCCATTGTTTCTGTGGCCCATCATGGTCTATCTGCCTGGGGCGTGCTCGCCTTACGTCTAAACATTGTGTATATACAAACTTCTTTGCCTGATGGAGTGTCAGCCCTAGTCATGTACGAGAACAGTACCACACTGGGCAGAACATCTGCTCAAGCGGAGTCACCAAACGACACTGCATACAACAACAAACAAACAGTAGCACAGATGCTGATCAGCAGGTATAAGCTGGCGCCCACACACACTTACACAGCAGACATACAAAAACACCACTTCTATCTCAGGGAGACGGCTGGGAAGGGGAGGGGGTGAGGCGGGCAGCGGTGGGAGCGAAGCGGCTCTGGCTCTGTCCTTCTCTGCCGACATTCTGACAATACACTGCAATACCCCGATTCCGGCTGCGCACGCATAAGCGGTTGAGAAGGAGGAACAGACGCGATACCTGCTGCAAATGGAGGAGGGTTAAGAATGACTTTCGTCGCTGTTGCTGTAAAATCTCCTCCGCAGTTGGAGCAGATGCAGCCATAGCTTTAATTGGGGTTAAAGGTGGATATAAATCAGGTTCAGTCTCTGGAGTTATTGGATCGGGATCAAAGGGATCTTCTGGCTCTTCACCTCCTGAATTCTGCTTTTGGTAATGTTCTTCAGGATTGGGAATTTGAGCATATTCAGGCTGAGGGTCTGCAACTGGGGGTGTCATTTCAAAAGACTGAGGTTCCTTTGGGGGAGCTTGTGGTGCCCCTCCAGCAACCCCTTGCAGGGCTTGCTCTGCGGGATGCAGTGTTTGTATGGCAGTGTATACAGTTCGCCAAGTAACTGTTATTCCTTCTGACAAGGACAACTGCAGCAGTTCCTCCCCCACTTTTTGCCAGTGAGCTAAATCATAGGACCCCCCTTCAGGGAACCATGAGCAATAATCACGTATCCATACAAGCAAAGTCACTAGTTTGACAGGGGCCACTTTAAAGCCCTGTTCTGTGAAAGTGCACTGCAGAAGTTCAAGTTGCAATTTCTGTTCTCGAGTAGCTGTTTGTCCCATTTTTAATATCTACTGTGGCTGCTCACCTTTTTCATCCAGTGAACGGTGATGAAAGTAATTGTTTGGAGAGCTCTCGGTATGAATTCCTCCATCCAGCTGTGGGTTACACCACCGGATAATTAGTACTTCATATCTCTCTTCCTTTTAATCCTTGTTCTTTTAACCCGATTTGGGCACCATTTGTGGTGTATGAAGGCACGGACTCCAGCTGTGATGAGCACGAAATTGTTTATTGCTTCTCAAGCCTCAGCTTTTATACCCGAGCTCTAAAACTTTCCATGCACCTGCTAGGCAAGTAAACACATATTTCAGATCACTAACCCAGTCGCCTTATTCAGTTCCCACCAAGATAAGCACGTGAAGCTGTTTTCTTGTTCTGTGTTTATATTGAACCAGTTCCTCTTCGTTCCATCCGTATCGATATCTGCGTTCCTGTTTCTGTGTGCTCTGCTCACTGTGTCCTTGGCCGTATGCAGGCCTCTGCTCGTAGATCTGCCATACGCAGGCCTCTGCTCATAGATCTGCTACACCAAATCACTTATTTACTAGTACTTTTGGGTACCCTTGACATAATTAATTGTTCCATTAAAAAATAAATGGATTGCACTGCAGATAGAGATATCTGTAAAATAACTATGTCATAGCCTCTCTGTGATACTGCTGAACTGGACACTGGAGAAAGGACATCCCTCATTTCAGACACAGTCACTATTGTCTGTTGTACAGTATTACTGTAAAGCTTGGAATTTTCTTCCCAGCAACATTTTGTCTTGGGCAATTTCAAATATCTGGGAGCTACATAATATCAGGTTTCTAGTTAGAAACATTCAGCTTTGTGAATGAGCGCCACATTCATGCTACAGTGATTCACTCATGTTTGATTTTCAACCCTTTTATGTGCCTTCCAGTCCTTTAACATTAGCTTCCCCCCTGTCCTTTCATTGCTTCCTGCTGCCATTGGCACTATCAACATCTCTTCCTTAACTCCTGGGATCTAGCTCTTTCATTCCTTTCATCTCAGCTAATTTCCAGTTTTCTAGGCTGAAGTATGGAATCTGTTTTCTAAACCTCATTCTTGATCATTAAAATATCTAGCAATTTTGTATGAAAGGGAATATACATCTTGTTTATAAGTTACTTGTTAGTACAGTATGCCAGCAATCTTTACTGACAAATATGAAAGTGAGAAAACCACTCCCTCACCCAAAATAGTTTACACTTTAGATAAACAGTCAAGGAAAGAAGGACTAAATGAGAAAGAATGGGAAAGTAGAACAACTGAGCAGTTCAGTTAAATTCTTATGTGCTTGTTCCCTATTTTTTCTTTGTAGGTTTTGTTTGTTTGTTTTGTTGTTTTGGGGTTTTTTTGCTTAGAAGTTTGAAAATGCAGAGTATTTGGTTTTCTCTTACTAGTTTGTGAACATTTCATTGTGAGGGGATCTGACATGTGGGCCTTTAAGGCTATAATCAAGATATTAAAGAGGAAATAAATCCTCTTTTTTCTATTAGAGAATTTATGTAGCAAGAGAGAAGCAAATATATTTAGCAAGCTATTATTTTGATTTTGGAGGACTATAATCTATTGATGTTAGTACCCCAGACAAATCTTATTTCATAGAATCATAGAATGGTTTGGGTTAGAAGGGACCTTAAAGATCATCTAGTTGCAACCCCTCTGCCATGGGCAGGGACACCTCACACTAGACCAGGTTGCTCAAAGCCTCATCCAGCCTATTTCTACAGACTATTAGAGCATTCAGACTTGGGAGGGGAGCAAAAGTTACTTTAGTGTTCACTATGTGATTTTCATTTTCCAAATAAACTTACTCTTTCAAAGAAACTTTTTTAGGATCCATGTACACTCCTAAATGATGTCAGTTTCTGCTGATATAATTTAGAGCAGATGCATTCTGATAATAGAAAGTGTCACAGGAAAGGGTAAAAACAGTTTACAATTGTCTTAAAGCATCATATACAGTCTGTGCTATGCCCCACATGGATAAGACTGCAGATACTAGGTCCGTGGCCAGGACATATCCAAAGATGTTTCTATTTAGGGTAGTTTCCATACCAAGATTTTTATGTAATCACATCAAAATGATGAAAAAAGCTTCTCCCCAGTAAAATCTCGTGGAAGTTTAATGGTGCAAATACTGCCTGCTCTCCTGCAAAGATGAATCATTCAGTGGGCATAGTACAGCCCCAGATGGAGCAAAGAAGTTTAATTTGCATACTGCATGCCTGCACTGATGAACAGCCCTCAGAATTTGGAAGAACAATGATGTGGTGTGCCTTACCCAGGAAAAAGCTTATTTTAAAATGGTATTGTTACATTTTAGTACCTGCTACAGAGAGTGTGATTCCCCTCTAGTCTGATCAACAAAAGAGCTTGTTAAATGATAACATACTGCTTTAATTTCTATTTCACTGACTAAGTGCATATCCTACTAGGGAATCTTATGGACTGAAATGTGTATTTTCAGAGAAATTTCTTGCTCACAATTCTGCAACTGTTTCATTTTCCTAAGTTTCCCTAGGACTCTGACTAACTATGGCTTCAGACATAACAGATGTACTGTACTATTATTACCAAATTCTATTATTTACCTCCTAGAATGTTCATAAATGATTCATTGAACAAAACATAAAAATAAATACATTAAAATTAATGATACATTAAAATAACATTCAAATTAAGTTGCACTTTCTACAAAAGACATTCTAATTTATATTAGTAAGTTAAATATCTTACTAAAACAGTAATTAAAGGAACTCTCAAAAAGAAACAATGGGCTTAAAAGGTTTGCATGTTGGACTGTAAATGATCTTAAGGGAAATTAAATGAAAGTGTGAGGAGTCTTTTGAAATTGTACCAGACAGTCCATTCATTGTAGCTGATATATTTTAGAATTGCAGGTTGTGCATGCTAGTGCACCTAACACAGTCTAACCACTAATGGTCATTCAGCTCAAGAGACTGAGGCCTGCAACATAGACAGAAAGGACATTGGTCCTCAGCATCAATTATTTCACTGTACAAATGGACTCCTATTGCCCTGTGCTACTTGCTAACGCAGACAGCACTTGTTTCATTCTCTGAAGTGTTGGGCTTCTCATGTAATCTTGTGATAAAGATACAAGAGTGAGAGTGAAAACATGTCTTTTTCAGTCCCACTAATTTATAAAAAATATGTAAATTTTTTCTTGCAGTGATGGGCAATTCACTTGATAACTCCATATTTCATAAGAGAGATCTAAATATGTGCTCTTTGTACATAACATACAGTTAAATACAGTTTATCATTGTTTAATCCCTATTGCTTTTTCTGGTTGCTATATTATGAAGGTTTTTGCTAATAAAGTACTTTGGAAATTAAGGTTCTGATCTCTCATATCCCTACTCTCATTCATCTGTGATCATATATTAATGATATTTTTGAAAAATTAAGTCCCCAGAAAGTTCTGTCATTCAGCATCTCCATTGTGTCCGTTTATTTATCCTCTGGACTATAACTTAAATCTGTGGATTCATATTGCCTCCACTTCTGCTGCAGTCCTTATTCATTCCATGACTACTTCCTAATGTCAACCTTGCAGTTCTCCCTTTAAAACAATCCTTTAAAAAAGCCCTTCCTAAATTTTGGGAAACAAACTACTTAGCTACTTGAGGAGACTGGCCATATTAGTTTATTTAATCCTTTTGTAGAGTACTATTTTTTTTAAAACTATATAACAATCCCCTCCCCTAGTCCAATTTTTGTATCCATCTCTTATTTTTATTCCCTCTACTTCTCTGATATTATCTTCTTCTCAGTGATTCTTGCACCTGTGAGAGAGGAGGTGTCACTAGTGACAGTGCTTTATCCCCCAGGAAACTAAACCTTTGGATCTCACTTTAGAGCTGGCTGTCTGTCTTTGGCCTTTCCTTATTGTTTCATAATATTATACATATTATGAATATTACAAAACAGCAAGGAGTGGGTGAAGACTATATTATATTACAAAGCGAAATTCAGTGTTTGGACACATGGAAAGATTACATTATCTGTTGAAAAAATCAGATTTTTTTTTATTGGACAACCACTACCAGCACTGATAATGTCTGATGCAAATGCCTTGGCTAATGAAGCTCTGATATTTCCATTTTCTTGTGTGTTTTTCTTTATCAATAATTCAATTTTACTGTAGATATTATAATTTATAAGGAGATTACTGCAAAGGAATTTTGAAAGAACTTTGTTGTTTGAAAGGATTAATTGTTTTCTACCATGATTTTCTGAGAAATGGATTTCTTCAGGTCCACCTTCTGAAAAGATAAATGTCTTTTTTATTCTTAAAGACAACAACATTTTATTCAATAAAGTATGATTTTTCAAATATAAGCTAAAAGCAGAATCCCTTTCTTCTGTTAATAACTTATTTGTGAAAAGTTCCAAAAGTAAGGGTGGAGTAACATTACTACAAGACTTCACCTAAACATAACAGTTTGAAGTTTCCTGCAGAGTTACTGCTTACTGGTTTTGCTGCAGGTCAGTCCCATTCCTTCCTACACTCCCACACTAGGAAATGCTGTACACAACCATAACAAAACAATGATCCCCATTCTTACAGCAGTTACAGCAGGGTACCTAAGGAGACTGAGGTAATTAAGAATAATGCATGTGAGAGAAACTTTCAGTTAGGGGCTGAGAAAAGCAAAAATTGTTCCTGAATAAGAAAAATAATAATCATGAAACTTACAGGAAGTATGTCCTGGTTTGAGCAACACAAGACTAATTTCTCTCCTAATGCTTGGGAAAACGACACTTTTAGAAGACTCTAGTGTCTGAAAGACAGATAGGAGCAACATCGTGTTCTCAAATCCTGGTCCTCATGGGAGAGTTCAACAACCCTAATATCTGTTGGAGGGACAACACAGCAGGGCACCAGAAATCCAGGAAGTTCTTGGAATGTGTCAATGACAACTTTCTTCTTCAAATGGTAGAGGAGCCAATGAGGAGAGGAGCCATGCTGGACCTTGGCCTTACCAACGAGGAGGGACTGGTGGGGAATGTCAAGCTCAAGGGTAGCCTCGACTGCAGCGATCATGAAATGGTAGAGTTCAAGATCATATCAGCCGTAAAAGGCAGATATCCTTTTAAGGATGATATTGAATGCCACCTGAGTAAATGGACCAGCATAGAGAAAGGTATAAGTACCTGAGAGAAATGGCTGTGAAAGAGGTGATTTATGGTGACTGGGAAGTGAATGTAGATCCTGATGAAATGCCACGTAGATGACCTATGTTGTGAAAGTTTGTACAGAGTGCACCACCAATGTATTCCCATACCTTGTCAGTACTGATTTGGGGAGGAGTTGATGACGATTCACCAACTGTAAATGAAGTGGCTAACAGAATGCGACAGTATGAAGACTGTCTCTCTCGTCCCCTCACTGTAGCAGCTGTGGAAAGATTGAATGATAAAACTGAGAAAACGATTGAGAAAAATGAGAAACTGTCTGATAAAGTGTTTGATAAACTATCTAGGATGGAGGAGAGATCCTATTCTTCCCCTGCGTGGACCCGTGTTGCAGCCATTAGGAGAAGACCCCCTCCTACGAGACCAACTCAGAGGAAACAGAACACACTACGAAATATCCTGTGGTTTTGCCTCTGTGACTATGGAGAGGACATGAGTAAGTCCTCATGAGAGGACATGAGTAAGACCTACCTCGGCCCTACAGGCATGAGTGAGTGAGTTGCAAGGTAACGCAGATAGAAGAACAAATTATTCCAGGAGGACTGCTGCTCCAGTCTGCAGGGGGTGGTTCTCTGGTCCAGGTAGAAACTCATCTGCTAATTATAGACAGAGGTGCCCTGCCTCCAGGCAGGAGGAAGAGAGGGACAACAGAGTTTATTGGACTGTGTGGATTCAATGGCCTGGCACATTAGAGCCACAAAAATATACAGCGCTTGTGGACACTGGTGCACAGTGCACCCTATTGCCATCGAATCATAAAGGGTCAGAATCTGTGACTATTTCTGGTGTGACAGGAGGGTCTCAAGAACTGACGCTACTGGAGGCCGAAGTGAGCCTAACGGAATAAATGGGAGAAGCACCCCATTATCACTGGTCCAGATGCTCCGTGCATCCTTGGCATAGACTTCCTCAAAAGAGGGTATTTCAAAGACCTGAAAGGGTATTGGTGGGCTTTTGGTATAGCAGCTGTAGAGACTGAGGACATGACACAGCTGTCTACCTTACCTGGCCTTTCAGATGACCCTTCTGTGGTGGGACTGCTGAGGGAAAAGCAGGTGCCAATTGCTGCTGCCACAGTGCATCAATGGCAGTATTGCACTAACCAAGACTCCCTGATTCCCATCCAGAACCTGATACGTCGGCTGGAGACCCAAGGAGTGATCAGCAAGACTCGCTCACCCTTTAACAGCCCTATATGGCCAGTGCAAAAGTCTGATGGAGACTGTGGATTAACAGTAGACTATCGTGGCCTGAACGAAGTCACGCCACCACCGAGTGCTGCTGTGCCAGACATGCTAGAACTTCAGTATGAACAAAGGCAGCCAAGTGGTATGCTACAATTGACACTGCCAATGCATTCTTCTCTATTCCATTATCAGCAGAGTGCAGGCCACAGTTTGCTTTCACCTGGAGAGGCATCCAGTACACCTGGAATCGACTGCCCCAGGGGTGGAAACACAGCCCTACTATTTGCCATGGGCTGATCCAGACTGCACTGGAGAAGGGTGGAGCTCCAGAACACCTGCAATACATTGATGACATCATTGTGTGGGGTAATACAGCAGCAGAAGTTTTCAAGAAAGGTAAGACAATAATCAAGATTCTTCTGAAAGCAGGTTTTGCCATAAAAACAGGTAAGGTCAAGGGACCTGCACGAGACATCCAGTTCTTAGGAATTAAATGGCAAGATGGGCGGGCATCGCCAGATCCCAATGGATGTGATTAACAAAATAACATCTATGTCCCCACCTATTAACAAAAAGGAAACACAAGCCTTCTTAGGCATTGTGGGTTTCTGGAGACTGCACATTCCAGGTTACACAAGCCTTCTTAGGCATTGTGGGTTTCTGGAGACTGCACATTCCAGGTTATAGTCAGATTGTGAAACCTCTCTGTGAAGTGACTCGAAAGAAAAATGAGTTTACGCGGGGTCCTGAGCAACAACAGGCCTTTGAGCAAATTAAACAAGAGATTGTGCATGCAGTAGCCCTTGGACCAGTCCAAATAGGGTAGGACATTAAAAATGTGCATCCGGAGAGGAACGAAGCGAGTGCAGGGTCTTAGGACCCATATAACCTTATTGTTAACTCTGTCATTATTATGTTACCCACGTATTAGCATCCTAACGTGAAAGTGTAAATTGTGAGAATAGCAGAGTGATAATACTGTCAGTTTGTTTGTTCTCGTGTTGCTGTAAATTAGTTGTGAATAGTTGTGAATAGTGTCCGAAGTGCGTTTGAATGTGCCCTCCCTGTTTTTGTGTCAGAGTGTATATGGTGTAGTCAAAAACTGCGGGTAACTTTTGGTTGGGACTTTAGTTGTCCTATGTGTAACCTGTGGACAGACTGGGATAGGAGAGGAAGGGCTGCTTATATAGTTTATGTACTTTGTGGATTAAAGAATCAAATCAGGAATCAGTAAAATGGGAGGACAACAAAGTGGTGGTATTTTAAAGAAAAGCCCCCTGGGGTGTATTTTAGCACACTGGAAAGAGATAGGGGGACCGCTGTCCTGGTTCCGGCAGGGACAGGGTTAAGTATTCCATGCCATGTGAGCCGCGCCCACCCTGAGATTAAAAGGAGGGAGGGGGCGAGCAGTTGGGTTCGGAGCGGGCTGGCGCGTCCCGGGGCCGGACCGGCGGGGAGCGGCGGTTCCGTATTCGCGTCTGTATATTTCTCTGTCGGTGTTATTGTTGTTGTTTTCTTGTTCCCTTTGCTGTTCTGTTAAACTGCCTTTGTCTCAACCCAAGAGTTTTGCCTTTTTCTTTTGATCCTTCCCGTACCGGGAAGCGCTGAGCGAGCGACACGTGGTTCTTTGTTGCCATCTGAGGCCAAACCACGACAGTCCTTTTTGGCGCCCAACGTGGGGCTCGAAGGGTTGAGACAACGACAGAATCTAACTAGAGCTTGAAAAAACGACTTTGTTAGGTAAATAGTCACGGCCACTATGTTGCTTAGTTTGTTCTCATGGCTGTGTTATGTAAATTCCTATGTGTTTTATGCACTCCCTGTGATGATATTTGTTACTTCTGGGAGGGGGATGAGGATTATCATTTTGCTGTCCTGTGCAATATCGGCTTATGATATGATAACATCACTTGTTAGACGGTTATTTTGGGGCATTTATGTGGTATTGCTGTCCTGTCCGTACATTGGGCACCGTCTCTCAGAATTCATTAATAATTACACCCAGTCTATGGGGGAAACAGGGGGGGACACTTTCCCCAGCTCTTTTGCCTCCCTTTTCTCCTTTGAGTCAGATATGACAGCTTTTGAGAATTTTGAATATCCTTGGGATGCTCAAACCAGCATGTTCCTAGTGTTATGTTTGCTGAATATGTTCCAGGTCTCGTTTAGGGTTAAACAACTATTTAAGACTACCACCCAGAGATCTGCTCCAAGGCTGGACAGTCAGGGGTGGCATGGCAGGTGGGAGAACATGGGCAGGTACTTAGAGAACTTCTCACCTCCAATGGTCTGGGACTTCACCCCTGAACAATTACAGGACCCTGATAGAATAGTAGAATATCTGAAGGGAAAATGCTGTGGCTATTCTAGAGAGGCACAACTCACCGCACTGTGCTGGGCCCTGGCTAGTGTCTACCAGGCACTGCTCAGTGCTATGCAGCACCCTCAGAAGAAAGAGACAGAGACCAGACCAGCAGGTGCTGCGGCCCCTGCGGCAGGCGCTGCGGTTGCTGTGGCCCCTGTGGCAGGTGCTGCTGCGACGGGCACTGCGGCTGCTGCGACCCCTGCGACGGGCACTGCGGCTGCTGCGACCCCTGCGACGGGCACTGCGGCTGCTGCGACCCCTGCGACGGGCACTGTGGCTACTGCAACCCCGGTGACAGGCACTGCGGCTACTGCAACCCTGGTGACAGACACTGCTGCTGAACCAGGGAACCAACCCGTGCCAGTATCCGTTGCCCCCATACAAAAGAAGTACACAAAGAAATCGGTTCGCATAGTAAGAGATGACGATGAACCAGGGCCATCACAAGGACAGGAGGAAGAGGCAGAACCAGAGGTAATTACCCGATCCCTATCCCTGAGTGAGCTGCGGGATATGCGAAAAGATTTTAGCCGACTTTCAGGCGAGCACATTGTCACCTGGCTGCTTCGGTGTTGGGATAATGGGGCCAGTAGCCTGGAATTAGAGGGTAGGGAAGCCAGGCAGTTGGGATCCTTGTCTAGGGAAGGCGGCATTGACAAGGCAATTGGAAAAAAGACCCAAGCCCTCAGCCTCTGGAAACGACTCCTGTCAGGCGTGAGGGAGAGGTACCCCTTCAGTGAAGATGTTGTATGCCAACCAAGCAAATGGACCACCATGGAAAGAGGTATCCAGTACCTGAGAGAATTAGCCGTGCGGGAGATGATTTATTATGACTTGGACAACACAGACTTGCCCACAGACCCTGATGAGGTGCACTGCACAAGGCCCATGTGGCAGAAGTTTGTATGGAGCGCACCATCGTCATATGCCAACTCACTGGCAGTAATGGAATGGAAAGGTGAAGAGGGACCAACGGTGGATGAGGTGGCTGGCCGGCTCCGGCGATATGAAGAAAGCCTCTCTTCCCCCCCTTGTCTCAGCTGTGGAGAAACTGTCCCGGAAGGTTCAGCAACTTGAAGAGAATATGTCCTACTCCCCACCTGTACGGGCCAGCATCTCAGCTATTAGAAGCAGACATTTCCCCACTCAAGAGAGAGAGTACAAAGGGTACACACCACGAGGCACCCTGTGGTTCTACCTGCGAGACCATGGAGAGGACATGAGGAAGTGGGATGGACAACCTACTTGGATCCTGCAGACACGGGTACAGGAGTTGCAAGGAAGGACAAGCACAAAAGGAGATCCCTCCAGGAAAAGTGCCGCCCCAGTTTCCAGTGGGCAGTTCCCCAGACAGAGCAGAAGGCCTGATCTTGCTTCTGATCCTCTTGAAGGAACCTCCAAGTCATTTCTGCAAGAAGTGAGTACCGGATACCATGACCAGTATTAGAGGGGCCCTGCCTCCAGCCAGGTGGAGGAAAGGGACAACCGGGTTTATTGGACGGTGTGGATTCGATGGCCTGGCACATCAGACCCACAGGAGTATAAGGCTCTAGTGGACACAGGAGCACAGTGTACTCTGATACCATCAAGCTATAGAGGGCCAGAACCCATTTGTATTTCTGGGGTCACAGGGGGATCCCAAGAGTTGACTGTATTGGAGGCTGAAGTGAGCCTAACTGGGAATGAGTGGCAAAAGCATCCCATTGTGACTGGCCCAGATGCTCCATGCATCCTTGGTATAGATTACCTCAGGAGAGGGTATTTTAAGGACCCAAAGGGGTATCGGTGGGCCTTTGGCATAGCTGCCTTGGAGGCGGAGGAAGTTAAACAGTTGTCCACCTTGCCTGGTCTCTCGGAGGAGTCTTCTGTTGTGGGGTTGTTGAGGGTCGAAGAACAGCAGGTGCCGATTGCTACCACAACGGTGCATCGGCGGCAATATCGCACTAACCGAGACTCTCTGATTCCCATCCATAAGCTGATTCGTCAACTAGAGGTTCAAGGAGTGATCAGTAGGACTCGCTCGCCTTTTAACAGTCCTATATGGCCGGTGCGAAAATCCAATGGAGAGTGGAGGCTAACTGTAGACTATCGTGGCCTGAATGAAGTCACGCCACCACTGAGCGCTGCTGTGCCGTATATGCTAGAACTCCAGTATGAACTGGAGTCTAAGGCAGCCAAGTGGTATGCCACGATTGATATAGCGAATGCATTTTTCTCAATCCCTTTGGCAGCAGAGTGCAGGCCACAGTTTGCTTTCACTTGGAGGGGCATCCAGTACACCTGGAATCGACTGCCCCAGGGGTGGAAACACAGCCCCACCATTTGCCATGGACTGATCCAGACTGCACTGGAACAGGGTGAAGCTCCAGAACATCTGCAGTACATTGATGACATCATTGTATGGGGAAACACAGCCGAAGAAGTTTTTGAGAAAGGGGATAAAATAGTCCGAATCCTTCTGAAAGCTGGTTTTGCCATAAAACGAAGTAAGGTCAAGGGACCTGCACAGGAGATCCAGTTCTTAGGAATAAAATGGCAAGATGGACGCCGCCAAATCCCAATGGATGTGATCAACAAAATAGCAGCTATGTCTCCACCAACTAGCAAAAAGGAAACACAAGCTTTCTTAGGCATTGTGGGGTTTTGGAGGATGCATATCCCAGATTACAGTCTGATTGTAAGCCCTCTGTATCAAGTAACCCGGAAGAAGAACGATTTTAAATGGGGTCCTGAGCAACGACAAGCTTTTGAACAAATCAAACAGGAAATAGTCCATGCAGTGGCCCTGGGGCCAGTCCGGGCAGGACAAGATGTGAAAAATGTGCTCTACACCACAGCTGGGGAGAATGGCCCTACCTGGAGCCTCTGGCAGAAGGCACCAGGGGAGACCCGAGGTCGACCCCTAGGGTTTTGGAGTCGGGGATACAGAGGATCCGAAGCCCGCTACACTCCAACAGAAAAAGAGATATTGGCAGCATATGAAGGGGTTCGAGCTGCTTCGGAGGTGGTTGGTACAGAAGTGCAGCTCCTCTTAGCACCTCGACTGCCGGTCCTGGGTTGGATGTTCAAAGAAAGGGTCCCCACCACACATCATGCAACTGATGCTACATGGAGTAAGTGGATTGCACTGATCACACAGCGAACTCGAATGGGAAACCCCAGTCGCCCAGGAATTCTGGAAGTGATCATGGACTGGCCAGAAGGCAAGGATTTCGGAATGTCACCAGAGGAGGAGGTGACGCGTGCGGAAGAGGCCCCACCATATAATAAACTGCCAGAAAATGAGAAGCAATATGCCCTGTTCACTGATGGGTCCTGCCGGATTGTGGGAAAGCATCGAAAGTGGAAGGCTGCTGTGTGGAGTCCTACACGACAAGTTGCAGAAGCCAGTGAAGGACAAGGTGAATCGAGCCAGTTTGCAGAGGTGAAAGCCATTCAGCTGGCTTTGGACATCGCCGAGCGAGAAAGATGGCCAGTACTTTATCTCTACACTGACTCATGGATGGTGGCAAATGCTCTGTGGGGATGGTTACAGCAGTGGAAGCAGGGCAACTGGCAGCGCAGAGGCAAACCCATCTGGGCTGCTGAACTATGGCAAGATATTGCTGCCCGGATAGAGAATCTGGTTGTGAAAGTACGCCACGTAGATGCCCACGTACCGAAGAATCGGGCCACGGAGGAACATCAGAACAACCAGCAGGTGGATCGGGCTGCCAGGATTGAAGTGGCTCAAGTGGATCTGGATTGGCAACGTAAGGGTGAACTATTCATAGCTCGGTGGGCCCATGAGACCTCAGGCCACCAAGGAAGAGATGCGACATATAGATGGGCTTGTGACCGAGGGGTGGACTTGACCATGGACACTATTGCACAGGTCATCCATGAATGTGAGACATGCGCTGCAATCAAGCAAGCCAAGCGTTTGAAGCCTCTTTGGTATGGAGGACGATGGTTGAAATATAAATATGGGGAGGCCTGGCAGATTGATTATATCACACTGCCACGAACCCGTCAAGGCAAGCGCTATGTGCTCACAATGGTGGAAGCAACCACTGGATGGCTGGAAACATACCCTGTGCCCCATGCCACTGCCCGGAATACTATCCTGGGCCTTGAAAAGCAAGTCCTGTGGCGACATGGTACCCCAGAGAGGACTGAGTCGGACAATGGGACTCATTTCCGAAACAGCCTCATAGACACCTGGGCCAAAGAGCATGGCATTGAGTGGGTATATCACATCCCCTATCATGCACCAGCCTCTGGGAAGACAGAACGATACAATGGACTGTTAAAAACTACACTGAGAGCAATGGGTGGTGGGACCTTAAAACATTGGGATGCACATTTAGCAAAGGCTACCTGGCTAGTTAATACCAGGGGATCTACCAATCGGGCTGGCCCTGCCCAGTCAAAACTTCCACGTACTGTAGAAGGGGCTAAGGTCCCCGTAGTGCACATGAAGAATATGTTGGGGAAGACAGTCTGGGTTAGTCCTGCCTCAGGCAAAGGCAAACCCATCCGGGGGATTGCTTTTGCCCAAGGACCTGGGTGCACTTGGTGGGTAATGCGGCAGGATGGGGAAGTCCGATGTGTACCTCATGGGGACTTGATTTTGGGGGAGAATAGCCAATGAATCAAATTGTATGTTACACTGTCACTGTATGTCCTCGTTACTATAATTGCTATTGGCTGTACTGCAGTAAGAATCACCCAAATTAAGGACAGATGGACTTTGATGAACAGTTGAGTAAAGCAAAGTGGTGATGGGATCAGAGCTGATGCCCAGCAACTTCCTCAAGATCTGCATCTTCGGCCCATGGACTGTGTGCATGAACTACGCCGGGTATACAGTCACATGTTCCGAAAACTGTAAGATCTGGGCGTGGCAAAATGGTATGGAATAAGGGGTGGATAATGTCCTGGTTCCGGCAGGGACAGGGTTAAGTATTCCATGCCATGTGAGCCGCGCCCACCCTGAGATTAAAAGGAGGGAGGGGGCGAGCAGTCGGGTTCGGAGCGGGCTGGCGCGTCCCAGGGCCGGACCGGCGGGGAGCGGCGGTTCCGTATTCGCGTCTGTATATTTCTCTGTCGGTGTTATTGTTGTTGTTTTCTTGTTCCCTTTGCTGTTCTGTTAAACTGCCTTTGTCTCAACCCAAGAGTTTTGCCTTTTTCTTTTGATCCTTCCCGTACCGGGAAGCGCTGGGCGAGCGACACGTGGTTCTTTGTTGCCATCTGAGGCCAAACCACGACAACCGCCAGGTGGGAATGTAGACAGGAAGACATTAATTAAGTATTGTAATCAATGATGGCCCCTGTACAAACTGGAGGATAATGAGAAATGTCCCTTTAATGGATCTTTGAATTATAATACTATCTTGCAGTTGATGTTGCTTTTTATGGAGAGAAGGAAAGTGGGATGAAGTTATGCATGCAGATATGTTTTTTACCTTGCGAAATCACCCGGAATGGCAAAAAGATTGTGGTATTAATATATCGCCGCAAGACCCTCTAGTTTTATCCCTAGAAAAGGAACAAAGAAAGGAGAGGAGGGAACAGGAAAAAGTGAAGAGGTGTTGCTCAGCATGTAGTATTGGACAAAGATGCCTGAAAGTAACAGACCCCAGAAAGAAAGAGGGGGAGGTAGGTGATCTACTTGAGGATATGGGATTCCCTCCTCCACCTGAGGATTTGAAATTCCCTCCTTCACCCGAGGGTTTGTCCCCCCCACACCTGACATCACCATCTGAAGCGGATAATAGTAATGGGGAGGGGGAAGAAGATTTTACTCCAATTACGGCACGGACCAGGAGTAAAACCAAGACAGATCCACAAATCATAGCCCCGCTGCGGGAGGTAATGGGGGCAGGAGGACCGGCTAGAGCAAAAATTCCCTTCTCCACCACGGATTTGTATGCTTGGAAAGAAATAGCTAAAAGGTATCGGGATGACTCCTGTAAAGTGGCAAAACGGTTTGAGTTGACAGTCAAAAATCAAGATCCTGATTGGTCAGATGTAGATTTAATCTTGGGAGAGATGACTGAAACAGAAAACCAATTAGTGTTAAAAACAGCTCGAACCCATGTGCAAGCTCAAATTACCGGGGGAACTTTACAGGGACATGTAGACGATCATGTTCCCCTGACTGATCCACATTGGCATCTCAATGATGCACGTGATTATAGAATGTTAAGAAAATATTGAGATTGGATTAAATTAGGAATAGAAAGTGCCATTCCTAAAGCTGTTAGTTGGTCAGCTCTATATGTGATCAAACAAGGGACAATAGAAACCCCTACAGAGTTTTTGGATAGGCTAAGAGAAGCCATGAGAAAGTATACGACTTCAGACCTCTCCTTGGATGTAGGGCAACAGCAATTAGTATCTTTATTTTTAGGACAATCATCTACCGACATTAGAAAAAAGCTCCCAAAATTAAAGGAACCTGAAATAAGGGACTTAGAGAAATTACTTGAAGAGGCGTGGAGAGTTTTTCGCAACCAAGAAGATGCTGACACAAAGAAATTGACAAAAGTAATAGCAGCCTTAGAGCAGAAAGGGATGGTAAATAGAGGAGGATTTAGAGGAAGGGGAAGGCCCTTTGGAAACAGAGGAGGAGGGTTAGGAAGAAATCAATGTGCAATTTGCCAAGAAATAGGGCGCTGGAAAAATGAATGCCCAAAATGCAGAGAAACCCCGCAGGCTTTGATAGCTGAAGCAGAGGCCGACTGATGGGGATCTGGGGCATCTACCCTAGCAGATCCACTGGTTAAAATAAAGCTAGGGAAAGCAGAGAAAGAAGTAGAATTTCTTGTGGATACAGGTGCGTCTTTCTCTGTTTTGAATCAAGAACTGATCCCTATAAGTAAAGATTTTGTGAATGTAATAGGAGCCACTGGCCAACAGGAAAAGGCATTCTTTTTGAAACCGCTCAAATTTAAATTAGGGAAACAAATTGGAATACACCAATTTCTATATTTACCAAAATCACCCAAACCATTATCAGGTCGGGATTTATTAGAGCAATTGGAAGCAGAAATAATCTTTAAACAAGGAACTATGGAATTAAAGGTAAAAGAAGATCAGCTTATTGAAATTTTAAGCCTAGCCCTGATGCACCCTGAAAAGCTCACTGAATCACCATCAGAACTTGAAGAAATCATTAACCAAGTATACCCAGGGTTTTGGGCTGCAGGAACTCCAGGAAGGGTGAAAAATGCCACTCCCATAGTAATAGAGCTTAAGGAGGGAACAAGCCCAATACGCCAAAAACAATACCCCTTGAGATTAGAAGATCATAAAGGAATAGAAGGTCCAATTAATAATTTTTTACAACATGGGCTACTGGTGGAATGTGAATCAGAACATAACACTCCCATTTTACCAGTAAAGAAACCGGATGGGACTTATTGAGTAGTGCAAGATCTGAGGGCAGTAAATAAAACGGTTAAAGATTTGCACCCTGTAGTCGCCAATCCCTACACCTTACTTACCAAGTTGAAAAACAGTCAGGTATGGTTTACCGTACTAGACCTGAAGGATGCGTTCTTTTGTCTGCCTTTGGCCAAAGAAAGTCAAAAGTTATTTGCATTTGAGTGGGAAAGCCCCACCACTGGCAGAAAAACCCAGCTTACCTGGACAGTGTTACCCTAAGGTTTCAAAAACAGTTCGACAATTTTTGGAAATCAATTAGCATGAGAACTTGAGGCCTGGAGGCCTCCCTCCAAAAATGGAACCCTTTTACAATATGTGCATGACTTATTAATAGCAACCGAGACAAAACCTGAATGTATCCAATGGACTGGGAGTTTGTTAAATTTTCTTGGACTAAATGGATATCGAGTCTCTCAACAGAAAGCTCAGATGGTACGACAGCTTTCAGTAGTGACCTACCTGGGATATGAGCTGTCTGGAGGACAACGAGAGGTGGGAACCGAATGGAAGGAAACCATCTGCAGAACTCCCCTCCCTCAGACGGTAAAAGAACTCAGGACCTTTTTAGCAATGACAGGTTGGTGTCGATTATGGATTTACAATTATGGAATCATAGTAAAACCATTATATGAGCTCCTGAAGAATAATCCCACTCAATTGACCTGGTCCAAGGAAGCTCAAAAGGCATTTGAAACACTTAAAAAGGAACTAATGAAAGCCCCAGCCTCGGGCCTACCTGATGTCACTAAACCCTTCTGGTTCTTTTCCCGGGAAAGACAAGGCATAGCTCTAGGAGTCCTAGGTCAGCGGCTAGGACCCTACTGTCGTGGTTTGGCCTCAGATGGCAACAAAGAACCACGTGTCGCTCGCCCAGCGCTTCCCGGTACGGGAAGGATCAAAAGAAAAAGGCAAAACTCTTGGGTTGAGACAAAGGCAGTTTAACAGAACAGCAAAGGGAACAAGAAAACAACAACAATAACACCGACAGAGAAATATACAGACGCGAATACGGAACCGCCGCTCCCCGCCGGTCCGGCCCCGGGACGCGCCAGCCCGCTCCGAACCGACTGCTCGCCCCCTCCCTCCTTTTAATCTCAGGGTGGGCGCGGCTCACATGGCATGGAATACTTAACCCTGTCCCTGCCGGAACCAGGACATTATCCACCCCTTATTCCATACCATTTTGCCACGCCCAGATCTTACAGTTTTCGGAACATGTGACTGTATACCCGGCGTAGTTCATGCACACAGTCCATGGGCCGAAGATGCAGATCTTGAGGAAGTTGCTGGGCGTCAGCTCTGATCCCATCACCACTTTGCTTTACTCAACTGTTCATCAAAGTCCATCTGTCCTTAATTTGGGTGATTCTTACTGCAGTACAGCCAATAGCAATTATAGTAACGAGGACATACAGTGACAGTGTTGCACACGATTTGATTCATTGGCTATTCTCCCCCAAAATCAAGTCCCCATGAGGTACACATCGGACTTCCCCATCCTGCCGCATTACCCACCAAGTGCACCCAGGTCCTTGGGCAAAAGCAATCCCCCGGATGGGTTTGCCTTTGCCTGAGGCAGGACTAACCCAGACTGTCTTCCCCAAAATATTCTTCATGTGCACTACGGGGACCTTAGCCCCTTCTACAGTACGTGGAAGTTTTGACTGGGCAGGGCCAGCCCGATTGGTAGATCCCCTGGTATTAACTAGCCAGGTAGCCTTTGCTAAATGTGCATCCCAATGTTTTAAGGTCCCACCACCCATTGCTCTCAGTGTAGTTTTTAACAGTCCATTGTACCGTTCTATCTTCCCAGAGGCTGGTGCATGATAGGGGATGTGATATACCCACTCAATACCATGCTCTTTGGCCCAGGTGTCTATGAGGCTGTTTCGGAAATGAGTCCCATTGTCCGACTCCATTCTCTCTGGGGTGCCACGTTACCACAGGACTTGCTTTTCAAGGCCCAGGATAGTATTCCGGGCAGTGGCATGGGGCACAGGGTATGTTTCCAGCCATCCAGTGGTTGCTTCCACCATTGTGAGCACATAGCGCTTGCCTTGACGGGTTCGTGGCAGTGTGATATAATCAATCTGCCAGGCCTCCCCATATTTATATTTCAACCATCGTCCTCCATACCAAAGAGGCTTCAAACGCTTGGCTTGCTTGATTGCAGCGCATGTCTCACATTCATGGATGACCTGTGCAATAGTGTCCATGGTCAAGTCCACCCCTCGGTCACGAGCCCATCTATATGTCGCATCTCTTCCTTGGTGGCCTGAGGTCTCATGGGCCCACCGAGCTATGAATAGTTCACCCTTACGTTGCCAATCCAGATCCACTTGAGCCACTTCAATCCTGGCAGCCCGATCCACCTGCTGGTTGTTCTGATGTTCCTCCGTGGCCCGATTCTTCGGTACGTGGGCATCTACGTGGCGTCCTTTCACAACCAGATTCTCTATCCGGGCAGCAATATCTTGCCATAGTTCAGCAGCCCAGATGGGTTTGCCTCTGCGCTGCCAGTTGCCCTGCTTCCACTGCTGTAACCATCCCCACAGAGCATTTGCCACCATCCATGAGTCAGTGTAGAGATAAAGTACTGGCCATCTTTCTCGCTCGGCGATGTCCAAAGCCAGCTGAATGGCTTTCACCTCTGCAAACTGGCTCGATTCACCTTGTCCTTCACTGGCTTCTGCAACTTGTCGTGTAGGACTCCACACAGCAGCCTTCCACTTTCGATGCTTTCCCACAATCCGGCAGGACCCATCAGTGAACAGGGCATATTGCTTCTCATTTTCTGGCAGTTTATTATATGGTGGGGCCTCTTCCGCACGCGTCACCTCCTCCTCTGGTGACATTCCGAAATCCTTGCCTTCTGGCCAGTCCATGATCACTTCCAGAATTCCTGGGCGACTGGGGTTTCCCATTCGAGTTCGCTGTGTGATCAGTGCAATCCACTTACTCCATGTAGCATCAGTTGCATGATGTGTGGTGGGGACCCTTTCTTTGAACATCCAACCCAGCACCGGCAGTCGAGGTGCTAAGAGGAGCTGCGCTTCTGTACCAACCACCTCCGAAGCAGCTCGAACCCCTTCATATGCTGCCAATATCTCTTTTTCTGTTGGAGTGTAGCGGGCTTCGGATCCTCTATATCCCCGACTCCAGAACCCTAGGGGGCCGACCTCGGGTCTCCCCTGGTGCCTTCTGCCAGAGGCTCCAGGTAGGGCCATTCTCCCCGGCTGTGGTGTAGAGCACATTTTTCACATCTTGTCCTGCCCGGACTGGCCCCAGGGCCACTGCATGGACTATTTCCTGTTTGATTTGTTCAAAAGCTTGTCGTTGCTCAGGACCCCATTTAAAATCGTTCTTCTTCCGGGTTACTTGATACAGAGGGCTTACAATGAGACTGTAATCTGGGATATGCATCCTCCAAAAACCCACAATGCCTAAGAAAGCTTGTGTTTCCTTTTTGCTAGTTGGTGGAGACAGAGCTGCT
This sequence comes from Fratercula arctica, assembly GCA_947846985.1. Lineage (NCBI taxonomy): Eukaryota > Metazoa > Chordata > Aves > Charadriiformes > Alcidae > Fratercula > Fratercula arctica. The sequence continues at coordinate 22,980,995 of CANTUZ010000025.1, read as the reverse complement.
ATTTTGTTGATCACATCCATTGGGATTTGGCGGCGTCCATCTTGCCATTTTATTCCTAAGAACTGGATCTCCTGTGCAGGTCCCTTGACCTTACTTCGTTTTATGGCAAAACCAGCTTTCAGAAGGATTCGGACTATTTTATCCCCTTTCTCAAAAACTTCTTCAGCTGTGTTTCCCCATACAATGATGTCATCAATGTACTGCAGATGTTCTGGAGCTTCACCCTGTTCCAGTGCAGTCTGGATCAGTCCATGGCAAATGGTGGGGCTGTGTTTCCACCCCTGGGGCAGTCGATTCCAGGTGTACTGGATGCCCCTCCAAGTGAAAGCAAACTGTGGCCTGCACTCTGCTGCCAAAGGGATTGAGAAAAATGCATTCGCTATATCAATCGTGGCATACCACTTGGCTGCCTTAGACTCCAGTTCATACTGGAGTTCTAGCATGTCCGGCACAGCAGCGCTCAGTGGTGGCGTGACTTCATTCAGGCCACGATAGTCTACAGTTAGCCTCCACTCTCCATTGGATTTTCGCACCGGCCATGTAGGACTGTTAAAAGGCGAGCGAGTCTTACTGATCACTCCTTGAACCTCTAGTTGACGAATCAGCTTATGGATGGGAATCAGAGAGTCTCGGTTAGTGCAATATTGCCGCCGATGCACCGTTGTGGTAGCAATCGGCACCTGCTGTTCTTCGACCCTCAACAACCCCACAACAGAAGAATCCTCCGAGAGACCAGGCAAGGTGGACAACTGTTTAACTTCCTCCGCCTCCAAGGCAGCTATGCCAAAGGCCCATCGATACCCCTTTGGGTCCTTAAAATACCCTCTCCTGAGGTAATCTATACCAAGGATGCATGGAGCATCTGGGCCAGTCACAATGGGATGCTTTTGCCACTCATTCCCAGTTAGGCTCACTTCAGCCTCCAGTACAGTCAACTCTTGGGATCCCCCTGTGACCCCAGAAATACAAATGGGTTCTGGCCCTCTATAGCTTGATGGTATCAGAGTGCACTGTGCTCCTGTGTCCACTAGAGCCTTATACTCCTGTGGGTCTGATGTGCCAGGCCATCGAATCCACACCGTCCAATAAACCCGGTTGTCCCTTTCCTCCACCTGGCTGGAGGCAGGGCCCCTCTAATACTGGTCATGGTATCCGGTACTCACTTCTTGCAGAAATGACTTGGAGGTTCCTTCAAGAGGATCAGAAGCAAGATCAGGCCTTCTGCTCTGTCTGGGGAACTGCCCACTGGAAACGGGGGTGACACTTTTCCTGGAGGGATCTCCTTTTGTGCTTGTCCTTCCTTGCAACTCCTGTACCCGTGTCCGCAGGATCCAAGTAGGTTGTCCATCCCACTTCCTCATGTCCTCTCCATGGTCTCGCAGGTAGAACCACAGGGTGCCTCGTGGTGTGTACCCTCTGTACTCTCTCTCTTGAGTGGGGAAATGTCTGCTTCTAATAGCTGAGATGCTGGCCCGTACAGGTGGGGAGTAGGACATATTCTCTTCAAGTTGCTGGACCTTCCGGGACAGTTTCTCCACAGCTGAGACAAAGGGGGAAGAGAGGCTTTCTTCATATCGCCGGAGCCGGCCAGCCACCTCATCCACCGTTGGTCCCTCTTCACCTTTCCATTCCATTACTGCCAGTGAGTTGGCATATGACGATCGTGCACTCCGTACAAACTTCCGCCACATGGGCCTTGTGCAGTGCACCTCATCAGGGTCTGTGGGCAAGTCTGTGTTGTCCAAGTCATAATAAATCATCTCCCGCATGGCTAATTCTCTCAGGTACTGGATACCTCTTTCCATGGTGGTCCATTTGCTTGGTTGGCATACAACATCTTCACTGAAGGGGTACCTCTCCCTCACGCCTGACAGGAGTCGCTTCCAGAGGCTGAGGGCTTGGGTCTTTTTTCCAATTGCCTTGTCAATGCCGCCTTCCCTAGACAGGGATCCCAACTGCCTGGCTTCCCTACCCTCTAATTCCAGGCTACTGGCCCCATTATCCCAACACCGAAGCAGCCAGGTGACAATGTGCTCGCCTGAAAGTCGGCTAAAATCTTTTCGCATATCCCGCAGCTCACTCAGGGATAGGGATCGGGTAATTATCTCTGGTTCTGCCTCTTCCTCCTGTCCTTGTGATGGCCCTGGTTCATCGTCATCTCTTCCTAAGCGAACCGATTTCTTTGTGTACTTCTTCTTTTGTATGGGGGCAACGGATACTGGCACGGGTTGGTTCCCTGGTTCAGCAGCAGTGTCTGTCACCGGGGTTGCAGTAGCCGCAGTGCCTGTCACCGGGGTTGCAGTAGCCGCAGTGCCCGTCGCAGCAGCACCTGCCACAGGGGCCACAGCAACCGCAGCGCCTGCTGCAGGGGCCGCAGCGCCTGCTGGTCTGGTCTCTGTCTCTTTCTTCTGAGGGTGCTGCATAGCACTGAGCAGTGCCTGGTAGACACTAGCCAGGGCCCAGCACAGTGCGGTGAGTTGTGCCTCTCTAGAATAGCCACAGCATTTTCCCTTCAGATATTCTACTATTCTATCAGGGTCCTGTAATTGTTCAGGGGTGAAGTCCCAGACCATTGGAGGTGAGAAGTTCTCTAAGTACCTGCCCATGTTCTCCCACCTGCCATGCCACCCCTGACTGTCCAGCCTTGGAGCAGATCTCTGGGTGGTAGTCTTAAATAGTTGTTTAACCCTAAACGAGACCTGGAACATATTCAGCAAACATAACACTAGGACCAGGCTGGTTTGAGCATCCCAAGGATATTCAAAATTCTCAAAAGCTGTCATACCTGACCCGAAGGAGAAAAGGGAGGCAAAAGAGCTGGGGAAAGTGTCCCCCCCTGTTTCCCCCATAGACTGGGTGTAATTATTAATGAATTCTGAGAGACGGTGCCCAATGTACGGACAGGACAGCAATATCACATAAATGCCCCAAAATAACCATCTAACAAGTGATGTTATCATATCATAAGCCGATATTGCACAGGACAGTAAAATGATAATCCTCATCCCCCTCCCAGAAGTAACAAATATCATCACAGGGAGTGCATAAAACACATAGGAATTTACATAACACAGCCATGAGAACAAACTAAGCAACATAGTGACCAGCGACTATTTACCTAACAAATTCGTTTTTTCAAGCTCTAGTTAGATTCTGTCGTTGTCTCAACCCTTCGAGCCCCACGTTGGGCGCCAAAATAGGACTGTCGTGGTTTGGCCTCAGATGGCAACAAAGAACCACGTGTCGCTCGCCCAGCGCTTCCCGGTACGGGAAGGATCAAAAGAAAAAGGCAAAACTCTTGGGTTGAGACAAAGGCAGTTTAACAGAACAGCAAAGGGAACAAGAAAACAACAACAATAACACCGACAGAGAAATATACAGACGCGAATACGGAACCGCCGCTCCCCGCCGCTCCCCGCTGGTCCGGCCCCGGGACGCGCCAGCCTGCTTGGAACCCAACTGCTCCCCCCCTCCCTCCTTTTAATCTCAGGGTGGGCGCGGCTCACATGGCATGGAATACTTAACCCTGTCCCTGCCGGAACCAGGACACCTACAAAAGAGCAGTAGCCTATTTCTCTAAGCAGCTTGACGAAGTGAGCAAAGGATGGCCAGGATGCTTACGAGCTGTGGCAACTGTGGTCTTGAACATTCAGGAAGCTCGGATATTTACCTTAGGCCAAAAGATCATGGTGCTAGTCTCACACACAGTATCAGCTGTACTTGAACAGAAAGGAAATCACTGGCTTTCCCCATCCCGGTTTTTGCAGTACCAAGCCATTCTGATTGAACCTGATGATGTGAATGTTGAGGTGACTAATGTTACGAATCCAGCTTCTTTCCTCAGTGGGGTGACATCTGAACCGCTGACACATGATTGCCTAGAAACCATAGAGACTGTGTACTCCAGCAGACCAGATCTGAAAGAAGAACCCCTAGAAGATGCACAGGACTCCTGGTTCATGGATGGAAGCAGCTTCGTCCAACGAGGTATCCGAAAGGCTGGGTATGCGGTGACAAGAGCAAATAAGGTAATTGAATCCCAGCCCTTACCTGCTGGAACATCAGCTCAAAAGGCTGAAATTATTGCCCTGACTAGGGCTCTAGAATTGGCAAAAGGGAAGAAGATAAACATATGGACAGATTCCAAATATGCCTTTGGAGTTGTCCACGCTCATGGAGCCATTTGGAAGGAAGGAGGATTGCTGACCACACAAGGGAAACAGATTAAACGTGTGTAGTGGTTTGGCCTGAGACGGCAACAAAGATCCACGTGCCGCTCGCTCGGGTCTTCCCAATACGGGAAGGATCAGAAGAAAAAGGCAAAACTCTTGGGTTGAGACAAAGGCAGTTTAACAGAACAGCAGAGGGAACACGAAAAAAACCAGCAACAATAACACGGATAGAGGAATATACAAACGCGATTACGGAACCACCGCTCACCAACCAGACCCGGGATGCCCCAGCCCGCTCCAAGCCTGACTTCCTGCCCCCTCCCCTCCTCTTAATCTCAGGGTGGGCGTGGCTCACATGGCATGGAATACTTAACCCTGTCCCCGCCGGAACCAGGACAATGTGGAAGAAATACTTCACCTATCAGAAGCAATTCAACTGCCAACCAAAGTTGCTGTCATGCACTGTCGAGGACACCTGAAAGGTCACACTGACCAGGAGAAAGGTAACCGACTGGCTGATTATGAGGCTAAACAGGCAGCAGAAAGACTACAAAAGATCTTAACGCTAATTCCAGACAATAGAGGTAAGAGTGTGGATGAGCAGGAAAATAGGAGGGCAGATACCTTCAAAAGGGTGGGCCTACTTGAATGATGGCAGAATTATAGTTCCTGCCAAATGGATATGGGGAATTGTCAAAGAAGAACATAATAAAACACATTGGGGAGCAGATTCCCTGTATAAATTTCTAAAACAGAAATTAGTAGGGAAAAATTTATACACTACAATCCGACAGATAACTCAGCAATGTGAAGTATGTTTGAAAAACAATCCTAATACTAGAAATCGAGTACAAGTGGGAAGCATTGGAAAGGGAAATATACCAGGAGATCACTGGCAAATTGATTTTTCTGAACTTCCAAGAAGAGGAGGGTACAGATACCTATTGGTACTTACGGATACCTTTTCCGGATGGCCAGAGGCATTTCCATGTAGAACAAACAAAGCAAGAGAAGTGACTAAGGTACTAGTAAATTAAATAATACCTTGATTTGGGGTACCCATGATCATCTCATCAGACAGAGGTACTCATTTCTGTGCACAAGTAGTGCAACAGGTAAGCAAGCTATTGGGAATTGATTGGCAATTACATACATCTTATAGACCGCAAGCCAATGGACAGGTGGAAAAAATGAATCACATGATAAAACAACAAATAGCCAAAATATGTCAAGAAGCAAACCTATATTGGTATCAGGCACTACCTATTGCACTACTCAGGATACGTGTAAAACCCAGAGCTAAGGAAAATCTGAGCCCTTTTGAAATATTATATGGGAGGCCATACCGGGCTAAATATCAAGGGGAAGACTTGAATCAGGGAACTGGTATTTACAAAATTATGTTATATCCTTAGGAAAACAATTGGAAAAGATTAATAAGAATGTTTTGGGGGCTAGGGCTAAGGGGTTGGACCATCCGATCCACCCATTTAGCCCTGGGGATTGGGTTTATATTAAGAATTTTTCAGGTGATCCACTAGAGGAGAAGTGGAATGGACCATTCCAAGTCTTACTGACCACCTTCACTGCAATCACCATCAGAGAACAACCAGCCTGGATCCACTACTCCCGTGTGAAGAAGGCTCCAAATGAGCAATGGACTTCTGAACTGACTGGACCCTTGAAGTTGAGATTACAGAGAAGTTAGAATGAAGCCTTTAAAGGTCTTAGCTTTAAGTGTCAGCATTGTAAATATTGTTGTAGTTTGGGATGAAAATGTACATTATGCAACCATAATGGCAGTAGTAAACGCAACCCAAGCAAAAGACTGTTGGGTATGCACAGCATTACCAGAAGGAAACAGACTACCCTTTTTTGGGGTGGCCTCAACTCGTCGGAATTATGATAACAACACTTGGCCTGAGTTCTGGAGACGGTCAGATGGTGGTTACTGCCAATATGACGATACGAGCAGGGAAGAAGGTCTGAAATTTGATTTGCAACTGCTAAAAGATGAAAATACTCAGTTTCTAGTGAGCAGCAATAATTGCAGCTGGAAACAAAGATCCCAGAACTGCCTATGCCCACCCCCTCCTTTTAACATATACAACTGTACTTGTAATGATGGGTAGAACAATTTTTGGATAAATAAGACTACCATAAACGTAGGTGAATGGAACCTTACGGGTTTAAATACAACATACATTGATTTTTGCAACAGCACCCAACTCCGGACCTACAAACCCGAAGGTTTAGATCCAACTAGAAACAACTCCCCTTATAGGTGGCACAGTGTAGGGAGTTTCTATGGAGCCAACATGACAGCGACATACGGGCCCTGGAAATTGCCTCATGGATATTGGTGGCTGTGTGGAGATGGTATTAGTAGAAAGCAGCTTCCTGCAGGATGGAAGGGAATGTGCACCATAGGGTACTTAACTTCACAAAATAAATTGTATAATCAGTCACAAATTCCCCAAGGAATACTGAGATCCCTGCTATGAAAAATAAAAACGAAAAGGGAAGAAAATCCCCTTGTTATCCGCAATACTCGTTATCATAGTTTTATACGGTGGTTCATACCTTCACTTGGGATCTCAGAATTAGAAAAGGCAATAGTCAACATATCAGCAACTATCGATGAAATCGTCAACTCTACTGCAGATGCAATTAAAGGATTACAAGTAGAAGTAAACTCATTATTGAAAGTGGTTTTGCAGAATTGAATGGTGGAGTATGTGCAGTGATTAATCAAAGCTGTTGCACATATATAAATCAAGAAGGGAGAATCGAAGAAGATCTAGAGAAAATATGGGAGAAAAACAAAATCCTATATGAAGTTAGCAAGGATAACACTAGTTGGGGATTTGAAGAATTGTGGAACAAACTGACCTCATGGCTGCCTAATTGGAACTGGCTTAAGCAACTATTTGTGGGCATTATTACTCTAATTATTTTAGGGATAATCGTTTGCATGCTACTTAGGTGCTTTTTGTGGTGCTATCGAGATTCTGAAAATTATAGCAATTGGAAATGGCACAGAATTAGACATCAGGTAGAAAAAGGGAAGTATTTTGCTCGGACTCTTCAGAAAGATGGAGTGTTACAGAATTTGCAAAAGAATTAGCAATGATAAAGAAAAAGGGGGGAATTGAAGTAGGGTTTGATATATTAAAGCTGTAAACTAATTGAAGTAGGAGCTTAATTTAGGAGACTAGGCACCTTAAGGCTGTACAAAGAGCAGATGCAACAGTTGTAGTACTAAATGTCAGAACTTATCTCCTATTTTTTAAGACAGAATGCTTTAGGACAATATAACCTTGTAGTAGACGCTTATCTCTCAAAACAAGGGGCCCAGGATTACTGAGGTATGCAGAGACTAGTCAAAGCCAACACTTTTGATGCGCCAGCAAGAATAAAGGAGTAGAGTAGAGGCCTGCAGTTCACCAGAAGGTCACAACGATGAAGAGGAGTGGAGGAAGTAAATGACCACCAGATGTCTCTGAAGACCACCGAAAGACTCTAGTGCACATGTGGGAGTGGGCAGTAACCTGTAATAATGAATTAATGAAAAGGTAATCATTTCTTGGAAAACTAGTGAAAAACTAGCCATGAAAAGAATACTGTAACTTCTCAATATTGGTTATTCTCTTGGAACAGAATTGGGATGATGAAGTATTGTGGGTTTGGGAGGGAACATTGTTCTTTGAGGGATTGGCTGAAACTTTTTGTTGTAGAGGAGAGACACCAGTTCATTTAATCTGAGCAGTTTCATAAATTGGTAGTCAAGCTGTATGAGAAAATGAAAACATACTTTATGTTTCTTTGCTAAAGAATGATACATTTACCATACTAGCTTTTGTATTTAATAAGTAAGTTGATTCACCATGTAGAAGCAGATGCAACATAAAATCTGCTAAGTGCCATGTTTTAAACTGAAGCAGCAGAAATACAGGGAACTTCTGTGTGTGTTTACAACACAAATCTTACAGATAGATATGCAGTCAAGCAAAAGGAGACCCCAAATTAATCAGATATACTTTTCTGTTACTGCTACCCAACATGCCTTATTTATGCAAGCATATTTGAAAAGTGAATATTATTTATTTGTTTATTTATTTAAAATTTATTCTGGCCACAGAACAACATCCTTTCTGTATTCTTCTCTTCATTATAATCACATCATTACCTATTATAGTCCCAAGATAAATCCTACTAATTTGAACAACAGCAGACTATTTTTTTAAGCTCTCTTCTGTGGGTGCAGAACACCTATTCTCCTTTCCACTCCTCCTGAGACATCAGCTCTTTCATTTTCATTCATAAAGAGGCAAATATTGGAGATTTCATAAACAGCAGAAAGCCTATATCAGCAGTGTGAAATAGGTTGCAAAAATTAGATGCGATGCAAATTATGCTGATCTCATTCTCCCCTGATTCTGAAAAAAATTCACCTTGAGCTTCATTGCATAATTTTGATGGTCTACAGTTGGAACGATAATCAACTTCTGTGGTTACATACTTCTGTGGTTTGCTTGCTTAGATTTTTTTGTTTATTTGTTTCTGCAGGATCTGCTGGGCTATATGACAGGTTATACTTAAGAGTGAGACCATTTGACACTTTGAAGAGAGGCAGACTGTTAAACTCAAGAGCCTTTGAGAGGTTCAATTTGCTTATTTTAATCACATTAGGGTAACTGGGCTGTATATCCTGAAGTGTGATATTTATATGGAATGATGTTAGTGATTTACACCACATAAGGGAATGTTAGTTTAGTTTACATTTGTGTTTGAGGTCTATATGTGATAGAGGTGTTAATTACTAGGATTATAACAATAAACTGTGAGAATAAGATTTGCATTTTGCATCTCTTCCTGAGAATTACATCAAATATCTGACTATTGTACATCTTGGGGTGGCTTATAGCTATTATAGTGAATCATCCTTTCATTTGGGAGAAACAAAATGAAAATGGAAAGTCTGTAATTAACAGTCACCTCCCATTTTTAAAATATTTACCATTTGTATTTGCTGTTTGTCAGATACAATCCTTTGGAGCAGCAGTTGTCGCACAGAAATCAATACAGGCCTTTTATTCCATAGCTACTGAAAAGTTCCAAATAAACTTGTTTCCTCCAAAACAGCAAAGCAAAATGTTTGAGGGGACCACAAACTGCTGCTGAAGAACCCTCTCTGCATGTAGAATATTTTGAAACTGTCATTTTAGTTTTCTGTCCATAACTCTTCTCATCCCCAGTTCTTATATGGTATTATATTAGCTTTTTCTTTTCTCTGCTCTGTTTTTCCCCTCTCCTGTAGCTACTACTGCAGACAGTGTTTGCATGTGTCATTCACTGGTGTGTGATTATGTCTCAGCTGAGCAGGGTTGAGAATTGATACATGGCTGTCCCAAGTCAGCAATCAGGATGTGTCTGTGTAAAGCCAGTGTGTGTGTAATTGTGTTTTCAGAGAGGTGAATCAGAGCTTGTGGTTTGCACTGGAAATGTGATAGATGTATTCCAGTATGATGCCCCCTCCCTGGAAGTGTTCAAGGCCAGGTTGGATGGGGCTTTGAGCAGGAGCATTGGAACTAGATGATCTTTAAAGTCCCTTCCAACCCAAACCATTCTATGATGAAATATGGTTACATATGAGAACAGTGCTTGTCAAGCTTCTAGAGCCTGGACCATTTACTTTGAAGATTCAAGATACAGTTCTCTCATAAACTATTATTAATTGCTATTCAATCTACATGTACATACACACATAAAGCATCCAACATATGTGTACACATGCATTCAGTCTTGTGAGAACTAATGCTGGGGTTTTGCCAGATCTCTTTTTACATCTGCAAAATCTCATGTGATATCTCTAAGCCAGTTTGTAAGAAAATTACTGACTTGCACGAGGAGGTATTAATCTTTTGTAGGAACCTCTTATAATCTCTTTTGTTGTGATTGAAAATAAATATTTTGTGTGTTCTAAGAGAACAAAAATTCTTGTTGGAAACTGAGGTTTTGCTTAGCATAAATAGCTAGATTGGTGAAGACTGGTGAAGCCTTAGGCCGCAAGATGTAACCTAGCAACATAGGGAACTTAGGCTGCACTCCTCCTTAGTCCAAGAAGAATGGCTAGTAGTTTTGTATGACTTTGATACATTGTAACTTAACTAACATAATGAAATTGTACAAGTAATATTAATGAAGATTGTATGCTTAAGCAATATGAATTAGAGTGACCGTTGTGATCAAAGGAAAGGGAACTAGAATTCTTGGAAATGAAGGAGGGGACCATTCTACCTGGAGTCAGCAGAAGACAGATGAGATCCAGGTGTAAATGGAACAAAGAGATTATGAAACTGCGCAAGAAGGTAAAGGTGCCTGCACCAAAATTCCAGTCATTGAAGAAGACATGTAACCGTTGAACAATTTGATTGGACAAAAGACACATGCTTGTCACATGAACAGATGCATGAATAGCTTATCTAATATATTGTGAGGCTTCAAAAGCACAGGAAAATAACTGAGGGGGTCCCTCTTCAGAGGCACCCAGCTCAAGCTGTATTAAACCAACTCTGTGACAGAACCCAGGGTCTGAACTTTTTTTCTACAGTCAGAGGCAAAGATTGGATCCAGCTGCACCTAGACTCCTCTCCGAGAAGTTTAGAAAGCAAGGGGGTCCAGTCTGAACCTGGCAACTCGGTGGGAAGGTATTCCCGAACTCTTCTTTAATGATTCTTCAGTAACATTTTCAAGCTATGGGTATAAACATTAGCCTCAGAAAATAATATTTAACAATACTTGTAGGGCATGCTCAATTCCAAAGATCAAGGGAAAATGTGTCTAAATGCACTTAGTGATATTTGGGATGATGTGGGACATCCTCGCCTACTCATTTGAAAAACAGAGGGCCTGTGCAATAAAATCTGTGGGAGCCTCTGAGTAGAGCATCTAAATTGAAGGTGTTTGTACATTCTTCAGCTACTAATTTCTAAATCAGTTCCCTCTCAGATTTCTCACAGCATTTCTTTAATTCTTCTAAAAAGGTTTCCAGGAAAAAAATACCTGGTATGTAACACTGAGCAAAAAACCTGTAATAAAATTTAACTATTATAAAATTGATGTGTAGGTGATAAAGTTGTGAGGAAGATCCACCTTCCTGTATCTTGAAAAGAGCTTTGCATTTGTTAGAAGTACTTTATCTTCCACCATTCTAAAAAATTACTAATATTTCCTTCTTATGTTTCTGTGCATGGTGTTTTTAAATGCAGTCAGTCAGTCTGATTTGGCTCTGTAGTCTAACTGCACTTTGCTGTTTATTGTTCTATAGTACTCCCATATTTCAGACTTCAGGAATTTATTCAACATCACTTCTGTTTTTATGAAGTCTGTTGATGATCCTTGTAGATTTCTTGTCATCAGACAAGGCGGCACATCTTGTCATCAGAGGCAGCAAATACTCTAAATTCGATAGATAGCTTACATGTTTTTAAGACATTTAAAAAATTATAGCAAATATTTCCAGAATTAATTACCTGGACAAAGGCACTTTTTTTCCCCCAAATAAGATAAAAAAAATGGGATAGCTTTAGTAATTTTAGATGACTTGCTGAAGTAAGGCTTTAGGAGAAGTGAAAAACCTTTCACTTTTTACATTTTTCTTTTTCTCAAATCCCTGATCAATTCATCTCATATGATATGCTTATCTTCAGCATATCATGTTGCTCAGAAATGAGAAGATGTTAGCAGTGACTTTGAAATACAATATAAAGTTAACGCTAAAATAACTACACTACCACAATGGTATATGGGGACTAAAGAATATTGTTTGGGGCTATCGTAGTTTTGGCCAAATTGGCCAATGGCCAGCGACAGATGCTCTCCCCCCACCTCTCGCACATGGAGAGGAGGAGGAAAGATAAAGAGATTTACTAGTTTAGAAGAAACTAAACTACTTTAATGAAATATGAATAATAAAATAAAAAGGAAATAATGAAATAGATACAGTATATACAAAACCGTATCAAGCTCCCAGGATGACGTCACTGGCAGGCACTGGGGAACTCCCAGGCTGGACTCAGTGATGGGTGGGAACTGGATTCCACAGATGGAGTCAGGAACACATGGATCGGGATCAAAAGCATAGGAACAGACAGGGTCCTCCTTGGACGTCGGCCATTGAAGAAAAGAGAGGCTGACCCTTTGATCCCTCAGCTTTTATACTGAGCATGGGGCAGATGGGATGGGATGGAATAGCCCCGTTGGTCAATTTTGGGTCACCTGTCCTGTCTGCTCCTCCCTGCAGGTGGGACCCCTCTACACTTTTCCGCTTCCAACCCTCCAACGGGGCAAATAATGAAATTAGCTGACCTTGGTTGTTATAGCAATAAGTATAAGCAACAGCCTCTCTGCATACCGGTCCTTGGCACTAACTGTAAACATTGGTCTTATCACTCTGAGAATAAACCATTTTCTGCACAATATGCTGTTAATTTCAGAGAGTTAGAAGAGGCCTAGCTAAGAAGTAAAATTACTGAACAGAAAGTTGGTTCTGTTTTACCTCAAACCAGGACATTCCACCCCTTATTCCATACCATTTGCCTCATGCTCAGATCACTAATACTACTATCTATCAAATCTATACATACATACATATATAGATAGATATCACTCAGTTATGATTTATCTTTATGTACAAAAGTTCACTAAATCCATTTAGTTCATAACTGTAGAATTTCATCTATCATAGCAGGATTCTCAGGGTAGGAAAAGATGAATGAAATTCATTGTGGTTTGTGCCCATGGGTAGCATGTCCATACCAAAGAGTCTTGCTCGATGCCACTTGATGAAGCTGGTTCAGGTTCATCACTACTATGTTATCCTGAAAAACACTTATTGAACACTGTTAGTATCATATAACAATTAATATCATACAGTTCAGAATTAAGTATTCTCACGCAGCGTCAAATTTCCTTGAGGTACACATTGAATGTCTCCATTCTTCAGCATCACCCACCAAGTACATCCAGGTCCTTGAGCAAAAACAGTCCCACGAATGGGTTTGCCTTTGCCTGAGGCAGGAAAAACCCAAACAGTTTTCCCCAACATATTCCTTTCATGCACCACAGGGATTTTTATCCCTTCTACTGTATGTAAAAGGTCTGATTGAGCAGGACCAGCTCGACTGATGGGATCCCCTAGTGTTAACTAGCCAGGTAGCTTGTGCTAAATGCTGGTCACAGTATTTAAAGAATTGTCCTGGTTCTGGCGGGGACAGGGTTAAGTATTCCATGCCATGTGAGCCACGCCCACCCTGAGATTAAAAGGAGGGAGGGGGCAGGCAGTCGGGTTTGGAGCGCGCTGGTGCGTCCCGGGTCCAGAGCGGCGGGGAGCGGTGGTTCCGTAATCGCGTTTGTATATTTCTCTCTCGGTGGTGTTGTTTTCCTGTTCCCTTTGCTGTTCTGTTAAACTGCCTTTGTCTCAACCCAAGAGTTTTGCCTTTTTCTTCTGATCCTTCCCGTACCGGGAAGCGCTGAGCGAGCGACACGTGGTTCTTTGTTGCCATCTGAGGCCAAACCACGACAGTCCTTTTTGGCGCCCAACGTGGGGCTCGAAGGGTTGAGACAAGGACAGAATCCAACTAGAGCTTGAAAAAACGAATTTGTTAGGTAAATAGTCACTGGTCACTATGTTGCTTAGTTTGTTCTCATGGCTGTGTTATGTAAATTCCTATGTGTCTTATGCACTCCCTGTGATGATATTTGTTACTTCTGGGAGGGGGATGAGGATTATCATTTTACTGTCCTGTGCAATATCGGCTTATGATATGATAACATCACTTGTTAGACGGTTATTTTGGGGTGTTTATGTGGTATTGCTGTCCTGTCCGTACATTGGGCACCACCTCTCAGAATTTATTAATAATTACACCCAGTCTATGGGGGAAACAGGGGGGGACACTTTCCCCAGCTCTTTTGCCTCCCTTTTCTCCTTCGGGTCAGGTATGACAGCTTTTGAGAATTTTGAATATCCTTGGGATGCTCAAACCAGCCTGGTCCTAGTGTTATGTTTGCTGAATATGTTCCAGGTCTCGTTTAGGGTTAAACAACTATTTAAGACTACCACCCAGAGATCTGCCCCGAGGCTGGATAGTCAGGGGTGGCATGGCATGTGGGAGAACATGGGCAGGTACCTAGAGAACTTCTCACCTCCAATGGTCTGGGACTTTACCCCTGAACAATTACAGGACCCTGACAGAGTAGTAGAATATCTGAAGGGAAAATGCTGTGGCTATTCTAGAGAGGCACAACTCACCGCACTGTGCTGGGCCGTGGCTAGTATCTTCCAGGCACTGCTCAGTGCTATGCAGCACCCTCAGGAGAAAGAAACAGAGACCAGACCAGCAGGCGCTGCGGCTGCTGCGGCCCCTGCGACGGGCACTGCGGCTGCTGCAACCCCTGCGGCAGGCACTGCAGCTACCGCAACCCCTGTGACAGACACTGTAGCTACCGCAACCCCGGTGACAGCCACTGGAGCTACTCCAACCCCAGTGACAGCCACTGCTGCTGAACCAGGGAATCAACCCGTGCCAGTATCCGTTGCCCCCATACAAAAGAAGTACACAAAGAAATCAGTTCGCTTAGTAAGAGATGACGATGAACCAGGGCCATCACAAGGACAGGAGGAAGAGGCAGAACCAGAGATAATTACCCGATCCCTATCCCTGAGTGAGCTGCGGGATATGCGAAAAGATTTTAGCCGACTTTCAGGCGAGCACATTGTCACCTGGTTGCTTCGGTGTTGGGATAATGGGGCCAGTAGCCTGGAACTAGAGGGTAGGGAAGCCAGGCAGTTGGGATCCCTGTCTAGGGAAGGCGGCATTGACAAGGCAATTGGAAAGAAGACCCAAGCCCTCAGCCTCTGGAAACAACTCCTGTCAGGCGTGAGGGAGAGGTACCCCTTCAGTGAAGATGTTGTATGCCAACCAAGCAAATGGACCACCATGGAAAGAGGTATCCAGTACCTGAGAGAATTAGCCATGCGGGAGATTATTTATTATAACTTGGGCAATGCAGACTTGCCCACGGACCCTGATGAGGTGCACTGCACAAGGCCCATGTGGCAGAAGTTTGTATGGAGCGCACCATCGTCATATGCCAACTCACTGGCAGTAATGGAATGGAAAGGTGAAGAAGGACCAACGGTGGATGAGGTGGCTGGCCGGCTCCGGCGATATGAAGAAAGCCTCTCTTCCCCCTTTGTCTCAGCTGTGGAGAAACTGTCCCGGAAGGTCCAGCAACTTGAAGAGAATATGTCCTACTCCCCACCTGTACGGGCCAGCATCTCAGCTATTAGAAGCAGGCATTTCCCCACTCAAGAGAGAGAGTACAAAGGGTACACACCATGAGGCGCCCTGTGGTTCTACCTGCGAGACCATGGAGAGGACATGAGGAAGTGGGATGGACAACCTACTTGGATCCTGCGGACACGGGTACAGGAGTTGCAAGGAAGGACAACCACAAAAGGAGATCCCTCCAGGAAAAGTGCCGCCCCAGTTTCCAGTGGGCAGTTCCCCAGACAGAGCAGAAGGCCTGATCTTGCTTCTGATCCTCTTGAAGGAACTTCCAAGTCATTTCTGCAAGAAGTGAGTACCGGATACCATGACCAGGATTAGAGGGGCCCTGCCTCCAGCCAGGTGGAGGAAAGGGACAACCGGGTTTATTGGACGGTGTGGATTCGATGGCCTGGCACATCAGACCCACAGGAGTATAAGGCTCTAGTGGACACAGGAGCACAGTGCACTCTGATACCATCAAGCTATAGAGGGCCAGAACCCTTTTGTATTTCTGGGGTCACAGGGGGATCCCAAGAGTTGACTGTACTGGAGGCTGAAGTGAGCCTAACTGGGAATGAGTGGCAAAAGCATCCCATTGTGACTGGCCCAGATGCTCCATGCATCCTTGGTATAGATTACCTCAGGAGAGGGTATTTTAAGGACCCAAAGGGGTATCGGTGGGACTTTGGCATAGCTGCCTTGGAGACGGAGGAAGTTAAACAGTTGTCCACCTTGCCTGGTCTCTCGGAGGACTCTTCTGTTGTGGGGTTGTTGAGGGTCGAAGAACAGCAGGTGCCGATTGCTACCACAACGGTGCATCGGCGGCAATATCGCACTAACCGAGACTCTCTGATTCCCATCCATAAGCTGATTCGTCAACTAGAGGTTCAAGGAGTGATCAGTAAGACTCGCTCGCCTTTTAACAGTCCTATGTGGCCGGTGTGAAAATCTAATGGAGAGTGGAGGCTAACTGTAGACTATCGTGGCCTGAATGAAGTCACACCACCGCTGAGCGCTGCTGTGCCGGACATGCTAGAACTCCAGTATGAACTGGAGTCCAAGGCAGCCAAGTGGTATGCCACGATTGATATAGTGAATGCATTCTTCTCGATCCCTTTGGCAGCAGAGTGCAGGCCACAGTTTGCTTTCACTTGGAGGGGCATCCAGTACACCTGGAATCGACTGCCCCAGGGGTGGAAACACAGCCCCACCATTTGCCATGGACTGATCCAGACTGCACTGGAACAGGGTGAAGCTCCAGAACATCTGCAGTACATTGATGACATCATTGTATGGGGAAACACAGCCGAAGAAGTTTTTGAGAAAGGGAATAAAATAGTCCGAATCCTTCTGAAAGCTGGTTTTGCCATAAAACGAAGTAAGGTCAAGGGACCTGCACAGGAGATCCAGTTCTTAGGAATAAAATGGCAAGATGGACGCCGCCAGATCCCAATGGATGTGATCAACAAAATAGCAGCTCTGTCTCCACCAACTAGCAAAAAGGAAACACAAGCTTTCTTAGGCATTGTGGGGTTTTGGAGGATGCATATCCCAGATTACAGTCTGATTGTAAGCCCTCTGTATCAAGTAACCCGGAAGAAGAACGATTTGAAATGGGGTCCTGAGCAACGACAAGCTTTTGAACAAATCAAACAGGAAATAGTCCATGCAGTGGCCCTGGGGCCAGTCCGGGCAGGACAAGATGTTAAAAAAGTGCTCTACACCACAGCCGGGGAGAATGGCCCTACCTGGAGCCTCTGGCAGAAGGCACCAGGGGAGACCTGAGGTCGACCCCCTAGGGTTTTGGAGTCGGGGATACAGAGGATCCGAAGCCCGCTACACTCCAACAGAAAAGGAGATATTGGCAGCATATGAAGGGATTCGAGCTGCTTCGGAGGTGGTTGGTACAGAAGCGCAGCTCCTCTTAGCACCTCGACTGCCGGTGCTGGGTTGGATGTTCAAAGAAAGGGTCCCCACCACACATCATGCAACTGATGCTACATGGAGTAAGTGGATTGCACTGATCACACAGCGAACTCGAATGGGAAACCCCAGTCGCCCAGGAATTCTGGAAGTGATCATGGACTGGCCAGAAGGCAAGGATTTTGGAATGTCACCAGAGGAGGAGGTGACGCGTGCGGAAGGACCCCACCATATAATAAACTGCCAGAAAATGAGAAGCAATATGCCCTGTTCACTGATGGGTCCTGCCGGATTGTGGGAAAGCATCGAAAGTGGAAGGCTGCTGTGTGGAGTCCTACACGACAAGTTGCAGAAGCCAGTGAAGGACAAGGTGAATCGAGCCAGTTTGCAGAGGTGAAAGCCATTCAGCTGGCTTTGGACATCGCCGAGCGAGAAAAATGGCCAGTACTTTATCTCTACACTGATTCATGGATGGTGGCAAATGCTCTGTGGGGATGGTTACAGCAGTGGAAGCAGGGCAACTGGCAGCGCAGAGGCAAACCCATCTGGGCTGCTGAACTATGGCAAGATATTGCTGCCCGATAGAGAATCTGGTTGTGAAAGTACGCCACGTAGATGCCCACGTACCGAAGAATCGGGCCACGGAGGAACATCAGAACAACCAGCAGGTGGATCGGGCTGCTAGGATTGAAGTGGCTCAGGTGGATCTGGACTGGCAACATAAGGGTGAACTATTCATAGCTCGGTGGGCCCATGAGACCTCAGGCCATCAAGGAAGAGATGCGACATACAGATGGGCTCGTGACCGAGGGGTTGACTTGACCATGGACACTATTGCACAGGTCATCCATGAATGTGAGACATGTGCTGCAATCAAGCAAGCGAAGCGTTTGAAGCCTCTTTGGTATGGAGGACGATGGTTGAAATATAAATATGGGGAGGCCTGGCAGATTGATTATATCACACTGCCACGAACCCGTCAAGGCAAGCGCTATGTGCTCACAATGGTGGAAGCAACCACCGGATGGCTGGAAACATACCCTGTGCCCCATGCCACTGTCCAGAATACTATCCTGGGCCTTGAAAAGCAAGTCCTGTGGCAACGTGGCACCCCAGAGAGAATTGAGTCAGACAACGGGACTCATTTCCGAAACAGCCTCATAGACACCTGGGCCAAAGAGCATGGTATTGAGTGGGTATATCACATCCCCTATCACGCACCAGCCTCTGGGAAGACAGAACGATACAATGGACTGTTAAAAACTACACTGAGAGCAATGGGTGGTGGGACCTTAAAACATTGGGATGCACATTTAGCAAAGGCTACCTGGCTAGTTAATACCAGGGGATCTACCAATCGGGCTGGCCCTGCCCAATCAAAACTTCCATGTACCGTAGAAGGGGATAAGGTCCCCATAGTGCACATGAAGAATATGTTGGGGAAGACAGTCTGGGTTAGCCCTGCCTCAGGCAAAGGCCAACCCATCCGGGGGATTGCTTTTGCCCAAGGACCTGGGTGCACTTGGTGGGTAATGCGGCAGGATGGGGAAGTCCGATGTGTACCTCATGGGGACTTGATTTTGGGGGAGAATAGCCAATGAATCAAATTGTATGTTACACTGTCACTGTATGTCCTCGTTACTATAATTGCTATCGGCTGTACTACAGTAAGAATCACCCAAATTAAGGACAGATGGACTTTGATGAAGAATTGTGTAAAGCAAAGTGGTGATGGGATCAGAGCTGATGCCTAGCAACTTCCTCAAGATCTGCATCTTCGGCCCATGGACTGTGTGCATGAGCTACGCCGGGTACACCAGTCATATGTTCCAAAAACTGTAAGATCTGGGCGTGGCAAAAATCGTATGGAATAAGGGGTGGATAATGTCCTGGTTCCGGCAGGGACAGGGTTAAGTATTCCATGCTATGTGAGCCATGCCCATCCTGAGATTAAAAGGAGGCAAGGGGGCAGACAGTTGGGTTTGGAGCAGGCTGGCGCGTCCCAGGTCCGGACCGGCGGGGAGCGGCGGCTCCGTAATCGCATTTGTATATTCCTCTGTCGGTGTTATTGTTTTCTTGTTCCCTTTGCTGTTCTGTTAAACTGCCTTTGTCTCAACCCAAGAGTTTTGCCTTTTTCTTCTGATCCTTCCCGTACCGGGAAGCGCTGAGCGAGCGACACGTGGTTCTTTGTTGCCATCTGAGGCCAAACCACGACAAGAATCCACCAGCTATTGCTTTCAGGGTAGTTTTTAACAATCCATTGTATCGCTCAATTTTCCCTGAAGCTGGTGCATGATAGGGGACATGATATACCTCCTCAACAGCATGTTCTTTGGCCCAATTACTTATAAGACTGTTTTTGAAATGAGTCCCATTGTCTGACTCAATTCTTTCTGGAGTACCATGTCACCACATATCATAATTTTGGCCAAATTGGCCAATGGCCGGCGACAGATGCTCCCCCCCAGCCTCTTGTGCACGGAGAGGAGGAGAGATAAAGAGATTTATGAGTTTAGAAGAAACTAAACTACTTTAATGAACTATTAATAATAAAATAAAAAGGGAAATAATGAAATAAATACAGTATATAGAAAACCATCTTAAGCTCCCAGGATGATGTCACCGGCAGGCACTGGGGAACTCCCAGGCTGGACTCAGCGATGGGTGGGAACTGGATTCCACAGATGGAGTCAGGAACACATGGATCGGGATCAAAAGCATAGGAACAGACAGGGTCCTCCTCAGATGTCAGCCATTGAAGGAAGAGAGCTGACCCTTTGATCCCTCAGCTTTTATACTGAGCATGGGGCAGATGGGATGGAATACACCTGTTGGTCAATTTTGGGTCACCTGTCCTGTCCACTCCTCCCTGCAGGTGGGACCCCTCTACACTTTTCCACTTCTGACCCTCCAACAGGGCAAATAATTAAATTAGCTGACCTTGGTTGTTACAGCAATAAGTATAAGCAACAGCCTCTCTGCATACCATTCCTTGGCACAAACTGTCTTATCACTCTGAACGAACCATTTTAGACACAACATGCTGTTAATTTCAGAGAGTTAGAAGAGGCCTAGCTAAGAAATAAAATTACTGAACAGAAAGTTGGTTCTGTTTTACCTCAAACCAGGACACAACAAGACTTGCTTTTCAAGGCCGAGGATGGTATTCCAGGCAGCAGCATGGGGTACAGCATAGGTTTCCAACCATCTGGTGCTTGCTTCCACCATTGTAAGCACATAGCGCTTACCCTGACAGGTTTGAGGGAGTGTGATGTAGTCAACTTGCCAGGCCTCCCCATACTTACATTTCAACCATCATCCCCCATACCACAAAGGTTTTAAACTTTTAGCTTGCTTGATTTCAGTGCATGTTTCACAGTCATGGATAACTTGCGCGATAGCGTCCATGGTTAAATCCACCCCTCGGTCACGAGCCCATTTATATGTTGCATCTCTTCCTTGATGACCTGAAGTATCATGGGCCCACCGAGCTAAAAACAGTTCACCTTTATGTTCCCAGTCCAAATCTGTCTGGAAAAAACTTAGCAGCCTTATCCATTTGCTGATTGTTTTGATGTTCCTCAGTGGCTCGACTCATGGGCACATGGGCATCTACATGGCGTACCTTCAGGACTAGTTTTCCTAGCCAGTCAGCAATATCCCTCCATAATTCAGCAGCCCAGATGGGTTTACCTTTGTGCTGCCAGTTGCTCTGCTTCCACTGCTTTAACCATCCCCACAGAGCATTGGCCACCATCCATGAGTCAGTATAGAGTATTGGCCACTTTTCTCATTCAGCAATGCCTAAGGCCAGCTGGATGGCTTTTACCTCTGCAAATTGACTCGATTCACCTTGTGCTTCAGCAGCTTCTGCCACTTGTCTTGTAGGACTCCATACAGCAGCTTTCCACTTTCTATGTTTCCCTACAATACAACAAGATCCATCACTGAACAAGGCATACTGTTTCTCATTATCTGAGAGATCATTATATGGTGGGGCCTCCTCAGCACGTGTTACCACCTCCTCAGGTGACATTGTGAAGTCTTTGCCTTCAGGTCAGTTTGTGATCACTTCTACGATTCCTGGACGATTGGGATTTCCTGTTCGAGCTCGCTGAGTGATTAAAGCAACCCACTTCCTCCAGGTAGCAGCAGTGGCATGATGAGTAGAAGGACCTTTACCCTTGAACATCCAGCCCAATACTGGTAATTGGGGCGCCAGGAGGAGCTGTGCTTCAGTACCAATTGCCTCTGAAGCAGCTCTAACTCCTGCATAGGCTGCCAAGATTTCTTCCTCAGTTGGTGTATAATTGGCGTCGGAGCCTTTGTATCTTCGACTCCAGAATCTTAGGGGTCAACCTCGAGCCTCCCCTGGTGCTTTCTGCCAGAGGCTCCCGGTAGGGCCATTGTCCCCGGCTGCAATGTAGAGCACATTTTTAATGTCCCATTCTGTTTGGACTGGTCCAAGAGCTACTGCATGCATGATCTTTGTTTAATTTGCTCAGAGGCCTGTTGTTGCTCAGGACCCCATGTAAACTCATTTTTCTTTCGAGTCACTTCACAGAGAGGTTTCACAATCCGACTATAACCTGGAATGTGCAGTCTCCAGAAACCCACAACGCCTAAGAAGGCTTGTGGTTCCTTTTTGTTAATAGGTGGGGACATAGATGTTATTTTGTTAATCACATCCATTGGGATCTGGCGACGCCCGCCCATCTTGCCATTTAATTCCTAAGAACTGGATGTCTCATGCAGGTCCCTTGACCTTTCCTGTTTTTATGGCAAAACCTGCTTTCAGAAGAATCTTGATTATTGTCTTACCTTTCTTGAAAACTTCTGCTGCTGTATTACCCCACACAATGATGTCATCAATGTATTGCAGGTGTTCTGGAGCTCCACCCTTCTCCAGTGCAGTCTGGATCAGCCCATGGCAAATAGTAGGGCTGTGTTTCCACCCCTGGGGCAATCAATTCCAGGTGTACTGGATGTCTCTCCAGGGGAAAGCAAACTGTGGCCTGCACTCTGCTGCTAAAGGAATAGAGAAGAATGCATTGGCAGTGTCAATTGTAGCATACCACTTGGCTGCCTTTGACTCCAGTTCATACTGAAGTTCTAGCATGTCTGGCACAGCAGCACTCGGTGGTGGCGTGACTTCGTTCAGGCCACGATAGTCTACTGTTAATCCACAGTCTCCATCAGACTTTTGCACTGGCCATATAGGGCTGTTAAAGGGTGAGCGAGTCTTGCTGATCACTCCTTGGGTCTCCAGCCGACGTATCAGGTTCTGGATGGGAATCAGGGAGTCTTGGTTAGTGCAATACTGCCATTGATGCACTGTGGCAGCAGCAATTGGCACCTGCTTTTCCCTCAGCAGTCCCACCACAGAAGGGTCATCTGAAAGGCCAGGTAAGGTAGACAGCTGTGTAATGTCCTCAGTCTCTACAGCTGCTATACCAAAAGCCCACCGAGACCCTTTTGGGTCTTTGAAATACCCTTTCTTGATGTAGTCTATGCCAAGGATGCACGGAGCATCTGGGCCAGTGATAATGGGATGCTTCTCCCCTTTATTCCCAGTTAGGCTCACTTCAGCCTCCAATACAGTCATTTCTTGAGACCCTCCTGTCACTCCAGAAATAGTGACAGATTCTGTCCCTTTATGATTTGATGGCAATAGGGTGCACTGTGCACCAGTGTCCACCAAGGCTTTATACTTTTGTGGCTCTAATGTGCCAGGCCATTGAATCCACACAGTCCAATAAACTTGGTTATCCCTCTCCTGCTCCTGGCTGGAGGCAGGACACCCCTAATGTTGAGGACATTATCTACAATTAGCAGATGAGTTCCTATCTGGACTGGAGAACCGCTTACCATGGACTGGAGCAGCCATCCTCCTGCAGAAATTCTTCCTTCCCTCTACTTGCAGCTCAAGCACTCGTGCCTGCAGGGCCGGAGTAGGTTTTTTTATCCCACTTACTCATGTCCTCTCTGTTGTTGCAGAGGCAAAGCCACAGGAAATCTCGGAGCAGGTCCCGTTTCCCTTGAGTTGATCTCGTAGGAGTGCTTTTTTTCTTAATGACTGCAACCTGGATCTGTTGAGGGGAAGAGTAGGATCCTTTCCCCTTCTCAGTTTTTCAAGCAGTTCATGAAGAAGTTTATAATTTTTCTCATTTTGCTCACCTATTGTCTTAGTAATTTTCTCCATTGTCTCAGCCATGGTCTTAGTTTGCTCAGCCATTTTCTCCATGGCTGCCACAGTGAGGGAACGAGAAAGACTGTCTTCATACTGTTGCACCTTGTTAGCTATGTCATTTACAGTTGATTTATCAGTATCAGATCCTACCCAGACCATTGTTGACAGAGTGTGGGAATACTTTGATGGTGCACTCTGCACAAACTTTCTCAACAAAGATTGATTGCATGGCATTTCATCAGGGTCTACATTCACTTGCCAGTTGCTATAAATCACTTCTCTCACAGCCAGTTCTCTCAGGTACTTAATACCTTTTTCCATACTGGTCCATTTGGTTGGAAGGCATTTGATATCATCCTTAAAGGGATACCTGCCCTTTACGGCTGATAGCAGTAGCCTCCAGAGACTGAGAATGTTTGTCTTTCTCCCAATCGCTTTATCAATCCCTCCATCTTTGGACAGGTTTCCTAACTGCTTAGCTTCTCTGCCATCTAAGTCTATGGTATCAGCCCCATTGTCCCAGCATCAGAGCAACCAGGAGACAAGTGTCTCCCCTTCATGACGACTGAAATCCTTCCTTATATTTCTCAAATCCTTCATAGAGAAGGATTTAATGATTATCTCTGCATCTGAGTCCTCATCCTGTGTTAATGCTGGCTGAGAAGGACCCTCTCCTGGATCTGCTGTAGAAGGACTGGGTCAGAGGAACCCTCTCCTGTGCTGTGTGGCTTGGGCTGGTCTTTGTCCTAAGAGGCAGGGGAACGAGCTGACTTTCTTTTCTGCTTCCTGGTCACCGGGGCAACTTGCGCCGGTTCTGATGGAGTTTGGGTAGCAGCAGCGCTCGTTGTCGGAGCAGGTGGAGCAGTGACCGTGCTCCTTGTCGGGGCCGAAGCAGCCGGTGCCGCTGCGGGCAGGGGAGGGGCTGGTGATAAAGGCGTAGAGGGGGGCAGGTGGCGGAGTGACTTTGACCGCAGGCTGCTGAGTGACTGCTGCTGGCATGGGCCAGGGCCTGGCTTGGGCCGGTGCCGGTGCCAGGGCTTTTGCCGGGGCCGGTGGGGGGGCAGCCAATGTGGGCCTGTCCAATGTTGGGGCCTGCGGGGGATACCGATGTTGCTCGGGCTGGTGTCGGGGCCGGTGGCGTTGTTTGTGTTGTGGCTCGGGCAGTAATTTTAGTTGTGTTTCTGCTGTGGCTTTCGGAGGGGGGGTTGTTTGAATTTCTGCTATCTTTGACTTCGGCTGAGTGGTTTGAGTAGCAATATAACGTGTCACATAATACTCACTCCTGCACTGATATTTAACAATAAACCACCCCTGCAACACATTCAGGAAACCCAACAACAGAATCACGTACGAATGAAAGTAACATTCACTCTCTAAGGTTTTTCATTCCCTGATTCTGTTAGTGTCACTTTGGCATAATCATCAAAGGACAAAGTAAACTTTCCCCAGGTAAAACCAAGAGTGTAATTAGTAAAAGAATCCATCCCAAATGTGTAATTAGTAAAAGAATCCATCCCATGATGCCCAAGATATGCAGGTAGAACCGTTATCCAAGCAATTATTTTATATAACTCAAGGCCAAGCCACACCAACATCGCATGCTTAGACCACCGCGTCCAAACACAAAGAATAAATAGGCCATGCAATATATTCGACCAGTTAAACACCACTGCATCAATTAACTTCATACAAAGCTTTCTTAAGGCATGATATAAGATTTCTCATAAGAACGACATGATGTGAACTGTCTGTTCTCCCTGAGCAAACTGGAATTCAAACTATTCATGAAATCTATCAGAGCTCCATTTGTGCCCCGCATTGGGCGCCAATAAATCTGTCGTGGTTTTGGCCAAATTGGCCAATAGCTGGCGACAGATGCTCTCCCCCCACCTCTCGCACATGGAGAGGAGGAGGAGAGATAAAGAGATTTACTAGTTTAGAAGAAACTAAACTACTTTAATGAAATATGAATAATAAAATAAAAAGGAAATAATAAAATAAATACAGCATATACAAAACTGTATTATGCTCCCAGGATGATATCACTGGCAGGCACTGGGGAAGTCCCAGACTGGAGTCAGGAACACATGGATTGGGATCAAAAGCATAGGAACAGACAGGGTCCTTCTTGGACGTCGGCCATTGAAGAAAAGAGAGGCTGACCCTTTGATCCCTCAGCTTTTATACTGAGCATGGGGCAGATGGGATGGAATAGCCCCGTTGGTCAATTTTGGGTCACCTGTCCTGTCTGCTCCTCCCTGCAGGTGGGACCCCTCTACACTTTTCCGCTTCCAACCCTCCAACGGGGCAAATAATGAAATTAGCTGACCTTGGTTGTTATAGCAATAAGTATAAGCAACAGCCTCTCTGCATACCATTCCTTGGCACTAACTGTAAACATAGGCTTTATCACTATAAGGACGAACTGTTTTCTGCACAATATGCTGTTAATTTCAGAGAGTTAGAAGAGGCCTAGCTAAGAAGTAAAATTACTGAACAGAAAGTTGGTTCTGTTTTACCTCAAACCAGGAAAGGGCAAATAGATAAAGTTCTTAAAAGATAAGTGTTCTTGCTTTTATTTGTTTTCTTGGATTGTTCTTGTTTAATATTTACATGCATGACAGTGCTATAAAAAGTCAGGGAGTGCTGATAGAAGAACTTGCTTACAAAGTTTGACAGCAAAAATGATTGTCAAACTGTTAAGATTCACCAAATCATCAAAAAAGAGGGATGTAAGAATTGCTTATCACTATGTATTACAGCCGTGAAAAAGACAAAAGTTAGCATGACGAGGATCAGATAAAGGATTCCCTACAGCAATAGGGAATAATTAGTATACAATTAAAAGGCACTTATGAGCCGTAATCTAAGCCACTCTAAGACTGGTCTCCCATATTTATGGAAAATTAACTAAATAGGAGAAAATTCAGAGGTTTCTAACCATTAAAGAAATGAAGTTTCATGGCAGCTTTCTAATAGTAGAAATGGTAGTGAGCAATCTATCTCCTTTGAAAGTGGAGCTTGGTAAATGTATGAGAGAATATATATTAATACTGAATTTGAAATCATGCTTTTAAAAGGGCATTACCATTTCTTTAATGCCTGGACTGTGGTTGTGGTCTCTTTAAATCTATAATTTTTCTGTAGATGTCCCTGAGATGTACACAGCTATTTTCATTGCTGGAGCTTTATTCTTCTTAAGCAGTTATTGATGTAAATTGGTAGAACTGAACAGGAATCAGTGCACTTATGCATCTCTGAGACATGTACAAGTACAAAAGAAATCTCTTTCAAAGAATACATCTGAAATGGAGAAAAAGGCGGTTTCAAAGTTGTTATACAACAAATTTATATAACTAACCAAATTATCTTTGAATTTCCCTGTAACAACTTTGAAAGATTCTGCCTTTGTCATGCATTCTAATGGGAGAAGCATTTCACGAGTCCTGTGTACTCCATTTGTCAAAATGGCACTATTCTATTTTATTACTAATTACTCTTTTTTGTTGTTGTTGTTATATGGTAGCAAAGACACTTTGCATGTGGTTTTTAAGTGTGATTTACTCTTCTTTGTAATTAGATGACATGATTAAAATATGCTTCATATTATGTCCCTGTTTCTTTTAAAGAGTGGCATTTATGTTGGGGGAGAAGAAGCTCACAAAATAATGACAACTTGCTTTGATAGGATTGTCCCTTTAGTGAATTCATATGGTATCAAAAGGACAATAATTTTTCTTTGCTCAGAATTCACACTGTAAAAAGGTAATCTACATTTAAATAGTATACTGTAAATTATTTGAGAGCTCATAAAATGTTTATAAAATATAGACTTTTAAATTATTCTCTTAGAAAGCACAGCTTACTAAGGGAACATAGGAAACTTTTTTGGCATTCTCAGTTGGTTTATATGGATAGGTATTTTCCCATGAATGACTCATTTTTCTGTATTTGGAGCTAGTCACCAATATTAGAGATGAATGAAGGTATCTGTTAGGTAATCATACTCTTTGTCATTTATTGTTACATTTATGCATTTTTCATCGTTCTGCATGTGTGTCATGTTTTTGGCTGGGATGGAGTTAACTTCCTTGCTGGTTGCTGGTGTTTTGGATTTGGGATGAGAACAGTGTTGATAGCACACTGGTGCTAGTTTAGTTGTTGCTAAGCATTCAAGGTCTTTTCTGCTCCTCATACCGCCCTGCCAGCGAGTAGGCAGGGAGTGCACAAAAAAATTGGGAGGAGACACAGCCGGCTGGGGTTTGTGGTGGGTTCACCATGGCTGGATGCCAGGTGCCCACCAAAGCCGTTCTATCACTCCCCCTCCTCAACTGGACAGGGGAGAGAAAATATAATGAAAGGCTTGTGGGTCGAGATAAGTACGGGGAGATCACTCAGCAATTACCAAAAACCAGACTCAACTTGGGGAAATTAATTTAATTTATTACCAATCAAATCAGAGTAGGGTAATGAGAAATAAAAACTAAATCTTAAAACACCTTCCCCTCACCCTTCCCTTCTTCCTGGTCTCAACTTTGCTCCCAGTTTTCTCTACCTCTTCCTCCAGTGGGGCAGGGGGATGGGGTATGGGGGTTATGGTCGGTTCATCACATGTTCTTTCTGCCACTTCTTCCTCCTCAGGGGGAGGACTCCTCACACTCTTCCCCTGCTCCAGCGTGGGGTCC
Source organism: Fratercula arctica (assembly GCA_947846985.1). NCBI lineage: Eukaryota > Metazoa > Chordata > Aves > Charadriiformes > Alcidae > Fratercula > Fratercula arctica. Next base: position 22,952,689 of record CANTUZ010000025.1, on the reverse strand, counting down.
CTCCCATGGGAGACAGTCCTCCACGAAATTCTCCAACATGAGTCTTTCCCACGGGCTGCAGTTCTTCACAAAGTGCTCCAGTGTGGGTCCTTTCCACGGGGTGCAGTCCTTCAGAAACAGACTGCTCCAGCATGGGTTCCCCATGGGGTCACAAATCCTGCCAGCAAACCTGCTCCAGTGTGGGCTTCTCTCTCCATGGGGCCACAGGTCCTGCTATGGAGCATGCTCCAACGCGGGCTTCCCATGGGGTCATGGCCTCCTTTGGGCGCATCATCCTGCTCTGGTGTGGGGTCCCCCACAGGCTGCAGGTGGATATCTGCTCCACCGTTAACCTCCATGGGCTGCAGGGGGACAACCTGCCTCACCCTGGTTCACCACGGGCTGCAGGGGAATCTCTGCTCTGACGCCTGGAGGATCTCCTCCCCCTCCTTCTTCCTTGACCTTGCTGTCTGCATAGTTGTTTCTCTCACATATTCTCACTCCTCTCTTCCAGATACAGTTGTCATTTGTGCAGGTTTGTTTTTTTTTCCCCTTCTTAAATATGTTATCACAGAGGCGCTACCACCATTCTGATTGGCTTGGCATTGGTCAGCGGTGGGTCCGTCCTGGAGCCAACTGGCATTGGCTCTATTTGATATAGGGGAAGCTTCTGGCATCTTCTCACAGAAGCCACCCCTGTAGCCTCCCTGCTACCAAAACCTTGCCACGCAAACCCAATACATTCCACCCCTCGCATCTGTGAATCACATATTTAAGAATTATCTTTAAAATCCACATTCATTACACAGTCTTCAAAAACTTCACTCACATCAACAAAAAAGAATTCCCCATACCAAAATCAAAATAACATCATCACAACACCAAAAGAAAGTGAACAATTTACAATCCACCCCTCGTCCCTTCAGCACAATTACAACAGAAATTCTCCACAATCATTTCACTCTCTAACATTAAGTCCATGGTTTGCCTGTTACCTCTCACAGTTACTATCCTTATCTTGAATTCTTCGTGTCCCATGCTGTTGCATTTAGTGAATGGATAAATTTGGTAAGAGATGAATCCCCTTGCATTCTAGCTGATCCTCAGAGTATAGAGGGGATAGGGACGGCTGGATTTATCTCTTTACAGTAGGCTGATTATTGCCATGACTATAGGCCTGACATCAGATGCACAAACAGCCTACCTGGTGTAGGTCCAGTCCAATTCAAAAGAAGCAGTCAGGTGCATGAATAGTACGATTTATTCTTATGCAACATCTACAGATTCTTTAAGATTGCCAGTGATAAATGCACTAAACTGCAGGATAGCTATATAGCTTTAAAGATATTTCCTGGGTAAGCACTCAGTGTGGCCAAGGTTGCAACTCTTATCAAAAGGTGCCCCTTCTAGGGGTTGCAAGGAGGACAAACCTGTCGATCTGTCCCTGCAGTTTGGCATAGGATTCTCATCCCCAACTTTAGACACAAAATTGGAGTAATACTTATACTCCTTTTTTGGGCAAAGTGAGTGGGTGGGACTGTGGTCAAACCATTGTTGTTTATGGTTGCACTGTCAGCATTCATATATCTCTTCAGAGCAGTTGTAACATTTCCTGTGGGAACCAGGAGAATGGGACCATGTGGCCTCTACCTCACTTCTCATCCCCCCTCGGAGCTCGTGGGAACACAAATCACCAGATCTTCACCCAGTCTCTGTGTCTGTTCTGGGCACCAGGTGTTCATCAGTGATATTGAGCTATTGTTTTGTGCATGCAACACACGCCAAAAAGGACTGTGGTGGGTTGACCTTGGCTGGACGCCAGGTGCCCACCAAGCTGCTCTATCACTCCCCTCCTCAGCAGGACAGGAGGGGGAGAAAATAAGATGGAAAAAAAACCTCGTGGGTCAAGATAAAGACAGTTTAGTAAAGCAAAATTGAAGGCTGTGCACAGAAGCAAAGGAAAACAAAAGATCTGTTATCTCCTTCCAATCAGCAGGTGATGTCCAGCCACTTCCCGGGAAACAGGACTTCAGTATGCGTAGCGGTTGCTCCGGAAGAGAAATGTTGTAAATAATGAATGCTCCCCCTTCCTCCTCCTATCTCTTGGCTTTTAGACTAAGGTTTCTAGACATTGATAACCTCTGATTCAGTTATACTGTAGTACAGACAATCTATAAAGTTTTAGCTGATATGACATTTGTTGACACTTGTACTATCACAGCAGGAGTTGGCAGTGCAGTGGAAGGTGGTATCTCAGTAGTTCCCTCACTCACCAAGTGATTTGAAGGCATTCTGCCAGTTAAGCAGACCACAAAGAAAAGATGAATGGGTAGCTAAGGAAAGAACTGATCCTGGTTTGGAGGACTGTTCCTGTATCTACCAATAATTTCCTACAAGGCCTTGAGCGTGTCACTCAGGGTGACATCTATAATACTTGTGAGAGTTTCTTATGACAGTCCTAAGTACACAATTCTGAGGGGAATTAAATGGGTCCTTGGCTGCAGAAATCTAGATAGGGAGAAAAAGCTAGTGCATGCTTCTTTTCTGTTGCTCTGCTCATGACTCACATGGTTGTGGTGGGTTGACCTTGGCTTGCTGCCAGGTGCCCACCAAGCCACTCTGTAACTCCCCCTCCTCAGCAGGATGGGGGGAGACATTCAAGGCCAGGCTTGCTGAGGCTCTGAGCAACCTGATCTAGTTAAAGATGTCCCTGCTTACTGCAGGGGGGTTGGACTAGATGATCTTTAAAGGTCTCTTCCAACCCAACACATTCTATGATTCTATGAGAAAATAAGATGAAAAATACATGGGTTGAGATAAAGGCAGTTTAATAAAGAAAAGCAAAGGCTGTGTACAGAAGCAAAGTAAAAAAAAAATAAATGTATTCTCTACTTCCCATCAGCAGGTGATGTCCAGCCACTTCCTGGGAAATATGGTCTCAGTCTGTGTAGTGCTTGCTTTGGAAGACAAACGCCTTAATAACGAATGCCCCCCCTCCTCTTCCTTTCTCTTAACTTTTATTGCTGAGTGCAATGTCATATGGTATGGTCACTTTGGGTCAGCTGTTCTGGCTATATACCTTCTCAAACTCTTGCCTCCCAGCCTACTGGCCTTTGGCTGGAGAGACAGCCTTGATGCTGTGCCAACACTGCTCAGCAGTAGCCAAAGCACTGGTGTGTTATCAACACCTTTCTAGCTACAAATACAAAGCACAGCACTATGAGGGCTGCTATGGAGAAAGTTAACTCCATCCCAGTCAGATGCAATCCAATCTCCACCCCTTATTCACAGAATCACAGAATCACAGAACGGTTCGGGTTGGAAGGGACCTTAAAGATCATCTAGTTCCAACCCCCCTGCCATGGGCAGGGACGCCTCCCACTAGACCAGGCTGCTCAAAGCCTCATCCAGCCTGGCCTTGAACACTTCTAGGAATGGGACATTAACAACTTCCCTGGGCAACCTGTTCCATACCATTTGGGTCATGCTCAAGTCCCACATAATTTTAGACAGATATATCTCTTCTAACCATCCCATTGTATCTAATTCTCATTCCTGAAATCCCTTATTACCATCACTTACCACTTAAACTGCATACTTAAACCATCTTTATACCCAACATACAGATTTATACATTCTCATTAACAGAATGTCCCTTAACAGATAGATATTATTCTCCCATTGCATGGGCTTCTGCCACTTCTACAAAAGTTCATAAGAACAGGCTATGACTTGGGTCCCATCTGTCAAGATGGATGCTCAGGAAAGGAGAAGCAGCATGTTTGATTGTTGGATGCCAACACCAGATTGGTTTGGGTCATAGTTACACTCACTCGGTTCCTTGCAAAGCTCATTCTTTATTGGTTCAGGTAGTTCCTGCTACATTACTTCCTACAACATACAGCTCACATCACAGATTATTTTTCCCCCAAGGTTAAATCTCCTTGAGGCACAAACTGGATCTCCCCATCCTTCTGCATTATCCATCAAGTATATCTAGATCCTTGAGCAAAGACAATCCCAGGAATGGGTTTGCCTTTTCCCATGGGAGGAGCAATTCACACCGCCTTCCCAATCACTTCCCTATGTGCACTAACAGGGACCTTATCTCCTCCCACAGTATGTAGGGGTTTTGTTTAGGCAAGACCAGGATGGTTAGCAGATGCCCTGGTGTTAGCCAACCAAGTGACTTCTGCTAAATTTATATCCCAGTGCCATGCTCCATTGCCCAATGCTTTCAACATATTCTTTAACAGTTTGTTTTATCTCTCAATCTTTTCAGCTGGGATGGAGTTGACTTTCTTGCTGGCAGCTGGTGTGGTGCTGTGTTTTGGATTTGGGATGAGAATGATTTTGATAACGCACTGATGTGTTTGTTGTTGCTAAGCAGTCAAGGCCTTTTCTGCTCCTCATACTGCCCTGCCAGCGAGTAGGCAGGGAGTGCACAAAAAATTTGGGAGGAGACACAGCTGGGACAGCTGACCTTAAATGACCAAAGGAATATTCCATGCCATGTGACATCATGCTCAGTATATAAAGCTGGAGGAAGAAGAAGGAAGGGGGGGACATTCGGAGTTATGGCGTTGGTCTTCCCAAGTAACCGTTACGTGTGATGGAACCCTGCTTTCCTGGAGATGGCTGAACACCTGCCTGCCAATGGGAAGTAGTGAATGAATTCCTTGTTTTGCTTTGCTTGCATGCACAGCTTTTGCTTTACTTATTAAACTATCTTTATCTCAACCCACAAGTCTTCCTTTTTTTTCTGATTCTTCTCCCCATCCCACTGGGTGGGAGGGAGAAGCAAGCAAGCGGCTGCATGGTCCTAGTTGCTGGCTGGGGTTACACCACGACACAGAAGCTTGTGGGTGATAGGGGATGTGATACATCCAGTCAATGCCGTGTTTCTTGGCCCAGGAGTTTATGAGGTTATTTTGGAAATGAGTCCCATTGTCTGATTCAGTTCTTTCCAGGGTACCATGTTGCCACAAAATTTGCCTTTCAAGGTCTAAGATGGTCTTTTGGACAGTGGCATGGTTGCAGGGTATGTTTCTAGCTACCCTGTAGTCACTTCCACCATTATGAGTATGTAGCACTTGGCTTGGCGTGTTTATGGCAGTGGTCCAATATAGTCAATTTTCCAGGCTTCACCATATCAAAAACCCAGCCACCACCCTCTGTTCCAGGGAGACTTTACTTGCATGGCTCACTTGATTGCAGCACATGTTTCACATTCATGGATGACCTGTGCAATGGCCTCCATGGTCAGGTCTACCCCTCAGTCATGAGCCCATCTGTATGTTACATCTCTCCCTAGATGTCCCGACGTTTCATGGGCCCACTGAGCTATGAATAGTTCACCCTTACACTCCCAGTCCAGGTCCACTTGAGCCACTTCAATTTTGACAGCCTTGTCTAGCTGTTCATTGTTTCGATGTTCTTCAGTGGCGTGTATTTTGGGCATGTGAGCATTTACATGATGTACCTTTAGAGCAATATTTTCTACCCAGGCAGCGATGTCTTGCCATAATGCAGCAGCCCTGATGGGTTTACCTCTGCAGTGCCGATTGATCTTCTTCCACTGCTGTAGCCACCTCCATAGGGCATTAGCTACCATCCATGAGTCAGTATAGAGTACTGGCCACTTTTCTCATTCAGCAACATCTAGGGCTAGATGGCTTTCACTTCTGCAAACTGACTTGACTCACCTTCTCCTCCAATGGCTTCAACGACTTGTTGTGTAGGACTCCACACAGCAGCTTCCCACTTCCAATGGTTTCCTACAACATGACAGGATCCCTTGGTAAACAGAGCATAATGCCTTTCATCTTCTGATAACTCATTATATGGTGGTGCCTCTTGGACATGAGCCACCTCCTCAGGAGATACTTGAAAATCTCTGCCTTCTGTCCAGTCCATAACCTCTTCCAGAATTCCTGGGTGGTTGGTTTTCCCCAGTTGAGCCAGTTGCGTGATCAACACTACCCAGTTACTCCATGTAGCATTGGTTGTGTGATGTGTAGAGGGGACTCTCCCTTTGAACATCCAGTGAACAGACTATTGCAGTGCCAAGAGGAGCTGTGCTTCTGTACCAACAACTTCAGAAGCAGCTCGGACCCCCTCATATACTGCTAGTATCTCTTTTTCAGTTGGCGTGGCTGGCAGCTGTAATCTTTCTGCATCTCAAGGTTTTTTCAAGGTCAGGGAATGGGTAGTTTCCACCTCTTGTCTGATTTCTCTCACTTCTTCCTGTTTCTTTGCTGAAGGACTGCCCTCCTGATCAAAACCTTCCTCTTCTTCCTCCTCCCTTACTAATTGATGATATGGACCTGTTGACCTCCTTGTTCACTGTTTCTTTTTCATTACTGGGGCAATTACTGTAGTTGTTGTTTGGGTCCCTATCTAAACCATAGTGTCCTCAGATGCAGTTTGGGTCCCTGTCTCAACTATTGTGTTCTTAGATGTACTTTGTGCCCTGGTCTCAGTCATGGCATTCTCAGAGGTAGTTTGGGTGCCTGCCTCAACCACAGTCCTCTGATTGATAGTACTGAACTGTGGCTTGACAGGCATGGGCCAAGCCCCAGTACAGTGCTAGAAGCTGCTGGTTTTCATTGCGGTAGGCAAGGCACCTGTCTATCAGGTGGCACGTCAATTTACCAGGATTACTTAGCTGTTCAGGTGTAGAATCCCAGGCTATGGGAGGTGATAACCACCCTAGGCTCCTGCTCAAATCCTTCCACACAACCTGCCACCCAGATACCAGCTGCTTCTGGGCAAGTTTCAGCATCCCCTCACCCAAAAGTTGTCTCTTACACCAGGATGACACCAGATTCCACAAACCTTCAGTATGCCAACAGTGTTAATTAGTAGTGTTAAACAACTCATGTAAGGGTGAACAAGGACAGGACCTCAGGAGCCTGCGCAATAAAACCACCCACAACAATCCTGGGTAGGAAGAGGGAGATGTATTCCCTCATCCTCTCCACAAGATAGTTCCCCCAGCACAGTAAGGACATCAATGCCAGGGCCAAGCCATTGTTTATATTAACATGTTCCCAAGCTCAGCAAAATAAAGAGATAAGCAGTGCACCCAGCAAACTGTAACCTGCACAGAAGCTGCCACTTAATAACTACTATAACTGTAGCACATAATTCAAAACTGCTGCTGTCTTGTGCCCCACATTGGGAGCCACAAAGGACTGTGGTAAGTTGACCTTGGCTGGCCACCAAGTGCCCACCAAACCGCTCTATCACTCCCTCTCCTCAGCAGGACATGGGGGAGAAAATAAGATGAAAAACATGTGGGTCGAGATAAAGACAGTCTAATAAAGAAAAGCAAAGGCCATGCGTGGAAGCAAAGGAAAACCAAAAAAAAAAAATTACTCTCTACTTCCCATCAGCAGATGATGTCCAGCCAGTTCTTGGGAAATATGGTCTCAGTCTGTGTTGTGATTGCTTTGGAAGACCAATGCATTAATAATGAATGCCCCCTCCCTCCTCCTCCTTTCTCTTAGCTTTTATTGCTGAGCACAATGTCATATGGTATGGAATATTTCTTTGGTCAGTTTGGGTCAGCTGTTCTGGCTACATCCCCTCCCAACCTCTTGCCTACCCCCATCCTACTGGCCTTTGAGGGTGGGGGTTGGAGAGGTAGCCTTGATGCTGTGCCAACACTGCTCAGCAGTAGCCAAAGCACTGGTGTGTTATCAACACCTTTCTAGCTACAAATACAAAGCACAGCACTATGAGGGCTGCTGTAAAGTTAACTCCATCCCAGACAGACCCAATACAGTGATCCTTAGTGAATTTGTCTCTTTGCCTACTACAGTACTCCAAGAGTAACTCTGCAGGCCTTATGGGCTGCTGGGAGTCCAAGTTCTCATGTTCTTACCACTTCTCCGCAGCTGCAGGCCACATCTTCCAGAGCACTCTATAAAAAGCTGTGCCTAGCAGTCCACAAAGCAGTTATTTTTAATCTGCATCTGTGAGGAGCTATAGTGCTGGCACAAAGTAGTACAACCTATGAGACCTGTGACGTGATTAATGTTTGTCTGAACTGTGCCTATAGGTCTCTACTGCTGGGAAAGCTCCCAGGCAATAATATGAAGATACTGGGTTGAAGCTGGGCATCTTCACATAAACTGACAAATATCAAGTTCAAGAAACTCAAGGCTGTATTATGTCTACAAAGAAGACAAGAATTCAGCTTAACTGCCAATTCTATGATAAGTTGTATGAGATATTCAGCAAGGAGGTGACCTTAAACTTCTGACAGTCCAAAGCCCTGTGATTTTGTGACAGTGTGTCATAGGTAACTGACACCAAGGAAACCAAGGACACAGGGGAAGGACCCTCATTGTCAAACCACTGGAGTCCCCATTGTCATCTTCTTCACTGTCAGAGGGACTGGCTAGTCTAGAGCAAATCTCTGGTCTGCCAGGAGCCTAGATTTAATGCACTTATGGCATCCCAAATGTAATCCTATTCAAGAGAGAGAATCCTGGCAACTGTCTCATGCAGCAGGTAACTGTAGACCAGTCAGGACAGTCCAAGGAGATTAGAGTACACCACTCACTCTAAGTCCAGTCTAGCTAAGGAATTTATATCACAGATCACCTGCCGCAATCCAGCGGTCTCAACTATCAAATCTATTTTCCAGAAGAGCATCTGAAGTAGCAGAAAGTTCTCAATCTGTTTAACATTCATAGCTAAGCTGTAAAGATGCAGCCAGGACCAGTCAGTGTGGCATCTCACAGAGGATGTCTCACATAGCAAGTTAGAAGCTATTGATTTTCAGCTAAAATATATAGATGAGTTGAAACCACTTCCACTGGGAGATACAAAAGGAAGAGACAAGTTTTCCAACAGCATATTGATTCCAATAGGATATAAAAAGAATTACATTACTTTTATGTAGCATCAATAAATGAATTACATAATTTTCATGTGTCACCAAGAAATGAAAACACATTTGTGTTTGCCAAGATAGTGATAGCTATTAAACAAATATTAGGTTACTGGACAATCATTATGATAAAACCAGATAAGCTAAGAATTATTATAGGCCAGAGTAAGGTCCTTAAACATGAGCATTACATCATGAAAATTGTTCAGGGAGAGATTTTTTAGCTGTGCATGCAAGCAAAAAGTTTTGGCAGCACCAAATATGTAAAAAAAAAAAAAACACACAGAAATAGTTCACTTTCCAATTCTCTTTTATATGTCTCTATTTATGTGACTTTCCTTCAGTATTGCCTATGTAGCAAGGCATGCTGATCTGTGTCTTGTAGGGTGAAAATAAATATCAGTGAGTTCTTGCTATGTGATGAACTTGATGACAGTGGTGGGCTGTGTAATGCTCTGCTAAGTATGAAAGAAAAGAATTTGTCAATGAAGAGGAGCAAATGCCAGACAGGACTGAATGACATGAATTTGAAATATGGTTAGTAACAAAGGCACAGGAGAAAGGTGAAGAGTATTGTACATGTGGAAAACGAGAGATTATAAAAGCTTCATGATACCTATTAACTTATTTCAGTTAATTCATCCTTTATTTGCTAAAACTAAATGCTTCCCTCAAAGTTCCTTGGACTGGCTTTACAGAAGGTGAATGAGGTGAAGAAGAGAAACACTGGAAGAAATACTGTTTTAAAAATGAACAACAGCTGTATATTCTGAATTTATTTCAAAAGGAATCCTATAATCTTAATCATTGTAAGCACATGCAGAATGGAAGTTGTTTTTGTAACATCATCTAGTTGTTTATGTTTGCTGAGTACTGAGTAAAAAGGAAAGAAATGGCTGAAACCAGAAAACTGATAATTGTTAGGTTTTCAAGTGGCTTCTTGGATCTGTGGTCATTGGAAGTCCTATTAGATTTGCATAAAGCACCATATACATTTCAGAAAATGATAATGCAATTACAGTCCAGCCCAAACCACGACAATTGTTAAATGTGAAAAGCAAGCACAGACAGGAACTTCTGAGGCATATTTTCAACTAACTACAAATAGTGAAAGCAAGGAACTGCTTGAATAGGATTCTGAAGGGAATATAACTCAAGACCTCCAAGTTTTTAGAACAAAATTTGAAAATCTCAAAGGAAAAACACATAATGATCCAATCTGAAGAGTTTAAGAGAGAAATCGTAGATAGACGCTCAACAGAAAAATTCCCAAGCACCTGGAAGCGGAGAAATGTACTGGGTTATTGAGTTGGAATTGCTCCCTACAATGGCAATCTGTACTAAGTAGTATCCATATTTCACAATTCCCAGGAAATTGTTGTAAGGCTATGTTACAGTCACAAACAACTTAATTTCCATCAGATTTAGATAGAAAAGTCAAACTTTCTGTACCAATGAATGGCTTGGGTTTATTGGTCTGGTTTCTCTAATGGTTTCTTATCCCTTCTGACAATAAGACTTGGAAAACTACTGTATCACCGAAAAAGAGGATTCTCTGTTCTCAAGGTGTGCTGCTAATTCATTACAATTTAATTTTGCACTCTTTTGAACAGACACACCCAATCTCTTGTGAAAGATTCAGGAAATTAGTCTGACTTGCAAGTTCCTGTGTTAAAAATGTGCTATTAGAATTAACACTAGAATACATTTACAGCAGTGAGATATTCCTTACAAACAGGAAGGTCATTTTCATTGTCAGGGTCTTGTTCAGAGGATTTTGTGAACATCAAAGTCGTCCTTTCAATACCCAATTTTGGCTTTATTTACGGTAAGTGTTTCATCCACGGATATATCTGACCCTAGTGAGATACATGCTAACCAGCAAGATCTATTGTCATTCGTAATGCCTCGTTTGTCTTTTTTTTAAAAAGATGAAAATACATTTTCCATTTATTTAAATGGGATCTACACTGTAGTGAAGAAAATTCAGTGAAATAACATAGAGACTTTATTCTGGGCTATAAGCTACTCAATGCAAATACTCATACGCACATTTTTTTGCAATATTAGTGTTTGAATATGGCACCTCTCCCTTTTGTCATGTTTGCACTTCAAAAGTGTAAACTTCATTTTCAGAGAATCATAGAATGCGTTGGGTTGGAAGGGACCTTTAAAGGTCATCTAGTCCAACCCCCCTGCAGTAAGCAGGGACATCTTCAACTAGATCAGGTTGCTCAGAGCCTCAGCAAGCCTGGCCTTGAATGTCTCCAGGGATGGGGCCTCCACCACCTCTCTGGGCAACCTGTTCCAGTGTCTCACCACCCTCATTGTAAAGAACTGCTTCCTAATGTCTAGTCTCAACCTACCCTGCTCTAGTTTAAAACCATTTCCCCTCGTCCTATCGCTACATGTCCTTGCAAACAGCCCCTCCCCAGCTTTCTTATAGGCCCCCTTCAGGTACTGGAAGGCTGCTATAAGGTCTCCCCGGAGCCTTCTCTTCTCCAGGCTGAACAACCCCAACTCTCTCAGCCTGTCTTCATAGGAGAGGTGCTCCAGCCCTCTGACCATTTCGTGGCCCTCCTCTGGACCCGCTCCATGGTCAACAGGTTGTCGTGGTTTGGCCTCAGATGGCAACAAAGAACCACGTGTCGCTCGCTCAGCGCTTCCCGGTATGGGAAGGATCAGAAGAAAAAGGCAAAACTCTTGGGTTGAGACAAAGGCAGTTTAACAGAACAGCAAAGGGAACAAGAAAACAACAACACCACCACCGACAGAGAAATATACAGACGCGATTACAGAACCGCCGCTCCCCGCCGGTCCGGCCCCGGGACGCGCCAGCCCGCTCCAAACCCAACTGCCTGCCCCCTCCCTCCTTTTAATCTCAGGGTGGGCGTGGCTCACATGGCATGGAATACATAACCCTGTCCCTGCCGGAACCAGGACATTATCCACCCCTTATTCCATACCATTTTTGCCATGCCCAGATCTTACAGTTTTTGGAACATATGACTGGTGTACCCGGCGTAGCTCATGCACACAGTCCATGGGCCGAAGATGCAGATCTTGAGGAAGTTGCTGGGCGTCAGCTCTGATCCCATCACCACTGTGCTTTACACAATTCTTTATCAAAGTCCATCTGTCCTTAATTTGGGTGATTCTTACTGCAGTACAGCCGATAGCAATTATAGTAACGAGGACATACAGTGACAGTGTAACATACGATCTGATTCATTGGCTATTCTCCCCCAAAATCAAGTCCCCATGAGGCAGACATCGGACTTCGCCATCCTGCCGCATTACCCACCAAGTGCACCCAGGTCCTTGGGCAAAAGCAATCCCACGGATGGGTTTGCCTTTGCCTGAGGCAGGACTAACCCAGACTGTCTTCCCCAACATATTCTTCATGTGCACTACGGGGACCTTATCCCCTTCTACAGTACGTGGAAGTTTTGACTGGGCAGGGCCAGCCCGATTGGTAGATCCCCTGGTATTAACTAGCCAGGTAGCCTTTGCTAAATGTGCATCCCAATGTTTTAAGGTCCCACCACCCATTGCTCTCAGTGTAGTTTTTAACAGTCCATTGTATCGTTCTGTCTTCCCAGAGGCTGGTGCGTGATAGGGGATGTGATATACCCACTCAATACCATGCTCTTTGGCCCAGGTGTCTATGAGGCTGTTTCGGAAATGAGTCCCGTTGTCTGACTCAATTCTCTCTGGGGTGCCACGTTGCCACAGGACTTGCTTTTCAAGGCCCAGGATAGTATTCTGGACAGTGGCATGGGGCACAGGGTATGTTTCCAGCCATCCGGTGGTTGCTTCCACCATTGCGAGCACATGGCGCTTGCCTTGACGGGTTCGTGGCAGTGTGATATAATCAATCTGCCAGGCCTCCCCATATTTATATTTCAACCATCGTCCTCCATACCAAAGAAGCTTCAAACGCTTGGCTTGCTTGAGTGCAGCGCATGTCTCACATTCATGGATGACCTGTGCAATAGTGTCCATGGCCAAGTCCACCCCTCGGTCACAAGCCCATCTATATGTCGCATCTCTTCCTTGATGGTCTGAGGTCTCATGGGCCCACCGAGCTATGAATAGTTCACCCTTATGTTGCCAGTCCAGATCCACCTGAGCCACTTCAATCCTGGCAGCCCGATCCACCTGCTGGTTGTTCTGATGTTCCTCCGTGGCCCGATTCTTCGGTACGTGGGCATCTACGTGGCGTACTTTCACAACCAGATTCTCTATCCGGGCAGCAATATCTTGCCATAGTTCAGCAGCCCAGATGGGTTTGCCTCTGCCCTGCCAGTTGCCCTGCTTCCACTGCTGTAACCACCCCTACAGAGCATTTGCCACCATCCATGAGTCAGTGTAGAGATAAAGTACTGGCCATTTTTCTCGCTCGGCGATGTCCAAAGCCAGCTGAATGGCTTTCACCTCTGCAAACTGGCTCGATTCACCTTGTCCTTCACTGGCTTCTGCAACTTGTCATGTAGGACTCCACACAGCAGCCTTCCACTTTCGATGCTTTCCCACAATCCGGCAGGACCCATCAGTGAACAGGGCATATTGCTTCTCATTTTCTGGCAGTTTATTATATGGTGGGGCCTCTTCCGCACGCGTCACCTCCTCCTCTGGTGACATTCCAAAATCCTTGCCTTCTGACCAGTCCATGATCACTTCCAGAATTCCTGGGCGACTGGGGTTTCCCATTCGAGTTCGCTGTGTGATCAGTGCAATCCACTTACTCCATGTAGCATCAGTTGCATGATGTGTGGTGGGGACCCTTTCTTTGAACATCCAACCCAGCACCGGCAGTCGAGGTGCTAAGAGGAGCTGCGCTTCTGTACCAGCCACCTCCGAAGCAGCTCGAACCCCTTCATATGCTGCCAATATCTCCTTTTCTGTTGGAGTGTAGCGGGCTTTGGATCCTCTGTATCCCCGACTCCAGAACCCTAGGGGGCCGACCTCGGGTCTCCCCTGGTGCCTTCTGCCAGAGGCTCCAGGTAGGGCCATTCTCCCCGGCTGCGGTGTAGAGCACATTTTTAACATCTTGTCCTGCCCGGACTGGCCCCAGGGCCACTGCATGGACTATTTCCTGTTTGATTTGTTCAAAAGCTTGTCGTTGCTCAGGACCCCATTTAAAATCTTTCTTCTTCCGGGTTACTTGATACAGAGGGCTTACAATCAGACTGTAATCTGGGATATGCATCCTCCAAAAACCCACAATGCCTAAGAAAGCTTGTGTTTCCTTTTTACTAGTTGGTGGAGACATAGCTGCTATTTTGTTGATCACATCCATTGGGATCTGGCGGCGTCCATCTTGCCATTTTATTCCTAAGAACTGGATCTCCTGTGCAGGTCCCTTGACCTTACTTCGTTTTATGGCAAAACCAGCTTTCAGAAGGATTCGGACTATTTTATCCCCTTTCTCAAAAACTTCTTCGGCTGTGTTTCCCCATACAATGATGTCATCAATGTACTGCAGATGTTCTGGAGCTTCACCCTGTTCCAGTGCAGTCTGGATCAGTCCATGGCAAATGGTGGGGCTGTGTTTCCACCCCTGGGGCAGTCGATTCCAGGTGTACTGGATGCCCCTCCAAGTGAAAGCAAACTGTGGCCTGCACTCTGCTGCCAAAGGGATTGAGAAGAATGCATTCGCTATATCAATCGTGGCATACCACTTGGCTGCCTTGGACTCCAGTTCATACTGGAGTTCTAGCATGTCCGGCACAGCAGTGCTCAGTGGTGGCGTGACTTCATTCAGGCCACGATAGTCTACAGTTAGCCTCCACTCTCCATTAGATATTCACACCAGCCATATAGGACTGTCAAAAGGCGAGCGAGTCTTGCTGATCACTCCTTGAACCTCTAGCTGACGAATCAGCTTATGGATGGGAATCAGAGAGTCTCAGTTAGTGCGATATTGCCGCCGATGCACCGTTGTGGTAGCAATCGGCACCTGCTGTTCTTCGACCCTCAACAACCCCACAACAGAAGAGTCCTCCGAGAGACCAGGCAAGGTAGACAACTGTTTAACTTCCTCCGCCTCCAAGGCAGCTATGCCAAAGGCCCACCGATACCCCTTTGGGTCCTTAAAATACCCTCTCCTGAGGTAATCTATACCAAGGATGCATGGAGCATCTGGGCCAGTCACAATGGGATGCTTTTGCCACTCATTCCCAGTTAGGCTCACTTCAGCCTCCAGTACAGTCAACTCTTGGGATCCCCCTGAGACCCCGGAAATACAAAAGGGTTCTGGCCCTCTATAGCTTGATGGTATCAGAGTGCACTGTGCTCCTGTGTCCACTAGAGCCTTATACTCCTGTGGGTCTGATGTGCCAGGCCATCGAATCCACACCGTCCAATAAACCCGGTTGTCCCTTTCCTCCACCTGGCTGGAGGCAGGGCCCCTCTAATACTGGTCATGGTATCCGGTACTCACTTCTTGCAGAAATGACTTGGAGGTTCCTTCAAGAGGATCAGAAGCAAGATCAGGCCTTCTGCTCTGTCTGGGGAACTGCCCGCTGGAAACTGGGGCGGCACTTTTCCTGGAGGGATCTCCTTTTGTGGTTGTCCTTCCTTGCAACTCCTGTACCCGTGTCCGCAGGATCCAAGTAGGTTGTCCATCCCACTTCCTCATGTCCTCTCCATGGTCTCGCAGGTAGAACCACAGGGTGCCTCGTGGTGTGTACCCTCTGTACTCTCTCTCTTGAGTGGGGAAATGCCTGCTTCTAACAGCTGAGATGCTGGCCCGTACAGGTGGGGAGCAGGACATATTCTCTTCAAGTTGCTGAACCTTCCGGGACAGTTTCTCCACAGCTGAGACAAGGGGGGAAGAGAGGCTTTCTTCATATCGCCGGAGCCGGCCAGCCACCTCATCCACCGTTGGCCCCTCTTCACCTTTCCATTCCATTACTGCCAGTGAGTTGGCATATGACGATCGTGCACTCCGTACAAACTTCCGCCACATGGGCCTTGTGCAGTGCACCTCATCAGGGTCCGTGGGCAAGTCTGTGTTGTCCAAGTCATAATAAATAATCTCCCGCATGGCTAATTCTCTCAGGTACTGGATACCTCTTTCCATGGTGGTCCACTTGCTTGGGTGACATACAGCATCTTCACTGAAGGGGTACCTATCCCTCACGCCTGACAGGAGTCGTTTCCAGAGGCTGAGGGCTTGGGTCTTCTTTCCAATTGCCTTGTCAATGCCGCCTTCCCTAGACAAGGATCCCAACTGCCTGGCTTCCCTACCCTCTAATTCCAGGCTACTGGCCCCATTATCCCAACACCGAAGCAGCCAGGTGACAATGTGCTCACCTGAAAGTCGGCTAAAATCTTTTCGCATATCCCGCAGCTCACTCAGGGATAGGGATCGGGTAATTATCTCTGGTTCTGCCTCTTCCTCCTGTCCTTGTGATGGCCCTGGTTCATCGTCATCTCTTCCTAAGCGAACCGATTTCTTTGTGTACTTCTTCTTCTGTATGGGGGCAACGGATACTGGCACGGGTTGGTTCCCTGATTCAGCAGCAGTGGCTGCCACAGGGGTTGGAGTGGCTGCCACAGGGGTCGCAGTAGCCGCAGTGTCTGTCGCAGGGGTCGCAGTAGCTGCAGTGTCTGTCGCAGGAGCGCCTGCCACTGGGGCTGCAGCAGCCGCAGCGCCTGCCGCAGGGGCCGCAGCGCCTGCTGGTCTGGTCTCTGTCTCTTTCTTCTGAGGGTGCTGCATAGCACTGAGCAGTGCCTGGTAGACACTAGCCAGGGCCCAGCACAGTGCGGTGAGTTGTGCCTCTCTGGAATAGCCACAGCATTTTCCCTTCAGATATTCTACTACTCTATCAGGGTCCTGTAATTGTTCAGGGGTGAAGTCCCAGACCATTGGAGGCGAGAAGTTCTCTAAGTACCTGCCCATGTTCTCCCACCTGCCATGCCACCCCTGACTGTCCAGCCTTGGAGCAGATCTCTGGGTGGTAGTCTTAAATAGTCGTTTAACCCTAAACGAGACCTGGAACATATTCAGGAGACATAACACTAGGAACATGCTGGTTTGAGCATCCCAAGGATATTCAAAATTCTCAAAAGCTGTCATACCTGACCCGAAGGAGAAAAGGGAGGCAAAAGAGCTGGGGAAAGTGTCTCCCCCTGTTTCCCCCATAGACTGGGTGTAATTATTAATAAATTCTGAGAGACGGTGCCCAATGTACGGACAGGACAGCAATACCACATAAACGCCCCAAAATAACCGTCTAACAAGTGATGTTATCATATCATAAGCCGATATTGCACAGGACAGTAAAATGATAATCCTCATCCCCCTCCCAGAAGTAACAAATATCATCACAGGGAGTGCATAAAACACATAGGAATTTACATAACACAGCCATGAGAACAAGCTAAGCAACATAGTGACCAGTGACTATTTACCTAACAAATTCGTTTTTTCAAGCTCTAGTTGGATTCTGTCGTTGTCTCAACCCTTCGAGCCCCATGATGGGCGCCAAAAAGGACTGTTGTGGTTTGGCCTCAGATGGCAACAAAGAACCACGTGTCGCTCGCTCAGCGCTTCCCGGTACGGGAAGGATCAGAAGAAAAAGGCAAAACTCTTGGGTTGAGACAAAGGCAGTTTAACAGAACAGCAAAGGGAACAAGAAAACAACAACAATAACACCGACAGAGAAATCTACAAACGCGATTACGGAACCGCCGCTCCCCGCCGGTCCGGCCCCGGGACGCAACAGCCCGCTCCAAACCTGACTGCCTGCCCCCTCCCTCCTTTTAATCTCAGGGTGGGCGTGGCTCACATGGCATGGAATACTTAACCCTGTCCCTGCCGGAACCAGGACACAGGTCCATGTCCTTCTTGTGCTGAGGGCTCCAGAGCTGGACGCAGTACTCCAGGTGGGGTCTCACGAGAGCAGAGTAGAGGGGCAGAATCACCTCTCTGGATCTGCTGGCCATGGTTCTTTTGATGCAGCCCAGGATGCAGTTGGCCTTCTGGGCTGCAAGTGCGCATTGCCGGCTCATGTCCAGCTTTTCATCCACTAGTACCCCCAATTCCTTTTCTGCAGGGCTGCTCTCTATCACTTCATCCCCCAGCCTGTGTTGATAATGAGGATTGTCCCAACTCAAGTGCAGGACCTTGCACTTGGCCTTGTTGAACTTCATAAGGTTTGCTCAGGCCCACCTCTCTAGCTCATCCAGGTCCCTCTGGATGACATCCCGTCCCTCTGGCATGTCGACTGCACCACTCAGCTTGGTGTCATTTGCAAATTTGCTGAGGGGGCACTTGATCCCACTGTCTATATCATTGATGAGGATGTTGAACAGCACCGGTCCCAGTATGGATCCCTGAGGGACACCACTTGTCACCCCTCTCTATCTGGACATCGAGCCATTGACCACCACCCTCTGGATGCGACCGTCCAGCCAGTTCCTTATCCACCAAACAGTCCACCCATGAAATCCATATCTCTCCAACTTGGAGAGAAGGATGTTGTGGGGGACCGTGTCAAAGGCCTTGCAGAAGTCCAGGTAGATGATATCTGTAGCTCTCTCCTTGTCCACTGATGCAGTCACTGCATTGTAGAAAGCCACTAGGTTGGTCAGGCAGGACTTGCCCCTGGTGAAGCCATGCTGGCTGTCTTGAATCACCTCCCTGTCCTCCATGTGCCTTAGCATAGCTTCTAGGAGGATCTGTTCCATGATCTTCCCAGGCACAGAGGTGAGGCTGACAGGGCGGTAGTTCCCAGGGTCCTCCTTTCTCCCCTTTTTAAAAATGGGTGTGATGTTTCCCTTTTTCCAGTCACCAGGGTCTTCACCTGACTGCCACGACTTTTCAAATATCATGGAGAGTGGCTTGGCAACTCCATCAGCCAATTCCCTCAGGACCCTGGGGTGCATCTCATCAGGTCCCATAGACTTGTATATGTTCAGGTTCCTCAGATGGTCATTAACCTTGTCTTCACTTACAGTGGGAGGGACTTTGTCCCGCAGGTCCCCATCTTGCAATCCTTCAGTCCTCCTCCTTTTTTAACTGTTTATTAGAAAATGCTAATGTTCTTGAAGAAGTTCATTCTTTACCTGGTGCCTTCCCTCTGGATACCATGACAGTATGACAGCAAGGTGGGGAAGCATTTCTGTGTTTTGAATATATTAAGTGTATCCTATAGATTTTCATGGTTAAGGTTGTTCAGAAAAATACCACAATGCACAAAGAGCAGCTACAGAAATAACATTGTTTCTACAGATGGGACATCAACTATTGCTTTTTATTTTTCACAGCTGTGGTGTGTTATAGTACCAGTGTATACATATTACAGACTCCCCTGTCATTTTGTAAATTAAATGTTGACATATTTTAAACCTTTAAGTATGTCAACATTTATTTAAATGGTAAGTAGCCTACCACATCCACATCAACCCTCCACAAAGGTAAAATTTTAATATGCTACTCTTAGGAGAGTTTGCAGCAAAATTTCTGCTTCCAGATACTGTTGCCATCTGCACACGATTAAATGACATACTGTTGATCACCACTGACCAGCCTGGATATTTGCAGGTCAGTTGTGATAGGAGAGGAAGACAGTTTCATTACCAGAGTGAATAATGAAATAGAGAAAATGTAATCTTGATAGATAATCCTGTTAAGAAGGAAATTGGAAAGTATTCAGTCATCCTACTTGATACTAATAGACTATTCCATAGGTTTAGATCTAAGATTAATCCTCAGTATTCATAGATATAGCTTCCTCTGTACAGTTACAAGCTTCTCTTGAGTCTTAGGTGACTTGCTTTTTCGCAGATGAGAAGGACTGAACTTTATCAGAGCAAAACCACATGTGCTTTTCAGAATAAATAGGACTTTTTAAAGGAACATCTAACAACATTTTATTCTATTTGTTATTTCATTTCAAAGACACAATTGATTTTCTTTTAAAAGTAGACATAGTTAATAATTTTCTTGAGAGTTAAAAGACGACTGGAAGTTGTTTCTTTCTACCAGTTGTAATGAAGGCAAAGTACCTTTCTTAGGGAACCACACCTTCAGGTGCTTACTTGGAGATCAGTTCTCTTTTACACATGAGCAGAGCAAAGAATGGCTGCCTTGGGCAGCTCATGAAAATGACAGGTAGAATTGCAGCCATTTTATAGCTGAGGGTGGAAAGGGCTACTTTGTATTCCTGCTCTTTCCAGTGGAATGATACAGATCTCCACTGCTTTGTAAGCTATGTTTAACAGAATAACTCTCAGTTTTATCTTGGGTCTATCTCAATATTAGATCTACGCTAATAAAGAATTAGTAAATATATAGGACTGACATAGTTTTTAAGTACAATTCTTCATTCTTTTACCTTATTGGTAGATAAGGGGCGAGCAACTGACATCATCTACCTGGATTTATGTAAAGCGTTTGACACTGTCCCGAATGACATCCTGGTCTCTAAATTGGAAAAGCATGTATTTGATGGATGGACCACTTGGTGGATAAGGAACTGGCTAGATGGCCGCACTCAAAGGGTTGCAGTTAATGGCTCAATGTCCAAGTGGAAACCAGTGATGAGTGGCGTTCCTCAGGGGTCAGTACTGGGACCAGTGCTGTTCAACATCTTTGTCAGAGACATGGACAGTGGGACTGAGTGCATCCTCAGCAAGTTTGCCGACGACACCAAGCTGTGTGGCACAGTTGACACACTGGACGGAAGGGATGCCATCCAGAGGGACCTGGACAGGCTTGAGAGGTGGGCCTGTGCAAGCCTCATGAAGATCAACCAGGCCAAGTGCAAGGTCCTGCACCTGGGTCAGGGCAATCCCAGGCACAAATACAGGCTGGGCAGATAATGGCTTGAGAGCAGCCCCGAGGAGAAAGACTTGGGGGTGCTGGTGGACGAGAAGCTCAACATGAGCAGGCAATGCGCACTTGCAGCCCAGAAAGCCAACCGCATCCTGGGCTGCATCAGAAGAAGCGTGTCCAGCAGGTCGAGGGAGGTGATTCTGCCCCTCTACTCCGCTCTCGTGAGACCCCACCTGGAGTACTGTGTCCAGCTCTGGATTCCTCAGCACAAGAAGGACGTGGACCTGTTGGAGTTGGTCCAGAGGAGGGCCATGAGGATGATCAGAGGGCTGGAGCATCTCTCCTATGAGGACAAGCTGAGAGAGTTGGGGTTGTTCAGCCTGGAGAAGAGAAGGCTCTGGGGAGACCTTATAGCAGCCTTCCAGTATCTGAAGGGGGCCTACAAGAAAGCTGGAGGGGGACTTTTTACGAGGGCATGTAGTGATAGGATGAGGGGTAATGGCTTCAGACTAGAAGAGGGTATCAGGAAAAATTTTTTCACTATGAGGGTAGTGAGGCACTGGAACAGGTTGCCCAGAGAAGTTGTGGAGGCCACATCCGTGGAGGTGTTCAAGGCCAGGTTGTATTGGGATTTGAGTAACCTGTTCTAGTGGGAGGTGTCCCTACCCATGGCAGAGGGCTTGGAACTAGATGATCTTTAAGGTCCCTTCCAACCTAAACCATTCTATGATTCCATGATATATGACATTTCCTCCCACCCCAGGTTGTAAACAGTGAACATCCCATCCAGCCCCTGAAGGCACAGGAAGTGCGATATAAGGACTGGGAGTCAGGACCTAAGTGATTGTTTGAATAATTTACAAAGTATTCCATAGTCTTTATTGTTTATTGCTTGAGCTGCTTATTTGGAATTTCAGATCCCCTTTATCAGTCTAAACTTGAGATAATTAAAAAAACTCTGAGGAGTGGTTTACACTTATCAGCTTTTATTTATATCTTTCAGTAACTTTTCTTGGGGTTTTTTCTTTGTTTCTTTCTATTTCGTAAGCTACATTAATAGCAATATAATCTATAATAAGTGTTCATGATTTACTTAGTAGGATTAATTTCTAGGTGCTATTGTATTCTATCTGAGTTTGCTAAATCATTCTGTGACCTGAGTAGATATAAAACTGCTAATTTTAAATAGCACAAAGAAAATTTATCAGTTACAATAGAGTACTAAGACATTCTCATAGAACTTTACAATCTGATACTGATGCTTTAAATCCTGCCAAATTGTAAGTTTGCTTATTACCTCTGAAGTATAAAAAATAGGAGAAATAAGGCATGCATAATTTTAAATTCAATATTTTATTGTTCCCTCTCCTTCTCCCCTAGCTCTCTCCTGCAGAAAAAAGGTTGAAAGAAGTTGCTATAGAAATGCAGGCATCTCAGTTAAAAACTTCTGAAGTTACAGCATGAGGTGAAAAAACTTTGAATGAACTTCCTTTTCCCATAGTTAGCTCCCAACTAAACATTATTTTATTAGGATATATGACTCCAATGTCATTCATGATGAAGGATGGAAGAATCTGGATCTTAGCTAGTTTCAAACCAAAGACATAATAAAATGAATTAGTCTTAAAGATATTATAGAGATTCTAAACCACCTCTTAGAGTATGACTATTCCATCAACATTTTTCAAGGGAGATAAATAAGAGAAAATAAACAGCAACTAATTCACTAGGATTATAGCTATATGGAACGTTTACTGCTGTAAAATGAATCACACAGGAGAAAATATCAGAAGCAGAGCAGTGAAATATGCCTGTCTTCATAGACTTGGTGATATAATTGAATGTCAAACTGACCTTTAGACCTTCTAGAAGAAATTGGGGACCATTTTTTTCATTAAAGATATGAGAATAAGAAACTATGAAAATAAAGATTTTGTTGTTTACTAATATTAGATTAACAGTGAACTTAATATTTGGAAAAAAAATCCTCAAATTTTCTGGAGAATTTGATGGAAAAGGATGAGAATAACTGAAAAATTACTAGCTGCTACTCAATTTGTAATAATTCAAATTGTTATAAACATAGTTCTTTAATATTTGCATTACTATGTTGACCATGCACCGCTGTCAGGACCCAAATCTTATATACCTTTATATTCAAAGACATTTAACTCTGGAGGAATTAAAATAAAATGCTAGTGAGTTAAGAGAGATGACATCATCAAGGACTTTCAGTTAATTTAATTCTTCCTTTCTTGATTTAATAGAATTTTTCTATAATTACAATACCTTCTGAAGGTATAGAGGATGGAAATGAGTCATCAGAGTGAGATGCAGCAAGGCAGAGCAGAGATGACGTCACCTGTTTCTACATTGAACACCCTCTCAAGCCCTTGCCAAATTTCAACAGAAATCAACTACTCTAACAAAAGTTAATGGCATGATTAGGGCCTCAGAGTGATGTAGGCAAAATCAGAATATCTCCTTCTACTTAGGAAACCAATAACTCTCAAGCTGATAAGCAGAACTTGCTACAGTCAATCGCGTCAAAGTCCACTTTGACAACATCTGGTTTGCAGATCAATAACTTGGAAGACCATAACTACACAGAAGCCATTGCAGTCAGTGGTTCAATAGAAGCATTGTTTACTGATAGGCTATAATAGTTAGGCAGGAGATGTTTTTATCTGTTGTGCCAAAGATGATTGCTTCACCGACTTCATAAAGTCCTCTGAACTGTAACAAACTATCCAGTGATAGCTATCCAGTGACTGTGACAGCTGAATCATAATTTTGCTATTGTCCATATATATATGCATATTATACAGACTAATCACAGAATCACAGAATGGTAGGGGTTGGAAGGGACCTTCGGAGATCATCTAGTCCAACCCCCCTGCCAGAGCAGGGTCACCTAGAACAGGCTGGACAGGAAAGCATCCAGGTGGGTTTTGAATGTCTCCAGAGACAGAGACTCCACTACCTCTCTGGGCAGCCCGTTCCAGTGCTCTGCCACCCTCAAAGTAAAGAAGTTCCTCCTCATGTTCAGATGGAACTTCCTGTGTTCCAGCTTGTGTCCGTTGCCCCCTGTCCTGTCACCGGGCACCACTGAAAAGAGCCTGACCCCATCCTCTTGACACCCACCCTTTAGATATTTATAAGCATTGATGAGATCCCCCCTCAGTCTTCTCTTCTCCAGGCTAAACAGACCCCAGTCTCTCAGCCTTTCCTCACGAGAGAGGTGCTCCAGTCCCTTGATCATCTTCGTAGCCTTCTGCTGGACTCTCTCCAGTAGCCCCCTGTTGTTCTTGAACTGGGGAGCCCAGAACTGGACACAGTACTCCAGATGCGGCCTCACCAGAGCAGAGTAGAGGGGGAGGACTAAACAGTGTGCATTTTTAAAGATAAGTCCTGATGTTACCATGTGCTCCAGACAGTCATTTGCATGCAAGTGCTCCCCATTAGGGATCTCTTTCTGTTACTTTGGTCATTTTGACTGCTCTGTGTGACAGCTAGCAGGCATCACTCAAAACTGATTCAAGATGCTCGATGACTAAAGGTTTCAGGTTTGCCAGGTGCACCTGGCATGAAGACTGAGGTACCAAACTTCAGATTGTCAGATATGATCAGGGTAACAGGTGGTTTTGCATGTGCCGATGTCTCTCTTTTCCTCTTTGTCTTTCTGCTCAGTAATTAAAATGCATAGGAATCTTTTTTTAGTTAATTATTATTCTTTTAATTAAACAGCAGGTACCTAGAACAGATACTAGCAGTCTGTAAAAGAACGTCATGCAGAGTAATAAAAGCAACATAAAGTCTGCTGGAATATTGCACACTGAAACTTAGTTGCTCCAAAAGACCCTAAAGGATATATAATTCAAGTAATTTCCACTACATTAAAAAAGTGTTGTCAGCCTCTAATTTGTAAATAACTGTGCTTAATAATTTTATAATTTTTTTCTTTGTTTCAGGAAAATGTACAGAAATTTAAATAAATCACACATACATTTGCCCTTTTACTGTCAAAAAAAAAAGTGATCAGTCTTCCCCAAAACAATTCCTACTCCAATATCTGCAAAAGATGATCTCCTGAGGAACAAAAAAGAGGTCTTTCACTGAGTTTAGATATCAATAAAACCTATTAGTCGATTTAGAAGAAGCTTATACTGTAAGTGGAGGTCTTTTGTGGAGAATAAATAAATAACATCATTATGTGTCTGAATAGGAAATTAAGTATCTTAAGGTACTATCTGACCTTAATTGTCATGTAGGTCAGTGACAGGTAAGTGATCTCCTTAGACCATCTCTAAGACCGTATAGACCAGAACTTCAACGTGGAAGAAAAGAGGAAATCATTGTAGCAGGCACAACCAGTTGAAAAATTGGTGTAACTTCTGCTCCTTATAAACCCTCAAATAGTAAACATTCAGTCATCTCCTTTGTGGATTTACCTCTTTAGTGTCTTAAAATGCATTCAGTGCAGAATCACCTGAAGTGATTCAGTCCAGATATCAGAGGCATGGGGAACTGAGGGAGCTCTATAATGAGAGGAGAAGCCTACAAGAGATGCCAAGATATGTGGAAACAATTAATGCCATTTGTGATTTGAGAAAAAATTTAGATCCAAGAGCGTATTGCAGCTCAAACAATTATTAATAGGAGCGGAAAGCTGTGCTGGTCAAATGTAGGATATTCTTCTGCAGACTAATGTCATCACTATAATCTTGTTTGGCCTGTACTTCATTCCTGTCATGTCTCCTCGTTCAGTCATACTTAGCAAAGAATTTTTCAGTTGGCTAATTACAGCCATTCTCTATGTTTTCTGAACAGAGAAAAGGTTCTATATTTTACTTGGCTAGCAGCATGACCACTGAACTTTGGTCTGTTGCAGACCGTTCACAGGCAGAGATGATCCACAAGCTGCAATACAGCGAATTTGCTCTTTGGATGTACTTGATTGATAAAAGAGCCATCCTGCTGACTCAGTGTAGAAGTCAGACTGTCTCAGAAGCATAATGGATAGACTGTCCCTAAGGCATAGGCAGAAAGGTCAGAAATGAAGCTGTCCTGTCAAACCTGAGGTATAGTCAAGTTCAGACTGAGATTTATGATTTTTATTATTTAATTTAGCAATGAAAGCAAAAGAGGAAAGGGAGGATGTGTACACCATATCCAGTGAGAGAACATTAGAAACAAGGGAAAGTGATCTTGCTTGCTAGACGACTTCTGGAAAACGGATCGTTGTTCTTTATGCAAAAGCATTTGTGTTGTTACTGTCTGTATTTGTACCTGCAACTACCACAGCTGTTTGTACAATTACAGCTGCATGTGCTGTGAAGAACATTTTTATAGTTTCTGTATTTATGTATGTAAATGGTCATAAGAGCAGCAAGGACAATTTGAGATGAGAACAAAAGTGAACAACGTGTTCAAAAAAGAACTAAAGCTACTGATTTCTCTCTAAGGCCCACCAAAAAAATATACTAAGCCATCAGTTTCTGATGATTCTTCTGTAGGAAGAAGGAAGTATATGGTACCTGAGGTTTATTTTCCATTAATTCTAATCTCCTTCTGCAGGTCTTGCTCTTACACTGCTTTGATGTTTCTAAATAACTCGACACTTAGTTTAAAATACTAGTCCAGCCAACTGAATTCACATCTACACTTGGAGAACTAAATTTTACATTTCTCTAAATAAGATTTCTGATGTTGATTTCATTTTTTCAGTTTGATAGTGTGGTTTTATGATAAACTCTGATTTCTCCAGCCTCTGCCTTTTCTTAGTTGACTTGCACTTGATGAAACATTCTTCTAGTAGTGTGCTGGGTCACCAGCATAGATCATTATTATTTCAGCCTTATTATCATCTAAAGACTTGGGAGGGAAGAAAAGCAGGACTGCAAGTCAACCACAGAGAAAGTGGGGAAGCTAGCAGACCAGCCAGGATTAAAGTGGATTAGGGAATCGGCAGAACCAGGGTCTTTTCAGTCAGAGAAGGAAGTGAGAGAAGGTCCTTCACTAAGGAAGAGGTGCCATTTAAACAGCGAAGGCTGGATATTTTAAATATAATATTGCTGTTCAGAATATTAGACATCATGTTCATTATGTGGGATCCATGTGTGCATGACAAATAAAAACCCAACAAGGAAGGACTGAGCTCTCCTATACAACTTATCTGCTGTCAAGAAGATAACAATGGTGGAATTTATCTTCCTTTCTTTGCCTAGTAAGTCTTTCCCTAATACACATTCACAGCATGGTTACACTTTGAATTTTAAATGAAAATTCACACCATTTGGTATTCGGGCTGCTTCTAAGCTCTGTTAACTTGTAGAGTCCAGCACATACTTTTGTTTGTGCAGTGGATGTTATCAAGATGTCCGAGTGCTAACTGTAATCTACATCTAACTGTCAATTTTTGTTACTTAGTGTCTGTAGAATAAATATTTCCATTCCCCTTCATCTTTTCCTCTTCACTGCAGGATTTAAGCAAGCACAGGTGAAAATTAAGGCTGTCATTTACAACTAAAAAAGGCATATGGCTGTTGTTGGCACTGTAGAAAAATAGTCATTAAAATTTTCATAAGTGTACAGTACAAAAACTGGGAAAATATATGCTGGTTGGGTAGGTGGAGCATTTGCAACATCTTTGTAATAGCTTCAAAATCTCATTACTCTGAACAAGAAACTTTCTGTATGAAATCTGAGCATTTAAATTAGCATATGCTGTAAGCAGACTTGGCCACATGGCTGATTAAAGCTCAACATCTCTTTCTTCTGGGTTCTAAATCCAAAATCTATTAAAAAAACACCCATGGGATATTACACATCATGACTCTTCATGTACCATTGACTTTAGAAGTTCTGGGACTTCAGAAAAATCTCTTCCATACTTTCTTCCTCTCTCTCATTCTCACACGCGCTATTGTATATCCTTATTATTATTGTCTAAGGACTAATTAAGGACTAAGCTGAGAAAACACTAAGATAACAGGAGAATGAAGCGAGAATGATAAATAGGAGCCCCACATTTCTCATCCACCTTATTCCAGCACATAAAAAGGATCTGTTCTGTTGGTCACATCTACTCTCCTAGTTTTCAACTTTATTGTCGCTAATTGACTCTTTAGAGTTATTTTAGGCACAGATTAAATTTTAAAGCCAGAAGGTGTAAAAAAATCCCTTTAATTATGTTATTTACAAAAATTTCTTTCAGCATTGATTTTTCAGTCTTGCTTGTTTTGTTTTGAAAATTAAAATAGCTTAACTCCTCAAAAACTATATACTTGAAAAAAATCCAGTGCATGTGTTAAAAACCCTGCAGGGATTGTTTGTCTTCTGTAACACACTTCTTCCATTTGGAATAAAAAAAATATCATTGAAGCATTCTGTTAGATTTTCTGATATTAAGTTTTACAAAACCCATAATCCCATAATGTTTGTACTTTATTGCAGCAACATAAGTGTGCTGGAAACATTTAGAAGAAAAACTCCTGAGCTTGCAGTCATGTGGAGAGTAATACTACCTGAAATAACAAGTGCAAAGGCTTACTGCTGCTGTGTGCTAATGAAAAGTAACAAACAGATGTGCTATTACACTGCAGAGCTCAAAGCTATTATACCAGACAGGTCCTGCTAGAAAATGTGCAGAAGAAACATTAGAAGGAACAGTGAACTGGATCATTTTTCCATTCCTCCAATCTTTTCTTTATGTAAAATTCTGAACAGAGACATCTATGGAGCAGGCCTACGTGACAGATTCCACAGAAAGATGGTTTTGCCTAGAGGTCCTTGAGTATCATATCTTTTCAGCTCCCTTTTCAGTCAAATCATTCATGATTACAACACAACTCTGCACCATGAAGCTCTACGGCTAGGACTGAGAGAGAAATTTGGGAAGAAGGAACAGGTACAGACAGGTTGTCCAAGTTTAAGCTAAACTGACAGCACAGGAGAGCCTTAAAGTGCTTTCTTCAAACTCTTACTCAAATAGCCTTTGGGATCAATCAGTTCCCTGAGAGATGTGGCTATTCTGCCAGGATTACAAAAAGAGATTGGGAGGGGTAAACTCAAACACCAAATGGTACTTCAAGCACAGGTCTTTAAATCTGAGTTAACTCATCCTTAGGGCTGCAGGTAGAGTATTTTTGTAGATGTAAAATACTAGTTTTTAAGAGCAGAAGATGGGAAGGGTTCCGAGTTTAAGAATTTTTTAGTATGGCTTCCGCCAGCTCCCTCAGCACTCTCGGGTGCATCCCATCGGGACCCATGGACTTGTGGATATCCAGTTGACTTAACTGATCTCTCACTTGATCCTCCTCAACCAAGGGGAAGTCTTCCTCCATCCAAACTTTCCCTGTTACTTTCTCCAAAGTCTGGGACTCCTGAGGGCTGGCCTGAGCAGTAAAGGCCAAAGCAAAGAAGGCATTCAGTAACTCCACCTTCTCCACATCCTCCACCACCATGACTCCTCTCTCATTCAACAGTAGGCCCACAATTTCTCTAGTTTTCCTTTTGCTTCCGATATACTTGAAGAAACTCTTCCTGTTGAGCTTGACATCCCTTGCCAGGTTTAATTCCAAGGAGGCCTTGGCTTTCCTCATTTCATTCCTGCATACTCTGGCTGCATTCTTGTAATCTTCCCAAGTGGTCAGTCCCTTCTTCCACTTACTGTAAACTTCCTTCTTCCACTTGAGCTTTTTCAGAAGCTCCCTGCTCAACCATGCAGGTCTCCTGCGTCCCTTGCCCAATTTCTTGCTCTTAGGGATGCACCAATCCTGAGCTTGGAGGAAGTGGTGTTTGAATACCAACCAGCTCTCTTGAGCCCCCCTACCTTCCAGAGCCCTAGCCCATGGGATCTCCCCAAGCAGTTCCTTGAAGAGGTCAAAGTTAGCCCTCCTGAAGTCCAAGGTTGCGATTTTACTTCTTGTTGTTTTGTGAATACTGCCCATGATCCCGAACTCTATCTTCTTGTGATCACTACAGCCAAGGCTGCCCCCAACCTTAATGTCCTCCACCAGTCCCTCTGTGTTTGTCAGTACTAGGTCCAGTAGTGCTCCTCTCCTTGTTGGCTCCTGCACCACCTGTGTCAAAAAGTTATCATCAATACACTGGAGGAACCTCCTGGACTGTACAGGCCTGCCTGTGTAGCCTTCCCAGCAGATATCAGGGTGATTGAAGTCCCCCATGAGAAGCAAGGCCTGTGATTGGGAGGCTACTTTCAGCTGTCTGTAGAAGGCCTCATCAGCTTCCCCATCCTGATCAGGTGGCCTGTAATAAACACCCACAACAGTGTCTCTCATATTAGCCTGTCCCTTAATCCTTACCCACAAGCTCTCAACCCTCTCTTCATCCACCCCCAGGGAGAGCTCAATACATTCCAGATGCTCTCTCACATAAAGAGCAACTCCACCACCTCGCCTCGCTGGCCTGTCTTTCCTGAAAAGGACATAGCCATCCATGACAGCATTCCAGTCATGTGAGCTGTCCCACCATGTCTCAGTAATTGCAATGAGATCGTGGCCCTGTGACTGCACACGCATCTCCAGCTCTTCCTGTTTATTCCCCATGCTGCGTGCATTGGTGTATAAGCATTTCAGAGAAGGAGTTGAGTGTGTAGTTTTCACCCTTGAGGTGTGCTAGGCCTTCTGGCTCTCAGAAATACTGGCACGCTCCCCCACAAGTGCTGAGCAACTACACCCAGGCACCTCTCTAGCAAGCCCAGTACCATCCCCACCCCCCTTCGAATCTAGTTTAAAGCTCTCTCTATGAGCCCTGATAACTCTTGTCCTAGAACCCTTTTCCCCCTCCAAGATAAGCTATTCCTGCCTGTTACCAGCAGGCCTGGCGCCTTGTAAATCAGGCCATGGTCAAAGAACCCAAAGTCCTGCTGGCAGTACCAGTCTCAGAGCCAGGCATTGATCTGCTGGCTCTTCCTATTTACCCCCTCATCATTCCCCGCAACTGGGGGGATAGAGGAGAACACGACTTGTGCTCCTGATCCCTTGAATTGAATTGAATATATTACCTCAGTGGGAAGAAACGGGTGAAAAAGACCATCAGCTGATCACAAATGCACTTGGTACAACCCAAAACAATGTTTCTTTGGCTCTTAGTTGTATCCAAGCCCAATTGTGGATGCAATCTATGACAGCCGCAATCATAAGGGAAGGTGAAGAAGGCACCTTGCCCACTGAAATTCGAAAAGTAATATGGGATAACGCAATTGAGTTTGAGAAAAAATGTCAGTCCTGGGGGTACCTAGTTAATTTCACCTACGATCCCACTGAGAGCAAGGCCACAGCTTTTGTCTTGACAATACGCAATGCTTTGGTATACACCATATACCCGATCATCGCACTGGGGTTGAATCACCACGGAGCCATACTCTATCCAATAGAGCATAGAGTGTGGGCACAACAAAATGAGAATAAATGGCCAACTGTTGATGTTGACGCATGCGTTTCACGAGACCAACAAGGATTCATTTGTGAGAGTAATACTCTCAAAGCTCAAGACATTTGTCTTGACACCAACCAAAATGTTTGTCATTTTGAGATACATCCTGATGAAACCCCAGAAACTGTGCTTGTATATATTGGGAAAGGGTGCGTTTGCATGAGATCTCCCTGTACTCTTGTATTCGTAGATAACATAGTAGTAGAAACAAGTAATCACTCAAATCTTTGTGTTTGTAACTTTACTAACATTGTTGGATGTGACTTCAATTATTCAGCTCCTCTTACGTCTTTTCGGTTGCTACATTCTAATTATACATTGATCCGAGATTTGTTGCCTACCCCTATCGGAATGAATCTCTCATTGGTGAAGAAGCTGCTACAACACGATGAATTGAAGCGACTGATGAAAGAGGCCCAAGAAAATGGACAGAGAACTTTGATTACTGTCCATCATGATGTTGAAGAAATACACCAAGTACTGGAAAGAGTCAAGAAAGACGGAGGATAAGAATGGTGGGACACTCTTTTTGGATGGTCGCCAACAGCTACAGGAATTTTTAACAAGATGCTCCATCCTGTTGTTGTTGTACTAGTACTCACTGTATTGTGCTTTGCTTTGACAATTGCTCTGTATGTTAAACTTTGGATTATGATGAAGAGCTTAACTCGCTTGATCACTCCACAAGATGTATTGGCACTTGATAACCCCCACCCCAAGAGGACATGTGATATTCCCTATCAGTATTGAGTATCGTGGAGCTTGAGTGACTGTAGTTATGGTGTGGATTATGTGGAATAATTACTAAATTGGCTAAAAAATACAAAAGTACGACATTGTTCACACATTAAGGAAAAGTATAAAATCAAGAGGCTTCTGAGGTAGAATACAGCCGCAGCTGGCATGCGAAGAATACAACATCTGCGATTTCCTGTACAAGGTTGTTTGCGAAACTACATGAGGGATGGAACGGAACGCGATTGTTCCGTGGCCTTCCCTTGTGATGAATAGCAGTTATGGGAACGAGATGGTACTATGGAATAGATAAGCTGTCTACTTGCTTACTACGAAACAGATAAGCAGCCTACTCGCTACCCGAGCCAACATTTTGTCAAATTTTAATGAAATGCTGTCCTTTGTGCGAACTTTGCTCATTACTATGTACCAAAACACACCTCCATCCCGGAGGCTACCTGCCCCCGAGGTGTGACTACTCTTCCTTGAGTACACCAATCATAATAAAACTGTTTATGACTAAAGTCACTCAAACTCCACTTTGAAAACAAAAAAATAGTATAAAAATAGCCCGAGAGAGGGGGGATATCGGGGAAGACACCATCGCGAACAAGTCGAGGAGAACTCCATCACTGACTTCCGGGATCAGTCGACAGGCTGAGCCTTTCTTCCCCCCCATAGGGACGCCTTTGGGTAAGACTTAGATTATACCGAGTGTTTCCTTGGGGAACTTAGAAATTTCTCTAGAGAATCTCTTTCCTACATTTATAGCCAGGCTGTATCGTTTATAACTTTGTCGCGTGTTTGATATATGTAATAATACTTTCATTTGCACGTGCTTTGCAGACAGTGTATTTATCACCGGCAATCCTAAGAACCTATCTATCTGTTGCTTAAATAAACTGCACTGTTTAAGCAGCTAGTCGTTTCGGTTCCTCATTGAACATGACCAAAGACTCGAGAGTGGCCGTGCTAGTTCATGAGCACGACTAGACTGAAGGTGCAGTCCACTATTAGTGTATCCAAATCGTAATAGTTTAATACATATTAAACGCGATTGGACTGATAGTGCTGAATTGGGCATCACTCAGAATTTAAAGCTAGCCGCACCTAGCCTCCCACCTCGGTGAGGAGTGTTAGAACGCAAGGGGGTTTATCTTCTGCCAAAACTGCT
Organism: Fratercula arctica; assembly: GCA_947846985.1. Taxonomy (NCBI): domain Eukaryota; kingdom Metazoa; phylum Chordata; class Aves; order Charadriiformes; family Alcidae; genus Fratercula; species Fratercula arctica. The sequence continues at coordinate 22,919,653 of CANTUZ010000025.1, read as the reverse complement.
TTGCCCCTTTTCATGCAACAACCCGTCATCAACGGTCTACCTTCCAATTTGGGTGGTCCACCACACTTCACTCCATTGGTCACAAGGTGCAGGCTCGGGATATCTCTCTGCAACCCTCCAAATTTCTGGGCACGGATACTTTTTTTCACCACTCAACTGTCTTTGGGCCTCTAGATTCCCACACTTCAGTACTTGACAGGCATCAAAGCGTATGGTCTGTGGGGTACTTCCTTTAGTGATATTTATGATAAACCTAACTGGGTAATCTGGGTGTGCGCTTCGTATGTGATCTAGGTGTACACTCCAGCTTCCTAGTGGGAAGCACAACACCGCCCCTATGACCAGTATCATCGCAAAATTATTCTTAAAATTCATGGCGTACACAGATTTATATCTCCCGACTCGATCATCCCGCCCCAACCCATGGCTTATTGTCTCTTTAGGGTTACTCGCAGCAGGCTGTCAGTAGAATGTACAGTCCACTGTTCTACTGGATCTGTTGGTGGGGGTTCAACTGGTCCTTTTAGCTGAGTGTAGTGAGTCCAACCCCTGTCGGCCGTCCTCACTGCCGTCTCAGTGGTCAGTAACACTTGGAACAGGCCTTCCCATTCTGGTTGGAGCTTGGTTTCCTTACAGGATTTGATCAAGACCCAATCTCCTGGTCAGAAGGCACGGACTGCATATTCCAATGGTGGAGTATGGGCAAGAAGGCCTTTATTTCTGAGGAGAGAGAAAGAAGACAACAATCCCAGTATATAGTTCTTAAGAAACATATCTTTAGTTTCAAAAGTGGTCAAGTCTTCTCTGTTACCCATATAAGGTAGTCCAAAAAGCATCTCATAGGACAAGAGATCTGTATCTTTTCTAGAAGTCTGGATCCTCAACAATGCTATTAGTAAACATTTAGTCCATGGTAATTTGGTTTCTAAAATCAGTTTCAACAATTCTCTCTTAATGGTTTGGTTCATCCTCAACTTTTCCTGATGATGGGGGATGCTAGGGGGTATGAAATTCCCACACTGTCCCTAAACTTTCCATAATTCCTTGAAGGATTTTAGAAGTAAAATGACTGCCCTGATCTGAGTTTATATTCTCCACTAACCCGTATCTGGGAATAATTTGTTCTAGTATTATCTTAATTACCCCTGCTGCAGTAGCTGACACCAAGGGGTAGGCTTCCACCCATCCAGTAAGACGGTCCACTAGGACTAAAAGATATTTTAGCCTGCCTGTTGGTGGTAGTTCAGTGAAGTCTACCTGTATACTTTGGAAGGGTCTCAAGCCGGGCTCTCCTCCTCCTGAAGATTGCTTTCTCAAGGCTTTCTTGTTTACTTTCTTACAAATAATACATCCCTCACAAATTTGTTTGGCTATTGTGTATATGCCAAAGCATCTGTACTTCCACAAAACTATTCGCACATTGCATGCATTCCCCAATGGCTTCCCTGTTGTAAGTGTGTCACTATTTCTCTCATCGTTTGTTGACCATTTCCCTTCCATCAGCCAGAATCCATTTACCATATTTCTCCACTGCCCCTGCTTCTGTCATTGCTTCTCCTGCCCCAAGGCCGCCTCTTTTGCCACCTTGCCCGCTAATCTGTTTCCCCTTGCAGTAATTGAATTGCCTCTCTGGTGACCTTTAAGATGTACAACTGCTATTTCACTTGGTATTAATATATTAGCTAACACCTGCTTTGTAAGTTCTTTGTGTAAAAGTTCTTTCCCTTTGCTATTTACTAGTCCTTGTTCTTCCCAAATTTTACCAAAGGCATGCATTACCCCAAAGGCATAACGAGAGTCTGTATAAATTGTTCCTTCCCCTTTCTCCAATTAATTTTAGTGCCTGGTTTAAGGTATATATCTCGCATGTTTGAGCAGACCATGCACTAGGTAATTTTTCAGATGCTTTTACTTGTTGTCTCACTCCATGTACCACCGCATATCCATTACACCTCTTTCCTTCTGTCACTCTTGAAGAACCGTCTACGAACAAATGAAGACCCCCAGATAGGGGTTCTTCCCTTAAGTCAGGTCATATCTTAGTCTGGTACTCAATTACATCTGTGCATTTGTGTGTAAGTTCTTCATCCTTTGCCTCTATTTTTCCCCAAAAAGCTTGCTGGGTTAAGGCAAGGGCTGGTAGTTAAAATCAAATCATCCTTTTCAATTAAAATTCCTTCATACTTCAGTATTCTTGAATTGGTTAGCCGTTTTCCCGTGGTTTGGACTAAAATGGTTTTTACTTGGTGAGGGGTGCTAACTTCTATCATTCCCCTGGCCACCCTCGGGAGACCAGATCTAAGAGTTTAGATAAATAGGCCACTGGCTGCGGCTTATCCCCCCCCACTCTTGAGTTCCTAACGCAGCCCCTTTGTCTACAGTTACAAATAGTTGAAAAGATTTCGCCAAAGAAGATAAGGCTAAAACTGGAGCTCTGATTAGGCTCTGTCTTAAATCTTCCACTAAATCCTCCTCTTCTTCTGTCCAAACCAATACATTCGGTTCTTCAGCTACCAGTTTGGAATATAGTCCTTTAGTCTTTTGAGCATACCCCTCTATCCACAGTCTACAGTACCCAGTCAGCCCCCAAAATTTTCTCAGTTCCCTCTTGGTCTTTGGCAGAGGTAAGTCTACTATTCCTTTGATCCTCTCAGGATTTATAGGATTTATTTTTCGACTCCCTTCACTGACTAGATGTCCCAAGTACTCCACTTCTGTTTCCACATATCGCAACTTTTTTTTTTTTTTTTGAGACCCTCAAACCTTGCCGTCCCAAAAAGTTCAATAACTCATTCATGGCTTCTTTTACCCTGCCTTCTTCCTCCCCGGATACCAATAAGTCATCCACATACTGAAGCAGGGCTACTCCCGATGGAGGTTTGAATTGTTCAAGCACTTGTTCTAACACTTGCCCAAACAAAGTAGGGGATTCTGTAAATCCCACAATGATAACACCCTACTGGTGAACCTTGAGCTGCTGGTAGGAGTGGTCGGGGCAGTCCTCTTCCCCATCCTCTTCCCCTGTTATTCACCCCTCTTCCTCGCCCCCAAGTAACAGTCTAAGGGGTTCCACTTTGGGGATTCAACTTCTTTGTCAGTTGAAACATCACCGACAGTCTGGGCTGGGAACAAATGAAATGGATTTGGGCGTCCCCAAGTCCTGAATCTATTCATCTTGACCCAGCAAAAAGCATATTCACCTTCTTCTAATTCTTTATTATTCACATACATGTTTAAAGTCTGACAGACCCAGTCTTCATCAGATCCAAATTTGGGCCAATATACACTAGGAGGTCTTATGAATTCTTTGGTCCAAACAAATTCAAATGCAAATGCAAACATGTCCCCCCTAGGATACCCCTGGGACACCCCCCCCCAGAATGTCCACGGGCCAAACCCCCCCGGCCGCCCCCAGCCCCCCCAGGATCCGGTCTGAACAAAACAACAATAATTTATCATTTTCTTTTTCTCTTTATCCCTTGTACAAGAAGAATCATTCCAAAACCTCAACATTCTCCCCTAAAGGACTGTCTGGGGGAATGTTCCTTGGGTCTTTCTTATTATCCCCTTTTTCATCCCTAGACCTAGAATCCTTATTTCCCATTCTGAACAGAGACTTTTCTTACACTCCTTCCTTTCGCTTCATCCTTCTCCGGCTGCGCCCCTCGTGGGACTACAGAACCGCGGATCCGGACTCCGCACTTGCTTAGTACTGCAGTACGTCTCAGTCACTCACACACACCAAGTCTCTTAGAACGTCCCCGACCACCAAGGTCACTTTAACAGTCCGATTTTTCTTACCTTGGTCCGTGCACGGAGTTGCCTGGTCGTACTCTCTGTGCCTACTGCACTAAGTTCATTTTTCCCCCTTTGTGGTTCATATGGTCTGCCGCTTAATGAAGTCTCAGGATCCTAGTCGATTCCCTTCGGAGCCCCAGACGATGATACACGAGACTGTTGAAATCAACAGGATGCATCTTCCCGTCCCTCGGCGACAAGGAACCCCAGAAGGGATGACTTCGGATCCCAGACGAGCCCCCAAATTGTGAGAAACGCTCCTTATCCAATAACAACAGCTCAGGCAGTGATCGATACGAAGCACATTTTATTTAAACATTCTTGCAAGAGCGGGTGACCTAGCAAGTAGGCACACTTTTGGTTCTTGAAACACACCTTTTTATTTCCTAATCCCTGGCTGAATTTTCCCTCCCCTGTTTCCCATTGGTTAGGTACTCCAGGGTTCACAGTCTGTCCGGAGCGCCTAAAATCTTTCCCGGATGTCTTGCCTCTGTTTACTTCTCCTTATGCTATACCTAAAGGGATTATCTGACTAGTTTATTTCTTTCCTTTTTGGTAAAACTGCTCAATGTCATTAGCCCTGGTTAAATGTTTGACTACACTAATCTACACTTCTAGACACTAATCCAGTATGAATCAGTTTGTCCTTTTGTCTGTGTGATAAGAGATGTTCTAAAAGCCTTTGCTGGAGCCTCTTTGTCTTAGTCATTGCCTTATCATGTCACCTCTGATGGAAACGGCTTTTCTCCCTTGCAAAAGCAATACCTGCCTTTCTTACAAAGGGAAGACATCAAGCTCACTAGCTGAGCGAAGCACAAAGAAGAATAAATATGGAGATACTTAGTGAAGGACTCACAGGGAAGGCACATAGCGGGATGTTTATGTTAAATGTTATGCCTCTAATATTTAGGTAACAAAAAAACAAAGTAACTCAAGTGAATGCTACCAATGTAATGTTTTTATCTGGGACAGTGTCATCTCCTTCCCTAAGGAGACATGCTCACAGAGCATTTCAGGTCTATTTTCTTATTTCCATTTCCAAAGAGGGAGGGGTTTATAGCATGATCACTGGGAAATCAGAGCACAAGGCTCCAAGAGGAAAACATGCTGCAGTCCCAATGATTGGTGCTGTAAGGGAAAGACTACATCTAACTCCTACAGTATGACTTTCACAGGGCACCTTTCTGACCTCCATCCACCTCTCCAGTTCCTCCCGGGAAGGGAAGGGAAGGGAAGGGAAGGGGGGAAGAGAGAGAAGAGAGAGGGGAGGGAAAAATGAAAGCCTGATTAAATTCCATGCTGAGCTTTTCATTACACCTGAAATGAGTGGTTGCATAAGTAGGTAAGGGCAATGTGACCCATAGTGATATCAAACTCAGCAACAGTACTCAGAAAAATGAGTGGATAAAAGCAGCTGAAAGCTCTGTTGACTTTTTGTAAGAAGATACATTCAAGTAGGACTGATTCTGAAATCATCTTAAGTAGCAAAGACAGAGTTTCCTTTTAAGCTGCATAAGGCAGAAGTTTCCCTTCTGTGTTGCTGTGCAAGCCCAGGCTTCTATAACCCCTTGAGACATCCTGTCACTGATTAGCATAGAGCATCAGAAAACCGGAAACTTAGAAAGCTATCTGGTACTGGAACACACCCTCATTATAAAACCTGTGATTGCTGCAGAAAAATATCCTTTCCAGCTCATTTCATTTAAGCATAGGGCAGCAGAAGGTGAGATGAGAGCAAGTCACTGCCAAAATCAGCATAGTGAGCAGAAGAGGAGCAAAGGAGACTAGGGGTGGAAACTGCAGCATTCTCTGAGACAGATAAACAGAGAGGTTCATGTTAAGATGTGGTTAATCAGATACAGCTGCCACTTGGGGACTGTGATCTTGCATCAGATACTTGGGCATTTTCATCATGGTTGTTCTGACAACGAGACTGGAATTCAAGCCTGTAAACTGATACAACAGCGCTTACAGAGCTGATAGCAAGGGATTTGTTAATACTAATGTGATGGAAAGGAGTGAAAGGAAAACTAAACATTTAGGCTCTGAATTATAATACAAAGGAGGACCTCCAAAATAAATCAGTGCTGCGGAAAAAATGTGATAGATTCAATTATATCTGCTGTCAAAACGATACATTGATTTTCAAAATAGGATAAAATCTAGATAGTGCTAGTACTTTACTAAGGCTTCTACATGGGGAAAGACTTCATAGGAAAAGCCTTAGGAGTCCCTTGCAGGACAAGATGGGATATCTTGGAACATGGCAAGGTTCAGGTTTCCAAGATAAGTCTCCAAGTCAGACATATTAAATTCTGATGATTTAATATGTCTGTGTTTATATGTTCTATCTCCTGAACATCTCTTTTGATTATCACATATGGAATCATGGGATCAGAATACCTACCTTGTTTTAAAAGAAATTTTGATGAATTTGTGGGCGGGCAATGTTACATGGCTGTTCATCCACTTCAGAGAGAAAATCTCTAGATTTCATTTCCTGCTTCAAACTATGTTCATGTGTTTGTGTTAATTGACTGATATAAACATGTAAGTGTGTGTTGGAGTAGAGGCCAGAACACAGCTGCGTATCTAAATCACCAGACAACAGAATGATGATATTTTTATCTCAGAATCTTAAATTGTTTTCCATGTACAAGTACAATTTTAAGCAAAGGAAGGGACCATAGTGTCCCCATGTGCCCCCATCCTGAAAGCTTTTTAGAGGGTGTTGCGTGGAAAGGGGCAAAGCGGTTTTGGCAGAAGATAAACCCCCTTGCGTTCTAACACTCCTTACCGAGGTGGGAGGCTAGGTGCGGCTGGGTTTAAATTCTGAGTGATGCCCAATTCAGCACTATCAGTCCAATCGCCTTTAATATGTATTAAACTATTACGATTTGGATACACTAATAGTGGACTGCACCTTCAGTCTAGTCGTGCTCATGAACTAGCACGGCCACTCTCGAATCTTTGGTCGCGTTCAGTGAGAAACCGAAACGACTAGCTACTTAAACAGTGCAGTTTATTTAAGCAACAGATAGATAGGTTCTTAGGATTGCTGGTGATAAATACACTGTCTGCAAAGCACGTGCAAATAAAAGTATTATTACATATATCAAACACGCGACAAAGTTATAAACGATACAGCCTGGCTATAAATGTAGGAAAGAGATTCTCTAGAGAAATTTCTAAGTTTCCCGAGAAAGCACTCAGTATAATCTAAGTCTTACCCAAAGGCGTCCCTATGGGGGGGAAGAAAGGCTCAGCCTGTCGACTGATTCCCGGAAGTCAGTGATGGAGTTCTTTGTGATGGTGTCTTCCCTGAGTATCCCCCCTCTCTCGGGCTATTTTTATACTATTTGTTATCTTCAAGGTGGAGTTTGAGTGACTTAAGTCATAAATACTTTAATTATGATTGGTGTAAAATTCTCTCGCTTCACAATTAAAGGTATAGTTTACGAAAAATTCAGGGTGCAGACTCAAGAAGGAGTGGTCGCACCTTGGAGGCGGGTAGCCTTTGGGATGGAGGTGTGTTTTGGTATTATAATGACATTATAATGAGCAAAGTTCGCACAAAGGACAGCATTTCATCAAAATTTGACAAAATGTTGGCTCCGAGTATCGAGCAGGCAGCTAATTGGCAGCTTATCTGTTTCATGGTATCGTCCCGTCCCCGTATCTGCTATACATCATAAGGTAAAGCCGCAGAATAATTGCATCCCGCCCCGTACCTCGTGTAGCTTCACAAGCATCCTTATCAGGGAACCGCGGATGTTGTATTCTTCATGCCAGCTGCAGCTGTTTTCTACCTCAGAGGCCTCTTGATTTTATACTTTTCCTTAATGTGTGAACAATGTCGTACTTTTGTATTTTTTAGCCAATTTAGTAATTATTCCACACAGGGCCAGCTCTCTCCTCCAGGGCAGGTGCACCCTCTGCAACTGTGTAATGTAAAGTACTTTCCTTCTGCTTTATCCAAGAATCAGTCAAGGGGAGAGCAGCACCCTTCTGCTGGCAAAATGAGTGTGGCGGAGCAGCAGCCATTTACAAAGATCTGTCTCTTCCAGAGAGAGGGGGGTAATTTGTGACTAGACAGGCAGTCACCACTGGATTACCCTGTGATGAGTTCTTGCAGGAAGACTGGGAGTGGAAAGTTACACGTTGACTGACATTTCATTTGAATATTATTTGAACAGTTTTGAATACTGTAGAAACTAGTAGAAATTTTGTGCTGTTCACAGACGTAATGAATGTATTCAGCTGTTTTAGGTACTCTTTACAAAATGTGGATTTATATGTGTTAATAATAATTCTTTTGACGTAGTCATCAAAAACAGTAGGCATGAACTCTGTAGAGAGATTGAAGTGACTTAAGTTTCTAAATCATAAGGATCAGGGCTTCAGATATGTAGAAGAGAGGAAAAAAAATACTTTGAATGGTGTCCTGGTTTCAGCTAGGACAGAGTTAATTTTCTTACTAGCAGCTGGTATAGTGCTGTATTTTGGATTTAGGATGAGAATAATGTTGATAACACTAATATTTTAGTTGTTGCTAAGCAGTCAAGGACTTTTCAGCTTCTCATACTGCCCTGCCAACAAGAAGGTAGGGGGCACCCAAGAAGCTGGGAGAGGACACAGCCAGGACAGTTGACCCCCAACTGACCAAAGGGATATTCCATACTATATGACATCATGCTCAGCATATAAAGCTGTGGGAAGAAGGGGGGGGCGTTTGGAGTGATGGCGTTTTGTCTTCCCAAGTAACTGTTATGCATGATGGAACCCTGCTTTCCTGGAGATGGCTGAAAACCTGCCTGCTGATGGGAAGTGGTGAATGAATTCCTTGTTTTGCTTTGCTTGCATGCGCGGCTTTTGCTTTACCTATTAAACTGTCTTTATCTCAACCCATGAGTTTTCTCACTTTTACCCTTCTGATTCTCTCCCCCATCCCATTGTGGGGGGAGTGAGCTGTGGGGGCTGTGTGGTTCTTGGTTGCCAGCTGGGTTAAACCATGACAAATGGGCAGCAGGTGCATCTATGTAACTGATACGCAGTGAAACAATGGCTACACTGTTTACTAGTCTCAGGCAGATCTTATGTATATTTGTTTGTACAGGCACATGCATGCCATGTGCGTCATGCACACCAAACACTCACTGTACTGGTTATCACGTTTCATTCATGCTTGAAACAGGAATTGCAGGTTTGCAGGGAAATTATACTATGAATTATAATTAATAGTTTAGAACATATAATAGCTTAAATGTTATTATATAAACTGAAGAAAGTCTCAGCAAGAATGAGAAGAAATGTAAAAGGTTTGTAAAACATTCTATTAAGAGAGACTGAGGGAACTGAGTTTGTTTAAACTGCAAGAAAGATGACTGCAAAACAGCCACAGTCTATCCATATAGCGAGGCTATTATAAAAAAGGAAGGTGATCATGAGTTTTCTGTTCTATGTGGGAAAAGAGCAAGAACAAAACATCATCTTTTGTTGTAGAGAGGACTTGAATCAAACAGTAGGAGATACTTCTAAGTGGAGTGTAACACTGGATGTGGTTAATTGAAGATTTTCACAGCCATGTTAGTTTTCGAGAGCAGGTTGGACAAACATCTGTCAGATAATGTTGGTTGTACCTGATCTTGCCTCTACACAGGCACTTAGGCTGTACAGATCTCTCTGAAGCTCCCATTGCTGTGATACCAGTCTAGCCTGAGTTTAGTAGAATGTAAGGACATGGCAAATGTCAGGAGGAAGTGAGATCTGGGGAGTAAATGAAACGGGATAAAATGCAGTATGGATTCACTAGATGTAGATAAAGCCAAACTCGCTGTATCATTTTCTTTCTAAATATAACTAATTTTCTTGACAAAATCAATTTACTAGATCTCATTTATTTGTTGTTCAATCTAGTGTTTGGTATGATGTCTTGAAAAAAGTTATTAACTGAATTGAAGAAGATGAATTTGTATAGAACCACTCAGGAGTTTGAGGCACTGATTTAAAGAGAAACAGAGAAGAGTAACATTGAAGGGGGGGTTATTAGTATAGTTCCTCACTTGAGACAAGTCTTAATAATTCTATTAATGACTTTGATATAAAAAGAATCATAGAATGGTTTCAGTTGGAAGGGACCTTTAAGATCATCTAGTTCCAACCCCCCTGCCATGGGCAGGGACACCTTCCAGTAGACCAGGCTGCTCAAAGCCTCATCCAGCCTGGCCTTGAACATTTCCAGGGATGGGGCATTGACAACTTCCCTGGGCAACCTGTTCCAGTGCCTCACTACCCTGACAGTAAAGAATTTCTTCCTGATATCCAATCTAAATCTACACTCTTTCAGTTTGTCAGGTACTGATTAAATGTAATTAAATTCATTTGTGTAAAGTGTGAAGTCAGTGCACTTAAGGACTAATAACAAGAATTTTTGCTATAAACTGGGAAATAATTAGTTGAAAATGTTTAAAGGATGACTGCATATAGAGAGAATGAGATGGTAGTAAAGCAGTAAATAAGATCTTGGGATGTGTCAGTGAGGTATTTGGTAGCTATTAGGAAGAATTAATGTTTTTGTGCATCCCTAACTTCATCTGAAATACCATTAGCAATTTTGGTTGCTTATATGCAAGAGTAAGGGCTCAAGTGCAGAAGAGGACTGCAAAAGATTTACTTTATGTCCATGAGAAAGAAGGCTGAGAGGGAGTACTATAACTTACTGTGGGAACTAAGAGCTACTTACATGCTAGAAAGTATTTGGAATAAGGACAAATGGTTATAAAATAGTTTTATAAAAGTAGGAAAGTAAAAGGAAATTCCTAAGGATATGTTAATAAACAGCTTCCCAATTATAGTGCTAGAGGTAAAAATCCAAATCCTAATTGCTTTTAAAATGGAGCTTGGTAAATTCATGACAGATGTATGCTGTAGTATCAATGATAATAGGGCATCTACCTCACAGGCTCTTGCTTTCTTGCCTTCCCCTCCTCCAGTAATAAACATACATGTCTTTTGCTTTAACATGCTGCTGTGGTAATTGGGGACATGAGAACTGCCATCCTGGATCATGTGATCTAGCATGGCCCAGGTGGATTTTCCTCCTACTCATCACACAGAGACTGGTGGGTGCCCTGAGGCATGAGAATTTCTGTCCCTTTTAAAAGCTTGTATATGAATGTATCTGATGTGAATATGGATGTTCTCATTGTCTTTATAAACACGGAAACTCTTCTGATTCTGCCCCTCTACTCTGCTCTCATGAGACCCCAACCTGGAGTACTGTGTCCTGCTCTGGGGCCCCCAATATAAGAAGGACATGGACCTGTTGGAACGAGTACAGTGGAGGGCCAGAAAGATGATCAGAGGGCTGGAGCACCTCTCCTATGAAGGCAGACTGAGAGAGTTGGGGTTGTTCAGCCTGGAGAAGAGAAGGCTCTGGGGAGACCTTATAGCAGCCTTCCAGTATGTGAAAGGGGTCTAGAGGAAAGATGGGGAGGGACTCTTTATCAGGGAGTGTAATGATAGGACGAGGGGTAACGGCTTCAAACTGAAAGAGGGTAGATTTAGATTGGATATCAGGAAGAAATTCTTTACTGTAAGGGTAGTGAGGCACTGGAACAGGTTGCCCAGGGAGGCTGTGGCTGCCCCATCCCTGGAAGTGTTCAAGGCCAGGCTGGATGAGGATTTGAGCAGCCTGGTCTAGTAGGAGGTGTCCCTGCCCATGGCAGGGGGGTTGGAACTAGATGATCTTTAAGGTCCCTTCCAACCCGAACCATTCTGTGATTCTGTGATTCTGCTGAAATCTTTGCCACAATGTAATCTGAAGTAACTAACTGTACTGTGTGAATTTTCAGCTGCTCGTTTCATGGACTGCCACTTTGCTCCTTCATTAGAAGAGAGAATAAATGGCACATCTTTCCACTTAATGGAGATCATGGCCACTTAATGTCTTCTTGAACAGCACTCCAACTAATCCTACTCCTTCAATGCTCCTTTCATCTGGAAAGTTTTCCATGCCTCTAATATAATTTCTCTTGCCTTTCTTGGAATGCGTTTTTGCTCTTGCATAATTTTTTAAATGATGTGGCCAAATATGAGCAGTGAGGCGTTTCTGTTCACCCCATTGGAAAAAAACACAACTATTTTCTGCTTTTATCCATCCTTTCTGTGTATCAACTTTTTTGATACTGCATTTGATACCAGTAGTTCTTGGGTCTCTTTTTGAAAGTTATAATTGAAAGAGATATTAAATCAGAATAATGAAAAGTGAAGATCAAGGTACATAAATCCAAGATGAATTTCCACATATCACTTGTACTGAGTGCCATGTCCAAAGGTAACATTGTTATTCCATAAAAACTGTAATTTGACTATTTTTTAAAAAAAGGGCAATTGTATAGCATAGTACATTTATTTCACTCATTATGTATCATCAGAGCTGTTCTTTCACAACATGCATGTACACATGGGAAAGACCCATGGCAAGCTGATTCTTTTGAATATTGATTGACATCCTTATACCTTTAAAGTTTTTTGCTTCGCTTGAAAGGTAAGCAGAATTCAGATCAAAATGCTGATTTAAAAGCCACATGCCCTCTATCCGAAACAGTAAAGTTTCACAAGATGTTCAGGCTGAGTGTATACTATCCAAACAGGAAGCTTGAAGAAAAAGTCCTGAGTTGTTGAAAATGTTTCTATTTAGGACCACTAGATGTCATGCTGAACGAAGAATTCATACTGCCTGATTTGGGATTAATTTCATCCTTGTGTAAGGGATTAGTGCAAAGCCAGTGAATCCACTTAAGGAAAACAGGAGGAAACAAGGTCACAGTCCTTTGGACTAGCTTTCTCTGCAGGAGTGTATGCCACATCTATCGCTCATTCTTTCTCTGCTTTCTTTCTGTATGGTGAGCTCTGCCCTTACAAAGGCTTAAACTGGATATTGTAGGGACAGTACATCTTCTGGACAAAAGCACTCTGCTGAAAGGGCTTTAAACTTCATCAATTTAGTGCAGTGTTTATATGTAAAATTTCCAATGTGTGGGAGCTAAAAAATTCTGTGCTGCTTCTTGTCTCAACCAATTTAATGACATGACGATAGATAGCCACTACCCAGTCTATGAGAGGGACTTCAAGGAGCCTCCTTTTTTAACAGGCAATGTACATCGATGGACAAAAAAACATCAATCCTAGCTCCAAAGAGCAATAGGCAGGAGGGAAAACTGAGTAAAGAAAGAGAGAGATGAAAAGGGATAAAAAATAAATGAACAGAACTGCGGTCCCTGCCCATGGCAGGGGGTTGGAACTAGATGACCTTTAAGGTCCCTTCCAACCTAAACCATTCTATGATTCTATGACTGTGTGGATTCGATGACCTGGCACGTCAGACCCACAGGAGTATAAGGCTCTAGTGGACACTGGTGAACAGTGCACCTTAACACCATCAAGCTATAGAGGGACAGAACCCATTTGTATTTCTGGGGTGACAGGGGGTTCCCAAGAGTTGACTGTATTGGAGGCTGAAGTGAGCCTAACTGGGAATGAGTGGCAAAAGCATCCCATTGTGACTGGTCCAGAGACTCCATGCATGCTTGGTACAGATTACCTCAGGAGAGGGTATTTCAACGACCCAAAAGGGTATCGGTGGGACTTTGGCATAGCTGCCTTGGAGACGGAGGAAGTTAAACAGTTGTCTACCTTGCCTGGTCTCTCGGAGGACTCTTCTGTTGTGGGGTTGTTGAGGGTCGAAGAACAGCAGGTGCCGATTGCTACCACAACGGTGCATCGGCGGCAATATCGCACTAACCGAGACTCTCTGATTCCCATCCATAAGCTGATTCGTCAACTAGAGGTTCAAGGAGTGATCAGCAAGACTCGCTCGCCTTTTGACAGTCTTATATGGCCGGTGCAAAAATCTAATGGAGAGTGGAGGCTAACTGTAGACTATCGGGGCCTGAATGAAGTCACGCCACCACTGAGCACTGCTGTGCCGGACATGCTAGAACTCCAGTATGAACTGGAGTCCAAGGCAGCCAAGTGGTATGCCACGATTGATATAGCGAATGCATTCTTCTCGATCCCTTTGGCAGCAGAGTGCAGGCCACAGTTTGCTTTCACTTGGAGGGGCATCCAGTACACCTGGAATCGACTGCCCCAGGGGTGGAAACACAGCCCCACCATTTGCCATGGACTGATCCAGACTGCACTGGAACAGGGTGAAGCTCCAGAACATCTGCAGTACATTGATGACATCATTGTGTCAGGTAATACAGCAGAAGGAGTTTTTGAGAAAGGGGATAAAATAGTCCGAATCCTTCTGAAAGCTGGTTTTGCCATAAAACGAAGTAAGGTCAAGGGACCTGCACAGGAGATCCAGTTCTTAGGAATAAAATGGCAAGATGGACGCCGCCAAATCCCAATGGATGTGATCAACAAAATAGCAGCTATGTCTCCACCAACTAGTAAAAAGGAAACACAAGCTTTCTTAGGCATTGTGGGGTTTTGGAGGATGCATATCCCAGATTACAGTCTGATTGTAAGCCCTCTGTATCAAGTAACCCATAAGAAGAACGATTTTAAATGGGGTCCTGAGCAACGACAAGCTTTTGAACAAATCAAACAGGAAATAGTCCATGCAGTGGCCCTGGGGCCAGTCCGGGCAGGACAAGATGTGAAAAATGTGCTCTACACCGCAGCTGGGGAGAATGGCCCTACCTGGAGCCTCTGGCAGAAGGCACCAGGGGAGACCCGAGGTCGACCCCCTAGGGTTCTGGAGTCGGGGATACAGAGGATCCGAAGCCTGCTACACTCCAACAGAAAAGGAGATATTGGCAGCATATGAAGGGATTCGAGCTGCTTCGGAGGTGGCTGGTACAGAAGCGCAGCTCCTCTTAGCACCTCGACTGCCGGTGCTGGGTTGGATGTTCAAAGGAAGGGTCCCCACCACACATCATGCAACTGATGCTACATGGAGTAAGTGGATTGCACTGATCACACAGCGAACTCGAATGGGAAACCCCAGTCGCCCAGGAATTCTGGAAGTGATCATGGACTGGCCAGAAGGCAAGGATTTTGGAATGTCACCAGAGGAGGAGGTGACGCGTGCGGAAGGACCCCACCATATAATAAACTGCCAGAAAATGAGAAGCAATATGCCCTGTTCACTGATGGGTCCTGCCAGATTGTGGGAAAGCATCAAAAGTGGAAGGCTGCTGTGTGGAGTCCTACACGACAAGTTGCAGAAGCCAGTGAAGGACAAGGTGAATCGAGCCAGTTTGCAGAGGTGAAAGCCATACAACTGGCTGTAGACATTGCTGAAGGAGAAAAATGGCCAGTACTTTATCTCTACACTGACTCATGGATGGTGGCAAATGCTCTGTGGGGGTGGTTACAGCAGTGGAAGCAGGGCAACTGGCAGGGCAGAGACAAACCCATCTGGGCTGCTGAACTATGGCAAGATATTGCTGCCCAGCTAGAGAATCTGGTTGTGAAAGTACGCCACGTAGATGCCCACGTACCAAAGAATCGGGCCACGGAGGAACATCAGAACAACCAGCAGGTGGATCGGGCTGCTAGGACTGAAGTGGCTCAGGTGGATCTGGATTGGCAACATAAGGGTGAACTATTCATAGCTCGGTGGGCCCATGAGACCTCAGGCCATCAAGGAAGAGATGCGACATACAGATGGGCTCGTGACCGAGGGGTGGACTTGACCATGGACACTATTGCGCAGGTCATCCATGAATGTGAGACATGCGCTGCAATCAAGCAAGCCAAGCGTTTGAAGCCTCTTTGGTATGGAGGACGATGGTTGAAATATAAATATGGGGAGGCCTGGCAGATTGATTATATCACACTGCCACGAACCCGTCAAGGCAAGCGCTATGTGCTCACAATGGTGGAAGCAACCACTGGATGGCTGGAAACATACCCTGTGCCCCATGCACTGCCCGGAATACTATCCTGGGCCTTGAAAAGCAAGTCCTGTGGCGACATGGTACCCCAGAGAGGACTGAGTCGGACAATGGGACTCATTTCCGAAACAGCCTCATAGACACCTGGGCCAAAGAGCATGGTATTGAGTGGGTATATCACATCCCCTATCACGCACCAGCCTCTGGGAAGACAGAACGATACAATGGACTGTTAAAAACTACACTGAGAGCAATGGGTGGTGGGACCTTAAAACGTTGGGATGCACATTTAGCAAAGGCTACCTGGCTAGTTAATACCAGGGGATCTACCAATCGGGCTGGCCCTGCCCAGTCAAAACTGTAGAAGGGGATAAAGTCCCCGTAGTGCACATGAAGAATATGTTAGGGAAGACAGTCTGGGTTAGTCCTGCCTCAGGCAAAGGCCAACCCATCCATGGGATTGCTTTTGCCCAAGGACCTGGGAGCACTTGGTGGGTGATGCGGAAGGACGGGGAAGTCCGATGTGTACCTCATGGGGGTCTGATTTTGGGTGAGAATAGCCAAAGCCTTGGATTAAATGAACTCAACAGACATTTTAGAGGGATGACTCATAGACTAAGGGCATTATATCTTTATCTATATATGTACATATATATATCTCAAAGACAGGAATACGTGCTGGTAATTAATTGTAAACTGTAAGATCTGGGTATGACATAGATGGTATAGAATAAGGGGTGGATAATGTCCTGGTTCCAGCAGGGATAGGGATAATTTTCCCAAGAAGGTGGCA
The DNA here is from genome assembly GCA_947846985.1 of Fratercula arctica. Taxonomy (NCBI): domain Eukaryota; kingdom Metazoa; phylum Chordata; class Aves; order Charadriiformes; family Alcidae; genus Fratercula; species Fratercula arctica. The sequence goes on along the minus strand of CANTUZ010000025.1, from coordinate 22,903,150 downwards.
TGGGACATAGGTATCGGATACCATGTGAGCCATGCTCAGTATATAGCCAGGGAGCTAGGGGTGGTGGTGGAGAGCAGGAAGTCATAGCTTGGGAGTGGGCTGGGGGCTTCCTGGCTGGGGGCTTCCTGGGTCCTGTCAGTGAGCAGTGGTACATTAATGGTGTTTTGTACATTCCTATGTCATTATTATTGTTGTTGTTTTCCTCTTTCTTTCGGTATTCTGTTAAACTGCCTTTATCTCAACCCACGAGTTTTGCCTGTTTCTTCCGATTCTCCCCCCATCCCACAGCTGTTGGAGGGTGAGCGAGCGAGAGGCCGCATGGTTCTTTGTTTCCTGATGGAGTTAAACCACGAAAAGAAGCCATGTCAGTCCTGTAAAAGATTTAACAAGGGAACTTTGTAACATGTTGCAAAGGAAGATAACATATCATACATATGAGGACACACAGCATTACCAGTGTGAAAGCAGAAAATAGCTCTTCCCGAAAGATGTTAACGATTAATTTGCAGCTCCACGGTGACTGCTTTATGCAAGATGCAGGACTTCAAGGCATGAGTCAGTGAAGTGGAAAGCCACAGAAGGGATTACTGGTGCCAAAGGCTACTCATCAGCAGATAACAGAATGGGCCATGTTGTGTTGCCCAAATGCCTGCTGTTGTGCAACAGATGGAAAAAAGTAAACACTTTAGAAATGACCTACTAAGTCAGACCAATGTTCTGTTAAGCCCAGTGTTCTCCCACTGCTCTGCAGTGGAGACACTATTTAGTGAAAGCATGTGATCTGTCCACTTCTGTGGGTGACTTCCTTAACTTCCAAAGCTGTAGTAAGGATGCTGGAGGGTTTGTCCTTCTTTGTTCCTTTTGCTGTCTGCTTTTAAGCCTGTTCATGAATATATATAATCCTGTATAAGAACCTGCTGTTGCCTCCTCTGTGATACTGTCTGCCTGTGACAGCGAAGTTACAAAGTTCACAACCCACTTTGTAAAGCTGTACTGTCTTTTAACTAGTTTAAACTCTGTATTTTAAATTACTCCTCAGTAGTGTCATCAAGTTCCCCCCATGTCTAGTTGTGTTGGATATGGTGAATAGTAGTTCTACTTTTATGTTATGTACTGCCTTCTTGATTTTGTAATTCTTCATCATACAAACTCTCCAAGTAAGGAGTCCCAGCTTTTTTGTATCTCCTCATAAGGCAGCTGTTTTATTTCCTTGCTCATTTCTCTGTACCTCTCTAATTCTTGTACAACCTCCTACAGGACTTGAGGTGTGGCTGCACCAAGACCTTAACATAGCAGCAAAATGATGCCTTCTGCTCTTCTTGTTCTGAATATGTTTGCTGATGACACCCAGCATCTTACTGCCTTTTTGGCCTGTATATTGAGCCAATGATTTCAGAAAACTGTCAGAGACAACTGTCAATCCTTTTCTTGGCTCATAACTGCCAGTTTTGAGTTCAGTGCAGCATAGACATGGTTTAGATTATTTTTCCATAGATGCACTACATTATATTTGTCTAAAACGAAGCTTACCTGGCAGCCTTTCACCCATTCAGTTTTGTGAACTCCTTCTGGAATTTTGCGCCATTGGCAAGGAATTTAACTACCTGAAAGAGCATAATGTCATCTACACACCTAAGAGATTTTACAGCAAACTCCCTTCTGCAGGTGATTGATAAAGGTGTTGAATAAAACTTGTCCCAGTGCCGGTTTCTAGGGGGACTCACTGCAGAGGCTTCTTCATCCTGAAAAATGTCAGTTAAGCCCTACCATTTGTTTCTTATCTTTTAACAGACTTAAAACCCATAAAAGGACCTATCCTCTAGTGCATGGTTATTTTCGGTATTAACCTTTGGTGTAGGACATTGTCATTGGCTTTTTGAAAATCCAAATATGTTGCATCCGCTGGTTTCCTTACTTGTGCATTTATAGAAGTCCAGCAGGTCCATGGGGCAGGATTTCCCTTTGCAGAAACCATTTCAGTTCCTTTGCAACACACAGTGTTTATCCATGTGCTGAGTGGGTTTATGCTATTATCTTACCACGGCAGGAAGTCAGAATTGCTGCTCTGTCATTTCCAGTATCCCCCCTAGCACCCTTTTATTCTTCTAATACTGTCTCTCTTGTGTCCAGAGATGAACATATTTCTGGAGCGTGCTTTACCCACCAGACTAAAGTATACTCTGAAAAGTCATGAATCAAAAGGAAAGAAGGAACAAGAAAAGCTTGACTCTGCAGTTTATTGATTAGGGCACTGAAATAGAAGAGTTGCTTTGGGTTGGCAGTAAACAAAATCCTACCCATGCCCCTGGAATTATTTTCACAATTTTAGAACTCTTCTCTATATTTTTAGCAGATGATGTGCTTTTTGATAGAGGTGGAATTTCATGGTCGTTCAGTTGTTGCTAAACTGTGAAAATCCTAGTGCAGTTTGATGAAGACAGAAAGGTCAATATTTGCCAGAGTCGCTTTTGAGGGGTATTATTTTAGTAGAATTCAGTTTTACAGATCGAAACTATTCAAAAACATGAGTTGGGCTCTTTTAAGACTGACTTAATAATCTGGAGCTCTTTTTCTTTGCTTTCTGGTTCTTTATGTCACATCAGATTTTTAGAGAGCTATGAGGGTTGGAAACGTATTTTAAGACAGCGTAATCAAAATTCTCCTGACTCTAGAAGTTTGCAATACAATATTTAGTAATATGACAGTTGGCAGCACTGCTGGTTTGCAAAGGAAAAGCGCAGGCACTGGCCAAATGCCGCATAACATTCGCTTCATGTCAGCAGAGAGCAGCCGCATAGCTGGTTGATGTGGCCCTGGAAGATCTCATCTGACTCATCTGAATTCTGACGCAGTTCAGACATTTTTGAGGCAGATCATCAACCGAACAGAAGGGAACATATCAGAAAGGTGTAGTGCTCGTCCTTTGTCTGTACTCTGAGGGGCTCTGTAACTTGTTAGCAGGTTAGAGCAGTTGAGTCCAGGAACCGGCCTGGGCCAGACTCTGTCTTAGGAGCAAGGAAATTTAAAAGCTTTGTATGTTTCTTCTCTTCATCAGATGCTCTTTGGCCACAGCTGACACCCTGGATGATACTTTTCAGTTATGTGTTAATCAAGGGTTCGTGTAGAAAGACTAACGTTTCACCTGATTCTCAAGTCCCTTCAAAATGCATTATGACTATGTACTGTCTATATGTGTCAATAGGGACAAGGTTCAGCAGGTATAGATTCCAAGTGTGGAAATCTATCATTGTCATAGCACCTTGGGGGACATCAGATTACCAAGAGAAAGCCCCTTCAAATCAAAACAATGAGAGTGGAAGAGAGATTAATAATTGTGTGAAACTCCACTGTATTGGCAATTAGTGTTAGCAAATTAGCCCATACACCACCATTCCCTCAATATCAAAAAGAGTGTTTCAGGAACTGTGGCACATGTTTTCCTGAAGACACCTTTATCTCATCTGAGAGATACACAGATAAATGAACACACACAAAAGAATCAATATAAGAGGAACGAAGGTGGCTTTGTCCTGGTTTGAGGTAAAACAGAACCAAGTTATTGTTCAGTAATTTTACTTCTTAGCTAGGCCTCTTCTAACTCTCTGAAATTAACAGCATATTGTGCAGAAAACTGTTCGTTCTCAGAGTGATAAGACCAATGTTTACAGATTGTGCCAAGGAATGGTATGCAGAGAGGCTGTTGCTTATACTTATTGCTATAACAACCAAGGTCAGCTAATTTAATTATTTGCCCTGCTGGAGGGTTGGAAAAAGAAAGAGTAGAGGGGTCCCACCTGCAGGGAGGAGTGGACAGGACAGGTGACCCAAAATTGACCAACAGGTGTATTCCATCCCATCTGCCCCATGCTCACTATAAAAGCTGAGGGATCAAAAGGTCAGTTCTCTTTCTTCGATGGCCGATGTCTGAGGAGGACCCTGCCTGTTCATCTGCCTTTGATCCCAATCCATGTGTTCCTGACTCCATCTGTGGAATCCAGTTCCCACCCATCACTGAGTCCAGCCTGGGACTTCCCCAGTGCCTGCCGATGACATCACCCTGGGAGCTTAATACAGTTTTGTATATACTGTATCTATTTCATTATTTCCCTTTTTATTTTATTATTCATATTTCATTAAAGTAGTTTAGTTTCTTCTAAACTAGTAAATCTCTTTATCTCTCCTCCTCCTTTCCGCATGTGAGAGGTGGGGGGAGAGCATCTGTCGCTGGCCATTGGCCAATTTGGCCAAAACCACAACAGACTTTAAGGCTATGCTGAAGAAGAAAGGACAAGATGAATGAGTATGTTCTTTATGTAAATACATTGGATTATAATAACAATAACATTCTGCAACTGAAGCAAACGTTAAGCGTTGTGCTAAACTGTTCATCAGAGGATTTAACTTAATTTTTTTAATTGGAGGGAAAATGTTACTTGTAAAAACACTTGCCACACGATGGCAGCATAATCCAATGAGACAAAAATTTTGGCTGTCATTGCTGGGAAACATTTTGCAGTTTTTGGGAGGCTGATTGTTACAGAGCCACAGTACATCTAAAAATGAAGCGTTAGCAGCAACTGAATAACTCTTTTGCACTGTGGAGGCTAAGTGGCACAGTGGGCTAGTACTGTAGTCTTTTTCTTCTGCAGACTCAGCCTTACATCCTGATTTAGCCTGTAAATGAAAGCAAATTGGGTGGTGTCATCCTAGTCCCCATTTGTGCATATCATAAAACCACCAGGTAATTCGGCATGGCCAGGAGTTGCCGCCTGGAAGAGGAGTGGGATTCGAATAGGAGGGGAACTGCAAGTCATGAACAAGGTGAACCAGCACATCTGTGAAGGGAGATGTTGTGGTTTAGCCCTAGCCAGCAACTAAGTACCACATGGTCGTGTCCCGTCCCCCCCCCGGTGGGATAGGGAGGAGAATCAGAAGAAAGAGGTAAAACTCGTGAGTTGGGATAAAGACAGTTTAATAGAACAGTAAAGGAAGAGAAAAATAATAACAATAATACTGATGAAAGAATATACAAAGCAAGTGATACACACTGCAATTGCTCACCACCCAGAACCCAATGCCCAGCCTGTTACCAAGCAGCAATCCTTCTCCCCTCACCCTGGCCAACTCCTCCAGCTATGTGCTGAGTGACATCTATGGTATCAAATATCCCCTTGTCTAGTTTGCGTCAGCTGTATGCCCTCCCAGCTTCTTGTGAAAATTAACTCTATCCCAGATGAAACCAGGACAGGAGATTTGTGCATCAGCTGCCCAGACCAGATGACAGTCACCATCTGTCATCAGTACTAATTTTATTCTGAAGATATTTGCACTGTAGTTTATTCCCTGTGCACGATATCCAAGTCATATTTTTATTTTATCCTTCTCCCTATTGCTATTTATAGGAGTTTTGCCAGTGAAAGGAGCCAGTATCACCACAGGATTTGGCCTGGTTTTATGTAAAATTATAATGAACAAATTCATCATTTTGCTTTGAAGTGAAGGTGATATAAATTCTCAAATACATCTCAAGTATCTAGAGCACAGGAGATAATAGTACAAAGGTCCTATGCGCTAGGGGCAAATCCTCAGGGTTTGGATGGTGCACAAGAAATGATCCAGGTATGTGCGTCATCTCCATTGTAAAGTTGTAAAGAGCAAGAAAAAAAAAGCATTCATATAAAAATATATTGCTGAAAAATACAGTTTTGAGGCAAGTACTTCTGAAGCTGTGCCAAATTCTGTAAATACAATTGACTTTCAAGTGAGGAGATATTATAGAAAAGTTGAAATATTTAATTTTGACATTTTCCTGGCAAAATGGTTCAATGTTTTATTTCAGAGTTACAGTTTATTTTACAGCTGAGTTTGTTTTAATTTAAAATTTTATAAATAAAATGTAAAAAGATATAGGATGTTTCAAGAAGTGGAGAACGAAACATTTCATTATACCAGAAAGAAAGAGACTGTTCTTTTTTTTTAAGCAATAAAAAAAAAATGTTTCATGATGCCCTGGAAGAATTATTCTCCCTAGTTTTTCAGTTCTCTCACTGAAGTGAAAAATCAATTATTTGTGCAGCCCTAGTTGTGTAATGAGGCATACTGAAGAAAAACTTTGGTTAGAGATGCAAGTGCTCCTGTACTAAAATTTTGTAATTTTAGATACCTCTGGGTATCTTAGAGACATCTAAGGAGCCCAGAGGGGAAGAGGGGAAAGGAAAGGGCTCACTGTGCAAGATTATATCATCTGATTACAGTTCTTTTTCTTATCAGAAGGAATCTTGCTGACTCACTCATGTTGCAAGTCTGGATTTTCAGTTTGACATGGAGCTGTAGAAATCTTTCTCCATCTCCCTCTTTATTACTCCATACTTCCAGTTTAAGCCGACCTCTTAAAAAGATGACACAGAAACCCAGACAGGGAGTGATCTATCAGTTCATCTCAGATTTTTTATCCTGTTCTGGGAAATAGTTGATCACACTAGAAGCAAGTTGATCACACATGGTTGAGCACACTAGAAGCAAGATATACTCTTCTGTACCATTTCCATTGTAACTTTGTTAAATCAAGCACGTGTCAGTTGAAAAAAAAAAATGCCCTAAATTTCTCATCAGTTGTGCTTACATTGGAACACAAATGTCACTTGTGCAAATCCAGTCCTTCAGAAAGGAAGACAGAAGTACTTTCCTGTGCCAGTTGTTGATTTTCGACATGCATGATTACTTTGCTTTATACTGGCCACACACTGTTCCAGAGACATAAATTCTTGCCTAAGAATGGCGTGGCTGTTTTGTACCCTAACTTCCAAATGAAAACACTGCTGAAAAAGTATGTAATACCAGAGATCTTTATTCTGCATGGGGGCACAGAAGAGTGAGTGAGGCCACTGTGCCAGTAATACCTCCAAGTAATACACTAACTCTTTCTCATCATGATAGTAATTCTAGATACACAGACTGAGTAGATAACTAGAAAAAAAATGGGAAAAATTATGCTCATGTGCTTTATAACACCATGTCTTCTCTGAAATTTATTTTTACAAAAATGTTTGAACTTATATATTGTTTTCACTCAAAATACCACAGACAAATTAATAGAGGTCATTGTCCAGTGGTTTGTTGGTGTATATTCAGGAAGGCAGGACTTCTCCCTGCTGCATCCATCTGCTTCAACCAACACAGCTTTCCAGATGCAAGTGATTCAGCTCGTGTTTTTCTTTTATACCTTTCTGGTCCTTCTGACAAGACATTCACTTCCACTAGCTAGCTCTGCTAGCTGAAGTTGTTGTCAAATGAACCCTGACACCATGACAAACCACTTCTGTGAGAAAAAGAGTGGATTGTCTAGGATGACTGTAATGTTATGATGTTGTAATACCCCAGTCAATGGATGTATTTTGCTTCCCATGATGCAATGACCTTTCTGAGTTTTGGACCATCTAATTACACATCCATACTGAACTGGCAGCTTTGCAGAAGATGAATCAAGGAAAATATAAATGCTTAATTTTTTAATATTTTGCTGGTATCAATAAGATTTTATATCCTTGAATTTGAATGAGCTTGTTGGAATAATGTTGATTCTTTTAATTTTTAATGGTCTTACCTTCCCCCATCCTTGTCTTCTTTTGTCTGTGTAGTTTCACTTATTTATTTATTTTTGATCATGAAAATGTAAGCAGGTATTTGAAGTGAGGAAGCCCTGCTGTATAAAATGGTCTGTAATTCCTGAAATCCCATATTATGAGTTTGTTTGCTCTGAATTTGTGTGAAACTTCTGTTACAGAGCCTTTGAAAGAAATCCTAAATGACAGAAAAGCTGTAATGTAAAACTATTTTTATTGAAAATTCATCTACAAAGTAATGTTTCTCAATCCACTCTGGGTGCATACCAGTGCAAAACCAATGAGGGATGGGGAAGGGAATCTTTCTATAATACCTGATTTCCATAAGAAACAGTTGTTAGTATAAAAAAGATCACATTCTTTGTGACACAATTCTTTTTTCTCAGCTGATGTCATTTACAGCCATTTACATTGTCTTTGCAATGTATTTCCTAACAAAGTCTTAACAAAAATGAAATTGTTATGCCATAAATTCTACAGTTAACGTTTATACACACATTCTGAATACAGTATCTATATAAAAATACCTCTAATTACACATCAGAAAATATCTGTCTGTATCCTAGATTTGCATTCTGTTAGCAAAAAAACCCCAACCCATACTTGTTTTCTTTCAGTCAGAGATTCATATAGAGCTTTGTAGGTTTGACTGCTCAATACTCTGTATTAAATCCTGCTTACTTAATTCACTGGAGAGTTCCTGCTCGCATTGTCTGAGTTACACAACTGGAGAAGAAAGGCAAGAGTTTTCAGTCCTAAATAAAACAGTCTTGCCTCATTGCTCTAAACATGGGAAAAGGTTTGCCTTCAACCAGCATGCTGACATTTTCACTACAGTTACTTGTACACCATATTTATGTTCTTTTAGTGACAAGAGCAGCATATTGAATATTTTTTTGAGTGGTAACTGGGATATTGCAAGGGAATCCTTCATTTCTATCAGAATTCTTTGGCGGGGGGAGGGAGAAAGAGGAGAACCAAACATTTAAATAAAAAAGATCACTCAGCACTATTGTTCCTTTTGATTAATATTTCTTCATTCCCCCAACCGTAACTGCATTATAAATCTTTCCAGTTTAACCTCTATAAAAACATAAGGCAAAAAGGAAAAAAAATACATTATGTATATTTCTAAAAAAAAGGACTTCATCAGGGAATAACACTGAAATGAACAAAAAAAGCCATAGGATTACAAGTGCATTATCTCCCTTTTTTCATTCTTTCCTTATCTATTCCTTGAAAGAAACCTATAATATTGCGCTTTAAAATCCTTTCTAATTAAAATTTCAACATTTATTATAGTATTTACTATTTTGCATTTTATATATTTTTCCTAGTAAAAAGTAAAAAAGCACACATTAATTTTACTTTCTAAAGGGTTATTTTTTCTTTTTGAGATGCTGCTGATAAACACACAACAATTTCAAAATTTCACATTGAGATAGGGAACATTCTTCTCCAGATGGAAAAATATAAATCCAGCTAACAGCTTTATAATTTATCAGTGGAATGACCAAGCATTTGGGAGGTTTCCAATCAGAAAATCTCCTGTTGGTCTCAGGGATTCAGATTTAGATTCCAGTCCCTTTAGGATCTGAGCCTCTCACCCTTCTGCACCTTCTGCAGAGGGCTAGCACTGCCTTCTATTCTTATTATTGCTTATTAAGTAGATAATTGGCATACCCAGAGCATGCTATCTTTTTTTTTCAGAGGCATGAAGACACGTTTTCTGTCCCAGAGTCAATACAGCCTAGGGCCTTGCTCCTACAAAAACACACATAGATTGTTTGGCTGGGTTGTGATGTTGAAATTAAGGGGGCAAATACAGACTGGAGGTACATACATATGTAAATTTTTGCAAGTCAGTGGGAGCTGACTAGGGTAAGTTTTTGTAAAGATCAGCTGAGGCTAATGCAAAACATTGTGTCCAGATAAAATCACTTTCTCAGAAATATTTTAACTCAGCTGATAAAAGTCCTCATTGGGAGTATTTTTTCTTTATTTATACATCTTCTCTTCTTTTATCCTTTCAATTAATGCCCTTCTTTTTATTGTCCTGCTAGTATTTGAACAAGTATATAACACTAGAGACAAAAACATTAGATAAAAAGAGAAATCGGTTAATTTACTTAGCTGGTTGCATTTATCAAGTTAGAAGTATTGATTGTGTGTTTATAGATGTTAGGAATTTTGCAACAGGTATTTAAAAAAATAAAACCATTTTCAGTCTCTGTTATCTGTTTTTACTTTCCAGTTCATTAAAAAAAAAAGAAAAAAAAATAAGATCACATTTACAGGACTGAGTAGCATATACACTGATTTATTTACTTTTTTTATTTAATTGACAATCTCTCTTTATTTATCTTCAGTTAGCACATGTCTAGCAGGACTGATGGTGTTGCCCATTAATTTTTTTTTTAAGTGGGAAGCAAACATATACCTTCATCACTGCTAATTTGGAATATATTTTCATTAATTCTTTCCAGTGCTAGCACAAAGGGAGAAAATAAGGAATAAATGAACTTGGTGGATTCAAGATATAAATGGCTGGAAAAAGTGTGTGTTTTCCACACTTGTAGTGTTGGACTCATGCCTTCTTTACCCTACATCCTGGTTTCACTATCTAATGGTTTCTCACTCTCATTTTCTTGTGAGATCAGTTGGTATGGTTTCTTCATTTCATTCTCCTCTATCACAGAATTACCCATCTCAGCATCCCTGTTCTTCAGCTCATGCCATGATAAATGTTCAACAATTCCTGCTCCGATGGAGTCTCCCAAGACATTGGTAGTGGTACGGAGACGATCCCTAAGGAGAAATAGTAAGTTAGCCTTGACTTGATCACTTGTTCAGGGAAGCATGCAGACTAGCTGTTAAAATCGCCTTTAAATAGCTACTAGATGATTCAGAAATTTTATATTCATTTATCTGAACTGTTAATGCCATGATTCCTTCTACAGAAATTAACAAATATACTAGGATTTGGAGCCACAAAATGTGTTAATACTCTTGGCAGCTTCACAGCAAGAAACAGCTATGTGACGAGGACTACAAAGGGAGCATGTATGGCAGATGCTTCTTGGAGGCATTTTTATACTCTAGTGGTTTGGGTTTATATCCTCTGAACATGTAAGCCAATAAGAATCTACCTTGTTAGGGTCATTTCCCTCCTGACCCTAAACTATGGTCAGTAATTTAGGGTGGAATTCTGCTAAAATTATTCAAAGTAAACTACAACAATTCAGACATCTTAGAGGGCTCTGCCCTGAAGATGTAGGAGGCAGCTTGATGAGGAGTGACTGGCACTGTTATTTGATAAGCGTCCACCTACATAAGGTTGTGGGCATGTGGTTAGAAAATCATAGAATCATACAATGGTTTGGGTTGGAAGGGACCTTTAAGGTCATCTAGTCCACCCCCCCACACAATGAGCAGGGACATCATCAACTAGATGACATTGCTCAGAGCCCCGGCCAACCTAACCTTGAATGTTTCCAGGGATAGGGCATCTGCCACCTCTCTAGGCAACCAGTTCCAATAATCATTTGAAGACATTATGTTCTGATAATGACATGGGCAACTTCTGGCAGGGATCACTTGAGAAGACTGAAGGGTAAAAGCCTCTGGAAACTGTAACTAATAGGGGTTAGATGAAATAGAGGTTGGAGGAAACCTTCTGCCTTTGATTTAGTTCATGGACCTAAGGCATTTCCCCATATATCTACAGGTGTCAGTTAGTCTTACAGACAGGCAAATGGAAAAACTGAAGAGCAATACATTGTGGTGGCTGGATAAGAGAGTTACACAACTGTTTTTTTAATTCTGCGTCCATGGAGTAGACTATATGAACTTTTCCTGAATTAGATAGTCAGCAGGGCTGCAATGAACTGGGTTGGGTCTGAACTAGCTCTGAGCCTGATTGATGGAAAGGTTTTCATTGACAAACTATGAAAAATAGAAGACTAAATAATTCTTTGCTGATTGAATTACAGTGTGTTTGAAAGTTTTCTTAGTACCCTAAGGATCCAGGTTTCTAAGTAACCCCTTTGCATGGCAAGAGGAACCATCATTAAGTAACACCCCTCACCGTCTGCTCTAAGAAAATACATTAATTGCAAAAAAAATTGTGATTCTTTTTAACACTTCTTTCCAATTGCCTTTCACAGCAAAAGAAGTATATCACTGATTGCAGTATTGCCAAAATGTCCCTGGCTATTACACTTCTAAATATGGTCTAAGCCTTAGTGACTCCACAAAAATACTTACAAGAACCAGTCCACTGCAATGATGAGAGTGATATCATCTGTAGGCAAACCTACTGATGTAAGCACAATGACCATGGTGACTAGTCCAGCTTGAGGAATCCCTGCAGCCCCAATACTGGCAGCTGTAGCTGTGATGCTGTGCAAAGAGATGGCAAAAGCAATTAATTGTCTTCCATAATAAACTCTCCTTATCATCTGGCAAACATTAAAAACAGATATGAAGCAAGAAAGCATTTGCTCAGTAGTAAAGAAAAAGATGAGCCTGGTCCCTAATCTGAACAGTATAGAGCTGCAGGGGAGTGTGTATCTTAATACAAAATGTTTACACTAAACCTTTATTCATAACCCTGGAAACATGATTTTGTTAGATGTTAAATCCCTTACTAGATGCTAAGGGCCAGACAAAAACATTATAGCTACACGCCCCCACTCATTGAACAAACTCACTCCACATGCTCAAACATGTTAAAAGAAAAGCTGAGGAGGTAATTTTGTCCTGGCAGATCTAATGCAAGAACTTTTATTCTCTGTCCATCTCACTATAATGTCATGTTAGGTGAAGTATCTGTCCTCCAGCAGTTGACATTCAGTCATCAGAAAACAGAAAGCTGCCAGAAACCCTGAATCATACAGTCTAGTAGCTTGATAGAAATATGCTTGTTCACACCTAGTTTAGGAAGAATTTGTTTTGTCAGGTGATTTGTCAGGGAGCAGCTCTAGTAGTAATGAATGTGGAACTATTGCCTCAGAGTGTGAAGACAGAGTTTTGCCTTCTGTTGATGAATATTGAATTAAGCTGGTGTTTTTTATGGAGAGAAGCACTTCTGCTTGAAAATCTTCTACATTCCCAGTTCACCATATCTGAACTCTCAGTGTTTCTAAGTGATAAAATACATGTCTCTCTTTCCTACAGTGTCCCCCTCTCCCCTTGCTGACATTTCATTATTCTGTACATGTACCCATCACCCTTTTCTCTTAAACTGTTTGAGTAACATAATAAATTAATGCAGATCAGTTATCATCGACTGGTACTTAGTGGGCTGTTTGCTGTTCTATTTCAAACATGAAAGCTTGTGTGCTTGAAAACATACCTATCTTCTCCACCTCTATCAACTGGTGTAATAAAAGGTATTACTGCTCCTTACACAGCTTGCTCTACTTGTATCCTGAGACCATCATGACTAGGAAAACATTACCTCTCCTAGCATTAGCACTGTACCATGCCACTGTGATGCTCTTATGCTACTGCTTTGCACATGCATTAGAAACTATCTGGTACTGATTATATGTCTATGCTCCCAAAAGCTGCATGAGTTTGTAAGAAAGAAAATTTAAAAGTCATTAAAAACTGTTCTTGTTGACTCTACTAAGTCCAGTGATATGTGTGTCACGCTACAGTTTTTTAAAGGTTTACCTAATGGAGAATATGTGCTCGGGAGCCTCTTCTGTGCAGAAGATGTAAATCATTACAGTTATTCAGCTACTGTAGCAGTTCTCATTTTTAGCTCTAGATGCTGTTGTTTAAACCCACGTATAATGGCAAGAAGGAGTCATCACAAAGGTGCTTTTATTAGATGTAGGTAATAATGGTTTCTGTACCTGATTGTGATAACCTGTCCAAAGTTCAGATCGAAGTTGTTAACCTGTGCAATGAAAATTGCAGCCAAAGCCTCATATAAAGCAGTTCCGTCCATATTAATTGTAGCACCGACCGGGAGTACAAATCTTGTAACTCGTTTGTCCACTCCATTTATTTCTTCTAGACACTTAAATGTAACAGGTAGCGTTGCAGAACTGAAACAAAAAGAAAGAAGGTAATACATGATATAAATTCTACAAAGAAGGAATGAAAAGAATATCATGCTTTGTGATGACAAGACAGATTGTTCTAATTGTCTTAATTTTTATGTGATCTACCAGAATATTTTTTTAAAAAATGCCAAGGTTGGATTTAAACACTTCTAATGATGGTGGTTCTCCTGATGCTCTTGGAAGGTTTTTCCAATTGTTAATTACTGTCACTCTCTATGTAGTCCCTAGTCTGAATGTGTCTAACTTCAGTATTTTGTCACCAGATTTTGTTATATTTTAGCATGCTAAACAGAAGAATCTATTTAAAAATTACTGCTTCCCGCTTTTGATGTCATCAAGTTATGATTGAATCACCCCTAAGCATTGTTTTCCTGAATTTATACAAATTGAGCTATTCAACCCTTCAGTAAACAGCATGTTTTCTCATCTTTATTTGCTGGCTCCTCTGGAAAGGGCATTCTGATGGATGATTATATTATTTTACCACTTGTGGGTTAACCCCAGTAGGCATCTAAGCAGCACCCAGCCACTGCCTTCCCCCCCGAGTTTATTTTCTCTTAAACTATGTTGACTGGCATTAGTTATATTATCTTCCTTTTAAAATAATTTTAAATCAAATTACCTTTTGGGTATTCCACAAATTTGCAAGGACTGACATTAAAATGTCAAATGTGAACAAATGTGAAATTAGTAATTGTCCCTCTCTACCCAATTAATATACTGCCATAATTTTTTTCAGTCCTAAAGAGCTTTTTCAGTGATAGAAAACTTAATCTGATCCTACATTAATGGCCCCAATAGTTTCTCATCCAGATCTTCAGAATAATCCCAAATACCAGGGTCTTGAATTTAGTTATATGGAATAGCTGACTGAAAACATCTGTCTTTAGGAGATGCTTTTAAAATGTTTTAAAATGGAATGTGCTTTATGAAAGGTCATATGGTGTAGAAATATATATTTGATTACAATAATGTTTCATTTTATCACAGACACAAACAGGTTTCTTATTCCTATGAAGTCCCTATGATTTCATCAACAAAGAGAAAAAATGGCACTTCTGTTGCATTTCTGATATCCATCATTGGTTATCAGGATTTTGAGCACAGAATGTCACCTGCCAAGAAGGGCTCTCAAGCTCTCTTAGAATCCCCTCTGAACCTTCCTGTTTTCTGCTCCATTTTGCCATGCACAAACATAAAACTTCCCTTGCCAGCAGTATCCTTTATCAGCAAGCCATTACAAACTACTTACAAATCTCAAACACCAAGGCTAATCAAAGTCACAAGAGTTCCAGCCATACAGTCTGCATCACCAGACCTATTTCATCTCTGTTCAAGGGTTCTCATAGAAAACAGACTTCAAGTCAATATAATGATAATAATCATCTCTGTCAGAGAGCAGTGGAACTGAAATAAAGTGCCCAAGTGAATATTTGAATATGGAGTTAACAAATTATATTAGGCAAAATTGTCTCTCAAACCAATAATATTATAAAAAAATATGGCCTTAAAATATTGTATTATACCTGGAAGACGTTCCCAAAGCTGTGACTAATGCCTGAATTAGGCCTCCAATAAATACCCAAGGTTTCTTACGAGTTATCAGGAAGTAGAGAAGAGGTAGGACAATGACAGCATGAATTAGCAAACCGATGATAACTGTTACAGTATACATGGCAAGCTGACCACCAATCACACCCATATCTTCCATCTCAACAATTTTTCCAGTAATCAAGAAGAGGATTCCAAGTGGAGCATACCTGCAAATAAGAAATCAAACTAATATTGCACTGAACAAAGTAGAAATCCAACCCCCCATCCATACCTTTTGTGTTTATATGCATGCATGAATGTAGGATTTTGCTGGTAGGATGACTGTAATTCATAAGCAGCCCAAGAGTTTAACTCTTTAACTCTTAACAATTTAACCTGGATTAAACCACAGCAGTGAATGTTTCTGATAGGCTCTGCTGGATTCAGGATCTGGTAAGGAGTTCAAGATGTATAGCATGCCTTTCAGACATGTAGGGAGATGAGCTCCCTTTGGAATTCAAGTGTCATTTAGAAGCTAATTTAGCCAATTCTGTTATAATTCTGTCTGTATGAACAAACGCTCAACCAACATAGTTGGAGACTATGCCAAGTACCCAATTCTATTTTCTCTCCAGTGTTGTTTTCCATATTGTTGGGGAAGGAACCCACACAAAAGGCTAACTTCTGATGATTTCAAGTGGTGCACTGGATAAATACTTTAGCATGAAGACATCTGTATGACAAAGGTTAGCTGCATTGTGGGGAAGCAACAAAGGAGGTATAATCTGCTTTTTCCTATCAGCAAACACAGCTACAGATGAAGAAGGAGCTAGTGCTGAGCATGTCTCTAACATAATCTTGCTGCAGCTGGACTTTTGATACAGCCTTATTTCCATAAATGTCACCTTGTCTTTTTATGCTAAGTTATCACAGAACAAAATTTATCCAGCATTGCACTTTCAGCCATCAAATCCATGCAGAAATGTCTCAGATGTAATAATTCTCATCCACTGCTTTATTATCTTAAGGGAGCTCGTAAAAAAGGAGAAAAGATTTTTGCTTTGTATAGATGTTTCCTGGCAGAAATGGAATTTTCCTGGAAAAAATATACTTATTTTTAGTTTTGTATCTAGTACTACAACATGTGTCTGTGTGTGCTCTTGGGTAGCTTTTTATGCTTTTGGAGTTGATTTGTTTGTTTCTTTGTTTGTTTGCTTTCTGTAGTAAAGAAGGCAACAAGACAAAATTTCTTTTCATAATTAACTTTCTACCTGACGAATAATAAATCTTTATTGTTGAAAAGACTTCATACCTAATGTTTGCAGGAAAAGGTATTGGTTTTATTTACCTGTAGAACACAATAAAGGAAGTGGCAAAATTATGTGTATCTGTAAGCAGTGCAGTGACAATGCAAGGGCATACATATACACTAAACAACTGCAGGAACTAGTTGTGTTGGAAACTAATGATAACAAGGTCTTGCTGTGTAGAAATAAGATTATGGGAGAGGTTTGTCATTTTCCTTTAGTGAAGTCAGAGTAGGTCATAAGGAAACTTTGATAGCATACCGTTGTGATTTCTGTCCTTATGAAGACGTAGAATGGCTCTGTATAAGCTTGGCAAATTCTGCCTTAGACCCTGATTTTTTGTGTCAAAAGGTAAACACACTGAAAGAATGGGTATGTTTGAGCAAATTATTGATATACAGAATTACAGTTCTTGGGTTCATTTATGAAAAAAGCTGCAAGATAGTTAAGATGCTATTGTCTGACTTCCTGCCAAACAGAATCTTGCTATCCAGTGCATGACTGTGATGAAAAAATATTGTTAGTAACTTAATATGGAATTTATCAGAGGCACTTACCACATTATTAGAGCTACCAATCTCATGATAGCCTCATTTAGGCTATCAAAGAAGTCTTTTAATGCCTGACCTTGCTCCTTCATGCTTCCAATTACCAGGCCAAAGCTTATTGAGAAAACCACCAAGCCAAGGGCGTTCACTCCATTTACAGAACCTGGAACAGGAACTATTTCCTCTTTCATTCGGGTGAGGGTTTCCATTGCTTCTGACACATTACTTATTAAGGAAGCCACCGTGGATGTGTCATTGGATGAAATATCTACTTTAAACATTCTCTTTTCATAGTTAGTTTTGAACTGGTAAGACAAAAAGAAAAGAAAGATAGGAATTCTGTGAATTACAGCAAACAAAGGTAAAAATCACACATTATTAATTACTATTGTAGGACATTTGAATTCTTTGTGTAATATTTGTTGGTAGAATGTGCTGTTATGAAAATCTAGCTTTCCTGAAAGCAACAAAAATCCATATTAAATTCGAGAGCTAAAGTTTCACCTTTAGCTTCCAGAACTCGCTTCCTCGTGAATGAGTCAAAATCAAAGACACAGATTTGTCATGCTCATGACTTTTGTGAACAAAACTATTGATTCTTAGTTTCTATTTTCCCTAGTCTTCCTTTTACTACTGATGACTTCCTTTTACTACATATTACTGGGAAAATGTGGGCCTGCTGCTGAATGAGATAGGTGTCCTTGTGAAAGAGGATGCAGAGAAGGTGGAGTTACTGAATGCCTTCTTTGCTTCAGCCTTTACTGCTAAGGCCAGCGCTCAGGAATCCCAGACCCTGGAGGTAAGAGAGAGAGCCTAGAGTAAGGAAGACTCTCCCTCAATTGAAGAGGGTCGGGTTAGAGATCATTTAGGCAAACTCAACACCCACAAACCCAGGGGCCCTGATGGGATGCACCCGCGAGTGCTGGGGGAGCTGGCAGCTGTTATTGCTAAGCCGCTCTCCATCATCTTTGAAAAGTCATGGAGAACAGGAGAGATGCCTGAGGACTGGAGGAAAGCTAATGGCATTCCAGTCTTCAAAAAGGGCAAGAAGGAGGACCCGGGAAACTACAGACCAGTCAGCCTCACCTCCATCCCTGGAAAGGTGATGGAACAGCTCATCCTGGATGTCATCTCTAAGGATGTAGAAGAAAAGAAGGTCATCGGGAGTGGTCAACATGGATTCACCAAGGGGAAATCATGCTTGACCAATCTGATAGCCTTCTACGATGGCATGGCTGGCTGGGTGGGTAAGGGGAGAGCAGTGGATGTTGTCTACCTTGACTTCAGCAAGGCTTTTGACACTGTCTCCCATAACATCCTCATAGGGAAGCTTAGGAAGTGTGGGTTAGATGAGTGGACAGTGAGGTGGATTGAGAACTGGCTGAATGGCAGAGCTCAGAATGTTGTGATGAGTGGCGCAGAGTCCAGTTTGGAGGGCTGTATCTAAGCGGTGTTCCCCGGGGGTCAGTACTGGGTCCAGTCTTGTTCAACATGTTCATCAACGACCTGGATGAGGGGACAGAGTGTACCCTCAGCAAGTTTGCTGAGGACACAAAACTGGGAGGAGTGGCTGACACACCAGAAGGCTGTGCTGCCATTCAGTGAGACCTGGACAGGCTAGAGAGTTGGGCAGTGAGGAACCTAATGAAGTTCAACAAGGGCAAGTGTAGGGTCCTGCACCTAGGGAGGAATAACCCCATGCACCGGTACAGGTTAGGGGATGACCTGCTGGAAAGCAGCTCTGCAGAGAGAGAGAGACCTGGGAGTCCTGGTGGACAACAAGTTGACCATGAGGCAGCAATGTGCCCTTGTGGCCAAGGTCTCCTGGGGTGCATTAAAAAAAATGTGTGGCCAGCAGGTCGAAGGAGGTTATCCTCCCCCTCTACTGTGCCCTGGTGAGGCCGCATCTGGAGTATTGTGTCCAGTTTTAGGCTCCCCAGTTCAAGAAGGACAGGGAACTGCTGGAGAGAGTCCAGCAGAGGGCTGCAAAGGCAATCAAGGGACTGGAGCACCTCTCTTATGAGGAAAGGCTGAGAGCCCTGGGGCTGTTTAGCCTGGAGAAGAGAAGACTGAGAGGGGATCTCATCAATGCTTTTAAATATCTAAAGGGCGGGTGTCAAGAGGATGGGGCCAGACTCTTTTCAGTGGTGCCTGGTGACAGGACAAGGGGCAATGGACACAGGAAGTTCCATCTGAACATGAGGAAATACTTCTTTACTTTGAGGTGAACCTGCTTTGGCAGGGGAGTTGGACTAGATGATCTGTGAAGGTCCCTTCCAACCCCTACCATTCTGTGATTCTGTGATTTTTATAAATTGATATTTTTCCCAGCAACATTTTCACAACTGTTAAATAAATAGGCCTTTTTTGGCTAGTTGAAATATTTTCATGTGCTCTGGAGTTCCCTTATTTTTTCATCTTTTTGAATTAGAAAAATATTAGAGTGAATAACTGAAATATAACATACCTCACTTTTCTTTTGCTATGGCAAAGCCATTAGTTTTCTCTGCTTTGCAGTAAGAAATCACCACTTTTCTTAATTAAGAATAGGGTTCTACCTTAAATGGTTCCATTATGGAATGGGCAAATAATTTTCAAAATTTCAATATGGTCCTGAATATCTACTTTGAAAACCAGTATTTCACCACCTAATACTTTTCCAAAGAGAAATCTGTATCCTGAATATTTCTCTCTGGTCTCAAAAAGCCCTGCAGTCCTGTCCTGATTAAATTCTTTTGAGCAAAGAATACTAAATATCACTAGCAAAATATTTCTAATATATCTCAGGATGTTAAATACAATAAAGCATCCCATTAAAGCAATGGGATGCTGGTGTCAAGCTTATTCAGCAACTTTGGATTTTTTTTCCTTTGGGCCTGCCAACAAACTCCCCCCCAAATATTAAGTCCAGGAGCTGTAGTATTATTAGTAATATTTGGGGACTGTTGCACACTCAGAAAGTATTTTAGTGACGTGGAGTACTTATGCCTAAGATGGGAAATCTGAATATCAGCATCTAGCAACACTGACCTAATTTTCTGTTATTTTCCACACCTGAATAGTTTTCATGCACTCCTTCCACGTATTTGCTGTATCCCCTGAAGGCTTTAAGTCTTTCAGAAATTCAAGTAAAACTTGCTTAGAGGAGATTTATGGAAAATTTATGAATAAGATGTAGCAGAAAAAATCTCCTTGGAGGTTAGATATTCTTGAGTTTTAAATGAAATTTGCTAAAAAGTTTTAAGACTTGGGCTGTGGTTAGAGTAGACAGCTGAGCTGTTTCAACAGTTGGGTGACATGGAAAAGCATAGTTCCACTTCCTACTTGCTCCCATACAGCTTGTGATAATTTCTCCTCTGTGTCAGTTCTAGTTTGATCTTTCCATGAGCCAATCCTACTCTTTAAATTGGCAGGAAAACTTATCAAGCAAAGAAGTGGCCACTTTTTGGAGGTGAATCAACTCACTGAGGAATCAGATGAATGCCAGAGAGGGCAAAACACTGAGACTGGGACTACACAGCCAGGGAAGGAGGGATAGGATTGCCTCTTTAAGTGACAGAGAGGTATTAGAGTGGAAATTATCTAGAAGTCATCACTGAAGGGATTTTATTTCAGTCATGACAGGAGTGTTAAAATATTGCCTAACATTGTACATGAAACACTTTTTTTAAAAAAATGTGTGTGTATGAAAATTGTGTTATATGTATATTTTTATTACTGTTTTAAAGTAGAAAAAAAAGTTAGGTAAAAATTCCTTAATACAAATATCTGAAGGGTGTAATTTTGCTGGATTTTTGGGCATGCAGATTAGACAAACGTAAAAAAGCAAGCTGCTTAATGAGGACTGGAATTAAACCCTAATTTCCTACCACATTTCCTATTAATTTCCTACTTTCCCTAGACACATCATAACTGACTTTGTTCTGATTCTCCTCCATTACCCTCAGGTCCTTCTCTCATTCCTACATATTTGACTAGGTCAAAAGCAACAATGATATGGCTAATAGTGTTAGATGTGTGCTGCCTGGCTGAATGGCTACTGCCTGTTGGAACAGCTTGAGGGAAGTCATAAGCTGCTTTTCTTACTTTAGCGCAATTTCTTACTTTATTATATGTTTCAGTTGGAAATCACAAAACATTTTTACCTGTTTAAAGCAAGCTTCCACCAAATTTGGAGGGAACATATTTCTGTGAAAAAGAAAGAAAATGACATGAGAAGTAAGTAAAATCTAGTAATACCTTAAGTAGTGGCACAGCTAATAAAATAATTGACCAGCTAATTTTCAAAGGAATCCTAACACAAATATGCAATTGCGTATACAGTGAGTAGAGCTTTGCATATAGCATTGTCCTGGTTAGCTTTATCAGGACAAAATGTAGTAGGGTTGGATAGATCCTGTCAATTGCAATCTCTGTATTCAGTACTGTATAGCAGGTCTGGTTATGGAACAGAATATTAGCTAAATTACCAAATGAAAAAAGCTCTATGGGTCAGTGTTGACTTTTAATTTTGTATTTATTAATGCTGTCTGAATCCAGATTAGTAAAGAAGTTCTTAATATTTAATGCATTTCTAATTCTCAAACAATTTTTGCAGTCACGTAGCCTATTATATCATGCATTTATCACTCGATTTACAGTCTCATTGTGAATAAGAAATAAATATTTCTGACGTTTCAGTATTATATATACACATATATAATTATATACGTGTGCATATACTTGTTATATATGGGAATTTGCTTGTTTGCTTTCCAGAATGGTGACATTTCTGAGGGAATTAGAAGCACCTTAACTGAATAAATCATAGAATGATAGAATGGTTTAGGTTGGAAGGGACCTTAAAGATCATCTACTTCCAACCCCCCTGCCATGGCCAGGGACACCTCCCACTAGACCAGGTTGCTCAAAGCCCCATCCAGCCTGGTCTTGAACACTTCCAGGGATGGGGTATCCACAACTTCTCTGGGCAACCCGTTCCAGTGCCTCACCACCGTCATATTGAAAAATTTCTTCCTGAGATCTAATCTAAATATACCCTCTTCTACTTTGAAGCCATTACTCCTCATCTTATCACTACATGCCCTTGTAAAAAGGCCCTCTCCAGCTTTAAGGTCTCCCTGGAGCCTTCTCTTCTCCAGGCTGAACAACCCCAACTCTCTCAGCCTGTCCTCATAGGAGAGGTGCTCCAGCCCTCTGATCATCTTTCTGGCCCTCCACTGGACCCGTTCCAACAGGTCCATGTCCTTCTTATGTTGGGGACTCCAGAGCTGGACACAGTACTCCAGGTGGGGTCTCACGAGAGCAGAGTAGAGGGGCAGAATCATCTCCCTCCACCTGCTGGCTATACTTCTTCTGATGCAGCCCAGGATGCAGTTGGTCTTCTGGGCTGCAAGCACACATTATCGGCTCATGTTGAGCTTCTCATCCAGCAACACCCCCAAGTCCTTCTTCTCAGGGCTGCTCTCAAGCCATTCTCCACCCAGCCTGTATTTCTGCTTGGGATTGCCCTGACCCAGGTGCAGGACCCTGCATTTGGCCTGGTTGAACTTCATGAAGTTGGCATGGGCCCACCTCTCAAGCCTGTCCAGGTCCCTCTGGATGGCACCCCTCCCCTCCAGTGCATCGACCACACCACACAGCTTGGTGTCATCAGTAAACCTGATGAGAGTGCACTGAATCCCTCTGTCCATGTCACCGACAAAGATCTTGAACGGCACTGGTCCCAGTACTGACCCCTGAGGAATGCCACTCATCACTGGTTTCCACTTGGATATTGAACCATTGACTGCAACCCCTTGAGTGTGACCATCCAGGCAGTTCCTTATCCACAAAGTGGTCCATCCATCAAATCCATGCCTTTCCAATTTAGAGACCAGGATGTCATGCAGGACAGTGTCAAGAGCTTTGCATAAGTCCAGGTAGATGATGTCTGTTGCTCTCCCCTTATCTACCAAAGCTGTAACACCATCGTAGAAGGCCACCAGATTTGTCAGGCATGACTTGCCTTTGGTGAAGCCATGTTGGCTGTCACCAATCACCTCCTTATTTTCCATGTGCCTTAGCAGAGATTCCAGGAGGATCTGCTCCATGATCTTGCCGGGCACAGAGGTGAGACTGACCGGCCTGTAGTTCCCCGGGTCTTCCTTTTTTCCCTTTTTGAAGATGGGGGTTATGTTTCCCCTTTTCCAGTCAGTGGGAACTTCACCAGACTGCCACGACTTTTCAAATATAATGAAAAGCAGCTTATCAGCTTCATCCGCCAGGTCCCTCAGGATGGATTTCATCAGGTCCCATGGACTTATGTACCTTCAGGTTCCTTAGATGGTCTCGTACTTGATCTTCACCTACACTGGGCAGTTCTTCGTTCTCACAGTCCCCGCCTTTGCTTTTTGCGACTTGGGCGATGTGGTTAGAGCCCTTGCCAGTTGTCTTGAGGAATCTGAGTGCAAACCTCTTTATGAGTCTTTCTGAAGTCCCCCTTCCTGGCAGTACGAGTCCTGGAGGCCTTTCTCCATGTCTCTGGCTTCTCCAAATGGGTTAGTGGAAAAGCTCCCGAGTTCAAAACCTCAGCTTCCCTACTCCCTGGAATACATCTGTGACACATTAGCTCTATAAAAGAGGCACTGCAGAGTCTCTGAGCAAGAAGAAAAGAAGCTTTTATATTTGTGCCCCTCTATTTCAAGCATTTTACTTGCCTGTTTCTGGAATTTTTTTCCCATGCATACAATTTAACAAGGTTGAGTAGATGCACCCAGACTGGCGGCTACAATTAAAAATTAAGATTAATAGCTATATCGGGGACTGAAGTGATAAAACTGTCTGAAGTTGTAAATAAGGGAAAGCAGATGAATTTGGTAATAAGGATTGTGCTATGGAAGGAGGAGAAAACACCCATGCAGATAGCAGAACAGAAGTCTTTCTTTTGTGTGTGAAAGAAAGAATCTTTCTTTCTTTGAATATTAAAAGCAGTTTCTTCCCTTGCAACAGATTGATTTGAAAATAAATCCATGTATTCTTTTGTAGCATTGTAGGGGTTAGAGATATTGGTAAGAATTTTGGCTAATTTAGACATTCACTGTCTAAAATTCTCTACTATTCTCGTGTGAATCTAAATGTCACTGTTGTCGGTTTTGGTACAGAAAATGTGCAATATCTTAGCCATACCTGATTAAATCAAGAAAGGCATCTGCTGCTGTCACTTGCACAATTTTGCCTTCTCTGTGCATGTTTTCTTTAGTACCTTTTCCAGGGTGGATAATGACCACAATGATTATACCAATCAGTACAGCAATGATTGTAGTACTCATGTAGTAGACTACTGCTCGGACTCCCATCTTCCCTGATGCTTTACTATCCAGGGCGGCAATTCCTAGTAAATTTAAGCACAAGGACATTCACCTCATACAGTTTTGAGTAAAGACTATAAACTCAGCATGATGAAAATGGTTTTGTGGGAAGAGTTTTGATGACCAGTACATTTAAAGCTACCCAAGGTAAGTTGGCCCTCTTTTGCAGCTTGTACTGCCACTGTCTTCCCATCCCACCCCTAATGCTTTCTATTACAAGAGTTACAGATTTCTGTGCTTCGTTAACACTTGTTAAAAGCAAAGATTACTGATGTAGTGTGGCACTTCCTATATTCCAGTGAGACAATTCATGGTTTTTGATTAGCATAGTTACCATAGTCTGAAAAATATACCTTAGAAATGTGCTGCACTGAATTTGTAATGGTAAGAAAGAAAACAGAGTACTCTCAAATAACGTTGATAATGTTTGCTACAATTAATGTGTATGAAGAGTTTTCTTCAATCCCTAATGGAATGCCCTGAGTTTACCTCTGTCTCAAGCCATGGGAGTATAAAATAGGTTAAATGCTATTAGCTTGTTTCAGAAAATCCTTACTATTGTATGAATAAGCATTTAGAATCTTTTATAAGCTTTGCAAAACTTGCAACATTACTCCTAATTCTTGGCTCATTTTAATACATCTGATCTAATATGAATACTAGACTGCTCAGTTATGGCATCTGCTAAAGTATTTGTTCATGAGATTGCACCAACAGGGCTGTACTGTGTTTTTTAAATGAAGGTGCAGTTCTGCCAGGGAAAGAGCTCTGAATTTCTGAGGAGTATCTCATGAGGGCTATCAGAAATGGAAATGCTCTTTCTCTTTCCAAACAGGTGCAGTTAGTGTTCCTCTCCTTAAAATGCCCCTTTGCTCCTTAAAATTTCAAGTAGTCAGTAACTTCCCCATACTTAATCTGTCTCAACCATCTGTCTCAAAACAGTGCTGGCATTTCTTGTTGGAATCATGCTTTCAAAGTGCAGAACGAAGAAAGAGGTCAGGAAAAGATCTCTTTGCTTTATTATCTCCTCCTATGTACCTCTATATGACACTGTCTAATTCAAACTTTTGTGGACTGCCCACATATTTATCTAGATGCCATCTTTGAATGTATAGAAGATAATGAAAGCTGCCTGCCTTCCACTCTGGGTACTTATCTCAGAGGAGAAAGCATTTAAAGTAAGGCAAAAGGACTGTGTGAATATAAATAATATGGAAACATAAAACTAGAATCATGGCCTGGCAAAACTAAATATTTTCTCAAAATGCTTATCATTGTAGATATGCCATACTTCTGTCTGTCTTCTAAAGGAGGATATATGTGCTACTGGAGTTACCGTGAAACTACTCTAGTCACTGATGCAACTGAGATTAAGGCTGTGTTCCAGGCTCTGATCAAATCTTCAAAGTATAAAACCAATCACATGCTTCATGCTTACCCTTTCATTTCAGCTAGGTCTTGCCTGTCCTTTCATCAGAAGCAATTAGAGCCAGTAAGATTTGTACCCACAAAATGAATTGCAAAGGGTGATTACTAGATTTGCACTCTGAATTGCTTGATTTATATGTGCCATTGTAATGGAAGAACAAAGTGTTACAAGCACAGGAAGAAACTGAAAATGGAAATCCAACATTTGAAGCACTTGATCCTTCATTTCTCTGCTCAGCTTTTCCATCAGCAAAACTGGATGATAATGCCTGTGGTAAGTTTACATTTATGTTTTGAAATTCTGTGAGGAAAATGGCAAATGCTACCAAGTAATAAATAGTTATTTTTACAAACAGGAAGTAAATCCTGTAGCCAGTCTTGTTGGTGGATGGAGTATTGCTTGTTTGGAGTCCTCAAAATAATGCAAATGCAAAATAATGCAAATATAATTAATCAATGCATAAAAATAAAGTTAAGAATTGTTGGAGTCTTTCAGAGCTTCTACTGAGTTGTATAATGTTTATATGAGACAGCATTTGTTACAAATTTTATTTTTAAAGTATCAGTCTATAACTTAAAAAGAAGTGTGATTTAAAAAGTAAAAAATGAACGCATGCATACTAGTCCTGTCAACTTTGTCTTTATATATTTTCATTGATGTTTTATGTTCTTACTTGCAATTTCTAATGTAGCAGCAATGGTCTGTGTAGTTTTTTTCATTTTAGCTAAGATCAACTTTAAACTTGGTTTACATCCTGAGTATGAAAAGATAAATTTAACCTATATAGTTTGTTGAGAAGATTTGGAAATGCACAGATGTTAAATCAGTGGGTTCCCAGTATCCTGCCCTTACCAGGTAATAGATTCAGGACCAGATGCTGAGCACTGTCAGTCTAGAGGGTTCACAGGCATATGTGCTTACTGCTTTAATCAAGCCTAATTTTCTTTGTACGCCACACTTGATACTAGGTTGAGTCTCCTACGCTCCAAAAATCACTAGGTGTGTAGGACATATTTTACCATTAAAGATTGCTGTGTTGAAGGATTGGGGCTTGTGATTCTATTTCTTTCTTGGACAGATTTTGGGATTGAGTGGTGAACTGTGTGCAAGTGATATGTCAGAGAGCAAGAGTCATGCTCTTGTCTTTATAAGCTGCTTTCCAGATTGGTTTCCTATTATGCACTCTGGCTGTGACTACACAGCCCCTTACTTTAGGTTGCTCAGTCTCATTTCTGCTCTTGCTTATCATATAAATGACTTCTCAGCTTGGAAGTGAGGGACAGCAATTCCTCTCTTCTTGAGCTCTAACCGCTCGTGGCATGTATAGCAGTAAGCATTCAAAGTGGAGGGATGACAGACATAAGTATGAACAAAAGCTATACGAGGAGGAAGCAAGTTCTCACCTCAGAGAGTCCCTACTGGGCAGTCTTCCCTCCCACTGACATTAATGGAAACTCAGGGAACTCACAAGAGGGACACTCAGTATCTTCCAGAGCCGAAACTGCAAAAGCTTCCAGCATACCAACAAGAAGAATTATCTAAAAAATATTTAAAATCTGTTTTTAAAACATGAGAAAATGAAGGGGTTTCTTTTCTTTGCATTTTAAGATGTTGACAAGAATTCTTAGAGCTGAATGGGTCTCTGGAAGTGTTTCATGTCAGAGTCTGGGAGCTTTCATGTATCACAGACCATTGTATCCTCAGTGTGTCCTTTCACAGCCAGTCAGCAAAACTCCCATTGTCCCACGGGAGATGTATGTGCCCCTTTCATCCTGCTCCCTGCTCTCTCCTCCACACAGCTTCTGGCTCCAGCACCTCTGCCTTCTCTTTTCCCCTCACCTCCCTTTCCCCAGGGAACCTGGGAAACTTTGCTGTGCCACCAATCCCTTGAAGTTGTCAAGGCAACCTCGAGCAGAGCGCCTGTAATTTCTCCCAGTGTGTGCATGCACACAACATGAATGGGAATGATTTTTTTAATGTATTGCTGGGGAGGGAGGGAGGGAAGGGAAGAAAGAAGGGGGCAGGCATAAGTCTGTAAAACTGCAAACAAACCCAAGCCCTTACCACTGTCCTCTCCCTTCACATACTCTTTCTCTCTCTTGAGAAATAAGTGAGGAATCAGTCACACTGTGGGTGAAATAAAGACATGACAAGGAGTTCTCCAGAGTGTCAGGACAAAAAGCAAAGCACTATGTTGTTCTTTAACAAAGATATTAGAGAAGAAATGAAAATATTTTAGGATGTAGGAAAGGCAGCAAGCAGGGTATTGTAAGAGAAGGAGAAAGAGAGAGAAAGGATGCTGGGAAAAGGAGAAAAAATATAGTTAGGACAATTTGTTAAAAATTGTTAATCTGATAGTTCTGATTGTTCACCTGACGATCATGGTTCTGCAAATTAGCATGAACTAAACGTATCAACTTTCTTGAATAGCTACTATACTATTACTGGTTTTGTGCCAATTTTATATATATTTACTGTAGTTATGATTCTAGATTATACAGAATTCTAGAATTTATAAATCCAGAGTTGCTTCTGTTGTTTTTAGTTTTCTCAACATTGTAAGCATGCTGTACATAGTCTATGTGTAATCTTGGATTATACTAGGGCACACTAACACAGAGGGATGATACTCCTCAGTAAGATCAAAGATAAAATACACTGAGCATATTCTCTTTAGATAACATTTAAGACAATAATAGATTGGATCTGCTTGTTCAAAAATAAATTCCAATGAATTATTTTAAAAGCCAAAAAGCAGAGCCTATGCTAAAAAGTCCTACAACTTCAGAACACTTTCTTCCTTTAATTAGTGCAACTGCATCTACTGATTTCTTGCAGAACAGCCCAATGGCCTGAAGACATAAGTTATGAGCTATTAAAGTCTGAGATTTGGGTTTAAGCATATATCTACTTTTCCTGTTACAGTACCTAAGAGTTTCTGCCTCTGGGTTTTTTTTTTTTAAGAAAGAAGGGATATAGATATTTACATAATTAGACAGAATATACATATTTACAACAATGATGACTGGTCAGCAGCTGATATGACTGAGGCCCTCTTTCTGTGTGTAAACCCCTGGTCAGCAAAACAATCTTGAACTTAAATTTGTCCTTAATGTTAATCAGTAACTAATGTGGTTTGCTGAATCAGGGCCCAAAACTGGCAGTTTTTAGATGGAATGTTTTTCTTTACACTTACTGACCTCAAATAGTCCCAACAGTATGCCACCAAAGAACTGGGCAAGTAGCAAGATTCATTTTATTTTGCTTTTCCTAAAAAAGACAGTCACTACTTAGGACTGATCCTAGTACCTTCAGTGATTTTATCATTTGTCAGAGCAAGCAAAGCTCTGTCACTGGGGATGGGGGGGTGTGCATGAGTGTATACATATATGCATGTTGGTGTGGTTTAACCCCAGCTGGCAACTAGGACCACACAGCTCTCCCCCTCTCCCCCCCCCCCCAAGAAGGGTAGGGAGGAGAGGGAGAAAAGGAGGGGAAAGGAATAAAATTCATGGTATGAGATAAAGACAGTTTAATAGAACAATATTAGAAAAGGAAAATAATAATAATAACAATAATAATAATGACACGAGTCACTCTCACCACCCAGTGAATTGGCACTGTGATCGCCAATTGGAAGCAGTGATCGCGAGTACCCAGCCCCCCAGCTAACCCCATTTACAGACTGAGCGTGATGTCTATGATATGGAATATTTCATTGGCCATTCTGTTGTTCTGTCTAGGCTTCTTCTCAGCTTCTATGGGAAGCTGAAAAAAGTCCTTGAAAACTATAAACATCACCTGGCAACAACTAAAACAATATGTATTATTGACATTCCTTTCATACCAAATCTGAAATACAACAACCACTAGAAAGAAAATTAACTCTGTCCCAGCTGAAACCAGGATATATGTGCATCATTTCAGTTTGAAAAAATTAAAATGCTCAGCTACTGCTTTTCATGTGAGAAGTCTCTGTTTATGCATGCTTTTTGATGCCCTTTAAAAACTTTTGGAAAAAATAATAAGTTTATGTTTGCTTTCCTATACTAAAATTCTTGTGTTTTATGCAAGAGAATCTAACATTTTACCCACAATATTTTTAACTTTCGGTTTCTTTAAAATTACTTTTGATACATAATGATGAAGATTTTAAATATATAAAATGATGAACCAGTTCTGAATGAGTGTGTAGAACAAACTGTCCATTCTGGTCCTCATAAATATTGACTACTGGAAATAAAAAAAGAGAGGCTTTCTATGATCATTTTGAATTCTTTCCTTATTTAACATATTAGAACCAAATTTATAGCACTTCCTTGCTAATATAGATTTTTATATAAATTTCCTTTAGATGTTTCAGACTCAGTCTTTAAAAACAAAACATTATGAACCTAACATCTTTTTATTGCTAATTATTTTCCTGTTTATTTTTGCAGTCTCTTCATTAGGAAATTGCAGTCACTTGTTAAAGACTCCTATGGTGGAACAGCAATAATGGCAACTGCTGATTCAGGAGTGTTGCCCTAATTTTGTTTCTTTAAGGTTGTCTTTCACTCTCCTAATGAAGCAGTCTTAAATGGGCTACTCCCGACCCCCTACATCCCCTAAGCACTGTGTGATGAGTAAGCTCTCAGTATGAGACCATGAGAACAATCCCTTTTGTGCATGTTGATAAGGATTTGTGGAAATGAATAACACTGTGCAAGGTCACAGTAAAATATGCTGACAGAAAAATTCTAAGGAAAAACAATAGTTAGATAAAGACAGTTGAAGTAGTGCCTGAGTTTAATATGATTAAACTCTAGAGATTTATTCTGATAGCTGCTGAGCATATCCTGAGTAGTGCTGAGCATTCCCAAAAACCAAAAGTTAAATAATATTTAAAACTTTGAAAATTGGGGCCTTCACAAGATCAGGTCCAAAATTAGTCCAAACTCTAGATTATTTTTTTTAATAGCAGTAAAAGAATAAAATTGCAAAGAAAAAAGCTAAGTAACATTTTCAAAGAACTATATGCATTGGTAAAGTTAATTAATATTAAATTAATACAGATAATGACTTCCTGAAGCCACATAAAAGACATGTCTGAAATATAGCTCTGTATGCCTTTTTGCATTAACTGATGGGACAAGCTGTCTCCAAATCTCAGTTTAACTTATCCTTATTTCAATATGGAAATATAAATAATGAAATTAGATATTTTAATAATTTTTCCAGGCCTATTAAGAACATTGGATAAATATCTCACAGGAAAATTAGTAATTGTATTTGATCAAAAATTATGTGACGGTGATTAAGCCAAGCTGACGAATGAAACCGATGGCTCAGATATAGTAATGCAATTTAATGAGCTAATTAAATTGATAAGAGTGGCTCCTAAAGGACTACACCTGCCCCACAGCTTTGTAGTCCTACCCTATCCCTTGCCACCAGAAAACTATTAACTTTGGTTTTTGTAGGGTTATTTTTTCTGTCAGTTTGTCATTCTGAAACATCTCAGAAGGGTGTCATGTGAACACCAGAACTTGTACGAGGGAAGCAGAAGGAGAGCATGTCCAGGAGCATGTCTAGCCTTTTTGGCAGCAATTTGCCATTACTTTGCATTGGCTGCATCCTTTGCTCTTTGGTGGCAGCTAAAGCAAGTTAAGCATTCCTTACTTTCCCCTGATTATCTTTAAGCTGGCTCTGTTCTCACCACACAGCTGAGCAAACAGCATCCACAATTTGATGACAAGGAGAGAACAAAGGTGTGCGCCTGGGATCAGGAGAGCTCTGGAGGGCTACGGCTACTCAAACCAGCACTGCCTTCAAAAAAAAAATCAGCATAAAAATATATCCTATTGAAGATACCCAGATGTTCCTGTTACATTTAAGAAAAAAGTCTCACTGCATAAGTGAATGAAAGCTGGAGAGGGACTTTTTACAAGGGCATGTAGTGATAGCACAAAGGGTAATGGCTTCAAACTAGAAGAGGGTATATTTAGATTAGATCTCAGAAAAAAAATTTTCACTATGAGGGTGGTGAGGCACTGGAACAGGTTGCCCAGAGAAATTGTGGATGTCCCTGGAAGTGTTCAAGGCTAGGTTGGATGGGACTTTGAGCAACCTGGTCTAGTGGAAGGTGTCCCTGCCCATGGCAGGGGGGTTGGAACTAGATGCTCTTTAAGGTCCCTTCCAACCTAAACCATTCTATGATTCTATGAATCAGAGAAATCACAGATCTTAACAGAAAGGTGGGACTTAACAACATGCAGAAGAGTCCACATAAGCACTTAAATAAAGTGGTGTGCCTGCCTTTGTGGATTCTCCACTGCCACAGTGAGGAGAAAGTCTGTATATGATGAAAAAAATCCCTTTTATAGAGGATGCTAACCTAACCTTGCCATATATACTTATTTTTAGTATTCATAGAGCCCTTAGTTTGAATTATACCTGAATGTGGACACTGGATACCGCTCAGTGATTCTGAAAACTTTTGCACAAGCAAAAGTGATGAAAACTGAACATCGTACTTTCTGTTGGTCCCATACTTCTTGATGGAAACAGTGTAAAAATATGCTAGCAAATAGGTGCAATGTATGCTATTTGCAAATTTTTTCCTCCATCCCTTTCTAACCTTGTTGAGGGAAAATATTTAGTAACTGACCATGTTTTTACATCCTTCGTCTTGCTGGCTGCAAATACATGTTCTTCTAACCACAGCTTCGTCATTAGAAGGAATATGTTTGTGAAACCACGGTAAGATACTGTCAGAACATCACTGACTGGTGTGAATGGCAGAGGCCCAAATAATCTCTAGTGGCTTTACAGTGATTTTTACCTTTCAGTTAACCATGAATGAAAGACCATTTTGTTGTCATTCATCACTGATAATGCTCTTTCAGTGGAATAACATTACTTTAATTTTATGAAACTCATCTTGGTTTCAGTGCACCAAGATTAGTTGTTATCTTATTAAAAAATATGACAGCAATCTATGGTGAAAAGTATTTCCTGGGCCATCAAGTATAGTATTCTTAAAGAGCAAGCAAATATATTATACAGCCTTGGTTATAAATGTATTGAGCTTGAGGTTCAAATCAGTTGCTGTTTCTTCTGTAACTATTTTCATGGTAGGATATTCCACAGCCTTGCTCACTTCTTTCTTTGCTTGCTTCCACGGTGCTTTTTTACACATGCACAAATAACTTGATTTTCTTCCTATAAAATTATTCTCTGTATCAGGACAGTGTCAGTCAGCAAAGGAAGAAAAAATTCAGTAAAACTCCCCAGACTGTGCTTGTTGTTGATAAATATTTTTTAGACACCAAAGTATTACAGCTCAAATTAAAATGAAATATGTAAATATGGTAAACTTAGATGCTGTATTTCTATGATTCTATGATTTATTGAGTGTCAGTGACATTTGTGTTACTGCAGGAATATGATGTACTGTTCTGAAAAGTGTAGTTGTTTTACTTTTTGGAGTTGCAAGATAACAGAATACATTTGGAGAACCAGTAGGAAAGTACATTTCCTGAAACTCACATCTGCCTGAGAAGGACCCTGCTGTGGGGTTGTTCAGATACCCATTTAACTCTTCGCATTATTCCATCTTTTGCTCACAGTATTGGAATGTGCCAAACAATATCCTTTTAGAAGGGAAACTAGGGAGCAATTTATCTTCTTTATGTGTGCTAAGCAGAGCAGGAGGGAGAGGCAAGCAGGGATTCACAGCAAGCCATGGAGCAGTGATTAGTAACAGCTGACAGTCTCAAACCAAGACTCTCTTTCTTTGATTACCTCATTGTAATAACAGAGTACAAAGGGCTGACTGTCCTCAAGCCAAAAATCAGAGACCCAGGAACACAGAAAATAGCAGCTCACAATTTTTTTGGTAATAAAACACTGCCACTACCCGCACAGTGCAATTCTAAAAAGACATCCTTTTATGTCCAGACATTTGGACTAACCTTTCCTGGAAATGGGGTTCTTCTGTTGGGCATAAAGCTGCTTATTTTATGTATCAGGAGTGAAACAACGAGCACAGAACATTTGCTTAAGAAAAAGCATAACGGAACATGGTAAATTATTTCAGTTTAATTAGAAAAAAGTTGATTGTGGTAGCTGATAAGCCAAAGCACATTAAGATAGCTTGAATCCTACAGGACATGTTGTTACAAGACTGAAATAAATATGCTACCCTATTCCCCAAGGATGAAAATACTACTTTTCACTTATTCTCAACGTATTGCCAAAACCATCTGCTTTAACCATGCATCCCAGTAAGATACCACTGATAAAGATACTTTTCCCTTCTGAATGGTGTTAAGCACATTACTTAGTGCTCCATAAAATCCATAATGCAATTTCTTATAATACATGTGGAAGCTTTTAATCTGCTAAAATGCCGGTCTGGGTTTTGGCAGACTGTGCCTGGAGTCCTTCAAAGACATGTTTTTGTATGTGCAGCACTTATTAAACAACATCCCACAAATGTACAGTGCTTCTGTTATCTGACTGGCCGTATACCATGTGATGAAGCTGTAAACTATTTACTATGCTAAATCACTCCTGATCTACTTCAGCTGCTACTGAAAAAATAATATGACATACTTCAGAATACAGATGTGAGATTAAAGGTATCCCTAAAGGCATAGTAGCTAGTAATGCAGTCTAATGTAAAAATGCATTTGCTTTTACATGTTCAGTATGTAACAGATGTCTGAAGAGACACTTCTGTTAAATTGCTAGAAAAATTAAGTGAATATAATTCTAGTCAGAGAGGTGCAAGATTTAAAGAATGGAAAATTAAGGTTGCCTGTCTAAAAAAAAGATAGAGACATACCTCTATGTGCAAAATGACATGGGATTTGGGGTATGAGATTTTACTGATCTGTAAATTGTCACAGCTCTATGCTGGAGGTATCACCTTCTTACTCAAAATGCGATCCAGTATTGCTGGCCAGACAGTTCTTGGCTGCTTCACTAAAACTTCCAATAATAGAGTGTACTGCAGTGATAGTATCTTTTATTTGAATGATTAACCACTAAGATCTGACACTAGTTAAGTTAATTTTACAGAGTTCATGCAGCAGCCATCATTTGGAAAAAAGTTTTGCCCAGTTGGATGTGACTCAATTAAGATTTGAACTAATGGTAGTGTGTAACTACTGCATCTGGTAACAATGTGGCCATTGGATTTCTGCTTGGAATTTTAAATTCAGTACAATTTTTAAACTCTGATATCATCTTTCTTTGCTAATTCAACAATATTAAAATAATTTGGAAAAGAACAGTGTGACATTGCCCGCTCACTAAAGAAACCTGCATGTATATTTTGGTGTTGCAGTATCATAGAATCACAGAATTATCTAGGTTGGAAAGAACCTTTCAGATCATCTAGTCCAACCATCAAACTAACACTGACAAAAACCATCACTAAACCATATCCCTAAGCACTATATCTACAAGTCTTTTAAATACCTCCAAGGATGAGGAGTTCATCACTTCCCTGAGCAGCCTGTTCCAAAGCTTGATAATCCTTTTGGTGAACAAATTTTTCCTAATATCCAATCTAAATCTCCCCTGGTGCAACTTGAGGCCATTTCCTCTTGTCCTACTGCTTGTTACTTCAGAAAACAGACTGTCCTGGTTCCGGCAGGGACAGGGTTAAGTATTCCATGCCATGTGAGCCACGCCCACCCTGAGATTAAAAGGAGGGGAGGGGGGAGGAAGTTCGGTTGGGAGCTGGCTGGTGTGTCCAGAGTCTGGACCAGTGGGGAGCGGCGGTTCTGTAATCGTGTTTGTATATTCATCTGTCCGTGTTGTTGTTTCCTTGTTCCCTTTGCTGTTCTGTTAAACTGCCTTTGTCTCAACCCAAGAGTTTTGCCTTTTTCTTCTGATCCTTCCCGTACCGGGAAGTGCTGAGCGAGCGACAAGTGGTTCTTTGTTGCCATCTGAGGTCACACCATGACAGTCCTTTTTGGCGCCCAACGTGGGGCTCGAAGGGTTGAGATAACGACAGAATCCAACTAGAGCTTGAAAAAACAAATTTGTTAGGTAAATAGTCGCTGGTCACTATGTTGCTTAGTTTGTTCTCATGGCTGTGTTATGTAAATTCCTATGTGTCTTATGCACTCCCTGTGATGATATTTGTTACTTTCTTTACCAACTAGAAAAAAGGAAACACAAGCTTTCTTAGGCATTGTGGGTTTTTGGAGGATGCATATCCCAGATTACAGTCTGATTGTAAACCCTCTGTATCAAGTATGTGGTATTGCTGTCCTGTCCGTACATTGGGCACCATCTCTCAGAATTTATTAATAATTACACCCAGTCTATGGGGGAAACAGGGGGAGACACTTTCCCCAGCTCTTTTGCCTCCCTTTTCTCCTTCGGGTCAGGTATGACAGCTTTTGAGAATTTTGAATATCCTTGGGATGCTCAAACCAGCATGTTCCTAGTGTTATGTCTGCTGAATATGTTCCAGGTCTCGTTTAGGGTTAAACTACTATTTAAGACTGCCACCCAGAGATCTGCTCCAAGGCTGGATAGTCAGGGGTGGCATGGCATGTGGGAGAACATGGGCAGGTACTTAGAGAACTTCTCACCTCCAATGGTCTGGGACTTCACCCCTGAACAATTACAGGACCCTGATAGAGTAGTAGAATATCTGAAGGGAAAATGCTGTGGCTATTCTAGAGAGGCACAACTCACCGCACTGTGCTGGGCCTTGGCTAGTGTCTACTAGGCACTGCTCAGTGCTATGCAGCACCCTCAGAAGAAAGAGACAGAGACCAGAGAAGCAGGCGCTGCGGCTGCTGCGGCACCTGCGGCCCCTGCGACGGGCACTGAGGCTCCTGCGGCCCCTGCGACGGGCACTGCGGCTACTGCGGCCCCTGCGACGGGCAGTGCGGCTACTGCGACCCCTGCGACGGGCACTGCGGCTACCGCAACCCCTGTGACAGACACTGTAGCTACCGCAACCCCTGCGACAGACACTCCAACCCCGGTGACAGCCACTGCCACTGAACCAGGGAACCAACCCGTGCCAGTATCCGTTGCCCCCATACAAAGGAAGAGGTACACAAAGAAATCAGTTCACTTAGTAAGAGATGACGATGAACCAGGGCCATCACAAGGACAGAAGGAAGAGGCAGAACCAGAGATAATTACCCGATCCCTATCCCTGAGTGAGCTGCGGGATATGCGAAAAGATTTTAGCCGACTTTCAGGCGAGCACATTGTCACCTGGCTGCTTCGGTGTTGGGATAATGGGGCCAGTAGCCTGGAACTAGAGGGTAGGGAAGCCAGGCAGCTGGGAACCCTGTCTAGGAAAGGGGGCATTGACAAGGCAATTGGAAAGAAGACCCAAGCCCTCACCCTCTGGAAACAACTCCTGTCAGGCGTGAGGGAGAGGTACCCCTTCAGTGAAGATGCTGTATGTCACCCAAGCAAGTGGACCACCATGGAAAGAGGTATCCAGTACCTGAGAGAATTAGCCATGCAGGAGATGATTTATTATGACTTGGACAATGCAGACTTGCCCACAGACCCTGATGAGGTGCACTGCACAAGGCCCATGTGGCGGAAGTTTGTATGGAGCGCACCATCGTCATATGCCAACTCACTGGCAGTAATGGAATGGAAAGGTGAAGAAGGACCAACGGTGGATGAGGTGGCTGGCCGGCTCCGGCGATATGAAGAAAGCCTCTCTTCCCCCCTTGTCTCAGCTGTGGAGAAACTGTCCCAGAAGGTCCAGCAACTTGAAGAGAATATGTCCTACTCCCCACCTGTACGGGCCAGCATCTCAGCTGTTAGAAGCAGGCATTTCCCCACTCAAGAGAGAGAGTACAGAGGGTACACACCACGAGGCACCCTGTGGTTCTGCCTGCGAGACCATGGAGAAGACATGAGGAAGTGGGATGGACAACCTACTTGGATCCTGCGGACACGGGTACAGGAGTTGCAAGGAAGGACAACCACAAAAGGAGATCCCTCCAGGAAAAGTGCCGCCCCAGTTTCCAGTGGGCAGTTCCCCAGACAGAGCAGAAGGCCTGATCTTGCTTCTGATCCTCTTGAAGGAACTTCCAAGTCATTTCTGCAAGAAGTGAGTACCGGATGCCATGACCAGTATTAGAGGGGCCCTGCCTCCAGCCAGGTGGAGGAAAGGGACAACCGGGTTTATTGGACAGTGTGGATTCGATGGCCTGGCACATCAGACCCACAGGAGTATAAGGCTCTAGTGGACACAGGAGCACAGTGCACTCTGATACCGTCAAGCTATAGAGGGGCAGAACCCATTTGTATTTCTGGGGTCACAGGGGGATCCCAAGAGTTGACTGTACTGGAGGCTGAAGTGAGCCTAACTGGGAATGAGTGGCAAAAGCATCCCATTGTGACTGGCCCAGATG
This sequence comes from Fratercula arctica, assembly GCA_947846985.1. Classification (NCBI taxonomy): domain Eukaryota; kingdom Metazoa; phylum Chordata; class Aves; order Charadriiformes; family Alcidae; genus Fratercula; species Fratercula arctica. The sequence goes on along the minus strand of CANTUZ010000025.1, from coordinate 22,864,887 downwards.
CTCCATGCATCCTTGGTATAGATTACCTCAGGAGAGGGTATTTTAAGGACCCAAAGGGGTATCGGTGGGCCTTTGGCATAGCTGCCTTGGAGACGGAGGAAGTTAAACAGTTGTCTACCTTGCCTGGTCTCTCGGAGGACTCTTCTGTTGTGGGGTTGTTGAGGGTCGAAGAACAGCAGGTGCCGATTGCTACCACAACGGTGCATCGGCGGCAATATCGCACTAACCGAGACTCTCTGATTCCCATCCATAAGCTGATTCGTCAACTAGAGGTTCAAGGAGTGATCAGCAAGACTCGCTCGCCTTTTAACAGTCCTATATGGCCGGTGCGAAAATCCAATGGAGAGTGGAGGCTAACTGTAGACTATCGTGGCCTGAATGAAGTCACGCCACCACTGAGCACTGCTGTGCCGGACATGCTAGAACTCCAGTATGAACTGGAGTCCAAGGCAGCCAAGTGGTATGCCACGATTGATATAGTGAATGCATTCTTCTCGATCCCTTTGGCAGCAGAGTGCAGGCCACAGTTTGCTTTCACTTGGAGGGGCATCCAGTACACCTGGAATCGACTGCCCCAGGGGTGGAAACACAGCCCCACCATTTGCCATGGACTGATCCAGACTGCACTGGAACAGGGTGATGCTCCAGAACATCTGCAGTACATTGATGACATCATTGTATGGGGAAACACAGCCGAAGAAGTTTTTGAGAAAGGGGATAAAATAGTCCGAATCCTTCTGAAAGCTGGTTTTGCCATAAAACGAAGTAAGGTCAAGGGACCTGCACAGGAGATCCAGTTCTTAGGAATAAAATGGCAAGATGGACGCCGCCAAATCCCAATGGATGTGATCAACAAAATAGCAGCTATGTCTCCACCAACTAGCAAAAAGGAAACACAAGCTTTCTCAGGCATTGTGGGGTTTTGGAGGATGCATATCCCAGATTACAGTCTGATTGTAAGCCCTCTGTATCAAGTAACCCGGAAGAAGAAAGATTTTAAATGGGGTCCTGAGCAATGACAAGCTTTTGAACAAATCAAACAGGAAATAGTCCATGCAGTGGCCCTGGGGCCAGTCCGGGCAGGACAAGATGTTAAAAATGTGCTCTACACCGCAGCCGGGGAGAATGGCCCTACCTGGAGCCTCTTGCAGAAGGCACCAGGGGAGACCCGAGGTCGGCCCCTAGGGTTCTGGAGTCGGGGATACAGAGGATCCGAAGCGCGCTACACTCCAACAGAAAAGGAGATATTGGCAGCATATGAAGGGGTTCGAGCTGCTTTGGAGGTGGTTGGTACAGAAGCACAGCTCCTCTTAGCACCTCGACTGCCGGTGCTGGGTTGGATGTTTAAAGAAAGGGTCCCCACCACACATCATGCAACTGATGCTACATGGAGTAAGTGGATTGCACTGATCACACAGTGAACTCGAATGGGAAACCCCAGTCGCCCAGGAATTCTGGAAGTGATCATGGACTGGCCAGAAGGCAAGGATTTCGGAATGTCACCAGAGGAGGAGGTGACGCGTGCGGAAGAGGCCCCACCATATAATAAACTGCCAGAAAATGAGAAGCAATATGCCCTGTTCACTGATGGGTCCTGCTGGATTGTGGGAAAGCATCGAAAGTGGAAGGCTGCTGTGTGGAGTCCTACACGACAAGTTGCAGAAGCCAGTGAAGGACAAGGTGAATCGAGCCAGTTTGCAGAGGTGAAAGCCATTCAGCTGGCTTTGGACATTGCCCAGCGAGAAAAATGGCCAGTACTTTATCTCTACACTGATTCATGGATGGTGGCAAATGCTCTGTAGGGGTGGTTACAGCAGTGGAAGCAGGGCAACTGGCAGCGCAGAGGCAAACCCATCTGGGCTGCTGAACTATGGCAAGATATTGCTGCCCGGATAGAGAATCTGGTTGTGAAAGTACGCCACGTAGATGCCCACGTACCGAAGAATCGGGCCACGGAGGAACATCAGAACAACCAGCAGGTGGATCGGGCTGCCAGGATTGAAGTGGCTCAGGTGGATCTGGATTGGCAACATAAGGGTGAACTATTCATAGCTCGGTGGGCCCATGAGACCTCAGGCCATCAAGGAAGAGATGCGACATATAGATGGGCTCGTGACCGAGGGGTGGACTTGACCATGGACACTATTGCACAGGTCATCCATGAATGTGAGACATGTGCTGCAATCAAGCAAGCCAAGCGTTTGAAGCCTCTTTGGTATGGAGGACGATGGTTGAAATATAAATATGGGGAGGCCTGGCAGATTGATTATATCACACTGCCACGAACCCATCAAGGCAAGCGCTATGTGCTCACAATGGTGGAAGCAACCACCGGGTGGCTAGAAACATACCCTGTGCCCCATGCCACTGCCCAGAATACTATCCTGGGCCTTGAAAAGCAAGTCCTGTGGTGACATGGTACCCCAGAGAGAATTGAGTTGGACAACGGGACTCATTTCCGAAACAGCCTCATAGACACCTGGGCCAAAGAGCATGGTATTGAGTGGGTATATCACATCCCCTATCACGCACCAGCCTCTGGGAAGACAGAATGATACAATGGACTGTTAAAAACTACACTGAGAGCAATGGGTGGTGGGACCTTAAAACATTGGGATGCACATTTAGCAAAGGCTACCTGGCTAGTTAATACCAGGGGATCTACCAATCGGGCTGGCCCTGCCCAGTCAAAACTTCCACGTACTGTAGAAGGGGATAAGGTCCCCGTAGTGCCCATGAAGAATATGTTGGGGAAGACAGTCTGGGTTAGTCCTGCCTCAGGCAAAGGCCAACCCATCCGTGGGATTGCTTTTGCCCAAGGACCTGGGTGCACTTGGTGGGTAATGCGGCAGGATGGGGAAGTCCGATGTGTACCTCATGGGGACTTGATTTTGGGGGAGAATAGCCAATGAATCAGATTGTATGTTACACTGTCACTGTATGTCCTCGTTACTATAATTGCTATCGGCTGTACTACAGTAAGAATCACCCAAATTAAGGACAGATGACTTTGATGAAGAATTGAGTAAAGCAAAGTGGTGATGGGATCAGAGCTTATGCCCAGCAACTTCCTCAAGATCTGCATCTTTGGCCCATGGACTGTGTGCATGAGCTACGCTGGGTACACCAGTCACATGTTCCAAAAACTGTAAGATCTGGGCGTGGCAAAAATGGTATGGAATAAGGGGTGGATAATGTCCTGGTTCCGGCAGGGACAGGGTTAAGTATTCCCTGCCATGTGAGCCACGCCCACCCTGAGATTAAAAGGAGGGAGGGGGCAGGCAGTCAGGTTTGGAGCGGGCTGGCGCGTCCCGGGTCCAGAGCGGCGGGGAGCGGTGGTTCCGTAATCGCGTTTGTATATTTCTCTGTCGGTGTTATTGTTGTTGTTTTCTTGTTCCCTTTGCTGTTCTGTTAAACTGCCTTTGTCTCAACCCAAGAGTTTTGCCTTTTTCTTCTGATCCTTCCCGTACCGGGAAGCACTGAGCGAGCGACATGTGGTTCTTTGTTGCCATCTGAGGCCCAACCACGACACAGACCAACCCACACCACTCTACAACCTCCTTTCAGGTAGTTGTAGAGAGCAATAAGGTCTCCCTTCAGTCTCCTTTTCTCTAGGCTAAACAACCCCAGCTCCCTCAGCTGCTCCTCATAAGACTTATTCTCCAGACCCCTCACCAGCTTCATTGCCCTTCTCTGGACACACTCCAGAATCTCAATGTTTCTCTTGTAGTGAGGGGCCCCAAACTGGACACAATACTTGAGGTGGGGCCTCTCCAGTGCTGAGTACAGGGGGACGATCGCTTCCCTAGTCCTACTCACCACACTGTTCCTGATACAGGCCAGGATGCTGTTGGCCTTCTTGGCCACCTGGGCAGACTGCTGGCTCATATTCAGCCAGCTGTTGACCAACACCCCCAGGTCCTTTTCTGCCAGGCAGCTCTCCAGCCACTCTTCCCCAAGCCTGTAGTGCCACATGGGGTTGTTGTGACCCAAGTGCAGGATCCAACACTTGTTGAATCTCATACCAGTGGCCTCAGCCCATCGATCCAGCCTATCCAGATCCCTTTGCAAAGCCTTTCTACCCTCAAGCAGGTCGACACTCCCACCTAACTTGGTGTCATCTGCAAACTTCCTGAGGGTGCACTCGATCCCATCATCCAGGTCATTGATAAAGATAGTAAACAGAACCGGCTCCAGTACTGAGCCCTGGGGAATACTACTCATGATTGGCCGCCAACTGGATTTAACTCCATTCACCACAATTCTTTGGGCCTGGCCCTCCAGCTACTTTTTTACCCAGCGAAGAGTATACTCATCCAAGTCATGAGCAGCCAGTTTCTCCAGGAGAATGCTGTGGGAAACCATCTCAAAGGCCTTACTACAGTCCAGGTAAACAACATCCACAGCCTTGTCATAGAAGGAGATCAGGTTTTTCAAGCAGGATTTGCCTTTCATGAACCCATGCTGACTGGGCCTGATTTCCTGGTTGTTCTTCATGTGCCGCATAATGGCACTCAGGATGATCTGTTCCATAACCTTCCCAGGCACCAAGGTCAGACTGACAGGCCTGTAGTTCCTCAGATCATCCTTCTGGCCCTTCTTGTGGATGGGCATCACATTTGCTTGCCTCCAGTCAATGGGGACCTCCCTGGTTTGCCAGGACTGATGGTAAATGATGGAAAGTGCCTTGGTGAGCACTTCCACCAGCTCCTTCAGTACCCTTGGGTGGATCCCATCCAGCCCCATAGACTTGTGTATGTCTAGGTGCTGTAACAGGTCCCTCACCATTTCCCCTTGGATTATGGGATCTTCATTCTGCTCCCCGCCCCTGTCTACTAGCTCAGGGGGCTGGGTACTCAGGAGACAACTGATTCTACTACTAAAGACTGAGGCAAAGAAGGCATTAAGTACCTCATCCTTTTCCTCATCTCTTGTCACCATGTGACCGTCCCCATCTAATAAAGGATGGAGATTCTCCTTAGTCCTCCTTTTATTGCTAATGTATTTATAGAAACTTTATTGTCCTTAACATTGGAAGTCAAGTTAAGTTCTAGTTGGGCTTTGGCCTTTCTAATTTTCTCCCTACATAGCCTCACAACACCTTTGTAGTCTTCCTGAGTGGCCCGCCCCTTCTTCCAAAGGCCGCAAACTCTCCTTTTTTCCCTGAGTTGCAACCATATCTCTCTGTTCAGCCAGGCCAGCCTTTTTCCCCGACGGCTCATTTTTCAGCACACGGGGATGGCCTGCTCCTGCACCTTTACGACTTCCTTCTTGAAAAACTTCCAGTGTTCCTGGATTCCTTTACCCTTCAGGACTGCCTCCCAAGTGACTCTGTCAACCAGGCTCCTGAAAAGACCAAAGTCCGCCCTCCAGAAGTCCATGGTGGCAGTACTGCTGATCCCCCTCCTTGCTTCTCCAAGAATCAAAAACTCTATCATTTCATGATCGCTATGCCCAAGATGGCCTCCAATCATCACATCCCCCACAAGTCCTTCTCTGTTTTCAAACAGCAGGTCCAGCAGGGCTCCTTCCCTAGTTGGCTCCCTCAGCAGCTGTGTCAGGAAGTTATCCCCAACACACTCCAGGATCCTCCTAGACTGTTCCCTCTCAGCTGTATTGTATTCCCAGCAGATATCTGGTAGGTTGAAGTCTCCGACCAGGACAAGGGCTAGTGATCTTGAGACTTCACCCAGCTGCTTGTAGAATATTTCATCTGCCTCTCCATCCTGGTTGGGTGGTCTATAACAGACTCCCACCATGATATCTGCCTTGTTGGCCTTCCCCCTGATTCTTACCCATAAACACTCAACTCTATTGTCACCATCATTAAGTTCTTGACATTCAGAACACTCCCTAACATACAGGGCCACCCCACCTCCGCTTTGAGACAGGTGTACCCATCAGTCTCCAGGAGGCCTGGTGTCGTGTAAACCAACCTGTGATCAAAAAACCCAAAGTCCTGACGCTGACACCAGGCTTGGAGCCTTCCCTCATCTTTCCCTGCAACTGGAATGACAGAGGAGAACACCACTTGTGCTCCTGATCCCTTAACCAGTCATCCCAAGGCCTGTAAGTCTCTCTTGATCACCCTTGGGTTTCTTGTAGCTACTATCTATCCTTGTACCAGGTTTATTAATAATCAAAGTTGCTCTGGCTTCTTTTTCTTTTTTTTTGAAATCTTGTCAGTGACACAACACTGATTGGTGCATCTGTGTCCAACTTTGTCCTGGTTCCGGCGGGGATAGGATTAATTCTCCCCAGGCTCCGGCAGGGGCACAGGTATTCCATGCCATGTGAGCCACGCCCACTCTGAGCTGCTGGGGAGGGGGCAGGAAGTCATCGCTTGGAGTGGGCTGGGGCATCCCGGGTCTGGTCAGTGGGCAGCAGGGAGCGGCGGTTCCCTAATCGTGTTTGTATATTCCTCTGGCCATGTTATTGTTGTTTTTTCTTGTTCCCTCTGCTGTTCTGTTAAACTGCCTTTGTCTCAGCCCAAGAGTTTTGCCTTTTTCTTCTGATTCTTCCCGTATTGGGAAAGCCCGAGCGAGCGGCATGTGGTTCTTTGTTGCTGTCTGAGGCTAAACCACGTCAAACTTAAAATTGATAAATTTTCAGTTTGCTTTCAAGCTAGCAGTTCATTCATTTGCTGCTGTTTTATCCATTGATCTTCCATAGAATTCATCTGAGCTGCTCGTGGAGCTGTTGCTTTCCTTTTTATCTGTGCTACACCAACCCTGCTGGTGTATACATGTTCGTGTAATCCTTTTAATTTATTACATTCCTTCCCATGTGCTAGGCATTTTTTTTAGTTTATACTTTTTTGCAACAGTATGTATGCTTCCACGGTCTGTTTTTGATGGAATCATACTTTGTTCTCTGACTTTTCTCCTCTCACACCTCAAGTATAATTTTAATTTCCGCCAAGTTGTAGTGCTATCTGCATTCACATGAAGCAACATAAATTGCTTTGAATGGAGCTCCATGCTAATGTTGCTATCCTGTTCCCCATATTGATATAAAATTAGCTCAGTTGTCTGTCTACAACAGTGAAGTCAGAAATGTAGGCATAGCATCTTCTCAGTCTGGGGAAGTTTGTCCTGAAAGACATCACCCCAAATACTGTAGTGATTTTGGTGCAGGACCTAGTGTAGTGAGGCCTCAGTCTCTCTGATAGTCCAGGTACAAATAATATGCACCACTACATAGTATTAGCTATCTGTGTCAAAAGGAAATGCATGGAGCTCTTTCATGTCTCTAAGCCATTACACAGAATCACAGAATCACAGAATTATTTGGGTTGGAAGGGACTTTAAAGATCATCTAGTTCCAACCCCCCTGCCATGGCAAGGGACACCTCCCACTAGACCAGGCTGCTCAAAGCCCCATCCAGCCTGGCCTTGAACACTTCCAGGAACGGGGCTTCCACAGCCTCCCTGGGCAACCTGTTCCAGTGCCTCACTACCCTGACAGTAAAGAACTTCTTCCTGATATCCAGTCTAAATCTACCCTCTTTCAGTTTGAGGCTGTTACCCCATGTCCTATCATTACACTCCTTGATAAAGAGTCCCTCCCCATCCTTTCTGTAGGCCCCCTTCATGTACTGGAAGGCTGCTATAAGGTCTCCTTGCAGCCTTCTCTTCTCCAGGCTGAACGACCGCAACTCTCTCAGCTTGTCCTCATAGCATAGGTGCTCCAGCCCTCTGATCATCTTTGTGGCCCTCCTCTGGACCCATTCCTACAGGTCCACGTCCTTCTTGTGCTGAGGACTCCAGAGCTGGACACAGTACTCCACGTGGGGTCTCACGAGAGCAGAGTAGAGGGGCAGAATCACCTCCCTCGACCTGCTGGCCACGCTTCTTTTGATGCAGCCCAGGATTAGTCGCATTAGAAATTAGTCACATTAGAAATTGCAGAACAGTAAGTAATTTGATGATACAGAGTATTTTTACTCATTTTCTCATTTTTCAAAGAATCACATTAACTTAGATTTGATAAGAAAAATTCTGCATATAAAATTTTATATTGCATCAAAAAGTGAATCTTGATTAATAAAGAATCTAGAAACAATCTGTGACTTCCTTTATCAAATACAGCTAAGTCTGTTTAGAGAGTAGATTTGATGCAGACATCATTTGAAAAAAAAATGTATAGACATTTTTAAATTTATGAAGTAAAAGACTTTTAAAACACTACTTATAATCCATAAATTAATATCTTAATAGTAAATAAGAATGTCCTAATACATAACATCATGAGCATTAATCTTTTTTTTTCATGGACCATAGGAGTAAATCATAATTTAATCACACCCTAAATACCCCCCAAGAATTTAATGGGTAACAATCAAATCAACTTTAAGAAAAAATTACTTCCTATTTGTGAATTTAAAGTCCTCTGGTAATATGCCGTATGAATACTAAGTAGCCATTACTTCAGCTGCAATTAGTCTGTTACATTTTAAATTGTCATTATAATTTGGATTTTTTTCATAATTCAGTAATTATGTTAAGGCTGTTCTGAGAACTCATTATGAAAGTGTGGAATTGGAGTTTCATGTGAAGAGGCTTTTGTTTTCCTTCTTTTCTCTCATTTGTTTTAATGACCTCTTGAACTTTGGATCACTGATTCAGTTACAATCTTGCAACATCAAAGCCGCACATTTTTGCTTTGTCTTTCTCCACCTTACAGACTTGTAGGAAGCAATGGAAAGAAGTTAAGACTTCCTCTGGAATGCCTGACAGTAGCAATCAGTACTTTTAAATGATGTTATTCAGCTCTTTTCCAGGATGTTACAATGCTAAGCATGGCTGAAAAATCGGTTTTGGCTTTCACGATTCAAGTGTTATACAGTTACCATCTGTGCATCATCTGCTTGCAGGCAGGATTGAGGATATGAATTTCTGTGAGAGGTCTGAGGTAAAATCATGAAAATATCAGTTGATTTTAAACTAAGATGAAAAAGAAGGTAGTTTTTTTGATCGCTGTTATTATTGGACTGTGATGTTCTGCAGAACAGAAAAGCAGCCTATTTGCTTTTTAACTATTAAGCATCCTGTCTTGAATTTGAAAGCTTTATTTTCTTTATGGATGCAGGCCCTTTGCACAGCTTCATTAGCCTTGAGACAGGTATTAGCTTAGTAAGCTAATATTCTCTAACTTTGTTTTCAGGGGTTTGGGAGTCAAGACATACTGCAGTTGTAAATATTGAACAAAGCTGATATTCAGTGCAAGAATGTATTCATTAATGAAATAGCCATTCATTAGATGAACTATTGACCAAAGCCTATTTTTTCTCTAACTCTGAAAAGGAACTATATTCACTGGAGAATTAATCTAAGTATTCAGATCTAAGTTAGAAGTGGGTGGCGAAATGTCAGAATAAAGTAAGTATTTAGCTTTGCATACAAGTAGAGAGAAAATAAGAGCTGTTTACAGAGGAAGGAATCAGCATCAGCACGTTAATTCTAGTGCAAATAGTGTACTTCTAGTACTATGTGTTACTTTTTCTTATCTACCACTAGTAAAGAGCTATCGGTATAGTTGCCTGAGGATGAAAAGGTGAGAGGATGAAAAAAACACGTATTCTACTTAAGTATATAATTATTACAAGCCAGAGCCTGATCCTGAAAACATGCTTAACTGAGGCATCTAAGTAAACGTCTGTGTTAACGTACTTAGTCCAAAAAATCTCTTCAGAACTTGTGAGACACAAGGCTCTTCAAATTCCAGTGAAGTAGCAAAGATGAATATTGCTTAAAGAATAATACCAGAACTGATAACTCTAACTACTCACAAATTACAAGTCATGCTCTCCAAATATTGGAATAACTTAGAAAACAACATTTTTAAAAATAAGTACTCTGTTATGTGACTCTTGAGTTTTCAGAATATAGTCAGGACCTATTTTTGAGCTTTTCTTCACAACCAGAGGGCCAGGGACTTAATTTGCTTTGATACTTGACTTCAAGAGATGATGGGTCTTTAAGAATAACATTAGGATCCGAAAGCTTCTGATGGCATGAGAGTCGAGCACTCTACTGTTTTTATTCCCATTTTTCTTAGTATTAGAATAGAATTGCTATTCAATTGTGTCAAACGGTGAAGAATTTGATCTTTTCACTTCCCCCATGAAATGGCCCCATAAATAATAATACAATTTCTTTTTTCACGAGTCTTTCTGTGTCTTAATAGTTTTTAGTTCTCTTTGTAGATCAGTGTTGGTATAGCTGATTTTGATAGACTCCTGCAGAGAAAAAGGTCCCTTCAGGAAACTATAGGAGGAGTACGAGACATTTGTATCTGGTGATCTGAGGAACCACAATTTAAGAGCTTGCCATCCCAGCTGCTTTTCTTGCCATTTTGCTAGATACAACTGTCTTCACAGCAGCAGGAACTGAAAGTTTGTGGTGTACAAAACTGCCCTGTTTTGCTAAATGTGCAAACCTCTGAGGAATCTGCATTTGCACTGATTGCACGTGTCCCTCTCTCAGATGGCAATGCCGTGCTTTACAATGATGAACTCTTGGCCAAGATCAGGAGAGCAAAATATGCAACCTCTGTTGACCTGAGAAACACTGAGACAGGCCACTCAAGAAAGGCCAACCTTGAGAACAGGTAGGGGCTGTAGGAACTTTTTTCCCCATTTCTAGAATTCAGATGGCACTTTCTACCTTCCAGAGACAGATAGATGGGGCTTTTAGGTGAATTGAATTAACTTTGCTGTGTTATGTATCAATGACATCCCTGTATTCAGTCAAACTTGGGAAGATCAAGTCCTAGAGAAAATCAAAGGAAAAAGGCCTTGTGTAAATGGGGAAGAGTGTCATCAGGGTGGCCCAAGTAAAATATCTGAGGCAGTGCATAGAAGTGGCAGAGTATGCCCAGACCTTGCCAAAACTGTCGCTTTCTAGAATAAAAAAAACACCACCACAGTTATTTCTGGGACTGGTGGGATGTTATAAGAGTTTTGCATCAAAGTTCAGCAGTATAACAGCATCCTGGACTGATTTGCATGAAGAAAATGAAATCAGACTGTGTGAACATGCAAAAGTTCACATTGAGAGACTTTCCGCCCAATTAAAAAAGGCCGTCAATTCTGTAAGGACATTCTAGGTTTCAGCAAACATTTTGCTGTGTTTGTGTCTGCCTCAGGCACTCATCTGGAGACAACATTGCAACAAAGGAATAATGAAAAGGTATTTCACCCTGTGCCACATCTCTGCAAAAAGTTATCAACCATGAAAAGGAACTATGACACAACTGGAAAGCAATTCCTACCAACCAGGCAATCTCTTAAATATTTGCAGGGATATCTTCTGAGACACTCTTCATGCCATATGCAACAGCATTGTTTATATTTTGTTGCATTAATTTCCCAGGGTCTGAAACAGAGGATATAGAATATATTCAGAAACAGCCTGGAAGAGAAAGTAAAGAGAAAATATTCACTAACAGGAGTGCCTGGATGAAAGGAATTGTAGCTGATGCAGGATATGCTTTATGACTCTCTAACATGCAGCTCAAATACCAGATGTTGCTGATCCTTAGTAATATCTGTAGTCTCAACAAATCTTTCCCAGTTAGAGATTTCTGCCCCAAGTGTCACTATATTCTCCTCCTTATCTTCCATCACTAGTGAGAGCTGTGTCATGCGGATGGATATCAGGATGAACAACTAGCTGGACAGCCTTCCTCGTCTTCCAGACAATCCAATATCTTACTGGAACCCAGACCCAAGGCTTGAGTCTTTCAGCTCCTGTGGTGCATAGTGACTTTCCTCATTCTCCATTGCTCAGAACTCAGGTGGAGCATCCAGCAGTGCTATGAAGAGACAAATATTCAATATTGGATTGGTAGCCCTTGTCCTTATGAGAGATTTCAACTTCCCAGACATCAACCGGGAATACCATACTGCTGAGATGAGCAGGCCTGGAAAATTCCTGAAGTTTGTGGAAGATAACTTCTTGTCACGAGTACTCAGGGAGACAACTAGGAAAGATGCCCTCCTAGACTTGTTGTTTGTGAATAGAGAAGGACTCGTGGGAGATATTATGGTAGGTGGCTGTCTTGGCCACAGTGATCACAAAATGGCCGAGTTTAAAATTTTCAGTGTAATGAGAAAAAAGGACAGCAGAGTTGCTACCCTGGATTACAAGAGAGCAAACTTTAAGCTATTCAGGGAGCTACTTAGCAGTGTCCCCATGGAATCTGCTTTTGAGGGCTTAGGAGTCCATGAGTGCTGGTCATTTTTTAAGAACCACTTTTTAAAAGCACAGGAGCAGGCAATCCCATTGTATCAAAAGTCAAGCAAGCAGGGCAGAAGACCAATTTGGCTGAACAGGGAACTCTTCTTGGAACTTAGGAGGAAAGAGAAATGGTACAATCTCTGGAAGCAAGATCAGGCTTTGCAGGAAGATTACAGAGCCATGGTTTGCATATGCAGGGAGAAGACACAAAAGGCCAAAGCTCGGTTAGAGTTAAAACTGGCCAGTGTTGTGTCAGACAACAAGAAAGGCTTTTTTAAGTACGTTAATAGCAAGAGGAGGTCTAAAGAAAACATTGGACCAATACTTCTTGAAGATAGTCACCTGACAGGGATGAAGAAAAAGTAGAGGCATTCAATGCTTTTTTTTGCCTCAGTCTTTAATACTACTGATAGATCTTGGGCTGCCCGGTCCCCTGAGTCAGAGGACTATGACTGCGGGAACAGTGACTTTCCATTTGTGGACAATGAAATTGTAACGGACCATTTGTATCAGCTGAATGTTCACAAGTCCATGGGGCCTGATGGGATTCATCCCAGAATACTGAAGGAGCTAGCGGATGTTACAGCAGGACCCCTCTTGATCATCTACCAAAGGTCTTGGGAGTCTGGGGAGGTCCCTGCTGTCCCTTCATTGGACACTCCATATTTTCTTTATTATGAAAAATCATTACAAGATATAATAATAAATAGTTACTCCATCTAAGCCTCTACAAATTATTCATTATTTCTGTGGATTTTTATGGATATCTTCCACAGTTGTATGTTTTTGAAGCCAAAAATTTATAGTCTGTTTAATCCCTCCTTGCATTTCACTGGAATGCCATACCACTAATAAGCCTTGTCATCTTCTCTGGACTGTTCACAGTGAGTCTGAGAACTCTTGTCTGTGTACTAATGGCCAACTGAGAGCTCGTGATTAGGTGTAAATGTAGGTGTATCATGTTTACCTTTCCCAGGTGTATTACTGTGTACTTGGCACCATTTTAGTTCATCTGTCACCTTATCGCAGAGTCATTCATTACTGAAAACATCATTCTTTATAGTTTCAGTCTTCAATATCCTGAATAAAATGCTTGGTCTCAATGTCCTAATTCCCAAACTGCTGAGGAGACTTGGTTTTGCATTTTGGACATTTTGCAGTAAAAAATATAAACCCAAGTGTTTTCCATTTACAATCTAATGTAGATAATTTTGCATTTCATAATATTTTTGTTTTCCTGTAACCAGTTCATATTTCTTTGTATTGAACTAAAAAAAAATTGTTATGAATTGTCCCTAAGACATTTTTAGTCCTTCTGTTTGGATGAAACAGAAATGTTAATAAAGAGGCAGTGTGGATTTACAGTGGTTCATCAGTGCTCAGACAAGATGTTTTAACTCTTACGTGTTCTTCCAAAGAGCTTTTGCTTTTTGTTTTCCCAGTGACTTGCCTGTCAGCAAGCAAAGTCTTGATGTTATGCATTTGAACTAAGATAAAAAAAATCAAAACTAAGCCTTTGTGGATGAGAGGTTGTTACCTATTATAAACTCAATTGGAATCCCACAGAGAATGCAAACTGAATAGTAATAGTGTGTAACAACCTGTTATTCAATACTTTGTGAAACAACTAACAGTAGTGGTCTAAGTGGACTAAGAAAAGCTATATTTTACAATGACATTTATATCAGCCTTTAATTAAGGACCACTAGCAATCTCAAATAATTTTAGAGGGTTTTTTTAGTTTTGCTGTCTTTAATTATTGCAAACTTTCTTCTTGAACACCCTTGCTGTTTGTGCATTACTGCTTGCAGAGAATAAGACTTCAAAAACTACACTACTGCTTCAAAAACTACACTACTGTGTTCCACCATTGGATGCTGTATATCATGCTTAGGTTTTCTTTTTTAAGGTATAATAAAATTTTATTTTATACAGTGTCATTATATTCAGGAATCTCACCTCTTCTCTCACTGCATTTTAATTTTTAATAAGATCTGTGTTCACTTAGAACTGTTCTCAGGCTCTTGTGAAGATAGATTGCTGTGTATTTCCTATTGCAAAATTGTTTCAGAAATGGTTCAGAAGTGAGTTATATTTTCATTTTATGATTCTTTCTGTAGGTTCCAAATTGCTTTACTCATAGACAATCTGTCAGTTCTGTTCTTTTTCCCATAACTAGAGTCAACTGAGATCAGTATAAAACTTCTCATTGATTTGATGGGTTTTGATTGCTTTGAGTTCTAAAATAATTTCTTTAGGACATGCAAAAATCAGACAATTTTGGGAAAGTTGGAAAATTTCCAATTTTTAGAATTTGGAAAATGGATTCATTGCTCTCATGACCAGCTAAATTGAGCAAACACTGCCTAATTGTTTCTCACTTGTCATGTATGAACTATATGAACTGAATCAGGAATGCTATATTTCTTAAACTGAAACACAGAAGAGTAAGACTGACTTCTGTTAATATTCTTGGCTTCCAGCTTTACCGTGAGTATCCAAGATGTTCCACAGGCAATATTGATGGTTATAGGTCTGTTCTGCCAGAATGAATTAAAGGGAATTACTGCTAGATCCCTCCTTTTTCTTCATGAGAGAAGGATAATGCTGACTCCACAGCATTTGTTGCCCTCTCTGGAATCCTGTTGAATTAGAGTTTTTCCATCTGTTGACAGTAAGAAGGACAATAAGAACAATAAGAAGGACAATAAGAAGGGCTTCTTCAAGTACATCAGTAGCAAAAGGACGACTAAGGAAAATGTGGGCCTGCTGCTGAATGAGGTGGGTGCCCTGGTGACGGAGGATGCAGAGAAGGTGGAGTTACTGAATGCCTTCTTTGTTTCAGCCTTTACTGCTAAGGCCAGTGCTCAGGAATCCCAGACCGTGGAGGTAGGAGAGAGAGCCTGAAGTAAGGAAGATTCTCCCTCGATTGAGGACGATCGTGTTAGAGAGTTGTGTTCTCCTCTATTCCCTCAGTTGCGGGGAATGATAAGGGGGTAAATAGGAAGAGCCAGCAGATCAATGCCTGGCTCTGAGACTGGTACTGCCAGCAGGACTTTGGGTTCTTTGACCATGGCCTGATTTACAAGGCGCCAGGCCTGCTGGTAACAGGCAGGAATAGCTTATCTTGGAGGGGGAAAAGGGTTCTAGGACAAGAGTTATCAGGGCTCATAGAGAGAGCTTTAAACTAGATTCGAAGGGGGGTGGGGATGGTACTGGGCTTGCTAGAGAGGTGCCTGGGTGTAGTTGCTCAGCACTTGTGGGGGAGCGTGCCAGTATTTCTGAGAGCCAGAAGGCCTAGCACACCTCAAGGGTGAAAACTACACACTCAACTCCTTCTCTGAAATGCTTATACACCAATGCACGCAGCATGGGGAATAAACAGGAAGAGCTGGAGATGCGTGTGCAGTCACAGGGCCACGATCTCATTGCAATTACTGAGACATGGTGGGACAGCTCACATGACTGGAATGCTGTCATGGATGGCTATGTCCTTTTCAGGAAAGACAGGCCAGCGAGGCGAGGTGGTGGAGTTGCTCTTCATGTGAGAGAGCATCTGGAATGTATTGAGCTCTCCCTGGGGGTGGATGAAGAGAGGGTTGAGAGCTTGTGGGTAAGGATTAAGGGGCAGGCTAATATGAGAGACACTGTTGTGGGTGTTTATTACAGGCCACCTGATCAGGATGGGGAAGCTGATGAGGCCTTCTACAGACAGCTGAAAGTAGCCTCCCAATCACAGGCCTTGCTTCTCATGGGGGACTTCAATCACCCTGATATCTGCTGGGAAGGCTACACAGGCAGGCCTGTACAGTCCAGGAGGTTCCTCCAGTGTATTGATGATAACTTTTTGACACAGGTGGTGCAGGAGCCAACAAGGAGAGGAGCACTACTGGACCTAGTACTGACAAACACAGAGGGACTGGTGGAGGACATTAAGGTTGGGGGCAGCCTTGGCTGTAGTGATCACGAGAAGATAGAGTTCGGGATCATGGGCAGTATTCACAAAACAACAAGAAGTAAAATCGCAACCTTGGACTTCAGGAGGGCTAACTTTGACCTCTTCAAGAAACTGCTTGGGGAGATCCCATGGGCTAGGGCTCTGGAAGGTAGGGGGGCTCAAGAGAGCTGGTTGGTATTCAAACACCACTTCCTCCAAGCTCAGGATCGGTGCATCCCTAAGAGCAAGAAATTGGGCAAGGGACGCAGGAGACCTGCATGGTTGAGCAGGGAGCTTCTGAAAAAGCTCAAGTGGAAGAAGGAAGTTTACAGTAAGTGGAAGAAGGGACTGACCACTTGGGAAGATTACAAGAATGCAGCCAGAGTGTGCAGGGATGAAATGAGGAAAGCCAAGGCCTCCTTGGAATTAAACCTGGCAAGGGATGTCAAGGTCAACAGGAAGGGTTTCTTCAAGTATATTGGAGGCAAAAGGAAAACTAGAGAAATTGTGGGCCTACTGTTGAATGAGAGAGGAGTCATGGTGGTGGAGGATGCAGAGAAGGCAGAGTTACTGAATGCTTTCTTTGCTTTGGTCTTTACTGCTCAGGCCAGCCCTCAGGAGTCCCAGACTTTGGAGAAAGTAACAGGGAAAGTCTGGATGGAAGAAGACTTCCCCTTGGTTGAGGAGGACCAAGTGAGAGATCAATTAAGTCAATTGGATATCCACAAGTCCATGGGTCCCAATGGGATGCACCCGAGAGTGCTGAGGGAGCTGGCAGAAGTCATTGCTGGGCTGCTCTCCATCATCTTTGAAAGGTCCTGGAGAACAGGCGAGGTGCTTGAGGACTGGAGGAAAGCCAATGTCACTCCAGTCTTCAAAAAGGGCAAGAAGGAGGACCCGGGGAACTACAGGCCGGTCAGCCTCACCTCCATCCCTGGAAAGATGATGGAACAGCTCATTCTGGGCATCATCTCAAGGCATGTGGAGGAAAAGAAAGCTATCGGAAGTAGTTAACATGGATTTACCAAGGGGAAATCATGTCTGACCAATCTGATAGCCTTCTATGATGGCATGACTGGATGGATAGATGAGGGGAGGGCGGTGGATGTTGTCTGCCTTGACTTGAGCAAGGCGTTTGACACGGTCTCCCACAGCATCCTCATAGGGAACCTTAGGAAGTGTGGGCTAGATGAATGGACAGTGGGGTGGATAGACAACTGGTTGAAAGACAGAGCTCAGAAGGTCGTGATTAGGGGCACAGAGTCTAGTTGGAGGTCAGTGACAAGTGGTGTTCCCCAGGGGTCAGTACTGGGCCCAGTCCTGTTGAATATATTCATCAATGACCTGGATGAAGGGATAGAGTGCACCCTCAGCAAGTCTGCTGATGATACAAAACTGGGAGGGGTGGCTGACACATCAGAAGGCTGTGCCACCATACAGAGAGACCTAGACAGGTTGGAGAGTTGGGTAGAGAGAAACCTTATGAAATTCAATAAGGGCAAGTGTAGAGTGCTGCATCTGGGAAGAAATAACCCCATGCACCAGTACAGGTTGGGGGCTGACCTGCTGGAGAGCAGCTCTGTGGAAAGAGACCTGGGAGTCCTGGTGGACAACAGGATGACCCTGAGCCAGCAATGTGCCCTTGTGGCCAAGAAGGCCAATGGCACCCTGGGATGCATCAAGAAGAGTGTGGCCAGCAGGTCGAGGGAGGTCATCCTCCCCCTCTACTCTGCCTTGGTGAGGCCGCATCTGGAGTACTGTGTCCAGTTCTGGGCTCCCCGGTTCCAGAAGGACAGGGAACTGCTGGAGAGGGTGCAGCAAAGGGCTACCAACATGATTAGGGGACTGGAACGCCTCTCTTATGAAGAAAGGCTGAAGGATTTGGGTCTCTTCAGTCTGGAAAAAAGATGGCTGAGGGGGGAATCTTATCAATGCTTATAAATACTTAAAGGGTGGGTGTCAGGAGGATGGGGCAGGCTCTTTTCAGTGGTACCTGGCAACAGGACAAGAGGTAATGGGCACAAACGTCAACGTAGGAAGTTCCATCTCAACATGAGGAGGAACTTCTTTACTTTGAGGGTGGCAGAGCACTGGAACAGGCTGCCCAGAGAGGTGGTGGAGTCTCTGTCTCTGGAGACATTCAAAACCCGCCTGGATGCATTCCTGTGCAACCTGCTCTAGGTGACCCTGCTCTGGCAGGGGGGTCGGACTAGATGATCTCTGAAGGTTCCTTCCAACCCCTACAATTCTGTGATTCTGTGAAATTATTATAAACCTTTGTGGCTGATATGAGACAGCACCTGGGACTGTGTAGTAAGTGATAGTGTTTTTTCCACTGTAGACTTGTCAACAGACTGGAACTACATACGGACTTCATACAGTATGGCTCCTGCTTCCACTTAAGGATGGTGAGTACTCATTTTTTTTTAAAAAAGCGTCCTTCACTCTCCAATTGTGACAGGAACTGCCAACATGGCTACTGTTTGTCTGTTCTACCACTTCCTAGTTTTGGTCACATAATTCATTTGTTTACAATTACTACGGCAACAATTACTGCTATGGCAACTATTAATAAACTGTCACAAGAGAAGAAAAGAAAAGAGAGACAAGACATCTTGCACTAAACTGCAGGAAGGTAAAACATTTTAATCTTCAGCTCACTTGCTGCAGGACCAAATTCTGTTCCCCTTTCTCACTCAGTGAGTTAAGGCACAGGACTGATTAAGGAGAAAAAAGCTAGCAGAAAGAATCAGACTATCAGAATTTACCCCATAAGCTTAAGTTACCCACTTCTGAAGAGCTCCTTTCAACTCTCACTATACTGTTGACTGGAAAAACCTTAGTTTTAAATTAGCCACTATCATGGTTTTTACAAGTTACATGGATCATATAAGTACATAAGTACCAGACAATTCTTAGTGTATTTAGTTTCATAAAACTGTACAAACACTCCAGCGAACTGGGCAAGCGTTTTGCAGAGGGGAGACTGAGATATAGAAAGAGTAAAGTATCAGACTCATGGCAGAGTGCATACAGTGTAATGCAATGCAGTCAACAGCAAAGGCACGATACCACTTCATGCATGCTCCTAGCCATGGCAAATGTGAATTAAACACATTACCTTATGTCCTGGTTTCTGTGGGGACAGGGTTAATTTTCACAAGTAGCTGGGATGGGACACAGCCAGAATGACTGACCTCAACTAGCCAAAGGACAGTGCTCAGTATATAGCTGGGGCAGCCAGCTGGGGAGTTGGGGGGGGGGGCAGAAATCACTGCTCAGGAGTGGGCTGGGCATTTTGGGTTCCAGTCAGTGAGCAGTTAAATTGTGCATTAATTGTTTTTGTATATTCTTTTATCAGTATTATTGTTGTTGTTTTCCTCTTTCCTTTGCTGTTCTGTTAAATTGTCTTTATCTCAACCCATGAGTTTTGCCTTTTTCTTACGATTCTCCTCCCCATCACACCAGGAGGGGGAGGAGTGAATGAGCGACCACGTGGTACTTAGTTGCTGACCGTGACTAAACCACGACACCTTATACTTCAGAAATGTTACATGAGTGACATCATGGTATCTTAAAGCCTAAGTTAAAAGTCATGGAACCCAAATCTATTACAGGAATACTTCATCACTACTGTGTTTGGTCTCAGGAGGCTTAAAACAAACTGTATATGTTATTTTCCTCATGAAAAAATTTGATAGCAACTTAGCAGGTTGTGTCTGTTGCTTGGATAGCTTGGATAGAATAGGCCCCACTGGCTTTATTTTTTTAATAAATTATGTAGAAGTGGTAAACCCTCCCAAGAAGGGTCAACATCCTTATTAAGTTATGTTCACAGAAATCCTAATTGAAGAAGAGAAGGGTGCAGATTAAGTCTGAGTAAGAAGGCAGTTTACGGACAGGGCACCACATTCTTATGAGCTTTGAAAACTGGAAGGCAGGACCCTTCTGAGGGCCCCCAGTATCTCAGTGAAAAATCTTAAGGGTGTCCAAGCTGTAATAGGATACTTCAACTTCCAGAATGGGAAAGTCTGGAGGCTGTGATACGTGAAAAGGAGATCTTTAGGTGAGTAGACTAGAGGTTCTTTGAAATCAGTGTGACAGCAGGGAAAGTGCCTAAACTCCAAAAGTCTCCAAGAGAGTTTGCAATGTATCATCTCTCTTGGATACAAATCCAGTGGGTGGGTTTTTTTAATCTGCCAAGCAGAAAAGCAAGAAATGGCAACTTTTTTTCTTCTCATAACCATTTTCAAGAAATCTTTATCTGGCTTGCAGAATAAGCAGCACAGGAGTATCACACAAAGCTATTTCTAGAAGCATCATTTGCAACTGCTGAGAATACCTGTTTTTTAGTATACTATTTAGTAGTAGGTCTCAGTCATCAATCTTGGAAAGAAGATACAATTATAAACTAAAGAAAGAATGCAATTTTACTACTCGCTACCACCATGAACGATAGTTAGCAATGAAATTATGAAATAAGGAGTCACAGAATTGCTTGTGAATGCAGTTCAATCCCTCTTTGATTTCCCCAGTATTTCTCCAGGATGTCAAATCAAACTGCCCAAATAGATGTTTTCGTCATGATTTATTTCATGAAGAGGAGCTAATGTTGCAAGAATAAGATACCATACAGAAGTCTAGACTCATAGAATCATAGAATATCTCAAGTTGGAAGGGACCCATAAGGATCATTGAGTCCAGCTCCCTGCTCCTTGCAGGACTACCTAAAACTAAACCATATGATTAAATCGTTGTCCAGACGCTCCTTGAACTCTGACAGGCTTAGTGCTGTGACCACTTCCCTGGGGAGCCTGTTCCAGAGACCACCCATCCTCTCAGTAAAGAACCTTTTCCTAATGTCCAATCTCAACTTCCTCTCTGACACGGCTTCATTCCATTTCCTCGTGTCCTATCACTGGTCACCAGAGAGAGGAGATCAGCACTTCCCCCTCCACTGGCCCCCTTGAGGAAGTTGTAGACTACAATGAGGTCACCCCTCAGCCTTCTCTTCTCTAAGCTGAACAAACCAAGTAACCTCAGCCGCTCCTTGTAAATCTTGCCCTCAAGACCTTTCACCATCTTGGTCGCCTTCCTCTGGGCACGCTCTAATAGTTTGTTGTCCTTCTTATATTGAGGCACCCAAAATTGCACACAGTACTCGAGGTAGGGCCACACCACTGCAGTGTATGCACCCCAGGACACGGTTGGCCCTTTTGGCTGCCAGGGCACACTGTTGGCTCATATTCAACTTGCCATCAACCCAAACCCCCAGATCTCTTTCCACAGGGCTGCTCTCCAGCCTCTCATCCCCCAATTTGTATGTATAACCAGGATTACCCTGTCCCAGGTGGAGAATCTGGCACTCGCTCTTGTTAAATTTCATACGGTTGGTGATTGCCCAGCTCTCTAGTCTATCCAGATCTCTTTGTAAGGCCTCTCTACCCTCGAGGGAGTCCATAGCTCCTCCTAATTTAGTATCGTCGGCAAACTTACTTAATGTACATTTGACTCCTGCATCCAGATCATTTATAAAAACATTAAGGAGCACTGGCCCTAAAATTGAGCCCTGGGGAACCCCACTGGTGACTGGCCACCAGCCTGATGTAACCCCATTTACTATAACCCTTTGACCCATCAGCCAATTGCTCACCCAGCGTATTATGGACTTGTCTAGCTGTGTGCTGGACAGTTTATCCAGAAGGATACTGTGAGGGAGAGTATTAAAAGTTTTACTAAAATCCAAAACCCCCACATCTACTGGCTTCCCTTGGTCAACTAGATGGGTGCCCTTTTCACAAAAGGAAATTAAGCTAGTTAAGCAGGACTTTCCCCTCATGAACCCATGCTGGCTATGACCAATGGCTGCATTGTCTCTCAAGTGTTTTCTGATAACTCCCAGAATAACCTTCTCCATAATTTTACCAGGCACTGAAGTGAGACTGACAGGCCTGTAATTACCAGGGGCTTCCTTCTTACCCTTCTTGAAAATTGGGACAACATTTGCCAGCTTCCAGTCAACTGGGACTTCTCAGGACTCCCAAGACCATTGAAAAATAATGGAGAGAGGTCCCACGATGACATCAGCCAGCTCTTTCAGTACCATGGGATGAATACCATTGGGCCCCAGAGATTTATGCACATCCAGCTGGAGCAGCAAATCTCAAACAACATCAGAGTTTATATTAGTATCTTTGTAAACAGGAGTCTAAACTCAGGATTTATGTATAAGACTTAGGCAGGCTATTTATTCCACATACAATTATAATATGCTGTTAGCAAAAAAAAAAACAAAAACAAAAAAATGCAAAACTGGTTGAGAAAGTAATATACTCAGTAAGGAAAATCAGGACAGGCTTGGTGCCATGACAGCTTCCCCAGTATCAATAGCTTTCCTAAAATCCAAACCCACCACATCTACTGACTTCCCTTGGTCAACTAGATGGATGACCTTATCATAAAAGGAAATTAACATGATTTGCCTAACATTATACAACATGTCACAGGATTAATTTTCCACATTCTATATCTATAAGTTGCTTTGGGCAAAATTTGGCTTTTCACCAGTTGAATCTGTTCATATCCTGATGCTGTGTTTTTCTTGACTTAAGTATGGGAGTGGCTTAAAGACTATTTCAAATTCAGTTGTTTCTTTGAATATTATCCTCCTTTCATTATAGGAAATTTCAAGCAACTGCACCTGCAACTTGGCCGTTAATTGTGACATCTACTTGTGTTTTGTTTTATTATTTGAGTCACTTTGTGTGCCTTGGTTTTTATCTTGGTGAGGGGATGGACCATGTTCCTTACTACTTGCTTTTAACGTTGTCACTATTCATTGCAGTCCATTGATAGCTGAAATCAAGAGCATCATATGTATGTACATCTGAGTTTAGTTAAGAGGCATCCACACATGGAAATTCCAGCTATATGCACTTTGTCAATTCTTTCTATAGTTTGTGTAGTGGTAAATACTATGAACATGTTGAAAAAGTCTGGGGACAAAACCTTGTGTCTCTGAGCCTGCCCAAAGGAAAGTCAGTTGTGTCTCCTGCAGTTGTTGGTGTTGTAGTCTGTTATTGAAAGGCTGCATCAGAGGCGGGAAAGTTTCTGTATCTTCCAGAATCCATGAAAGAGTCATGTCATGATTGAAATTAGAAAAGGGAGTGAATATAAACGAAGATGCTTTTTTTCTTTGAGATAATCCTTCTATACTCAGCCTTCTAAATTGTTTTGCTATACAGCCTTCTTTTGTGTAAGAAAATTCACAGTCTTTTTCTTTGTACAGAATGTTGCACACAAAATCCTGGTCTGTGATTAAGATTAATTTTTACTGAATCAATGTTACTCTCATTAACAGTTTGGACAAGTATTATCATCTAATGCACAGTGCATTGTACTGATATTCATGACTGGGATCTTTGCTTGGTTCTATTATTGATCTGCTGTATAATCTTTGGCAAGCCAGCGGAACTCTCTGTTTCACTGTTTCTATATTCCCTTTCACTTTCCCCAGCTTGATTTACGTTAGTAAATTTTTCAGGGTGGGATGTTTTCTTACTGTTTGTGCAATGTGCAGCAAAAATGGGTCTCAGATCTCGACTGGACTTTTTATGCTCTGCTATACTTTACCAGATAAAGATATTTGAAAGAAATGCATAGAATTTAATCCTAGTTTACTTGCATTTAAAAGTAGTGGTCCCTATACAACTAAATTCCAAGCTTCTAAACTTTTGGGGGAAATTTTGTGAAAGGAGATGCAGCATGTCTGTTAAACTGAGCTATAAGCAGAATTGTGCAAAATATTTGCAAATATCCCTTGGAAAATTTCTCTAGCTTTAATATTTGTTACAAACGTTATGTTCCAACAATGCTTTTTATAAAGACTGGTCATGAATCATTTTTGTGAATCTGATTTCAGGAAATACATTGTTTAGTTAAGAAAAGGTACCTCATTCTGATGCCCTTATATTCAGTGAATAACTGTCTTCCTAACTGAAACATGCAGATAAAACTTGTGGGCCAGTTTTAAGGACTGGATTTTCACTTTCATTATGATCTTGATGTAACAGCTCAAAAAATGTTAATTAATGCTGGTGCAAATACTGCAGTCTTTGCCTATTTCATGAAAAATTGAATTTTCAGATTATACTTTTTAGGGACAATGCATATTTTAAAATAATTATGTCAAGCAAATTGTTTATGTCAAATGCTTCAAGTTATAATGAATTAAGAAGGTATAAAATATTTTGAACCCTATAACTGCAGCAAATTCAAAACAGAAGTGGAGCAAAATTGTCAGCCTTGTGTTTGTATAAGAATTCAGGCTAGGTCATAAAATAATCCAAATGGGAATTTCATGTATTTCTTTGGTTGTTTATGCTGCCTCCCATATAGTATGCCTTAATTTTGCCTTTGACTTTGTAAGAGGTGCTGATTGGGATTGCTGACTTAGGAGTTCTCTTATTTGAAAGAATGTAGAGAATAAAGACCAGGATAGAGTATGCAGTTGGATTTGTGTCTAAACCACAAAAAGATTATGAATACAGATATTCATATAATCATATTTTCCTATAAACTGTAAAAGATTAAAGGTATGCAAATAACCTCTGTTTTCTCCCAAGCAGATGTTAGTACATGCCTGGTAACATACACATCAGAAGATAGAATCTCATGGAGAAAACTGCATGCTTGCTTGAGCCACATGCAATAATCATAAGTCATAAGGCAAATGAGAGTAAAAACCTCTGAACGTAATTCTGCATTGTTTCTTTCATGAAAGTACCAAAACAGTCTATAGAGAAACGTGACTGGGTGGACTTCACCTTTTATAGTTTATTTTCCCAAGAGTCTGCGAATAACCATCAGACCTGTTTACCTGTATAGTAAAACTCTTCACTTTCTCAATTTATCTGTCACTTTCATAACAGCTCATAGCTTCTATAATTATTTTTATTGTTCTAATTTATTTTATATTGAAAAAAATTGTGGAGGAATGCAATCATGCCTAGCCTATTTCTAACACCTTGGAGACCATATATTCTGATATTGTCATAACCAGTTATATTGAGCACACTTACATAAATACAAATGGAAACCCAGAACATCGTATCTGGGAGACACTGTCATGCCTGCAAACAGCAAAAATATTTATTCAGATCATTTACAATCAGAAGAAGTAATATTACCAGCATGCAAGACCCTGGAGGAATCTTATGGTTACAGCTTTGCCAAACAAAATACAAGGAAATAAGAGATTTGGGTCATGGATGCCAAGAGTGGTCTTAGGACTGACTTGAGAAGCATAAGACTTTTATCCAATGAATTATCCTATAATGTGTAAAAAAAAAAAAACCCAAACAGTAGTGTCTATAAAATTGCACAGTAGTATACCTGTAAAGGTTATAGTTTGTTCTTTAGATATTGAATAATACCTTTATATTTACTTGAGTATGAGTTCTGTAGCAAATACGCAAGAGCATCTTTTTTTTTTAAACCAATTTTGCACTAAATGAGGTATTGTTCAGTGTAGAAAACAGTTTTTCCAGAGTTTTTAGCAATAAACTGTGAAATTTCTTGTAATCCCATGAAAAAAGTCCTGTTGTGTTTAAGGATTTTTTAAAAAGAATTAAATCTGTCATTTGTGAATTGCATTGAGTTTTCTGTGATTGTTCCCTACCTGACTAAGGAAGTTTGAAAATAAATGTCTCTACTTCAAAGGGAAACTTTAAAAATAATCCACTTAACATTGTGAGGCATTTGTATGATAATAAGACAAATCTCATAGATAACATTTCTCTTTGCCAAAAACCTTTATATAATAATGTAAATGCTTGTTATGAAAAAGGGAGCATTAAAAACAATAAAGTGCTCCAAATAATTTAAAAGAAAAAAAACATCCAGAAGGGTATTGTTTGAATACAGAAATTGGGAAAAGCATCTTTTAGTTTCTGTGTATATTAATTCAAACCTTTTGTTATATTGTCTCTAAAACAGCAATAGCAGTGGTATCTCTTTCTGCAGGTTGTAACGCTTCTGTTCTAGCACAAGAAATGTTAATTTTTTTATGATTTGGTGTGTGCATCTTTATCAAATTATTTCAAAGAAAACTTCAGAACAAAGAAACTGTTTCTTTTCTTACCTGTGACTAAACTGGATACAATTAGTGGCAGGACCAACATTTGCAGCATTCTCATGAGTAGTTCTCCTGGAAATGAAAAGTACTTGACTTCTCGATAGCTCATCTTATATGATCGGAGAGAAAATCCAAGGATTATACCTGAAGAGAGGGAAAGGATATCATGACTTACTCTTCTAAAGTAGTAGTAACATGAATATCTGTATAGTAATTACTTGATGTATCTGATTGTAACATGCAGTTTTTACTATGCCCCAGATTGCTACTGAAGCCAGTAAATTACTTTTTACTGTAACAGATTCAGAAGGTTATTTCTGTTGTTATTTTTTAAAATCTGGATTAATGTAAAAGGTACATCTTGAGCATTAATGAAAAGGAAATAGTCCCTGCTACTGCAGCTGAGTGCTTTGACATCTGGGATTTTGAGTGTAATCATATGCATACTAGCCACCCACCTTCAGAAGTCTTGTCCATGCCTGTTTTCTCTGTGGGGCCTGATCCTGTAGATGTGCTTCAGATTGGATGAGATAACCAGGAGAGATTTACTTGAGAATCCCCTTGTGGTTAGGTCTTTACACAGCAAAACAGCATCAGGAGGTAAGTAGCTTTACACATGCCTACCTTCAGAAATACAGGCACTTGCAAAGAAGCAGCTAATCGGGGTTGGAAGGTCTTACTGGATGATTAAGTGGTGGGTTTCAATGCCTGAGGGAGTGGGGTAAGGGAATCCATTTATCTTGCTGGGAATAGATAAATGGTGCTTGAGAGAAATTTACAAATAGAAGCCATAGATGGGCTGATGTGTGTGGCAACTCAAACTTCTCAAATTTTGTCCTGTACTTGGCACCAACTGCTTTATTTGCTTATTTGGTAAATTATTTGGTTAATTGATACAACTAGTTACAATTTACTGAATGTTAAATGATTTGATGCCTATCTGATGTAGGTCATCTATATCCAGTCAGGCAACACGTGGCTGTATCTTGAACACTCCTTAACCACACAGATGGTGAAACTGAACTATCCCTCTTTCCCACTCTTCACTCATTGTTCTTGTCCACTGCCTAGTACTGGCATTTGTGCTAATTGTGGCTGTTGAATCAGAGAATTGATCCTACTGCAAAACCAATTTATTTTACTGGATTATTTTTCAGCCAGGTCAATTCCCTGAGGTAATTTGTTTGCATGACTGCACAAATTTTGGTACCTTCACAAGGGAATAGGTAGAAATGTGCCTTGGAGAAGAGTAAGACTGCCCTTTTTGGCAGATAGGCAGACTTAGTTTTCCTAAAACTTTTCATGAAACTGCATCCTCATTGATGTTAGGCAGCAGCGCACTCAAGCTCACTTCTAGAGCTTGTTAGAACTTGGGTATGTCCTGAAAATACCATAATATTGAACACGTGAAAATTGCTAGCTCCAATTCTTAATCACTTTGTGTTTTTTCTTTTTTTAAATCAGATTTTAATTTGGTACATCCATACAGAAGACAATATCTTCATGCCAAATTTTACTAGCTAAAATATGCTGTTATGCCTCCTACACTAGCTTATTGCTGATGTAAGGAAACATTTATAACTCTAATCTTAGTGACCCCTGTCTGTCTGATCATTCTGTTAGGGACTTCAGCAGGTTGGTTAAGTTAGAGGAGTCCAGAAGTATCTTGTGTAGGACAGAAAATCTCAGTATTACAGGATGGGAGAAAAGTGATTGGAGCCCAATTGGAACAAAGCATGGATTTCACGCTATGGAAGAGAGTGGTGGGACTAGAAGGCATTTGGTTTAGTCTCATTCATGTTCTATGGATTCAAGTAGTCAAAGTGCATTTTGCAGAAATGATTTTTTTAGGTAAAAGTAGATCATAAATGGCATAGAGGAAGGGCCTCTGAATTATTCTTGATTAAAAGACCTGCCTTAGAGTTCCCTTC
Source organism: Fratercula arctica (assembly GCA_947846985.1). Classification (NCBI taxonomy): domain Eukaryota; kingdom Metazoa; phylum Chordata; class Aves; order Charadriiformes; family Alcidae; genus Fratercula; species Fratercula arctica. Next base: position 22,836,642 of record CANTUZ010000025.1, on the reverse strand, counting down.
TTTTCAATGAGGTTTTAAATTCCACTGCAGTGTTACTGATTATTTTCTTTTTATATGGGAAACACATTTCTCAGATATAAAGAATCCGTCTGGGCCCTTTGTTTCTGCACTTAATGAGCACTACATTTTGACAACTGGATAACAAGCAAACAGAGCTAGACTAGTTTCTTACTTAGGCCACAGTCCCGCAATTAGTTCCACAAGGATTAATCTCTGCACTAGTACAAAGCCTCACTGATGTTAGTAAGGGTTTCTGAGGCTGCTATAAGAACTAGTCCTTATGCTATGCTATAAGGGCTTGATTATCTGTTCCACTATTGTCCAAGCAGTACAAAGTGGCCTAAGAGAGAATCAGGGCCTGAGTAGATGGTTGTTTGAATGAATATTACTGGTAGTGAGAATAAGTTTCTGAAGCTCCATGTAAACCTATTGAGCCAAAACTTATTCCTTTTTTTTGTCCTAATGTGCTCCGTGCATAATTACAGGGTTGCCCAGCACTGCACTTCACAAAAAGAATTTCTGCAACATGGAAAAAACGTGCCCTGGCAGTGTATTCTGGTGAACTGGGTCAACACTCGATAGTTACTAATTCTTCAGCCTTAATCTTAGCACTGCTATTAATTTATATGCAATCATGCCTAAGCCATAAGAACCTTTCTCTGACTCAGTTTCCCTATTTGTAAAATAGGGAAGAAGTAGTAGTTGCTTAAAAATTAATTGTGTTCACATAATGATCTTAGCAGTGCAAGGAATTTAAGCAAATTATTTCCACTTTGGAGCCCTGTGATAATGAAAGCATGATTTTACCAGTCTCTCTTCATTTCAGAACATATGGAGATGAGACTTCCATTCTGGGTTTAAATACCTGGATACTGGATATTACATTGTGTCTGTCAAAGTTTTATTAGCAAAAATGATGAACTTGAAACAGAAAAGTCAAACTTGGCAAGATAGCTTTGATTTCTTTGAATTCACTTCTCGGAGCCAATATTCACAGGTTTTAAATAGTGATATAACAGCATACAATGATGATTTAAAGATAGACACAATGACAAGGTATCAAACTAAAATCAGGAAGTAAGACCTGATAGGAGGTACTAAATCTTTGGAAGGTGTGCAGTATTTCAACAACCATCCACATCTGTGTGTGTGGTAAGAGTTCATGATCAGGACTGAGAAGATAAAATACTGGAGCTGGCCTTTCTCAGTAAAAGTTTTAAATACCTCCAGGGATGGTGACTCAACCACTTCCCTGGGCAGACTGTTCCAATGCTTAATAACCCTTTCTGTGAAGAAATTTTTCCTCATATCCAGTCTAAACCTCCCCTGGCACAACTTGAGGCCATTTCCTCTTGTCCTATCATTGTTACTTGGGAGGAGAGACCAACCTCCTTTCAGGTAGTTGTAGAGAGCAATAAGGTCTCCCCTCAGCCTCCTTCTCTCTAGGCTAAACAGTCCCAGCTCCCTCAGCTGCTCCTCATAAGACTTATTCTCCAGACCCCTCACCAGCTTTGTTGCCCTTCTCTGGACACACTCCAGCACCTCAATGTCTTTTCTGCAGTGAGGGGCCCAAAACTGGACACAGTACTCGAGGTGGGGCCTCTCCAGTGCTGAGTACAGGGGGACAATCACTTCCCTAGTCCTACTCACCACGCTATTCCTGATACAAGTCTTTTTGGCCACCTGGGCACACTGTTGGCTCATATTCAGCCGACTGTCAACCAACACCCTCAGGTCCTTTTCTGCTGGGCAGCTCTCCAGCCACTCTTCCCCAAGCCTGTAGAATTGCATGGGATTGTTGTGACTCAAGTGCAGGACCTGGCACTTAGCCTTATTAAATCTCATACAGTTGTCCTCGGCCCATCGATCCAGCCTGTCCAGATCCCTCCGTGCTGACACATACAAGCAATCTGGACAGACTGAGAGGAAGGATTTCCCGTTGTACAATACAAGACTGTTGCCATATCAGTTTTCTGTATTACTGGAATCCTTTATTTATGTTTTATTTATTATTCAGTGAATTCTTCTGATAAGGTATTTAGGTTCATGACTAAAATTCATGGAATCAAAGCTAGCATGCTTTCAGTCCCTAGCTGTTTGATTTTTGCTAGTTGAGCCACTTCATCTCTGAAACCCTCAATATGACTAAATAGATGGAACCTTCCATCTGATCAACAGTCTCTTTCAACACATGAATTTCAAGAAGTGTTTTATTTCAGTTGATTTAAAAGAGGTCTGATGTAAGCCTTTTCATTGCCTAACTTCTTGTGTGTTGTCATTTGAAGGATACAATGGGTGGTCTGTGATTCTGAAAATGTTGTAGCATAGAGGATTCATTTAGATGTAGCCTCCATATAGGTTATGATAACTCTCTTTTCACTGTTAGGCATCATTCAGGATGGCAGAATTTCCCTATCATCTTAAAGGTTGCAAAAATGGCAAAGGGAAACTGGCACCTTAAACAATGCTTAATTACACAGTAAGTACCTGAGTACAAATTGTGACCTTCAATGTACCTCTGGATAAAAAAGCTTAGTTGTGGTAAATCTATAAAGTTAATAGGCACTTATCCATTTGTTTTGGAAGACCCCTCACTTCTCACCATTCTGCTTGTGTTTTTCTCAGAATTGCCATAACCTAAACATCTATTTGCCTAATTCCATACTAAGTCCCAGGGATCTAGAAACTGACCATGTTTGACACACCCATGCAGAGAATTACCTGGATTTTGGATGCCCTGTGCTCCTGTTCTTGCTCCAAGGATTACTTCACAACCTGGGTCTCCCTGTTATAGATGAGTGTTTTAGCCATTAGGTAAAACATTATGCCATCTTTTGCTGTCTTGGCATATGTATTTGCCTTTAGAAGTCTTGCATTTCCTGAGGATACAACTTTGAAAGGAATGGTGGAATTGCATCCTCCTGTAACTTGCCTTTTGAAGGGAAAAGAGTGAATCAGTTCCTCAAGCACTGCTGACACCATTCCCAAGGTGAGGGCTCTTGTGCTTCTGGATCTTCATTGGGTGAAAGTATGGTCCTGACTCACTCAGAAAGGAGTGGGAGTAGGAATGTAATCCTGTTTGTTTATTTTCTTCTGGCAAGTAGGCAGTTACATGCTTAGTTTGTGGACTTGTGGGGTTACTTTCTTGAGTTTCCTAGCTCTTGCCCATGCACTAAAAAGACACCCAGCTCTGAGATTTGGATTCCATATGCAGCTTGCTTTGCTTATGTTTTAGGCTTTGAAGGACTAGACTGTACATCTATGTTTGTTTAATGTATGTATTCCCAAATCAAAATTATTATAAAAGACATCAAAATGTATGCAGCAGTCTTATTTATCAACTGTCTTTGGTTAGTACTACCAGGAATTTCCAGCTATATTAATACAAAGGCAATTTTAGTCTTTTGCGTTATTGCTCCAAAGCTCCAGGTTGAACGGGGCTGTATTACGCTGAGAAACAAATATATGACAAAATATGCTAAATCCCAAAGATGCTGATTTCTAATCTGAAACTGAATGAAATACAAAATCTGAATGGAATGCACAGTAATTGAAAGGAACTGGGAGGATGGACAGAGAATATAAACAACTAATGTAACTGCATGGATTATTTTACGCAGTTGCTGGTTCCAGAACATGTGATTTTTTAACAAGGCATGAAAAAATAAAAAAGTCAAATAATATCTCTCAGCTGCTATTTATCCTGATTTAAAAGCCAATGCTACAATACAAAGTATCAGAATGCCTGCATTTCACAGAATCACAGAATTGTAGGGGTTGGAAGGGACCTTTGGAGATCATCTAGTCCAACCCCCCTGCCAGAGCAGGGTCACCTAGAGCAGGCTGGACAGGAACGCGTCCAGGCGAGTTTTGAATGTCTCCAGAGAAGGAGACTCCACCACCTCTCTGGGCAGCCTGTTCCAGTGCTCTGCCACCCTCAAAGTAAAGAAGTTCCTCCTCATATTCAGATGGAACTTCCTGTGTTGCAGTTGGCGCCCGTTGCCCCTTGTCCTGTCACTGGGCACCACTGAAAAGAGCCTGGCCCCATCCTCCTGACACCCACCCTTTAAGTATTTATAAGCATTGATAAGATTCCCCCATCAGCCGTCTTTTTTCCAGACTAAAGACCCAAGTCCCTCAGCCTTTCTTCATAAGAGAGATGTTCCAGTCCCCTAATCATCTTGGTAGCCCTTTGCTGTACCCTCTCCAGCAGTTCCCTGTCCTTCTTGAACTGGGGAGCCTAAAACTGGACACAATACTCCAGATGTGGCCTCACCAGGGCACAGTAGAGGGGGAGGATAACCTCCTTCGACCTGCTGGCCATGATCTTTTTAACGCACCCCAGGATGCCATTGGTCTTCTTGGCCACAAGGGCACATTGCTGCCTCATGGTCAACTTGTGGTCCACCAGGACTCCCAGGTTCCTCTCTGCAGAGTTGCTTTCCAGCAGGTCATCCCCTAACCTGTACTGGTGCATGGGGTTATTCCTCCCTAGGTGCAGGACCCTACGCTTGCCCTTGTTGAACTTCATTAGGTTCCTCACTGCCCAACTCTCTAGCCTGTCCAGGTCTCACTGAATGGCAGCACAGCCTTCTGGTGTGTCAGCCACTCCTCCCAGTTTTGTGTCCTCAGCAAACTTGCTGAGGGTACACTCTGTCCCCTCATCCAGGTCGTTGATGAACAAGACTGGACCCAGTACTGACCCCCGGGGAACACCGCTAGTTGCAGGCCTCCAAACTGGACTCTGCGCCACTCATCACAACATTCTGAGCTCTGCCATTCAGCCAGTTCTCAATCCACCTCACTGTCCACTCATCTAACCCACACTTCCTAAGCTTCCCTATGAGGATGTTATGGGAGACAGTGTCAAAAGCCTTGCTGAAGTCAAGGTAGACAACATCCACTGCTCTCCCCTTACCCACCCAGCCAGCCATGCCATCGTAGAAGGCTATCAGATTGGTCAAGCATGATTTCCCCTTGGTGAATCCATGTTGACCACTCCCGATGACCTTCTTTTCTTCTACATCCTTAGAGATGACATCCAGGATGAGCTGTTCCATCACCTTTCCAGGGATGGAGGTGAGGCTGACTGGTCTGTAGTTTCCCGGGTCCTCCTTCTTGCCCTTTTTGAAGACTGGAATGCCATTAGCTTTCCTCCAGTCCTCAGGCATCTCTCCTGTTCTCCATGACTTTTCAAAGATGATGGAGAGCGGCTTAGCAATAACAGCTGCCAGCTCCCCCAGCACTCGCGGGTGCATCCCATCAGGGCCCCTGGGTTTGTGGGTGTTGAGTTTGCCTAAATGATCTCTAACCCGACCCTCTTCAATTGAGGGAGAGTCTTCCTTATTCTAGGCTCTCTCTCTTACCTCCAGGGTCTGGGATTCCTGAGCGCTGGCCTTAGCAGTAAAGGCTGAAGCAAAGAAGGCATTCAGTAACTCTGCCTTCTCTGCATCCTCTTTCACCAGGGCACCCATCTCATTCAGCAGCAGGCCCACATTTTCCTTAGTCTTCCTTTTACTGATGATGTACTTGAAGAAGCCCTTCTTATTGTCCTTGACATCCCTTGCCAGGTTTAATTCCAAGCGGGCCTTAGCCTTCCTCGTTGCATCCCTGCATACTCTGACAGCACTCTTATACTTCTCCCAAGTGGCCAATCCCTTTTTCCACATTGTATAAACATCCTTCTTCCATCTGAGTTTTCCCAGAAGCTCCTTGCTCATCCATGCAGGTTTCCTGCCTCCTTTGCCTGATTTCTTGCTGCTAGGGATGCACTGATCTTGAGCTTGGAGGAAGTGGTGCTTGAATATTAACCAGCTCTCTTGGAGAACCTACCTTCTAGAGCCCTAACCCATGGGATTCCTCCAAGTAGGTCTTTGAAGAGGCCAAAGTCAGCTCTCTTGAAGTCCAGGGTTGTAATCCTACTTTTTGCCCTGCTTCTTCCACACAGGATCCTGAACTCCACCATCTCATGGTCACTGCAGCCAAGGCTGCCCCCAACCTTCACATCCCCAACCAGTCCTTCTTTGTTAGCATAAGGTCCAGCAGCACACCTCTCCTCGTTTTCTTCTCCACCACCTGTGTCAAAAAGTTATCATCAGTGCTCTGCAGAAACCTCCTGCACTGTGTGTGCCTGGCTGCGTTCTCTTTCCAGCAAATGTCAGGGTGATTGAAGTCCCCCATGAGAACCAGGGCCTGTGATTGTGAGGCTATTTCCAGCTGTCTGTAGAAGGTCTCATCGACTTCCTCTTCCTGATCCAGTGGTCTGTAATAAACACCCACAACAGTGTCTCTCATACTAGCCTGCCCCTTAATTCTTACCCATGAGCTCTCAACACGTTCTTCATCCACCCCTAGGCAGAGCTTGATACATTCCAGTTGCTCTTTCACATAGAGAACAACTCCACCACGTCGCCCCGCTGGCCTGTCTTTCCTAAAAAGAACATAGCCATCCATGACAGCATTCCAGTCATGTGAGCTGTCCCACCATGTCTCTGTAATTGCAATGAGATCATGGCCCTGCGACCGCATACAGATCTCTAGTTCTTCCTGCTTATTCCCCATGCTGCATGCCTTGGTGTACAGGCATTTCAGAGAGGCAGTCGAGCATGCAGGTTTCCCTTGAGGGGAGCAAGAGGATCCACCATAGCCATACGCACCCTTGAGGTGGTTTGCCTTCTGGTTCTCATCTTGGGAGGCAGCTAAGGAAAATTTGTCGCTGCTCTATTTGGCCTAGCTTATTCCCCAGTTGGATGTGATGGCATGAGCATTGCCATTTTGGACCCCACCCCCCGAGTCCTTCAGTTTAAAGCTCGCCTCACCAAGTTGGCCAGCCTGCTGCCAAAGATTCCCTTGCCTCTTGTAGACAGGTGGATCCCATCCTTCCCTAACAGGTTATAGTCAACAAAGAATGTCCCATTGTCATAAAAACTAAAACCCTCACGATGGCACCAGCCACATAGCCAGGAGTTGATATGCATTATATGTCTGTTTCTGGCTGCCCCCTTTCCTCCAACTGGTAAAGTGGAGGAAAAGATAACTTGGGCACCAATATTTTTCACTTGCACCCCCAGGGCTTTATAGTCTTCCTTAATTTTGCCCAGGTTCTGGCTTGCAATGTCATTCATGCCCACATGAAAGAGTAACAGTGGATAGTAGTCCATGCTCTTGACAAGTTGTGGCATCGTCTCGGCAACATCTCGGACCTTATCTCCCAGGAGGCAGCATACCTCTTGTGACTCCCTGTCAGGTTGACAGATGGGGTCCTCAGTGCCCTTTAACAGTCACCTACTACTAGCACTTGTCATTTCTTTTTGCGGTATCTACTGTGTGCTACTGGTGCAGTTTCCCCTTGCAGATCTTGATAGTGAGTGTCTGTAGCTGTTAAAGCTTCATATCTGTTTATGGTTTTGATGCTGCAGGGTGGAGACTGAATCAGAGTCCTACCTTTTTGGGTCATGAGGGTCCAAGGTGCCTTATTCTCAGTGGTGTCTGCTACAAGAAATGGTTATGGAACCACCTATCTATGTCTGGGTTCCCCTAATACTGCACAGCCTTTTAACTGTTTCCTGCAACTCGGCTACTTGACATGACAGACCTGTGACGTGCACACCTTATGCAGGTACTTACCTTTTCACCAGGAGAAGGTGAAGAAATCTTACTTTTTTAGCAGCCTTATCAAAATCCAGAAGATTGAATTTCTTTATTTACCTCTCTTTAATATTGGATTTCTTTCTATAGTTTTTCAAATGCACTTTATCTTGATTCACTTAAAGAGATAAATATTTTATAAAACTATTTTTTCTTTGATATCATAAGATGTCTGGAAACTTTTAGATGCCTGTTTTTCTTTTCAAGAAATTATGTAAGAAATTTAAGACAGATGAATGAAAGTTTCAGGAATTTATAAACAACCGAACATGCTGTCTTCAGCAACACCTTCATTTTGGCCAACTTGAAGGCATTCCAGTGCAGATGACAACTCATTCTAGCTTTACAATAGCTAAGGTGCTAGTAAGAATCTAACAATGTTAAACATTTACTCAGCATACAAGTCATCGGCACCTTGCTTATGATTTTGTACTGCTTTGCAGTTACCATAGTGACTACAGTGCACGCCTACTGAAAAGTGGAAAGGACTGGCAAGCCCTAATACTAGTTCATTTGCTACTGAAATGTCTTTTTAGCCCCCTTTGATGCTCATACAAACACAAATTGTTTCACTGTTTCTGTTGTAACATATCTTTTCATTGCATGACTGTCATATTCTACTAGCGTTCAGGGAAATTTCTTGTAAAATCTCTTAGGAACCACATAAACATCCTAAATATCCCATGCTATTACTGTACTGCATTCCATCCAGGATAGCCTTGAAATCTGCTTCCTGAGAAACTCACCAGTGCCTGCATTTTCACAAGCTGTATGAAGAGTGCAGTGAGTATGTTTCTCTGAATTGTTTTATGACCACTCAGAAATGTTACTTTTCAGCACCACTTTGCAAGTCCACTGATTTGACAATTTAGAGCAAATAAGAAGGTAGTAAGGTTTTATTTAGCAAATTTTCTACCTTTACTGTGCATATATGCACAGCTACTGTCTCCAGAATGCACAATTGTGATTCACAAAGTAGCCAACTGTATTTTTGTTACTGTGCCACATATGACAGTTCAACAACCACTGCTGTTTCATTTCAGTAACACCAGAGTGTACGATAAGAAATTAAGATTGTGATAATAAATTAACATAATTTTATTTTGAAAGTAACTGCCCAACTAGCATACTGTTTATATTTCACAGTCTGACTTTTGTTACTGGCTACTTAATAACAGAATTAAAGTTCTTTGTATTTCTATACTTTTTCTCCTTTTGGAAAAGGATCATCTCCTTTGAATTTTTAACTGTTACTCTGGACCTTACCGTGTCTGTTTAAATTTTTTGCCCAAAATTATAAATATTTCTTAACTTCAAATAGAATTAAGGTTTTGTTTAGCCATGTTTTCAAGATATTACTTAGGAAGGTTTTGTCACTTGGTGAGAAAGAGCACTTGTGCTGGGCAGGTTTTTTTAAGAGAACATTGGGACAGAGGCAGCCTCTGAGTTCAGCATAAATAGAATTCATTTCTCCCTAGCTGTCCCTTAACTGTCTTGATTTTCTTGTATATATCTTAACCTTTTGCCTGGTATCACATTTCTCTCTTTATGTTTTACCATATTTTCGCACCTAGGACTCACCTCTCACAGCTCTTTCTCCTATAGTGGTGAATCGTTGTTTTATTCTCCAGCAAATTTTACCAAGGCTGCCTTAGGCACTGTAACTGTGTTCATTGTCAGTGTATAATGAGGTCAAATACCCTTCTCTGGGTATGTCAACCTCAGTCTTCAGTGGATACAGAGGATCTGCCAGTAGCAGAAAAGATGTCACTTCAAAAGACAAGAGACCTTCTTTTTTGTGGACATTATCCAGGGTTATGTCTACCTGTGTATCACAGACTTGTACCTCTTTGGAGTCATTTTAATTTATTGTTCAGACCAGCAGTGTGTTGAGATAGGAGAATCTGCTACTCTGCATTGTTCAAATATTTTAGGTTGTGGAGGATTTTTTGTTTGTTTGGTTGTGGGTTTTTTGACTTCTGTATTATGAAGGAGCATCTGCAGGCTTTATTTAACTCTCTGATTTTTCTGGGACATAGGGACATTGGTAATGCCTTAATTTCTCCTGTCTTCTTTCTGTACTTTTAACTAGTTTTTTTTTTTATAAGCACATTGGAAAGTTTAGTGATCCTATATATGGTGCATGCGGCTGTTGTAGAACAGAAGTTGTATGGTCCTATCTACATTTTACATCTATTGTGAGATTGCCCGCAATTACAGACAACTGGTTTCCATGACACAGCCAGTCCTGCACTCCCTTCAGTGGGCAGGTAGCCAGAAACCAGAACAGGATCCATCTCTGTCCCCCTTGAATGTCCCAGTGGACAACTGTGGCATATAACTTCAGCAGTGTAAAGAAGATTTTAGCTAACAATTTGGAGCTATGATGGCTTCTTAACTATGCAGAAATTGCTTTTTGTAGTACTTGCTCCACAACCTCCCTCTACTTCACTGAGCCCATCAATTAAAACACTATTTCTCTGTGAACAGCTTCTCAGGATCTCTGCTCAGCAGTTCTGAGTATCTCGATCTTTCCTTCAGTACAAGTTCAGAATCCACAGGAGATTCTTTGGCATTTAGGAGTCCTGCCAGAGTAGTCTGGACTCCTGTGTCATTTTTGGAAAATGGGAGGTAGCAGAGAATGAAGACAGTCTGCTGAAGGAAGGGTATCTGAAAGGAAGGCATTTTGAGGACAGGATGATGAAGCTAAGCAGTGTGGGAGAGAGGGCAGTGCCTGAGATTTTGCCAGTAATTTGGCTAGCACTTCAAAGTTTGTAAGACTTCCTGCAGATTTTCCATAAGCCACCAGGACCCCTAGTCTACCTTAAATTGCTCCTGGTCATCGTGACACTATGAATTCACGAATGGTCAGCTTCCCAAATTCACCTCACATAATTGTTCTCATCTATTGTCTCTTGCCAAGATCCAGTGCAAAGAACTAATTTAATATTTCTAGGTGTGCCAGCAGAATCTGAAACACTTCATTGTAACTTGCTTACTGATCATGCTTTTCTCAAAGTTTCTCAAAGAGCTTGAAAGCAGTTTAAATTTCACTAAAAATAGCAACAACAATGATAAAGATGATGTGTAGACAGACCCTGACTATACAAAATGCGAAGTCAGAAGGACCTTTCTTGAAGATTTTAGCAAATAGAGAATAGTGTGTAAGCAATTCTCAACATGAGTTATAACTTCTGGCATCTTTATAATTAGGTTTTTAAAGATTATTGCAGCAACTAGTGAATTCAGTTTAAAATTCAGTTCAGAATCAGAGTAACAGCAGAAGTTAGGGTAAACAGCTATATATCTCCTTATCATGTGAATGCCAGAAAATCTCTGCTCTGCCTGCAAAATATCAGTATGCAAAACAAACAAATGCATATTGCAGCTACCCACTTCATAACAAAGTGCATGTTTCCACAGACAGAATCTCATCTGACAAACTCAAGTGCCTGTTATAACCTACAGTCCTGAAACTGGGCTAAGACGTATGATCCTATCCACTTAACCTCTACCAGCATCAGTCCTGCTCAGCAAAGTTGGAAATTCTCTACTAAATAGGCTTTTTCATGTCAGTCCCTTGACAAGAGAGGTCTGATGTTTCTGAAGAAAAGTTGTGCTCTTTAAAACTAGAATTTTGCTTTTCCTGAGTTTAGTCTTTATGAAAATTGCTGGACCAACAGCCCTAAAAAATGATGTCATCTGTTTGTTTAGATTACAGAGATGCATTAAGCATCATTTCTTGTAAATGATTCAACCTTGACCTGAATATAGTTTGGTTTCCACCTACATTCACATCCAAGTATCTCTGATAAGACAGCCAGTTTTGCTAATTGGTGGGTTAATTTTGCAATGTTGATTACTGTCTGTTGGAAAGGGATCAAGCCCACCTGATTTTCCACAGATCACCAAAAAACTGAGATGATAACAATTAGTCCTTGCCAAACTAGACAGATGCAGTTCAACCACTGAGTGTTTTCCAAACCCTTTAGCCAACGCTTCCCTACTTCTTCCCTATTTCCACAACAGAAAAAAAACTGTCAAAAAAGCCATTTTACCTTTTTATGAGCTACCAAGTGTGAACTTGTTGTTTTAGTATATATACCATAAAATTGCACCACAAATAACAAATGTGAGAAAATTTTGAATAGTAATGAGAAGACTTTTTTCCAGATATTATACCAGATATGTCTATAGGTTCGTGAGCAGAATTTGAGCAGCCGGCTCATCCTAGGCTGTACATTTTCATCAGTTCTTCAACTTGTGTTCCAACCTTACTGACACTCTGCCATTGCTGTAGGTGGTAGCGGAGCTGTGGTCAGATGTTTGTTGCTAGTCATCTAAAGCTAATTGGAACATGCAATAACAGTAAAAACACTTGTCCAGCCTATATTTCTGTTCTCATATTGCCAAATTTATGGGAGTCACACAAGCTAGATGACAGCGAAAAAATTGCAAGAGTACTTTGGTCTTTTGCAGTACAGACAGATGAGAATCTAAGAATTGCATTCCTTTGAGGTTGGACAATGTTTCAAAACCTGCTTGGTTTTATCTGCCTTTCCTGACCATTGAAGATAAAATGCCTAATTTTTTACCCCTGATATTAATGGTGTTTTTGCATTGAACAAATTCTTATTTAGTAATTAAAAGCACTTGTGATCAAATACTGTTGATAAATATGAAAGACATTTCTGTGACAGCAACAAAATACTTTATTTTACCTATATGCAAATTATTATAATCATCTCCCAGAAAAAGACCATCAAACCTAAAATTAATTTAAAATAACCCTACAGATGTGATATCAAGCAACAATAATGGTAAAGCCCTAAAATTTTAATTCCTAAAAAAGTTGTAGAAATGTAAGCAGATTTATGCAGAACAGCATCATCAAGGTAATTAGGGCTACGTAGGTGTAGGATATATACTCCTATCTTTAAGTGCTAACATTTGGGTTTTGATTAGCAGATTCACAGTTTTATATTTTAAACTAATTAGAAAATAAAAATTAAAATAGTACAGTAAAACCATAATGTTCTTGCTCACACTATAAGGAATGTTATTTCATGAAACATCTTGTGCCATTTAGAGCATTAATCTGTAGTTAAAGGAAAATTACCAAAAGTGATCACAAAATTATATAAAGGAAATTTTGTTTAAAAAATTGTGTGCTTTTCTTAGAAGATTCTCTTTCTAATGTAAATCCAAAATGTTTAGCTATATTTTAAACTAACATTTTGGTGCATTCCAAATCTAAATGCTGTTTGATGTTCTGGATTCATCTCCATACGCTCTAAAAAGGCATTTAATCTGGTGCTATCTTGCAGTCCTTTGAACAAGTAGCATTTCCATTGTTGTCCCAGTTTAATCTGAAAGATGCATGTGTAAGATGCAATGAGCAATGAGAGAATATCAGCTTGTACTTAGGATTGATTGTTTTGCATTTATCAAGGGAAAACTGAAAAGATTGAGGCCCTAATATATACCTTTGCTTAGAAATGTCACCCTTTAATTTTAATTTCATTCATTGAGGACTTCTGTTTGTCATTGCAAGGTGTTAGTTTTGGGTAGATTAGGTAAATAAAAGTTATATCCTGAGCATTTTGCTGCAGCTGGTTTTGGTAGAAAAAGATTTAATTGAGAACATTCAATTCAGCTATTATACCTGTCTCTTTAAGAGAAGAATCCATAAAACAGCTGATTTGTTTCACCAAAATTCTCCTTAGGAATACTAGAATAATTAAAATGGCTCTTCCCAAAACTTCAACATGCAGCTGTCAAAGCCAAAACTCTCCAAACCAGAACATTCTTATCGGTGTAGAAGATTTTGGGATCTAATTTGTAATGCAAATTGCCCTGGCAAATCGTAATTGTCAAATGCATTGGAGAACAGAATATTCCTATTGAACAAATTACTCACCAAGAATCACAGCAACAATGGTGAAGAGCACAAAGGCATTCCTCAATAAATAACTTTTAACATCATCCTTTGTTATGCTCTGCACTTTTTTTTTGGCCAAAAGTGTACGCTTCCAGACTCCTTGTTGAAAGCGTTCCATCCTGCTTCCATTTTTTTGATCTTCTCTGTTACCTTTAGCCATCTGTCTTGCAGAAAGGTTTCTCTTACAATTAACTTCTGTCAATATCCCTTCAGAAAAGTGGAAGACCCTTTTCCATGGGAGGTACTGGAGAAACCTGTACAACAAGAAATATCAAATATTGCAATAAGATTTTAGAGGAATGATTAGTCATATGTTTACATAGAAGAAAATATTCTTTATGTTTCAGTAAAATTTATATTATTTGTAATATCTAAGTTCTTGATTGCAACTTTTGATAAATAGCCTCAATGACCATTAGAAGAACTCTTTGAAAGAAGGATTATATGGACTGATCAGATGTGTCCTGTGTCTTCAGAAATTAATCTGAATTTGCTGTCATGCTGTAAAACTCAGGAGTAATTTTTTTTGCAGTTGCTAGAGATATACTAATGTAAAATTGGAACAATTCATAGAAGCATAAGGTGCTATAATATTTAAAACAACGTCAGGCTTGCTTTTCATCTGTTTAGCAGGCCCATGTTATCTGAAAAAAATTCTAGTTCTCCTTTGGATTAACCATTGGAGAGAAATATTTTGCTTGAACTGGAAAGTTTAAAATGTCCTGCATTTCAGATGTTTTTAAATGGTTGAATGCATTGGCTGAATTCCTCCTTTTCACATGTCAAAACACAGCAGGAATAGTTTATTTATCCCTCAACCACTACTTAGAAGATTGCTTTGACAATTTTGTGTTTATAACATTCATCTTTGAAGTCTATAAATTATTCTGAGCACATCTATAAAACATCAGGCTATATCTGACTTAGCCTGTCGCTTCAGACTGTAATACAAGTTCACATTGCAAAGTAATGCTTAGCTTGGTCTGACAGCAATTATGGGCATATAATCTGTTTTTAAGAAATCACACACTGAATCAACCTTAAAATGTTTTAATATTAAAAATCCTTCATTAGGACATTATTTTTAATTTTAAAATGAAATTTTTTTGTGGCTGCTTGGTATGAATTTATCTAATAATGGAATCTGTACAAAGGTGTTTTCCGGATTGAGAAACCTGTTTTCTGAGGTGTTATTTAATACACCAGCATGCTTTTATGAAGAAATTAGAAATACATAAATGGATAGAGTTAGTTGCTTACACTGAAATCACTCTCCATTTATACACAGTCCAACTCTAACATCTTACTTTTAATAAAACTAGTGCCTAAATACCTTTTTTTAGGAAGAATTTAAAATATAAATACACGAGCTTTTCAAACAGCATGTTTTAGAGGAAATACCATGTTGTAACAATTTTATTTTTATGGGATTTGATCACTGCTTTTACCATATGTTTGAAGATTGTCACTTTAGTGCAATATTCTCTCTGAATTTTAACAGAATGATATGTACTGTGCTGCTTCGGAGAGCAAAAACATTCTTAGACTGAGCTAGATCTTTAAATTAGTAAGTATTCTAGCATGGACATGACTACTGTGTGCAAGAAGGATTTTTTCAGAACAACTAATTTTCAGTATTTTGTAAAAAACCAGATTCATTCACAGAGCTTTGTCTTTCTGAGATGATTAATGCAGCTACTCTGTCCTTTATAATGTACGTTAAGATCAAGAAAGAACATGGATACAGCCTAAAAGATCATTGCATTAAGTAACATACAAAGGAAGAGAGTGAAAAATTAAGACTCTTTACTCAAAACACCACTAAGTGAAATGATCAGCTCACCTTTTCAGATCTTCAGTACTCTAAGAACACGGTGGTGGTAGTTAAGGTAGGGGTTTCCCAGTAAATACAACAGAGCTGCAAAGTTGAGCGAACGGGAGACAGAGAAAACTAACAATCTGCATATGCTCTGGAATACAGCAATTTACTATCACTGTAACTTAGGGAAAGGGGAGGAGACTGTTAGCCCAACTCTGAAAAAAATAAAAACACATCAGAGGAGAGGGGAAAGCTGAGCTTCTGGAATATTGATTAGCCTTGGCACAGTGATAGCAGGGTCACTTTCTTTGTTTTTCCTTCTAGACCACTTTCATGCTTTGTCATTTCAGCTTCATTAGAAATGCAAAATTGGAACCCAGGAAGAACTGAAGGATGGCACACACACATAGAACAGGGGAGACTGGAACGCTTCTTCATTAGATATTCCAGACTCAAAATCTAAAAAGCCTAAACATAATTATATAACACTATTCCTGTGCTTTTAAAATTAAATGGTAAAACGTGAGCATGCTAGTTTATTCTAAAAAGAGACATGATGTGAGTCTGTGTCATGGTTTGGCCTCAGATGGCAACAAAGAACCACGTGTCGCTCGCTCAGCGCTTCCCGGTACGGGAAGGATCAAAAGAAAAGGCAAAACTCTTGGGTTGAGACAAAGGCAGTTTAACAGAACAGCAAAGGGAACAAGAAAACAACAACAATAACACCGACAGAGAAATATACAAACGCGATTACAGAACCACCGCTCCCCGCCGGTCCGGCCCCGGGACGCGCCAGCCCGCTCCAAACCTGACTGCTTGCCCCCTCCCTCCTTTTAACCTCAGGGTGGGCGTGGCTCACATGGCATGGAATACATAACCCTGTCCCTGCCGGAACCAGGACATTATCCACCCCATGTTCCATACCATTTTGCCATGCCCAGATCTTACAGTCTTTGGAACATGTGACTGGTGTACCCGGCGTAGCTCATGCACACAGTCCATGGGCCGAAGATGCAGATCTTGAGGAAGTTGCTGGGCATCAGCTCTGATCCCATCACCACTTTGCTTTACTCAATTCTTCATCAAAGTCCATCTGTCCTTAATTTGGGTGATGCTTACTGCAGTACAGCCGATAGCAATTATAGTAACGAGGACATACAGTGACAGTGTAACATACAATTTGATTCATTGGCTATTCTCCCCCAAAATCAAGTCCCCATGAGGTACACATCGGACTTCCCCATCCTGCCGCATTACCCACCAAGTGCACCCAGGTCCTTGGGCAAAAGCAATCCCCCGGATGGGTTTGCCTTTGCCTGAGGCAGGACTAACCCAGACTGTCTTCCCCAACATATTCTTCATGTGCACTACGGGGACCTTATCCCCTTCTACAGTACGTGGAAGTTTTGATTGGGCAGGGCCAGCCCGATTGGTAGATCCCCTGGTATTAACTAGCCAGGTAGCCTTTGCTAAATGTGCATCCCAACGTTTTAAGGTCCCACCACCCATTGCTCTCAGTGTAGTTTTTAACAGTCCATTGTATCGTTCTATCTTCCCAGAGGCTGGTGCGTGATAGGGGATGTGATATACCCACTCAAAGCCATGCTCTTTGGCCCAGGTGTCTATGAGGCTGTTTCGGAAATGAGTCCCATTGTCCGACTCCATTCTCTCTGGGGTACCATGTCGCCACAGGACTTGCTTTTCAAGGCCCAGGATAGTATTCCGGGCAGTGGCATGGGGCACAGGGTATGTTTCCAGCCATCCAGTGGTTGCTTCCACCATTGTGAGCACATGGCGCTTGCCTTGACGGGTTCGTGGCAGTGTGATATAATCAATCTGCCAGGCCTCCCCATATTTATATTTCAACCATTGTCCTCCATACCAAAGAGGCTTCAAACGCTTGGCTTGCTTGATTGCAGCGCATGTCTCACATTCATGGATGACCTGTGCAATAGTGTCCATGGTCAAGTCCACCCCTCGGTCACAAGCCCATCTATATGTCGCATCTCTTCCTTGGTGGCCTGAGGTCTCATGGGCCCACCGAGCTATGAATAGTTCACCCTTATGTTGCCAGTCCAGATCCACTTGAGCCACTTCAATCCTAGCAGCCCGATCCACCTGCTGGTTGTTCTGATGTTCCTCCGTGGCCCGATTCTTCGGTACGTGGGCATCTACGTGGCGTACTTTCACAACCAGATTCTCTATCCGGGCAGCAATATCTTGCCATAGTTCAGCAGCCCAGATGGGTTTGCCTCTGCGCTGCCAGTTGCCCTGCTTCCACTGCTGTAACCATCCCCACAGAGCATTTGCCACCATCCATGAATCAGTGTAGAGATAAAGTACTGGCCATCTTTCTCGCTCGGCGATGTCCAAAGCCAGCTGAATGGCTTTCCCCTCTGCAAACTGGCTCGATTCACCTTGTCCTTCACTGGCTTCTGCAACTTGTCGTGTAGGACTCCACACAGCAGCCTTCCACTTTCGATGCTTTCCCACAATCCGGCAGGACCCATCAGTGAACAGGGCATATTGCTTCTCATTTTCTGGCAGTTTATTATATGGTGGGGCCTCTTCCGCACGCGTCACCTCCTCCTCTGGTGACATTCCGAAATCCTTGCCTTCTGGCCAGTCCATGATCACTTCCAGAATTCCTGGGCGACTGGGGTTTCCCATTCGAGTTCGCTGTGTGATCAGTGCAATCCACTTACTCCATGTAGCATCAGTTGCATGATGTGTGGTGGGGACCCTTCATTTGAACATCCAACCCAGCACCGGCAGTCGAGGTGCTAAGAGGAGCTGCGCTTCTGTACCAACCACCTCCGAAGCAGCTCGAACCCCTTCATATGCTGCCAATATCTCCTTTTCTGTTGGAGTGTAGCGCGCTTCGGATCCTCTGTATCCCCGACTCCAGAACCCTAGGGGGCCGACCTCGGGTCTCCCCTGGTGCCTTCTGCAAGAGGCTCCAGGTAGGGCCATTCTCCCCGGCTGTGGTGTAGAGCACATTTTTAACATCTTGTCCTGCCCGGACTGGCCCCAGGGCCACTGCATGGACTATTTCCTGTTTGATTTGTTCCAAAGCTTGTCGTTGCTCAGGACCCCATTTAAAATCTTTCTTCTTCCGGGTTACTTGATACAGAGGGCTTACAATCAGACTGTAATCTGGGATATGCATTCTCCAAAACCCCACAATGCCTAAGAAAGCTTGTGTTTCCTTTTTGCTAGTTGGTGGAGACATAGCTGCTATTTTGTTGATCACATCCATCGGGATTTGGTGGCGTCCATCTTGCCATTTTATTCCTAAGAACTGGATCTCCTGTGCAGGTCCCTTGACCTTACTTCGTTTTATGGCAAAACCAGCTTTCAGCAGGATTCGGACTATTTTATCCCCTTTCTCAAAAACTTCTTCGGCTGTGTTTCCCCATACAATGATGTCATCAATGTACTGCAGATGTTCTGGAGCTTCACCCTGTTCCAGTGCAGTCTGGATCAGTCCATGGCAAATGGTGGGGCTGTGTTTCCACCCCTGGGGCAGTCGATTCCAGGTGTACTGGATGCCCCTCCAAGTGAAAGCAAACTGTGGCCTGCACTCTGCTGCCAAAGGGATCGAGAAGAATGCATTCGCTATATCAATCGTGGCATACCACTTGGCTGCCTTGGACTCCAGTTCATACTGGAGTTCTAGCATGTCCGGCACAGCAGCGCTCAGTGGTGGCGTGACTTCATTCAGGCCACGATAGTCTACAGTTAGCCTCCACTCTCCATTGGATTTTCGCACCGGCCATATAGGACTGTTAAAAAGCGAGCGAGTCTTACTGATCACTCCTTGAACCTCTAGTTGACGAATCAGCTTATGGATGGGAATCAGAGAGTCTCGGTTAGTGCGATATTGCCGCCGATGCACCGTTGTGGTAGCAATCGGCACCTGCTGTTCTTCGACCCTCAACAACCCCACAACAGAAGAGTCCTCCGAGAGACCAGGCAAGGTAGACAACTGTTTAACTTCCTCCGCCTCCAAGGCAGCTATGCCAAAGGCCCACCGATACCCCTTTGGGTCCTTAAAATACCCTCTCCTGAGGTAATCTATACCAAGGATGCATGGAGCATCTGGGCCAGTCACAATGGGATGCTTTTGCCACTCATTCCCAGTTAGGCTCACTTCAGCCTCCAGTACAGTCAACTCTTGGGATCCCCCTGTGACCCCAGAAATACAAATGGGTTCTGGCCCTCTATAGCTTGATGGTATCAGAGCACACTGTGCTCCTGTGTCCACTAGAGCCTTGTACTCCTGTGGGTCTGATGTGCCAGGCCATCGAATCCACACTGTCCAATAAACCCGGTTGTCCCTTTCCTCCACCTGGCTGGAGGCAGGGCCCCTCTAATACTGGTCATGGCATCCAGTACTCACTTCTTGCAGAAATGACTTGGAAGTTCCTTCAAGAGGATCAGAAGCAAGATCAGGCCTTCTGCTCTGTCTGGGGAACTGCCCACTGGAAACTGGGGCGGCACTTTTCCTGGAGGGATCTCCTTTTGTGGTTGTCCTTCCTTGCAACTCCTGTACCCGTGTCCGCAGGATCCAAGTAGGTTGTCCATCCCACTTCCTCATGTCCTCTCCATGGTCTCGCAGGTAGAACCACAGGGTGCCTCATGGTGTGTACCCTTTGTACTCTCTCTCGAGTGGGGAAATGGCTGCTTCTAATAGCTGAGATGCTGGCCCGTACAGGTGGGGAGTAGGACATATTCTCTTCAAGTTGCTGGACCTTCCGGGACAGTTTCTCCACAGCTGAGACAAGGGGGGAAGAGAGGCTTTCTTCATATCGCCGGAGCCGGCCAGCCACCTCATCCACTGTTGGTCCTTCTTCACCTTTCCATTCCATTACTGCCAGTGAGTTGGCATATGACAATGGTGCACTCCGTACAAACTTCCGCCACATGGGCCTTGTGCAGTGCACCTCATCAGGGTCTGTGGGCAAGTCTGTGTTGTCCAAGTCATAATAAATCATCTCCCGCACGGCTAATTCTCTCAGGTACTGGATACCTCTTTCCATGGTGGTCCATTTGCTTGGGTGACATACAACATCTTCACTGAAGGGGTACCTCTCCCTCACGCCTGACAGGAGTCGCTTCCAGAGGCTGAGGGCTTGGGTCTTTTTTCCAATTGCCTTGTCAATGCCGCCTTCCCTAGACAAGGATCCCAGCTGCCTGGCTTCCCTACCCTCTAATTCCAGGCTACTGGCCCCATTATCCCAACACCGAAGCAGCCAGGTGACAATGTGCTCGCCTGAAAGTCGGCTAAAATCTTTTCGCATATCCCGCAGCTCACTCAGGGATAGGGATCGGGTAATTATCTCTGGTTCTGCCTCTTCCTTCTGTCCTTGTGATGGCCCTGGTTCATCGTCAACTCTTACTATGCGAACCGATTTCTTTGTGTACTTCTTCTTTTGTATGGGGGCAACGGATACTGGCATGGGTTGGTTCCCTGATTCAGCAGCAGTGGCTGCCACAGGGGCTGGAGTAGCCGCAGTGCCCATCGCAGGGGTCGCAGTAGCCGCAGTGTCTGTCGCAGCAGCGCCTGCCACTGGGGCCGCAGCGCCTGCTTCTCTGGTCTCTGTCTCTTTCTTCTGAGGGTGCTGCATAGCACTGAGCAGTGCCTGGTAGACACTAGCCAGGGCCCAGCACAGTGCGGTGAGTTGTGCCTCTCTAGAATAGCCACAGCATTTTCCCTTCAGATATTCTACTACTCTATCAGGGTCCTGTAATTGTTCAGGGGTGAAGTCCCAGACCATTGGAGGCAAGAAGTTCTCTAAGTACCTGCCCATGTTCTCCCACCTGCCATGCCACCCCTGACTGTCCAGCCTTGGAGCAGATCTCTGGGTGGCAGTCTTAAATAGTAGTTTAACCCTAAACGAGACCTGGAACATATTCAGCAGACATAACACTAGGAACATGCTGGTTTGAGCATCCCAAGGATATTCAAAATTCTCAAAAGCTGTCATACCTGACCCGAAGGAGAAAAGGGAGGCAAAAGAGCTGGGGAAAGTGTCTCCCCCTGTTTCCCCCATAGACTGGGTGTAATTATTAATGAATTATGAGAGGTGGTGCCCAATGTACGGACAGGAGAGCAATACCACATAAACACCCCAAAATAACCATCTAACAAGTGATGTTATCATATCATAAGCCGATATTGCACAGGACAGTAAAATGATAATCCTCATCCCCCTCCCAGAAGTAACAAATATCATCACAGGGAGTGCATAAAACACATAGGAGTTCACATAACACAGCCATGAGAACAAACTAAGCAACATAGTGACTGGTAATTATTTACCGAAGAAATTCGTTTTTTCAAGCTCTAGTTGGATTCTGTCGTTGTCTCAACCCTTCGAGCCCCACGTTGGGCGCCAAATAAGGACTGTCGTGGTTTGGCCTCAGATGGCAACAAAGAACCACGTGTCACTCGCTCAGCACTTCCCGGTACAGGAAGGATCAAAAGAAAAGGCAAAACTCTTGGGTTGAGACAAAGGCAGTTTAACAGAACAGCAAAGGGAACAAGAAAACAACAACAATAATACCGACAGAGAAATATACAGACGCGAATACGGAACCGCCGCTCCCCGCCGGTCCGGCCCCAGGACGCACCAGCCCGCTCCAAACCTGACTGCCTGCCCCCTCCCTCCTTTTAACCTCAGGGTGGGCGTGGCTCACATGGCATGGAATACTTAACCCTGTCCCTGCCGGAACCAGGACAGTCTGTCACATATTTTCTAATTCTTAAAGACAGTTATTCATGAACTACTCTTCCCAGGGTGGGGAACCAGATATATCTTTCAGAAGCAACTGCAGCATTATCAAAAATAGAGAAAAACATAATCAGCTATAATTATTTGTGTGTTTCTTGTAGATATTCAAAACACATGATGAGACATGTCTCTTGTTTAGCAATTTAAACTCACTGGTACTAAGCCCCATTCAGCCTGTTTCAATAGCATGGAATGAATGATGAAGGGAAAAGCATAAAATATCCACTTTTGAGAAATAAGTGGCCTTCGTTTTTTTAGCACTTAAAAGTTTGCGCTATTGAAAAGATATTTGCAGAGAGAGTCAGGGGAATTCCCAAAGACCTTCTTTCACTTTTTAGAGGAACATTTCTGTTTTAAATTTTGGTAAAGTCAGTCTAAAATATTCAATAATTATATTTCAGTGCATCTTTCATGAGATTTTAAAGTGTATTTTCTATAAGAAAATGATGATCAAATGTTGTAAATATGTATGCTAAACATATAATTAAGAAGTTTGTTTATAGATGATGTGGCTTTTAATGGTCTTTTTTTCCTGCAAAGCCATTTTAAGTATAAAAAAATGATCTTATGTACTAGACACACAAAAAATAGTTAGATACGAAATAAAATTAAGAGCAGTGTTACTTCCATGCAGTAATAGTAATGGTTTTGGTAAAGTGTTTTCTAATTTAAATGTTTCAAATAATGATGTATAATGTAGAGAAAAATAATCTTACAGTATAATGCAAACTTGCTCATGATTAATGTAGGTTTGCATTTGGATTGAGAACCACAGAATCTTGATCTTAGGTATCTAACTCAAGAAAGAAAGTAAACATCTGAATTAACTTATTATTAATTCACTTAAAAAAGCAAGAAAAATTGTTGACAGCTTGTGTTGCAATGTCTATCTCATTCTTATTTTTCATGGTGCAGTTTTTAAATACTTTCACTATTTTGCCTGGAGATGGGAATTGACCTCTTAACTGACCTTTGGCTTTTAGTGATCTGCTTGTTTGATGTTTCTTTTTGGAGTATGGCATGCTTTCTGTGAAACTTCCCAGATAAGGACTTCATTATGCCCTCTGGTCATATGAATAGTAATGTTCCAGTTGCCTTAATGGGACAGGGGTCACGCCCCAAATGAGGTGATCCAAAACTATGTCATCATTTAATGCTTTCATTAACAATGGAGTTTATGAGAAATTAGGATAATCCTGTGAGAGAATTTGCTATTCAGTGAGACAAAATGAAAATAGGCAATTATCAGTTGTACAGCTTAGTTTAACTTCAGCAGTGATACTTTTATTATTAGCTTTCAGTGAGCAACAGACATTATTACACAGTGCCTAGAAAAACAGAATATTAAGTGCTTTTTGGCAAAATCTTCTTATTAAAAATTTTCTTTCCGGCTTTTTTCCTCTCCTTCCTTTCCTGACATCCATTTCTTTTATTGATTTTCTTAGCTTTGATAGTGAAATAATGAAACTAAACTATATAAAGGGTACTATCCTTTATATTACAATAAACATGTATTTTAGATATCCCTGGATAACAATAAATAAGTTACAGTCCATAGTACAGTGTCACCCTGCAATACATAAAATTACAACGCACCTACTGGAATTTCCTTTTACATACACAATAGATTTAACAGATTTCGTATACAATATTTAAGACTAGGACTAGGACAACTTTAAAATGTTACTGGTTAAGTCTGTAATTTTCAGTAGCATTATTAGTTTCTAGGAAGAGCAACTTAAAACATAAAAGTTACTAGAAGCATTGTAGACTTCAGATTGGATCAGCCAACACTAAAAATATATGAAAGCATTGGTATGCTTTGTAGAGTAACACAGAGTAGCAGTCATTGGTGTTACCACCAATTTTACATTGACAAAATAATTTCTATGTGCTTCAGGCTTTTTTCCATAAAAATAGGCAAGGAATGACCTAAGGCCTTGATGAGCCTGTCTGTCTTGTCCCATTATCTCAGCAGTCTTAATCTGGGCTTTGGGTTTCAGCCCTTCTTTAACAATGCACCAGGTGGCTTGCAAAGCAGGGAAATGCAAGTATGGGTAAGGACTGGCTTTAACTTGAACCTTGTCCTCCCAGGCAGTGTGGATTCATCCAGCTGAAATCATGTGTCATGGTAAACTCAAGCCCTGTTTGGTTGTGGCTACCAAAATCAGTCAGTAAATGTACTTTACATGTCAGCAAAGTATCTGAATGCCCTTGTAAAATAAGTAAAGGTATTAGAGTGGAAGCTACTGTTCAAACATAAAGTATTGTTATTTTCAGCTGACTAGAGCTATCAAACAAAACCCCAAGGAAGTCAGTTGTAGCAAATGCAAGAAGTGGAAATGAAGCAACAACCATTTAATGTCCCAGATGGTAATAAATCTAGTATGAGAGTGCATGGATCCCAGCTGAAATAAGCTTTTTAACATTCAAAATAACCCAGTCTTCACATTAATAAATCAGCACCATAAATTAATACTGGATGAACCTTTGAAGTTTTGGAATTTAGGTAGAAGCTCGGTGATGTATTGTTGAAACCACAATGATGAAACCGTAATGAAATTTTTGTGAAAGAATATGTTTATTCATAGGAAATGTTATGTTGGTATGTCCCCAGTCTTCAGTTAAGTTGGAAAAATAAGAATATATATAACTCCCTTGCAAGCTTCAATCTATCTTAGAACTGTTATTTACCATTTTACCCTGTTGTACCAATGAAGAAACTGAGTCTCTAAAGGGTCAAATTTAATCCATACAAGTTAGCAAATAGTTGGCAGAGCTAAGACACAGCCTTAGGCTCCTGAATATTTCCACAGGACCATGGTTTTTTTCTGAGATACTTGGTTGGCTCTTGAGCATGATAAAATGAGAAATTGCAGTTTGGTGTTTGTTTCTTTTCAAATGTGTTTATTACAGTGAGATTTGACAAATACCTCAGTTTTGGCCACACAAATGTGAAAAATATACTTTATTTTTATTAACATCTGATGTAATGAAAGTTAACACATTGCTTTATTGAAGACAGTGGGAAGAGATAGTGTGCTGTAATTTATAAACTTGTGTACTCTGCACACATCAAAAAAGTCATAGGATATGTTCTGTTAGAAAATATGAGGATATGCAGGAAAAGATCTATAGATCCATAGTTGCTATTCAGGACCTGACAAGATCATGGAGCAGATCCTCATGGAAACTCTGCTAAGGCACATGGAAAATAAGAACGTGATTGCTGACAGCCAACATGGCTTCACCAAGGGCGAGTCATGCCTGACAACTTTGATAACCTTCTATGATGGAGTTACAGCGTTGGCAGATAAGGGGAGAACAATAGACATCATCTACCTGGACTTATGCAAAGTGCTTGACACTGTCCCACATGACATCATGGTCTCTAAATTGGAAAGGCATGGATTTGATGGATTGACCACTTCGTGGATAAGGAACTGGCTGGATGGCTGCACTCGAAGGGTTGCAGTCAACAGCTCAATGTCCAAGTGGAAACCAGTGATGAGTGGTGTTCCTCAGGGGTCAGTACTGGGACCAATGCTGTTTAACATCTTTGTTGGCAACATGGACAGTGGGATTGAGTGCACCCTCAGCAAGTTTGCTGATGACATCAAGCTGTGTGGCATGGTTGACACACTGGAGGGAAGGGATGCCATCCAGAGGGACCTGGACAGGCTTGAGAGGTGGGCCCATGCCAACTTCATGAAGTTCAACCAGGCCAAGTGCAAGGTCCTGCACCTGGGTCAGGGCAATCCCAAGCAGAAATACAGGCTGGGCAGAGAATGGCTTGAGAGCAGCCCTGAGAAGAAGGACTTGGGGGTGTTGCTGGATGAGAAGCTCAATATGAGCCGGCAACGTGCACTCGCAGCCCAGAAGACCAACTGCATCCTGGGCTGCATCAGAAGAAGCATGGCCAGCAGGTCGAGGGAGGTGAGTCTGCCCCTCTACTCCTCTCTCGTGAGAACTTACCTGGAGTACTGTGTCCAGTTTTGGAGTCCCCAACATAAGAAGGACATGGACCTGTTGGAGCGGGTCCAGAGGAGGGCCATGAGGATGATCAGAGGGCTGGAGCACCTCTCCTATGAGGACAAGCTGAGAGAGTTGGGGTTGTTCAGCCTGGAGAAGAGAAGGCTGCAGGGAGACCTTATAGCAGCCTTCCAGTACATGAAGGGGGCCTACAAGAAAGCTGGAGAGGGACTTTTTGCAAGGGCATATAGTGATAGGATGAGGGGTAACGGCTTCAAAGTAGAAGAGGGTATATTTATATTAGATCTCAGGAAGAAATTTTTCAGTATGACAGTGGTGAGGCACTGGAACGGGTTGCCCAGAGAAGTTGTGGATACCCCATCCCTGGAAGTGTTCAAGACCAGGCTGGATGGGGCTTTGAGCAGCCTGGTCTAGTGGGAGGTGTCCCTGGCCATGGCAGGGGGGTTGGAAGTAGATGATCTTTAAGGTCCCTTCCAACCTAAACCATTCTATGATTCTATGATTTGCCCTGTATGCGCTGCGGGAGGGTTCCTTTGAATTAGTTCTAACCTTGTTTTGTGGCCCAATCAACTGTTAGTGCTTGGACTGTATGATCTGGTGCTGTTTTCTCCTAAAAGAATCCATTTCACACCTTCTAAGACCATTCCATGATATGAATCAAAGCATGTTGCTGTTGGTCACTTTTAGTAGAAAATTTCCTCTACTAATTACTCTGAACTTGAGTTTATTTTTGATACATTGCAAATCATTGGTCAAACTCAATTTTCAATAAAAATTATGGTGTGACATGTTCTGTTGATGGTAAAGATTTAATAATGGTTATAATTATGGTTATTGTTATTAAATGCTACTATCCCATCAAAAGAACGTTTCAAAAGCAAAGTTTTTTGCCTGAGATTTAGCAGAATGTTTAGTAGTAATGACCAGTCTAATCAGCAAGACTCAGATTTTCAGTGATCTGTTTCAACATTTCTATTTGTTGTCCCATTACAGTCTTAACATTGCTCACTCAAGCCAGCCAACAAATCCTCTTAGTCATTTTTATTCCTACATTTTGAGGTCTTGTGCCATGAGAATAACTGATGTTATGCTTTGGAGCTCTGTCAGTTTTCAGTTGGAAGTTGTACAACAAAAACACAGCATTCCTTTCTACTCTGTGAAAATTCCCAGCAGAGAAACACAAACCTCTAGTATCTCCATTCAGCATCACGGGCTGTCTGGGCCTTAACACATACTGTATGTCTGACTGCAGCTGAACAGACAACCTTGTTTCCTTTCAACACAGGAAGTCAGATCACTCATTCACTCTTGGGAGAAGGGGGAAGGGAAATGAAGTTATACCAGCAGAGGTTGTGGCCCGTGAACTTTTCCCCTGAATGTCTTATCAAGAATGTGAATGTCTGTATATAAAATGGAGCAATTCTCACCAAAGAATAGGCAGGATTGTCTAGGAAGAATGGGAGATAGGATGGGATTGTGTCATTGTAAGAAATCTAATGGTATCACATCGATAGCTGATAGAGTTTCATATCCAAACTGCTGTATAGTATGACTTCACTGGCTTTACCACAGCTAGTGGCAACCACTTAAAATGGACTCAGAGGGACAGATTCATTTGAAAAGTTAATACAGCACTGTGGCCAGTTACAAAAGAGCATGGCACTGGAGCCAGAAACTTTCTACCCCCTTTCTCTCAGGTCCCTCTCTATTTCCTCTTCCTGATTTCTTTTTTTTAAAATCTTTTCTCTGATCAGTTGTAAACTTCAGTAGCTTGTGAATTGACTGAGATACTGAAAGTTCCCTGGGGAAGCTCTGGCTGTCACAGGTACTCTACTACCTTCGATCCCTGCTGATCACAGTAGCAACAAAACGATGATCCCACATTGGTCCTATTTTGGCATAATAGCACCATTGGTGGGTGTCCCACTGCCTGAACCATTTTTTGTCTTTATTCCCTACCAGATTGGTTGTTGAAACAGCTCATTTCTTGGATCCTGTGATGCTCTTTATACTGAATGTTCTTTACACAGGGTAGAGGCTTATTGCTAGTACATGTGCTAGCCTGTATAATGGACATGGTCTCAGATTCCTTTTTCCTTTTTCACTGCTTTATTTTCTTGACATGATCTCCTTAAACAAAGTAAGGGCAGATAGGTGAGAAACAAGACTAAAGATAAATGCTCATTTCTATATTAGAATCTGATATTATCTGCATGAAACACATTTCATATAAAACATTGCTTTTCATTTGACATCTTTGTCCATAGTTATTTTTGTAATGAAGCAATGGTTTATCAGCTGTTGAATACATCTTAGTCTGTTGTTAGAATAGCAAGTAAGATAAATACAAAGAAAACCACTCATTTGTATGAAGTTCAGTTATGGAAACTCATTTATTTGGAACAGTAATCTAACATGACATTTTAAATACACATTTACTACTATAGCATCGTAATTACTGCAATCAAGACATAAAAATCTTTTGTAAAAATAATTATTATTTAAAAGCACATAGCTCAAAGTTGATGTTATAATTGTGACTATAATAGCAACTGTTTAGCATTTGGACACTTTTATGGCAGGAGGGCTTTGCATTGTTTATTGTGAGAAAGAAACAGGCTCTGAGAAAACATGCAATTTTTCAGCAAGGGAAAAAGCAGCATCAGGTTTGGAAAACAGAATGACAGAAAGTCTTCTTTGCCTCTGTCTTTCCAGTCGACATAGACTGAAATGATTTAAAGTCATTAGGTTCTCCTGGATAATCTCTGTTTCACATACCACGGAAGATCTCAAAATATCTGTTTCATAGTATTGCTGGCATCCAGACATTCAGGCTGTTTGGCAGTCAGCATTTATGTTCTTGCTATGTTTTTCATTCTGAAGTTCCATTCTCTGTTGGGATCCAGGGCCCACAGAATTCATTGGTAATTTGTGATTTGCTTAAAAGAAAATAGGAACAGTCATTTAGCATTGTTCTTCTTGAAATGTTATCAAATGCCTGTCATTAGATCTATAGAAAAATTAAGCCTATGAAGGCATTAGATAGCAGAATGAACAAGCATGTTTCAAAGGAGAGATGACATATCACTGGTGTTATATATTAGCTGAATTTGTTCTGCTTGGAAGGACTAGGTTCTTCATTCAGTGTCTGAGAGGATATGTTCAATCTGAGATAATGTGTTAAGGTATCCACGAATTGCTTTGGATATTTCTTAAGAAAAGATCTTTAAAAAAGACCATTACCTTCATGAATATTCTGTAGGTGGCCATTTGATCACATTACTTGCTAGGAACAGTCCACATAACACTTTTCTGACATCTATATTTGCCTTTTACGAGCCTGCAAAGTTAGCAATTTTGTATTAAGAGCTATATGTGACTTTTGTATGAATCCTTGATCAACAAGTGAGATTACTGGAATATAACCTGGCTACACAATCATCTATGAATTGTTTAGGAACTTTCCTATTTCAAAAATCCTTGTTGCTTTGTAACTTGAGCCAACTAACAAAAGGATCCAACAAGCATCAGAGCCAGGTAAGAATAAAAGACAGGAGAGTGCAGCTGGGAGTAGAAAGGTGGGCAAAGCTGTGGGAAGAGGACCCTTTGGAAGAGCTGAGGTCTTTGATGGTCTCACCCATCTTATGAAATTAACTGGAATAGGAGCATGTTTAAGCATATGTTGTGTTTACTGATACACACAAAACTGTTTTTCCATTGTTTATTCATTGTTTATTCGAGTATCAGTCCTTGACTACAATGCTAACTACTTTCATGTCAAAGACTTAGTCTTAACAGTTCTCAAATGTCATTCATGTAATTTTTGAAATGCCTTTTGGATGAACTTCATTTCAAAAACAACATTGGTATCATGCTGGCATGGTTTAACCCCAGCTGGCAATTAGGACCACACAGCCGCTCGCTCACTTCTCCCCCCCACCCAGTGGGATGGGGAGAAGAATCGGAAAAATAAGGAAAACTCGAGGGTTGAGATAAAGACAGTTTAATAAGGAAAGCAAAAGGAGTGCACTCAAGCAAAGCAAAACAAGGAATTCATTCACTACTTCCCATTGGCAGGCAGGTGTTCAGCCATCTCCAGGAAAGCAGGGCTCCATCATGCGTAATGGTTGCTTGGGAAGATAAAATGCCATAACTCTAAACATCCCCCCCTTCCTTCTTCTTCCTCCAGCTTTATATACTGAGCATGACGTCCTATGGTATGGAATATCCCTTTGGTCAGTTGGGGTCAGCTGTCCTGGCTGTGTCTCCTCCCAACTTTTTGTGCTCTCCCAGCCTACTCGCTGGCAGGGCAGTGTGCGGAGTAGAAAAGGCCTTGAATGCTTAGCAACAACCGAAAACATCAGTGCGTTATCAAAATCATTCTCATACCAAATCCAAACCACAGCACCACACCAGCTGCCAGCAAGAAAGTCAACTCCATCCCAGCCAAAACCATGACACATGCATAAAGCAAATTCAATATATCTTTCAGAAAGCTGTAAACAGTTGATTATATGTATAAATCCATTCATTCATTATTTAATATCCTTACTTAGTGCAGGATTTTATCATTTGGGCTGAAACTACAATGTCTGTAAATGCCGCGTGCTGATTTTTTTTTGGTCATAGACAATATGTCTGTGTTTGCTATGACAAGAACAGAAAGGCTTAATGTTTGGTTTTTTTAATGTTTAATTTTGGTTTTTAAAAAGATGGTAAATGAAGGAATAGTCATGTTCTCCTTTGTGAATGAACAGGAACTGCAGACCAAAGTGATAGCTGAGGTGGAAGAGCCAATGAGAAGCTATGTTAAATGGGCCGGCGCATTACAAACACGAGGCTGCAGGATTGACAGGATGTAGTTGTTGATATGTGTGTTTGTCAGAAGCAGAGAGCAAGAGAAAGCACAAACAGCAGTGGTGAGCACAATCCTATTAGGCAGCTGAGAGTCAGAGCTTCTTTGGAAAATGGTTGTCACTAGAAATGCATACTTTTCTGAACTTGTGTCGTGGTTTAGCCTCAGACGGCAACAAAGAACCACGTGCCGCTTGCTCGGGTCTTCCCAATACGGGAAGAATCAGAAGAAAAAGGCAAAACTCTTGGGTTGAGACAAAGGCAGCTTAACAGAACAGCAGAGGGAACAAGAAAAACAGCAACAATAACATGGATAGAGGAATATACAAACACAATTACGGAACCGCCGCTCCCTGCCGCTCACCGACTGGACCCGGGACACCCCAGCTCACTCCAAGCGGCGACTTCCTGACTTCCTGCCCCCTCCCCCAGCAGCTCAGAGTGGGCATGGCTCACATGGCCTGGAATACCTGTGAGCCTGAGGAGAATTAACCCTATCCCCGCCAGAACCAGGACAACTTGAAAATGACCTATTAGCTCATATGCTTAGTACTTAGTGAAATAGGTTATTGTGCACATTTTTGAAAATAAAAAGGTACCTGGCTATCATCTTTCTAGTCAAAAGTCTGCTACTGCTCCAGAAACTGTCTAAATGATGAGGCCAGAGGGCTCTACATCTTTACGTGCCCCTCTTTACCATTATCAACAGATCAAATAGCTCTCGAGTGAGAGAAATACTCAGTAAAATCTGGATGCTGCCATAGAGCAAGCACAAATTTTCTGATTCTAAATACTAGGCTTTAATATGTAAATAAGCTATATGTGTTAATCTTAAAACTATTCTTATGCTAAGATCTTTGAAGTCTTTCACTCTCTGGACAGGAATGTTAATTCTACCATAGGGCAAAGAAAGTAGACACAGTTTTACTTGGAATTAATGAGAGCAACTAGACCCGAGTAGTTTACATCCTGCCTACCTTGCTATCCTAATAATATCCTTCTCTTCCTGAATTTGATCACAGCCTGGCCTTTACTAAACAAAAAAGCAAAAAGAGCTTTCTCCTTTTCTAACAATATAATATGTAAGATAATTCCCTGGCATTTCTCTGTATTTATACATGTGAAAGTCAGTACATGCACTGACTTTTAAATTGCAGTAGTTCAGTGCAAACAGCACAAGTGATTAGCAAATATGCAAATAGAAAAGTTTTGGATTGAAAAAGCTGTGACAGAAAAGTCTTAAAAGAGATCCTCAAACAATAAATGCATTAGGACCACCATTACATACTGTTTCTCTAGTTTTACTGCCACTATAGCTTATTCTGTTAAACTGATTAGATATGTCATTTAGAAAATGCTTTTTACAATATTTTGGGGCCATCAATATAACATTTTGCAGTATATTTGAATAAGAGTCTTCTATACAGGAAAACATTAACTTCCTTCTCCCTCCTGCATTTTCTCATTGTAAATTCTACCAAGATTAAAACAAGAATGTTATTAGAAAAGTTTAATATTGCAATATTTTTGCCATAGTAAATATCAGGAAATTTTGTAGGAGACTGTTCTGAATATCAACATCACCACTTTTAAACCAGACATTCTTCTGGGTTCAGAAAAGCTTCCAAACCTCTCACTTTCAGCATGTTAATCCATCACCAATTACATTACACACATATGAAACTTGAGGGACGAATCTCAGCTACATTTTTGAAACTTCATTAACGTCAGTCTGCCTTTCTTTTTTATGCTTGCCTCTCTATTTTGTTCATAAATGTAGTAACAAGTGAAATCATCTTGGTATGAATGTACAATGCCTTTGTATAGTTAAAGTGGTTTTGTTTTCCTATTCTATATTGTTTTCTTGATAAATCTGCACTTTGATCTTGAAGCTGCCTTACCTCTGGCAAAACTCTCGTTCTGGTGCCTATGGATTCTTTGTGAATGAGGAGTAAAAAGTAGAGTCTCCAAGCATATGAGAATATGAGAGTTGTGAATCAGAAGTAGTATAGAAATTTGCTGACTTGTTTTCAAAAAAATGTGCAGTCTCTGGGCAACCTGAGAGAAAAAAAAAGACATTTCACATAGCTTACAGTAACAGCTATGAATTCATTCCCAGGGCTACTGTGAAGAAATTTCATATTGTAAGAACAAGTTAAGTATTGTTTTTGCAGAGGAACAACTTGGCCAGTCTGCAGTGATGTAGCTAGGGAATGATTAACAACACAAAGGCTTATCAGGAGACATGCAAGAATGCTCATCCCTTAGACAAAGGAGAAACCAGTCTATGCCGGATTGGTAACTTAACGGGAGGATGAATGTTTAACTGAGACCAGCAACCGTGGGCAATAATACCAAAAAAGGGAAGAAATAAACAGGTGAAGTAAGGGGTTTAGGAGGGGTGATGACGAGAAGTAAACAGAGGCAGAACGAACGGAAGTAGTTTTAGGCGAATCGGATGGATAGGCTGTAAACCCTGGAATACCTAGCCAATGGGGAAACAGGGGAGGGAAATTTCATCCAGGAAGAGGGAATAAAAAGAAGTTATTTCAGGACCCCAGGTGTGTCTGCTTGCTAGGTCACCCATTCTTGCAAGAATGTTTAAATAAAATGTGCTTCGTATCGATCACTGCCTGAGCCGTTGTTATTGGATAAGGAGATTTTCTCACAAATTTGGAGGCTCATCCGGGATCCAAAGTCATCCCCTCCGGGGTTCCTTGTCATCGAAGGACGGGAAGACGTGTCCCGTTGATTTCAACGGTCTTGTGTATCATCACCTGGGGCTCCGAAGGGAATCGAATAGGATCCCGAGACTTGTTAAGCAGCAGACCATATGAACCACAAAGGGGGAAAAATGAACTTAGTGCAGTAGGCACAGAGAGTATGACCAGGCAACTCCGTGCATGGACCAAGGTAAGAAAGTTGGATTGTCTGAGTATTACCTTGTTGGTCAAGGACATTCTAAGAGACTTGGTGTGTGTGAGTGACTGAGACGTACTGCGGTACTAAGCGAGTGCGGAGTCTGGATCCGCGGTTCTGTCGTCCCGCGAGGGGCGCAGGCGGAGAAGGACGAAGCAAAAGGAAGGAGTGTAAGAAAAGTCTCTGCTTACAATGGGAAATAAGAATTCTAGGCCTAGGGATGAGAAAGGGGATAATAAGAAAGACCCCAGGAACATTCCCCCAGACACTCCTTTAGGGGAGAATGTTGAGGTTTTGGAATGATTCTTCTTGTACAAGGGATAAAGATAAAAAGAAAATGATACATTATTGTTGTTTTGTTTGGATCACATCCCGGGGAGGGGCCGGGGGCAGCTGGGGGGGGGGCCTGTGTGTGGACATCCTGGGGGGGGGGGGGGTCCCAGGTGTAAGAAAGGCAGGTATTGCTTTTGCAGAGGAGAAAAGCCATTTCCATCAGAGGTGACATGATAAGGGAATGACTAAGACAAAGAGGCTCCAGCAAAGGCTCCTAGAACATCTCTTATCACACAGACAAAAGGACAAACTGATTCATACTGGATTAGTGGCTAGAAGGGTAGTCAAGCATTTAACCAGGGCTAATGACATTGAGCAATTTTTTACCAAAAAGGAAAGAAATAAACTAGTCAGATAATCCCTTTAGGTGTAGCATAAGGAGAAGTAAGCAGAGGCAGGACATCCGCGAAGAATTTTAGGTGCCTCGGACAGATTGTGAACCCTGGAGTACCTAACCAATGGGAAACAGGGGAGGGAAAAATTCGTCCAGGATTAGGAAATAAAAAGGTGTGTTTCAAGAACTGAAAGTGTGCCTACTTGCTAGGTCACCCACTCTTGCAAGAACGTGAATAAAAATGTGCTTCACAGAGGATTCTGCCTGAGCCTATTTCATTCGGACTGGAACTTATTTCCACACAGGGGTGTCCTAGGGGATCCTGTGCCTTTCTTAGAGGATCCCAGGGGTGTCCTGGGGGGGTGGTCCTGGGGATATGAAGATTGGGTCTGTCAGACTTTAAATATGTATGTGAATAATAAGGAACCACCCTCATTAGAAGAAGATGAATATGCTTTTTTTGTGTCAAGATGAATAGATTCAGGATTCGAGGATGCACAAATCCATTTTATATGTTCCCAGCCCAGACCGTCGGTGATGTTTCAACCGACAAAGAAGTTGAACCCCCTAAGTGGGACCCCTTAGACTTACTTGGGGGCGAGGAAGAGGGGTGAATAATAATGATTTTGCCAAAGTGATACCATCAGAATTAGGGGATGGAAAACTTTTAGGCTGTTTAGAAAATGAATGTTACTTTCATACGATCGTGATTTTGTTGTTGGTTTTCCTGAATGTGTTGCAGGGGTGGTTTTTTGTTAAATTTCAGTGCAGGAGTGACTATTATGTGACACGTGATATTGCTACTGAAACCCCACAGCCAAAATCACAGATAGCACAGACGCAAACTATTGCCCAAGGTACCCCACAGCCAGCGGCATCGGCTGCCCCCCCACAAGCCCCGGCAGCGGCCAGTCCCACACCCCCACCTGTACCGGCAAAAGCCATGGTATCAGCTCGGGCACCAGTTTCGGCACCGGCTCCGGCGGAAGCCATGCCCTGGCCCATCCCGGCATCAGTTACTCAGCAGCATGCGGTAAAAGTTACTCTGCCACTGCACCAGTCACCCCTACACGCACCTGTATCGCCAGCCCCACCCCTGCCTGTATCGGCACCAGCCACTCCAGCCCACACCGAGCACTGCCACTGCTCCATCTGCTCCAACGACTGCTGCTTCTACTCAAACTCCAGCAGAACCAGCACAAGTTGCCCTGGTGACCAGGAAGCAAAAAAGAAAGTCAGCTCGTTCCCCTGCCTCTTAGGACAAAGACCAGCCCAAGCCACACAGCACAGGAGAGGGTTCCTCTGACCCAGTCCTTCTACAGCAGATCCAGGAGAGGGTCCTTCTCAGGCAGCGTTAACACAGGATGAGGACTCAGATGCAGAGATAATTGTTCTCTATGAAGGATTTGCGAAATATAAGGAAGGATTTTAGTCGTCATGAAGGGGAGACACTTATCGCCTGGTTGCTCCAATGCTGGGACAATGGGGCTGATACCATAAGATTAGAAGGTAGAGAGGCTAAGCAGTTGGGAAACCTGGACAGAGATGGAGGTATTGATAAAGCGATTTGGAGAAGTACAAACACTCTCAGTCTCTGGAGGTGACTGCTATCAGCTGTAAAGGGCAGGTATCCCCTTAAGGATGATATCAAATGCTGTCCAAGCAAATGCTGGTCTACAGTGGTAACTGTAGATGCTCAGACCTTTTGAAAATAAAAACCCAACTTTCTCAAATGACATATAAAAATGGTAGGCACTTTTGAAAACGTTGAGCTATACGATATCTCAAAAAATATGCAGTTCTGTGAAGTATTCAGAATCAGAACATAACCCTTCTGAGTATGATTCCTGCCCCAGAATTCTGCTATACTGCCTGTTTCATTGCTCTCAAAGAGCTTTTAAATTTGTGCTATAATAGTCAGCAAACGGTACAATAGACTTGACATATGCAGCCCAGCTGCTTTAGCAGAAAGAGTCACTCCTTTTCATTTTGACTTTGCCATTTTACTGCTGAACAAATTAAATGAATGGGCTTTTCATGAAAAGCTGTTTAGTTTAAGGAGTCATACAAAAGAACAGAAAGTATATTTTTCTGAATCTATAAACCCACTTTTGAAGTTCTAGTTCTTATCAGTCATTTACTAAAGGATAATCTTTCTCATCTCCCAGTGATAAAGCCAAGTGTATGAATGCGGTTAGTTTAATAGAGCATTTGAAAGTGATCTGATCAGGAAGGTGATCCTTAACAGGAAAGCATCTGGCTCCTATTTATGTTATCGAGACCCATATGCATGCAGCTATCTCATAGAAAGACATAAAAAGATTCTCAATGAGTAAGAGAATTTTACAACAGAAAATTTACTCTCTAGATTGCCCAACAAACACTGGTAGATTTCAGTGGGAATAATGCATTCATCCACATATGGGAGAGAAGAAATAGAGAAGAAAACACAGAAACACAAACATTGACTATATCTGTCTATCTATCTAAGTAAAAAGAATTATGTTAGATACTGGTCTTCTAAACAGAACACTGGTAACAGAACTTTATGTAATTGCTGAACAAATGAGGAAGAAATAAAATTAAGACTTCAGAGATTAAATCTAAATTTATTAGGGTCCTATTGGATACTAAGCTTTATATTTATTCCTATTATAACTATAGTTTCTGTTTAAGAAGCTTCTTATAAACATGCAAGAATGTTATAGTTTAAAAGCTACTAAACCACTCAGTTTATCCTATTTAAAAGCCTGTACCTAAGTACTAGAACTCTGAAATTCTGTAGGAGTGTCTTTAGTCAGGGGGAACAACTCAAGAAGATTCATTCAAAAAAGTCCATTAAGTTCTGGGTTACAATACCTGCAGGTGCTAAAAATGCTACATATCTAGCCCCTTCTGTATTTGGGTAGTTCTTTGATTATTCTGTTTAAATGGGCATCTACATGATGTACCTTCATGACTAGTTTTTCTAGACGGTCAGCAATATCTTGCCATAATTCAGCAGCCCAGATGGGTTTATCTTTGTGCTGCCAGTTGCTCTGCTTCCACTGCTTTAACCATCCCCACAGAGCATTTGCCACCATCCATGAGTCAGTATAGAGTACTGGCCACTTTTCTCCTTCAGCAATGCCTAAGGCCAGCTGGATGGCTTTTACCTCTGCAAATTGACTCGATTCACCTTCTCCTTCAGTTGCTTCTGCGACTTGTCTTGTAGGACTCCATACAGCAGCTTTCCACTTTCTATGTTTTCCTACAATATGACAAGATCCATCAGTGAACAGAGCATACTGTTTCTCATTATCTGAGAGTTCATTATATGGTGGGGCTTCCTCAGCACGAGTCACCACCTCTTCTGGTGGCATTCCAGAGTCTTTACCTTCAGGCCAGTTTGTGATCACTTCCATGATTCCTGTAGGATTGGGGTTTCCTGTTCGAGCTCGCTGAGTGATTAAGGCAACCCACTTCCTCCAGGTACCATTGGTGGCATGATGAGTAGAGGGAACTTTACCCTTGAACATCCAGCCCAGGACTGGTAACTGGGGCACCAGAAGGAGCTGTGCTTCAGTACCAGTTACTTCTGAAGCACCTCCAACTCCTTCATATGCTGACAATATTTCTTTCTCTGTTGGAATAGGCTTGCGCAAGAGTGGCTAGAAAGCTGCCCAGCAGAAAAGGACCTGGGGGTGCTGGTGGACAGCCAGCTTAACATGAGCCAGCAGTGTGCCCAGGTGGCCAAGAAGGCCAACAGCATTCTGGCTTGTATCAGGAATAGCATGGCCAGCAGGAGTAGGGAAGTGATCGTGCCTCTGTACTCGGCCCTGGTGAGGCCTCACCTCAAGTACTGTGGTCAGTTCTGGGCCCCTCTGTACAAGAGGGACATTGAAGTGCTGGAGCAGGTCCAGAGGAGAGCTACCAAGCTGGTGAGGGGTCTGGAGACCAAGCCATACGAGGAGAGGCTGAGGGAACTGGGCATGTTTAGTTTGGAGAAGAGGAGGCTGAGGGGAGACCTCATTGCCCTCTACAACTCCCTGAAAGGAGGTTGTAGAGAGGTGGGTGTTGGCCTCTTCTCCCAAGTGAATAATGACAGGACCAGAGGAAATGGTCTGAAGTTGCGGCAGGGGAGGTTTAGATTAGATATTAGGAGGAATTACTTTACTGAAAGAGTGGTCAGGCACTGGAACAGCCTGCCCAGGGAGGTGGTTGAGTCACCATCCCTAGAGGTATTTAAGAAACGTCTAGATTCAGCACTTCAGCTCTAGTGGCAGAGATTGTAGAGGGGTTTTTTTTTTGTGTATGTATGGTTGTGTATGTAGAGGGGTTTTTTTTTGTGTGTATGTATGGTTGGACTCGATGATCTCAAAGGTCCTTTCCAACCATGAAGATTCTATGATTCTATGAATACAGTTGGCCTCAGAGCCTTTGTATCCTCGACTCCAGAATCCTAGGGGTCGACCTTGAGCCTCCCCTGGTGCTTTCTGCCAGAGGCTCCAGGCAGGGCCATTGTCCCCGGCTGCAATGTAGAGCACATTTTTCATGTCCCATCCTGTTCGGACTGGTCCAAGGGCTACTGCATGCACAATCTCTTGTTTAATTTGCTCACAGGCCTGTCGTTGCTCAGGACCCCACGTAAACTCATTTTTCTTTTTTCAATTCACTTCATAGAAAGGTTTCACAATTTGACTATAGCCTGGAATATGGCTTTTTGGTTTTGGCTCCTCTCCCTTGGTTCTTCTTCAGTGCACTGATTAATCTATGGCTGTCTTTCTTCAATAACTGACATCTGAGGAGGACCCTGTCAGCTCATCTCCCTTTTGATCCTGGTCAGTGTGTTCCAGTTCCTATTTGTCACTGAGTCCGGTCTGGAACTTCCCCAGTGCCTGCCAGTGACATCTCCCTGAGAGCTCGATATGGTTTTGTGTGTATTTGTATATATTGTATTTATTTAGTTATTTCCTTTTTATTTTATTATTAATATTTCATTAGTTTAGTTTTTTCTAAACTTATAAATATATCTTTCTTCTTCCTCTGCTTGGAGTGAGAGGTGGGGGAAAGCACCTGTTGTCTTGTCATTGGCCAACCCGGCCCAAACCAGGACAAATTTATTGGTGCCCAACTTGGGGCACAAGCTTTCAGCTTGCTCAAGGATTGTCATATGTGTTATATTGTGCCTTTAGAGAACATTGTTTGAAGTTAATAGATACAATGCTGCTGAACTTGCTGAATATGTTGCATGGTTTACTTGCTCTTTGTATTTGTATGCGTTGGTTTAAACATGCCATTTTTGTCTGGATTGGCATTCAGATGTATAATGTGGTTACTTGGATAATGGCTATGCCTGCATATCTTGGGCATCATGTGATGGATTTTATTACTAATTACACTTTTGGTTTCACCTGGGAAAGGTTTATCTTGCCCTTCAATGCTTATGTCAAAGAGCTAGGGGATGGAAACCTTTTGGGCTGCTTAGAAAATGAATGTTACTCTCAAAAGATTGTGATTTTGTTGCTGGTGCTCCTGAATGTGTTGTAGGGGTGGTTTTGTGTTAAACCACTGCAGGAGTGGGTGTTGTGTGACATGTGTTTCTGCTACTCATATCTCATGGGCCAATTCACAACTGGCACAGACATAAACCACTCCCCAAGTTACATCCCCATCAGCATCAGCTGCTACTGTCACTACTCCAGTTGCTTCAACAATGAGCACTCCTGGTACTCGCACTCTAACAGAACTGGTACAAGTTGCCACAGTGACCAGGAAGCAGAAAAGGAAATCAGCTCCTTCCCCTGCCTCTTCTGCCGAAGATCCAGGAAAGGGTCCTGCTAAAGCAGATCCAGGAGAGGGTCCTTCTCAGGCAGCGTTAATGCAGGAGGAGGACTCGGATGTAGAGATAATTGTTAAACCCTTCTTGATGAAGGATTTGCAAAATATAAGGAAGGACTTCAGTTGTCACAAAGGGGAGACAACTTGGTTCCTCCAGTGCTGGGATAATGGAGTTGATTCCATAGACTTAGAAGGTAGAGAAGCTAGGCAGATGGGGAACCTGGACAAAGATGGAGGTATTGATAAAGTCATTGGGAGAAAGACAAACACTCTCAGTCTCTGGAGGCAACTGGTATGAGCTGTAAAGGGCAGGTATCCCTCTAAGGATGATATTGAATGCCGTCCAAGCAAATGGACCAGCATGGAAAAAGGTATCAAGTACTTGAGGGAACTGGCTGTATGAGAGGTGATTTATGGTGACTGGCAAGTGAATGTAGACCCTGATGAAATGCCATGCAAACAATCTTTGCTAAGAAAGTTTGTGCAGAGAGCACCATGGATGTATTCCCATACATTGTCATCAATGGTTTGGGGAAGATCTGATGCTGATGCACCAACTGTAAATGAAGTGGCTAACAGGGTACAACAGTATGAAGACAGTCTCTCTCATCCCCTCACTGTGGCAGCTGTGGAAAAAATGACTGAGAAAATAGAGGAAATGTCCAAGACAATAGCTGAGCAAAATGAAGCAATAGCTAAGAAAAATGGCAAACTGTTTGAAAAAGTGTCTGGGATGGAGAAAAAATCCCACATCTCCGTGAGACCCACATCTCAGTCATTAAGAAAAAACACCCTGCTATGAAACCAATTCAAGAGAAACAGGACCTGCTCGGAGATTTGCTGTGGCTTTGCTTCTGCAACTATGGAGAGGACGTGAGCAGATGGGATAAAAAAACCTACTCCAATCCAACAAGCATGAGTGCTTGAGTTGCCAGATAAAGCAGATGGAAGAAACAATTCCTGCAGGAGGGTGGCTGCTCCAGTCCAGGGTAAGCAGTTCTCTGGTCCTGATAGGAACTCATCTGCTAATTGTAGATGATGTCCTCAACATTGGGGTTGCCCTGCCACCAGCCAGGAGGAGGAGAGGGACAACTGAGTTTATTGGACTGTGTGGATTTGATGGCCTGGCACATTAGAGCCACAAAAGTATAAAGCCTTGGTGGACACTGGTGCACAGTGTACCCTATTGCCATCAAATCATAAAGGGACAGAATCTGTCACTATTTCTGGAGTGACAGGAGGGTCTCAAGAAATGACTGTATTGGAGGTTGAAGTGAGCCTAACTGGGAATAAATGGGAGAAACACCCCATTGTGACTGTCCCAGATGCTCCATGCATCCTTGGCACAGGCTTCCTCAAAAGAGGGTATTTCAAAGACCCAAAAGGGTCTTGGTGGGCTTTTGGTATAGCAGCTGTAGAGACTGAGGACACTACACAGCTGTTTACCTTACCTGGCCTTTCAGATGACCCTTCTGTGGTGGGATTGCTGAGGGTTAAAGAACAGCAGGTGCCAATTGCTACTGCCACAGTGCATCAATGGCAGTATTGCACTAACCAAGACTCCCTGATTCCCATCCAGAACCTGATACGTCGGCTGGAGACCCAAGGAGTGATCAGCAAGACTCACTCACCCTTTAACAGCCCTATATGGCCAGTGCAAAAGTCTGATGGAGACTGGCGGCTAACAGTACACTATTGTGGCCTGAATGAGGTCACACCACCACTGAGTGCTGCTGTGCCAGACATGCTAGAACTGCAATATGAACTGGAGTCAAAGGCAGCCAAGTGGTATGCTACAATTGACATTGCTAACGCATTCTTCTCTATTCCTTTAGCAGCAGAGTGCAGGCCACAGTTTGCTTTCCCTTGGAGGGGTGTCTAGTACACCTGGAATCGACTGCCCCAGGGTGGAAACACAGCCCTACTATTTGCCATGGACTGATCCAGACTGCACTGGAGAAGGGTGGCGCTCCAGAACACCTGCAATACATTGATGACCTCATTGTGTGGGGCAATACAGCAGCAGAAGTTTTCAAGAAAGGTAAGAAAATAATCAAGATTCTTCTGAAAGCAGGTTTTGGCATAAAAAGAGGTAAGGTCAAGGGACCTGCAAGAGAGATCCAGTTCTTGTAAATTAAATGGCAAGATGGGCGTTGTCAGATCCCAATGGATGTGATCAACAAAATAGCAGCTATGTCCCCACCTGCTAACAAAAATGAAACACAAGCCTTCTTAGGTATTGTGGGTTTCTGGAGAACTGTTGTGGTTTGGGCCGGGTTGGCCAATGACAAGACAACAGGTGCTCTCCCCCACCTCTCACTCCAAGCAGAGGAAGAAGAGAGATGATGAGATTTTTGAGTTTAGAAAAAACTAAACTACTTCAATGAAATATTAATAATAAAATAAAAAGGAAATAACTAAATAGATATAGTATATACAAATACACACAGAACCGTATAGAGCTCCCAGGGAGATGTCACTGGCAGGCACTGGGGAAGTTCCAGACTGGACTCAGTAAC
This sequence comes from Fratercula arctica, assembly GCA_947846985.1. NCBI lineage: Eukaryota > Metazoa > Chordata > Aves > Charadriiformes > Alcidae > Fratercula > Fratercula arctica. The sequence goes on along the minus strand of CANTUZ010000025.1, from coordinate 22,793,666 downwards.
ACATGGGAACTGGAACACACTGATGGGGATCAAAGGTAGATGAGCTGATAGTGTCCTCTTCATATGTCAGCCAGTGAAGAATCCATCCATCAAAGAAGAGCCATCAAAGAAGAACCAAAGACAAAGAGCCAACCCCACCACCTTTTATCCCTCAGCTTTTATACTGAGCATGGCAGATGGGCTGGAATACCCTATTGGTCAGTTTGGGTTACCTGACCTGTCCACTCCTCCCCACAGGTGCAACCCCTCTACTGGGTAAACAATGAAGTCAGCTGACCCTGGTTGCCACAGCAACAAGTATAAGCAAGAGCCTCTCTCACTGAATAGAAAGTTGGCTCTGCTTTACCCCAAACCAGGACATTCCACCCCTTATTCCATACCATTTGCATCATGCTCAGATCAGTAATACTTCCTGTCCATCAAATATATACACATACAGATACACACACATATATATACACAAAAGTTGAAGTCCATTTAGTTCACAATTGTAGAGTCTCATCTATCATAGCAGACACAGGACTGAGTATTCTCACCAAGGGTCAAATTTCCTTGAGGCACACAATGAATTTCTCCATTCTCCATCATCACCCACCAAGTACATCTGGGTCCTTAAGCAGAAACAGTCCCACGAATGGGCTTGCTTTTGCCTGAGGCAGGAAAAACCCAAACAGTTTTCCCCAGCATGTTCCTTTCATGCACCACAGGGACTTTATCCCCTGCTATTGTATGTAAAAGGTCTGACTGAGCAGGACCAGCTCGACTGATGGATCCACTTGGTGTTAACTAACCAAGTAGCTTGTGCTAAAGCCTTGTCCCAATTTTTAAAGGATCCACCACCCATTGCTTTCAGGGTAGTTCTTAACAATCCATTGTATTGCCCAATTTTCCCAGAAGCTGGTGCATGATAGGGGATATGATATACCCACTCAATGCCATGTTCTTTGGCCCAATTACTTATAAGACTGTTTTTGAAATGAGTCCCATTGTCTGACTCAATTCTTTCTGGAGTACCATGTCACCACAAGACTTGCCTTTCAAGGCCCAGGATGGTATTCCGGGCAGCAGCATGGGGCATGGCCTAGGTTTCCAACCATCCAGTGCTTCCTTCCACCATTGTAAGCACATAGCACTTACCCTGACGTGTTTGAGGGAGCGTGATGTAATCAATTTTCCAAGCTGCCCCATTCTTATATTTTAACCATCGTCCCCCATACCACAAAGGTTTTAACATTTTAGCTTGCTTGATTTCAACCCATGTTTCACAGTCTTGGATAACTTGTGCAATAGCATCCCTGGACTGGAGCAGCCACCCTCCTGCAAAAATTCTTTCTTCCATCTGCTTTACCTTGCAACTCAAGCACTCATGCTTGTAAGGTCAGAGTAGGGGTTTTATCCCACTTATTAATTTCCTCTCCATAGTTGTAGAGGCAAAGCCACAAGAAATCTCAGAGTGAGTCCTGTTTCTCTTGAGTTGGTCTCATAGGAGGGTGTTTTTTCTCAATGACTGCGATGTGGGTCTGTTCAGGGGAAGAGTGGGATTCTTTCTCCTTCTCAGACAGTTTTACAAGCAATTTATGAAAAAATTTATTGTTTTGCTTGGTTATTGTCTCAGTCATTTTTTCCACGGCTGCCACAGTGAGGGGACAAGAGAGACTATCTTCATACTTTCGTACCTTGTTAGTCACCTCATTTACAGTTGGTGTATCAGCATCAGATCCTCCCCAGACCATTGTTGACAAAGTGTGGGAATAATTTGATGGTGCACTCTGCACAAACTTCCGCAACACAGGTTGTTTGGATGGCATTTCATCAGGGTCTACATTCACTTGCCAGTCACCATAAATCACCTCTCGCACAGCCAGTTCTCTCAGGTATTCGATACCTTTCTCCATGCTGGTCCATTTGCTTGGATGGCATTCGATATAATCCTGAAAGGGATACCTGCCCTTTACAGCTGATAGCAGTCACCTCCAGAGACTGAGAGTGTTTATCTTTTCCCAATGGCTTTATCAATACCTCCATCTCTGTCCAGGTTTCCCATCTACTTAGCTGCTCTGCTATCTAAATCTACAGCATCGGCTCCATTGTCCCAGCATCAGAGCAACCAGGAGACAAGTGTCTCCCCTTCATGATGACTAAAATCCTTCCTTATATTTCGCAAATCCTTCATAGAGAACAATTATCTCTGCATTTGAGTCCTCATCCTGTGTTAATGCTGCCTGAGAAGGACCTTCTCCTGGATATTTGTCAGAGGAACCCTCTCCCATGCTGTCTGGCTTCAGTTGATCTTTGTCTTAAGGGGGAGGGGAACAAACTGATCTTTTCTGCTTCCTTGTCACTGGGGCAACTTGTGCTGTTTCTGCAGCAGTATTCCTTGTCGGAGCAGCCAGAGTACTGACAGTGCTCATTGTAGAGCAGCAGTTGCTGATATGGGGGGGGGGGGGGGGGTGGGGTGGTGATACAGGTGTGGGGGGTGCGGGTGGCAGAGTAACTTTTACTGCATGATGCTGAGTGACTAGTGCCAGAATGGGCTGGGTCGTGTCTTCTGCTGGTGATTGTGGCTTTTGCTGGTATGGGCGGAGGTGTGGGCCTGGCTGGTGCCGGTGGGGGTGGTAGCCTATGCCAATGGCGCCAGTGTCAGTATGGCTGGGGGCGTGACTTCTGCCGGTATGGGAGGAGGTATGGGCCTAGCTGGTGCTGGTGCCCTGGCTTCTGCTGGTACGGGCGGGGCTGTGAGCCTGGCCATTAGGGGGATGGCAGCTGGTGCTGCTGGGCTGGCATGGCTTGGGCAATAGTTTGCGTCTGTGCTATCTGTGATTTTGGCTGTGGGGTTTCAGTAGCAATATCACATGTCACATAATACTCACTCCTGCACTGATATTTAACAAAAAAGCACCCCTGCAACACATTCAGGAAAACCAACAACAAAATCACGATCGTATGAAAGTAATATTCATTTTCTAAACAGCTGAAAGGTTTTCCATCCCCTAGTTCTGATGGTGTCACTTTGGCATAAGCATTAAAGGGTGAAGTAAACTTTCCCCAGGTAAAACTGAAAGTGCAGTTAGTAACAGAATCATTCACATGATGCCCGAGATATGCAAGTAGAACTGTTATCCAAGTAATTGTATTATACATCTGAATGCCAGTCCACACCAAAATAGCACGCTTAAACCACCGCATCCAAACACAAAGAACAAATAAACCGTGCAATATATTTGCAAGTTAAGCACCACTGCATCAATTACAGAGGGACTGGTGGAGGACATTAAGGTTGGGGGCAGCCTTGGCTGTAGTGATCACAAGAAGATAGAGTTCGGGATCATGGGCAGTATTCACAAAACAACAAGAAGTAAAATCGCAACCTTGGACTTCAGGAGGGCTAACTTTGACCTCTTCAAGAAACTGCTTGGGGAGATTCCATGGGCTAGGGCTCTGGAAAGCAGGGGGGCTCAAGAGAGCTGGTTGGTATTCAAACACCACTTCCTCCAAGCTCAGGATCGGTGCATCCCTAAGAGCAAGAAATTGGGCAAGGGAAGCAGGAGACCTGCATGGTTGAGCAGGGAGCTTCTGAAAAAGCTCAAGTGGAAGAAGGAAGTTTACAGTAAGTGGAAGAAGGGACTGACCACTTGGGAAGATTACAAGAATGCCGTCAGAGTATGCAAGGATGAAATGAGGAAAGCCAAGGCCTCCTTGGAATTAAACCTGGCAAGGGATGTCAAGGTCAACAGGAAGGGTTTCTTCAAGTATATTGGAAGCAAAAGGAAGACCAGAGAAGTTGTGGGCCCACTGTTGAATGAGACAGGAGCCATGGTGACGGAGGATGCGGAGAAGGCAGAGTTACTGAATGGCTTCTTTGCTTCGGTCTTTACCCAGTCCTCAGGAATCCCAGACTTTGGAGAAAGTAACAGGGAAATTCTGGATGGAAGAAGACTTCCCTTGGGTTGAGGAGGATCAAGTGGGGGATCAGTTAGGTCAATTAGATATCCACAAGTCCATGGGCCCCGATGGGATGCACCCAAGAGTGCTGAGGGAGCTGGCAGAAGTCATTGCTGGGCTGCTCTCCATCATCTTTGGAAGATCCTGGAGAAAAGGCGAGGTGCTTGAGGACTGGAGGAAAGCCAATGTGTGGTGGTTTGGCCTCAAATGGCAACAAAGAACCACGTGTCGCTCGCTCAGCGCTTCCCGGTACGGGAAGGATCAAAAGAAAAAAAAAAAAAGCAAAACTCTTGGGGTGAGACAAAGGCAGTTTAACAGAACAGCAAAGGGAACAAGGAAACAACAACAATAACACCGACAGAGAAATATACAAACGCGATTACGGAACCACCGCTCCCCGCCGCTCTGGACCTGGGACACGCCAGCCCGCTCCAAACCTGACTGCCTGCCCCCTCCCTCCTTTTAATCTCAGGGTGGGCATGGCTCACATGGCATGGAATACTTAACCCTGTCCCTGCCGGAACCAGGACATTATCCACCCCATGTTCCATACCATTTTTGCATGCCCAGATCTTACAGTCTTTGGAACATGTGACTGGTGTACCCAGCATAGCTCATGCACACAGTCCATGGTCCGAGGATGTAGATCTTGAGGAAGTTGCTGGGCGTCAGCTCTGATCCCATCACCACTTTGCTTTACTCAAGTCTTCATTAACGTCCATCTGTCCTTAATTTGGGTGATTCTTACTGTAGTACAGCTGATAGCAATTATAGTAACGAGGACATACAGTGACAGTGTAACATACGATTTGATTCATTGGCTATTCTCCCCCAAAATCAAGTCCCCATGAGGTACACATCGGACTTCCCCATCCTGCCGCATTACCCACCAAGTGCACCCAGGTCCTTGGGCAAAAGCAATCCCACGGATGGGTTGGCCTTTGCCTGAGGCAGGGCTAACCCAGACTGTCTTCCCCAACATATTCTTCATGTGCACTACGGGGACCTTATCCCCTTCTACAGTACGTGGAAGTTTTGACTGGGCAGGGCCAGCCCGATTGGTAGATCCCCTGGTATTAACTAGCCAGGTAGCCTTTGCTAAATGTGCATCCCAATGTTTTAAGGTCCCACCACCCATTGCTCTCAGTATAGTTTTTAACAGTCCATTGTACCGTTCTATCTTCCCAGAGGCTGGTGCGTGATAGGGGATGTGATATACCCACTCAATACCATGCTCTTTGGCCCAGGTGTCTATGAGGCTGTTTCGGAAATGAGTCCCATTGTCTGACTCAATTCTCTCTGGGGTACCATGTCGCCACAGGACTTGCTTTTCAAGGCCCAGGATAGTATTCCGGGCAGTGGCATGGGGCACAGGGTATGTTTCCAGCCATCCGGTGGTTGCTTCCACCATTGCGAGCACATGGCGCTTGCCTTAACGGGTTCGTGGCAGTGTGATATAATCAATCTGCCAGGCCTCCCCATATTTATATTTCAACCATCGTCCTCCATACCAAAGAGGCTTCAAACACTTGGCTTGCTTGATTGCAGCGCATGTCTCACATTCATGGATGACCTGTGCAATAGTGTCCATCGTCAAGTCCACCCCTCGGTCACGAGCCCATCTATATGTCGCATCTCTTCCTTGATGGCCTGAGGTCTCATGGGCCCACCGAGCTATGAATAGTTCACCCTTATGTTGCCAATCCAGATCCACTTGAGCCACTTCAATCCTAGCAGCCCGATCCACCTGCTGGTTGTTCTGATGTTCCTCCGTGGCCCGATTCTTCGGTACGTGGGCATCTACGTGGCGTACTTTCACAACCAGATTCTCTATCCGGGCAGCAATATCTTGCCATAGTTCAGCAGCCCAGATGGGTTTGCCTCTGCGCTGCCAGTTGCCCTGCTTCCACTGCTGTAACCACCCCTACAGAGCATTTGCCACCATCCATGAGTCAGTGTAGAGATAAAGTACTGGCCATTTTTCTCGCTGGGCAATGTCCAAAGCCAGCTGAATGGCTTTCCCCTCTGCAAACTGGCTCGATTCACCTTGTCCTTCACTGGCTTCTGCAACTTGTCGTGTAGGACTCCACACAGCAGCCTTCCACTTTCGATGCTTTCCCACAATCCGGCAGGACCCATCAGTGAACAGGGCATATTGCTTCTCATTTTCTGGCAGTTTATTATATGGTGGGGCCTCTTCCGCACGCGTCACCTCCTCCTCTGGTGACATTCCGAAATCCTTGCCTTCTGGCCAGTCCATGATCACTTCCAGAATTCCTGGGCGACTGGGGTTTCCCATTCGAGTTCGCTGTGTGATCAGTGCAATCCACTTACTCCATGTAGCATCAGTTGCATGATGTGTGGTGGGGACCCTTTCTTTGAACATCCAACCCAGCACCGGCAGTCGAGGTGCTAAGAGGAGCTGTGCTTCTGTACCAACCACCTCCGAAGCAGCTCGAACCCCTTCATATGCTGCCAATATCTCCTTTTCTGTTGGAGTGTAGCGTGCTTCGGATCCTCTGTATCCCCGACTCCAAAACCCTGGGGGTCGACCTCGGGTCTCCCCTGGTGCCTTCTGCCAGAGGCTCCAGGTAGGGCCATTCTCCCCGGCTGTGGTGTAGAGCACTTTTTTAACATCTTGTCCTGCCCGGACTGGCCCCAGGGCCACTGCATGGACTATTTCCTGTTTGATTTGTTCCAAAGCTTGTCGTTGCTCAGGACCCCATTTAAAATCTTTCTTCTTCCGGGTTACTTGATACAGAGGGCTTACAATCAGACTGTAATCTGGGATATGCATTCTCCAAAAACCCACAATGCCTAAGAAAGCTTGTGTTTCCTTTTTGCTAGTTGGTGGAGACAGAGCTGCTATTTTGTTGATCACATCCATTGGGATTTGGCAGCGTCCATCTTGCCATTTTATTCCTAAGAACTGGATCTCCTGTGCAGGTCCCTTGACCTTACTTCGTTTTATGGCAAAACCAGCTTTCAGAAGGATTCGGACTATTTTATCCCCTTTCTCAAAAACTTCTTCGGCTGTGTTTCCCCATACAATGATGTCATCAATGTACTGCAGATGTTCTGGAGCTTCACCCTGTTCCAGTGCAGTCTGGATCAGTCCATGGCAAATGGTGGGGCTGTGTTTCCACCCCTGGGGCAGTCGATTCCAGGTGTACTGGATGCCCCTCCAAGTGAAAGCAAACTGTGGCCTGCACTCTGCTGCCAAAGGGATTGAGAAGAATGCATTCGCTATATCAATCGTGGCATACCACTTGGCTGCCTTGGACTCCAGTTCATACTGGAGTTCTAGCATGTCCGGCACAGCAGTGCTCAGTGGTGGCGTGACTTCATTCAGGCCACGATAGTCTACAGTTAGCCTCCACTCTCCATTAGATATTCGCACCGGCCATATAGGACTGTTAAAAAGCGAGCGAGTCTTACTGATCACTCCTTGAACCTCTAGCTGACGAATCAGCTTATGGATGGGAATCAGAGAGTCTCGGTTAGTGCGATATTGCCGCCGATGCACCGTTGTGGTAGCAATCGGCACCTGCTGTTCTTCGACCCTCAACAACCCCACAACAGAAGAGTCCTCCGAGAGACCAGGCAAGGTAGACAACTGTTTAACTTCCTCCGTCTCCAAGGCAGCTATGCCAAAGGCCCACCGATACCCCTTTGGGTCCTTAAAATACCCTCTCCTGAGGTAATCTATACCAAGGATGCATGGAGCATCTGGGCCAGTCACAATGGGATGCTTTTGCCACTCATTCCCAGTTAGGCTCACTTCAGCCTCCAGTACAGTCAACTCTTGGGATCCCCCTGAGACCCCAGAAATACAAAGGGGTTCTGCCCCTCTATAGCTTGACGGTATCAGAGCGCACTGTGCTCCTGTGTCCACTAGAGCCTTGTACTCCTGTGGGTCTGATGTGCCAGGCCATCGAATCCACACTGTCCAATAAACCCGGTTGTCCCTTTCCTCCACCTGGCTGGAGGCAGGGCCCCTCTAATACTGGTCATGGTATCCGGTACTCACTTCTTGCAGAAATGACTTGGAAGTTCCTTCAAGAGGATCAGAAGCAAGATCAGGCCTTCTGCTCTGTCTGGGGAACTGCCCACTGGAAACTGGGGCGGCACTTTTCCTGGAGGGATCTCCTTTTGTGGTTGTCCTTCCTTGCAACTCCTGTACCCGTGTCCGCAGGATCCAAGTAGGTTGTCCATCCCACTTCCTCATGTCTTCTCCATGGTCTCGCAGGTAGAACCACAGGGTGCCTCGTGGTGTGTACCCTCTGTACTCTCTCTCTTGAGTGGGGAAATGCCTGCTCCTAACAGCTGAGATGCTGGCCCGTACAGGTGGGGAGTAGGACATATTCTCTTCAAGTTGCTGGACCTTCCGGGACAGTTTCTCCACAGCTGAGACAAGGGGGGAAGAGAGGCTTTCTTCATATCGCCGGAGCCGGCCAGCCACCTCATCCACCGTTGGTCCTTCTTCACCTTTCCATTCCATTACTGCCAGTGAGTTGGCATATGACGATGGTGCGCTCCATACAAACTTCCGCCACATGGGCCTTGTGCAGTGCACCTCATCAGGGTCTGTGGGCAAGTCTGCATTGTCCAAGTCATAATAAATCATCTCCTGCATGGCTAATTCTCTCAGGTACTGGATACCTCTTTCCATGGTGGTCCACTTGCTTGGGTGACATACAGCATCTTCACTGAAGGGGTACCTCTCCCTCACGCCTGACAGGAGTTGTTTCCAGAGGGTGAGGGCTTGGGTCTTCTTTCCAATTGCCTTGTCAATGCCCCCTTTCCTAGACAGGGTTCCCAGCTGCCTGGCTTCCCTACCCTCTAGTTCCAGGCTACTGGCCCCATTATCCCAACACCGAAGCAGCCAGGTGACAATGTGCTCGCCTGAAAGTCGGCTAAAATCTTTTCGCATATCCCGCAGCTCACTCAGGGATAGGGATCGGGTAATTATCTCTGGTTCTGCCTCTTCCTTCTGTCCTTGTGATGGCCCTGGTTCATCGTCATCTCTTACTATGCGAACTGATTTCTTTGTGTACCTCTTCCTTTGTATGGGGGCAACAGATACTGGCACGGGTTGGTTCCCTGGTTCAGCAGCAGTGTCTGTCACTGGGGTTGCAGTAACTGCAGTGCCTGTCGCAGGGGTCGCAGTAGCCGCAGTGTCTGTCGCAGGGGTCGCAGTAGCTGCAGTGTCTGTCGTAGGGGTCGCAGTAGCCGCAGTGTCTGTCGCAGCAGCGCCTGCCACTGGGGCCGCAGCAGCCGCAGCGCCTGCTGGTCTGGTCTCTGTCCCTTTCTTCTGAGGGTGCTGCATAGCACTGAGCAGTGCCTGGTAGACACTAGCCAGGGCCCAGCACAGTGCGGTGAGTTGTGCCTCTCTAGAATAGCCACAGCATTTTCCCTCCAGATATTCTACTACTCTATCAAGGTCCTGTAATTGTTCAGGGGTGAAGTCCCAGACCATTGGAGGTGAGAAGTTCTCTAGGTACCTGCCCATGTTCTCCCACATGCCATGCCACCCCTGACTGTCCAGCCTTGGAGCAGATCTCTGGGTGGTAGTCTTAAATAGTTGTTTAACCCTAAACGAGACCTGGAACATATTCAGGAGACATAACACTAGGAACATGCTGGTTTGAGCATCCCAAGGATATTCAAAATTCTCAAAAGCTGTCATACCTGACCCGAAGGAGAAAAGGGAGGCAAAAGAGCTGGGGAAAGTGTCCCCCCTGTTTCCCCCATAGACTGGGTGTAATTATTAATGAATTCTGAGAGGTGGTGCCCAATGTACGGACAGGACAGCAATACCACATAAACACCCCAAAATAACCGTCTAACAAGTGATGTTATCATATCATAAGCCGATATTGCACAGGACAGTAAAATGATAATCCTCATCCCCCTCCCAGAAGTAACAAATATCATCACAGGGAGTGCATAAAACACATAGGAATTTACATAACACAGCCATGAGAACAAACTAAGCAACATAGTGACCAGTGACTATTTACCTAAGAAATTCGTTTTTCAAGCTCTAGTTGGATTCTGTCCTTCTCTCAACCCTTCGAGCCCCACGTTGGGCGCCAAAAAGGACTGTGGTGGTTTGGCCTCTGATGGCAACAAAGAACCACGTGTTGCTCGCTTAGCGCTTCCCAGTACGGGAAGGATCAGAAGAAAAAAAAACGCAAAACTCTTGGGTTGAGACAAAGGCAGTTTAACAGAACAGCAAAGGGAACAAGGAAACAACAACACCACCACCGACAGAGAAATATACAAACGCGATTACGGAACCACCGCTCCCCGCCGGTCCGGACCCAGGACGCGCCAGCCCGCTCCAAACCCAACTGCCTGCCCCCTCCCTCCTTTTAACCTCAGGGTGGGCGTGGTTCACATGGCATGGAATACTTAACCCTTTCCCTGACGGAACCAGGACACAATGTCACTCCAGTCTTCAAAAAGGGCAAGAGGGAGGACCCGGGGAACTACAGGCCGGTCAGCCTCACCTCCATCCCTGGAAAGATGATGGAACAGCTCATTCTGGGCATCATCTCAAGGAATGTGGAAGAAAAGAAAGCTATATCGGAAGTACTCAACATGGATTCACCAAGGGGAAATCATGTCTGACAAATCTGATAGCCTTCTATGATGGCATGACTGGATGGATAGATGAGGGGAGGGCGGTGGATGTTGTCTGCCTTGACTTGAGCAAGGTGTTTGACACGGTCTCCCACAGCATCCTCATAGGGAACCTTAGGAAGTGTGGGCTAGATGAATGGACAGTGGGGTGGATAGACAACTGGTTGAAAGATAGAGCTCAGAAGGTCGTGATTAGGGGCACAGAGTCTAGTTGGAGGTCAGTGACGAGTGGTGTTCCCCAGGGGTCAGTACTGGGTCCAGTCCTGTTCAATATATTCATCAGTGACCTGGATGAAAGGATAGAGTGCACCCTCAGCAAGTCTGCTGATGACACAAAGCTGGGAGGTGTGGCTGACACACCAGAAGGCTGTGCTGCCATACAGAGAGACCTGGACAGGCTGGAGATTTGGGCAGAGAGAAACCTTATGAAATTCAATAAGGGCAAGCGTAGGGTGCTGCATCTGGGAAGAAATAACCCCATGCACCAGTACAGGTTGGGGGCTGACCTGCTGGAGAGCAGCTCTATGGAAAGAGACCTGGGAGTCCTGGTGGACAACAGGATGACCCTGAGCCAGCAATGTGCCCTTGTGGCCAAGAAGGCCAATGGCATCCTGGGGTGCATCAAGAAGAGTGTGGCAAGCAGGACGAGGGAGGCCATCCTCCCCCTCTACTCTGCCCTGGTGAGGCTGCATCTGGAGTACTGTGTCCAGTTCTGGGCTCCCCGGTTCAAGAAGGACAGGGAACTGCTGGAGAGGGTACAGCAAAGGGCTACCAAGATGATTAGGGGACTGGAACACCTCTCTTATGAAGAAAGGCTGAGGTATTTGGGTCTTTTCAGTCTGGAAAAAGACGGCTGAGGGGGAATCTTATCAATGCTTATAAATACTTAAAGGGTGGGTGTCGGGAGGATGGGGCCAGGCTCTTTTCAGTGGTGCCCGGTGACAGGACAAGAGGTAATGGGCACAAACATGAGCATAGGAAGTTCCATCTCAACATGAGGAGGAACTTCTTTACTTTGAGGGTGGCAGAGCACTGGAACAGGCTGCCCAGAGAGGTGGTGGAGTCTCCATCTCTGGAGACATTCAAAACCCACCTGGATGCATTCCTGTGCAGCCTGTTCTAGGTGACCCTGCTCTGGCAGGGGGGTTGGACTAGATGATCTCCAGAGGTCCCTTCCAACCCCTACCATTCTGTGATTCTGTGTAATTACCTTCACACAAGGCTCTCTAAAGGCATGATATAACAATTTGCGTAAGAACGATATGATATGACCTGTCTGGTCTCCCTGAGCAAGCTGGAATTCAAACTATTCAGGCAATCTATCAGAGCTCTGGTGGAGCTCCATCTGTGCCCCACGTTGGGCGCCAATTCATCTGTTGTGGTTTAGGACAGATCAGACAATGATGGATGACAAATGCTCTCTCCCACCTCTCGCTCCAAGGGGAGGAGGGAGAGAGAGAAATAGATTTATGAGTTTATAAGGAACTAAACTACTTTAATGAACTATTAAAAATAAAATAAAAAGGAATTAATGAATTAGATACAGTATATACAAAACCATATCGACCTCCCAGGATGATGTCACCGGCAGGCACTGGGGAAGTCCCAGGCTGGACTCAGCAATGGATGGGAACTGGATTCCGGATCTGGAGTCAGGAATCCACAGATCGGGATTAAAGGCAGATGAACAGACAGGGTCCTCCTCGGATGTCAGCCATTAAAGAAAGAGGGCTGACCCTTTGATCCCTCAGCTTTTATACTGAGCATGGGGCAGATGGGATGGAATACCCTTGTTGGTCAGTTTTGGGTCACCTGTCCTGTCCGCTCCTCCCCACAGGTGGGACCCCTTTATGCTTTTCCATTTCTGACCCTCCAACAGGGCAAATGACGAAATTAGCTGACCTTGGTTGCTATAGGAGTAAGTATAAGCAAGGGTCTCTCTGCATACCATTCCTTGGCATTCACTATAAACATTGGTCTTATCACTCTGAGAACGAACAGTTTTCTGCACAATATGCTGTTAATTTCAGAGAGTTAGAAGAGGCTTAGCTAAAAAGTAAAATTACTGAACAGAAAGTTTGTTCTGTTCAACATCAAACCAGGACACACTCAAACAAAGCAATGTGATGGAGGCTCAGCATCATGTTCTCACTACAAATATTTCAAGGGAGTTTTCTGAAAAATGAGCCATTCGCAGCTATTTGGAACAGTTTTGAAAATACAGTCTTTCTGCGGTTTATTCTTTAAGAAAATAGAATTGAAAAGTCTTCCTCACCTCAGCTCACAAATCTTTGAAAAGCACTTAGTTCCCCTTCAATGGGAAGTGCCACATAAATTTGTATTACTCTAGATTACCAAGACAGAAATCTTTTCCATGTAATGTGAACACATGAATTATTATCAAGTAATCCAAACACCAGGTGAGTTACCTCTGAGGTTTTCAGAGTGAAAGTAAGGAACACAGAACAGGAAAACTGGCCACACTGTCAAAATATAAATATGTATATCTACAGCCAGAGTGACAGTCTAACTTTTTCTCATGTCCTGGTTCCGGCAGGGACAGGGTTAAGCATTCCATGCCATGTGAGCCACGCCCATCCTGAGATTAAAAGGAGGGAGGGGGCAGGCAGTCGGGTTTGGAGCGGGCTGGCGCGTCCCGGGGCCGGACCGGCGGTTCCGTAATCGCGTTTGTATATTTCTCTGTCGGTGGTGGTGTTGTTGTTTCCTTGTTCCCTTTGCTGTTCTGTTAAACTGCCTTTGTCTCAACCCAAGAGTTTTGCCTTTTTCTTTTGATCCTTCCCCTACCGGGAAGCGCTGAGCGAGCGACACGTGGTTCTTTGTTGCCATCTGAGGCCAAACCACGACATCTCACAAGTCTGTAGAACAGGCTGACAAAGGGTACAATTCTTGACATATGATATATGGATATGATGCTTAAAATTAAACACTCATATAATAAATGTATCTTTCAATCTTAGCAGGTTGAATCATTGTATCCCTGTTCCAGGCTTTTTTCCTCATTTCTATTTACACACAATACACATTAAACACATGGGAAAGAAACATAGATTGGTGTTTCTATTACAACTTAATTTAGCTCTATATACCAACAAAAAATGACTGTGCACAAACTAGAGCTGTGCCAAGTCTCTGTCACATGACAGTATCGAATTTCTAAAGATGAATAACCAAGAATCTTGTAAACAGAAAGTTCAGTTAAAATTTCAGTACTCTGTTTATGTTTGTCAGTTTATAAATAATGATGGTTTAATTCTTCTTGCTTTCAAAGTAGAGTAGCAGCAAGAATGATTAGTAACTTTTTTTCAAGCCTAACTGATTTTCCGATAACACAGTTTAAAGTGTCACCTTGCAGCTGCACCCTTTATCATTGGAAAAAATGCTGTTGGTATTACATAGATTAAGCAAATTCTCTGTCAGGCTGTAATCTAAACACATCTCAAATTATTCTGATAGGTTCAATAGTTGTATGCCATAGCTTGAAAGAAGTGTTGCTGCTGTAGCTACCATGTTAGCATTTCAGCTCATAGTAGTTTCTCTATGCTAGATATTATTATACATGCTGTCTCAGTAATGTTATAGCACAATAGCTGCTGGTACCACTCGAATGAAATATGAAATCAAGCCCTTGCCCTCATCTGAATAGTGAAAATATTTACAGCACTATTCTTAAAAGTAGGGTTATTACCCTTGTGTCTTTGCCAAGGTTAAAAGAAAAAATAAAAGAAAATCCAGCCTGGTTATTATCTGTTGAAGTAATACTACAATTTTATCCCACTCTTCGCTAAGTTGCTGCATGATATGAAACAACTACTGTGTGCCTCTTTAAGGAGCCAGGGGGCTGAGTGGGGAGGACTGCATTTCAGCAGTGGGTGAGTTGATTCAAGTAAATAATTACAGAGATTACAAAGCATTTGTGGAGGATTTCAGTTGCGGGAGTTAAAAAGCAGAGCATACTTGAGCTTATGTATTCCCCAGAGAATTTAAAATCTACTGCTTATGACAAATTAAAACCCATCCATTTTTTACAGATTTCAACCAAGTTTAATGTTTTTAAGAATTTCATTAAAATATCCTTCTAAAGTATTTTGTAACAAATTTATAATTTTACAAGTGGCATTTGCAACCAGGATTTAACTTTTATGATGTGAGTCTGATATAATTTGTTTTTAGTATTTTTTTTTCTCGGCATTAAATTTTATGTTTATATTTTCATTTTGTTCATTCTTTTACTCCAAGCACTTTGCTTCATTGCTTTTAGGAGCATCGCAGGCTATTCTGTGGCTGACAACATGAAGACTTTTAGGACCATATTTCACAGGATGGAAACGCAACTGTTTGACATTCTGATACCAGAAGGACTCAAGCTTGCTTGGCAAAGTTGAGTCCAGAGCAACACAGATAACTACACATAACCAAGAGTTGACTATATGGCTGCCATAGTTCTCGCTACATGTTTTTGACTTTGCAGTCCTGTAACATTAGAAATTATACTTTCATCACAGGCAACCACACATTTGGTAAACACAGAGAAATAAAAAAAACTCCTGGCCAGTATTTTGAAGCAGAATAGTGAAGCCAGGTCCTGGAAGACTAGGCATGCAGTCTTGTACTCTGTAGAGTGGATCTTGTTTCTGAGTTATGTGCCAACCCCTGTATTTTGTATAGATTATGACGACCCTCAGTTTTTACTGAAAAACAACGGTCTTGTTATTAAAGCACAGGATAGAAATGAGAGGTTGAGTGTCTGTCTCCAGCTTTGCAAGGGGTGACAAGTGTGACCCAGGATAAGTCACTTAGTTACTTACACTCTTTAAACCTGAGGGGTTTTTTATCTACATAAATGGGTTAATAAGAGACATCTCTTTCTAGATCTGTAAAATGCTCTGAGCTCCAGGGATACAAGCTAGCTATTATTATTTCATGGTGTCTTTCAGCAAGAGAGATCCCAAAATATCTGGCAAGCCATGTAGCTTAAATTCACTTCCTCCAAGTAGATATGGACTAGACTATACCAGAATAACATCCAGATCTGTGGTCAGGCATGCTGGACTCCTTGTTCCCTGCCAGCCCTCAGCTCTATCCCACAGCCACCAGGACAAGATATACTTTAAACTACAAACTGAAGCCATGTGGTGACTTTTAGTAGATAAGACAGATTTTCCAAAATGGAATTTGTTGGAATACTTGGGACTGTTTTTGCAAGAAGTGCTAAGAGAGGAGATTCTCAAATGACCGAGGCTTCATTTTGCAATGACACAGATATGTCTGTGATTCAATTATTGCAACTTTTGAAAATGCTTTCTTACACCATCATCCCAATTCTAGTACATCTTCTAAAGCTTTCTTAAGAAAATAATAAACTTAATCCATTAATGTAACTAAAATACCACAAGGTAATTTTCTGTGAGAAAGCCTGAAGGTTCTGAGCATAAATCTAATCCTCTGCTAAAATAAACAGTTGGGAAGTAAAATAGCTTATTTTTAAAAATAACTGTACTTCATGAAAGTGTGTGTTTAGGGTCCCAATTGCTGTTAGATTTTATATTAGCAATTTAAAGTACAGTTAGCAGTAAAATAGCCAGTTGTTAAGGCCACCGATAAATTAAAGCTAGAAAACAATGGTGACTTGTGCTTAGTATGCAGACCATATAAACCTCAACTATAAAGCCGAGCATTAGGATTCTGGACATTTGGTCTGCTCTGGCAGTGAATAAAGAGCAGGGTTGAATATTGGACTTCAGTCATACAATTCTAATAGCTCTTTGTAATGGTCAATTTACATGTTAGAACATCTAAAAGACAGGAAGTACAGTGCCTGGCTTTGAATCTTAGTCTTATAGCTTTCTGTTAACCTTCCTAAAGCAGGAATCACAATTTATTACCCGCAACTTTGTAGCTTTCTTTGAAAGATTTTCATACATTATACAGTAATAAAGTCAAAAAGCATAAATACAGTTCAGACTCCGTGTGTTATATTTTCTACAGCTGAAAATAAGGCTGTTCATAATTTATAATATATTATATACCAAATATCTCAAAAGTGTAACAGCATTGTTGAATATGACTCAAATGTGGAAAAAATGTTTAGGTGGATCTCAGGCCACCTCATCCATAATACACTGCATACATTAATGCAGTTATTCTGTTTTTTAAAATTGTGATAAATATTACTAAACTAGTTATAAAACAGCTTGAAACTTAGCAGTCAGTCACCATGGGTCAGACAACGGGCAGTTATTTGCTAAGGTAACCCAAATCCATGGATGTACCCTCTGTATCGCATAAGGTCTGTACTCCTTAAATGAAGTCTGTGAGCAAAAAGATACAAACCCCAGTCCCCCTGTGATCACTCGAATTGCTCTCCTATAAGTAAACTGCCCGTAACTGAGTCATTGCTGACATGTAGAGAACCCTGTGGAAGGGCAGACTGTGAGCATGGCAACAGCCAATTGGCAGGTTGTCACAGCTTAGGCTGGGTTTGCCAATGACAAGACAACAGATACTCTCCCCCACCTCTTGCTCCAAGAAGAGGAAGAAGAGAGATAGTGTTATGAGTTTAGAAAAACCAAACTAATGTAATATTAATAATAAAATAAATACAATATATACAAAACCATATCAAGCTCCCAGGGAGATGTCACTGTCAGGCACTAAGGAAGTTCCAGACCGGACTCAGTGACAAATAGGAACTGGATTCCAGATCTAGCTTCATGAATGCATAGAGTGAGATCAGTCACTGAAGAAAGAGAGCCATAGAAGAAGAGCTAACCTAACCCCTTTAATCCCTCAGCTTTTATACTGAGCATGGCAGATGGGCTGGAATACCCTATTGGTCAGTTTGGGTCACCTGTCCACTCCTCCCCATAGGTGCAACCCCTCCATGGGGTAAACAATGAAGTCAGCTGACCCTGGTTGCCACAGCAACAAGTATAAGCAAGAGCCTCTCTCACTGAACAGAAAGTTGGTTCTGCTCCACCCCAAACCAGGACATAGGCACTGCACAATTTTGAGCCAGTCAGAACCAGGCATTCTCCACCCCATTTACGGTTGCTGATGTGACTCAGCAGAGACCCCCGAGAGGCTCCCTGAGGGCTAATGGGGGGGGGGGGGGGGACATGGGGAATGGGGGGATGGGATGACAACCCTGCAGCCCCATGCCTTGTGTGTGCACTGCTGGCTGGGACCACTGTGCTGGCCCACGTGGACTTTTCTTCTGGACAACCTTGTGCCCTACTGAAAGACAGGGAGGATATGTGAGAAGCCATTATGCTGACCAGCCCAGTTTCTCTCCTGGGCTGTGCCTACTGCACAACAGGCAAGTTTTGGCACTTGTTAACCTTCAACAACATGTCTGTGACTGAATGTGCTTTGGTGTCCAAGTCCATTTAGCCTCCACGATTTCAATTCAGTCTCAAACTGACTCTCAAATGGCCTTGAACAGACTGATGCTTTTGTTTCAATGGTCACTAGTTTTCTCCCCAAATGTTCTGTGCCCCTCTGTGTCTCCCTGTCTCACAGCAAGTTCTTTTGTCCAGGCAAGCAACTTAATTACTTAGATCAGCTTGAGTTTGCATTTCTGTCAGGTATTTCCTGAGACTTCTATCTTTTCCAACAGTCGTATATGAAGATGGAATTTTGCTTGTAGCTTATTAGTGAAAAAATATAAAAAAAGTATGTTATGCTAGATGTTGAATGGTTGCTAGTAAGCGTATCTTTGATCTAGGGAAGTTTTAGACTTCACTCAAGCTGATAGGTATGTTAGCTGCCGCTCACTCGGGTAAAATGTGGGAGCAAGTACATTTATTGTTCTCTGATAGCTGAACAAGAGTGAGACATCATCCAAATACAAAACTTGGAGAATGATTTGGCTTCATCTGTGAACAAGGACACTCTGGTTTCCCCAATTAGGAAAGAAAAGTTTGCCAGAATTTTTTTAACCATGAACGCTGCTAACATATAATACTGACTCCAGCTTCCCTTGCTGTTTCTCAATGATGCTAAGCTCTGCAATGTGAGCTCTTTATTGGGCACATGAAGGATGATGACTGAGTGCCCTTTTAGTATCTAAAGGTTAAGTTGTTTGTAGATCACTAGCTGAGATTTTTGGATACTTGCTGTGTCTTGTACAATATCTATGAAAGGGAAGGTGAGGATGAAGGTATGTGTATGTATTAAAAGTATCTAAAGAGCAGAGGGATAGCGGAAACGTATACATACTGTGATACAAGCAAGCAGGCAGCATGCTAGCTGGAAAGACAGTCTTGAAATTGGGAGCAAAAAATTGCTTGATGTAGTTTGATCCTACCATGTTTGAAAAAATGGGACTTCTTATAAATTCTGTTTAAAAACCAACCAAACCAACCCCCAGCAACACTGGGAGAAGTGTCTCATTCCATCATGGGTTTTTTTCAATAGGAATTCAAAAGAATCTTAACAGTGTTTACTCCAGCCACAATGGCTAATAGTATTTTCTCTGTTAACAGAGAAAGTGTAGTGCATATGAATACTTCTGTCACTTTCACAAGAAAAAGATTGGACTGGTTTAGGTCACATTTTATTTTTTGATCAACTTCACAACCAACAGCATTACAAGGGTACAGCTTTTGTTTTTGTCATATAGTGCTGGCTACTTTTCAAAACCAATGCCTACTGCTATTGATCTTTGTTATCTTTCTTCATTCATCATATATTTCTTAGAGATATGCAGAACCAAGGTAATCAATGTAACAAAAGTTTTAACAGTAATGTGGTATATTTGGGGATTTTTCTTGTTTTGGTGTTTTGAACTGCATCTACTACATTTATCACTGCTAACAGGTTGTCACGGATGGAGTGATGCATCTCACTTGAGAGAGAAGCAGCAATATATTTTATTGGTATAAACCAGTGAGTTAAAATTCAACAGTAAATGAGGCAGTGGTTTAACAAGATTCGATGGCAAGGTACACTTGGTTATTTATTGCATAGAGGACAGGGTCAGACAAAACTGTCAGGGAAAGCCTCCCTATGGGTCACGAGGTTCAGAAAGGACCCCCTTGCTTTCTAAACTCCTTCTCAGAGAGGAGTCTAGGTGCAGCTGGATACAATCCTAGTCCCAGATGTAGCCAACAGTTTATGTCTAAAGGATTATATATGCGAATCACACTAAGATATAGTCTTAGTGAAGCTTCAAAGTTTAGCATGCTATTAGACACTTACCAAGGATCAGTTGCGGCAAGGAATCTCTCAACCTCAAGGAGTAGAACCTTGAGAGACATCTCTACTCAAGGGGAGATCCTGGTGTACAGCCTGCTGCCATACAGGAGAGCTCAAAGGGCTCTTGGCCTGCTCGCTATTTATGGGGTGTCCTGGTTTGAGATAGAACAAAATGATCTGTTGTTCATTTAGTGGCCAGCCCAGCCTAAACCATGACATGGGGGTAAGATGATTGACTTATAGTCATATTTGCATATTGACCACAGTACCAGTACTGTGGTTAGGTGGGCACATTGATCAAGTTAGCCCTTGGCTATTGTGTTTTTATGTCTCCCCTGAATCCACTTTGAGCTGGATGCAGCCATCACAACCAGACACACCCATTGTGACCACCATGGGTCAGGTTGGGGGGAGCACACCGTCACATAGGTGAACAAAATTCTTAAAACTATAAAAGAAATTACTGCTTAACATTTTTCCAAATAGAAATAATTTAAATCTATACATTTTAAATAATCACAATCAACCAGTTTAACCAAGACTAAAAACATAGGTGAACTCCCCCCCATAAGGATGTGGGGGGAAATTAGAAAATAAAATGTAATCTGAAAAACTAATCTCAGGTGAAATTTGTGCAACTCATCAAGTAATTACAGCTATTTTGAAAACAAAACGCTGATGTTTAGAAGTGTATATCGTATTTTTCTTACTGTTTTGAAAGGCCTAACTTTTTTACACTTAATTAAAAAAAAGATGAACACCTGAAAGCAAGGAGTAGCATTTTATTTTAGTCGACAAATCATTTGGATCAGTCCAACATGGTCTCTTTGTTTCTCCAGTGAAGTAAAGGAGCAGTTATTCACTCACTTCCAAAAACTTACTTTATGCCATGCTGGTTGTTATGGTTTAACCCCAGCAGGCAACTAATCACCACACAGGCGCTCGTTCACTCTCCCCACAATGGGATGGGGGAGATAGAATCATAGAATGTGTTGGGTTGGAAGGGACCTTTAAAGGTCATCTAGTCCAACCCCCCTGCAGTAAGCAGGGACATCTTCAACTAGATCAAATTGCTCAGAGCCTCAGCAAGCCTGGCCTTGAATGTCTCCAGGGATGGGACCTCCATCACCTCTCTGGGCAACCTGTTCCAGTGAGTCACCACCCTCATTGTAAAGAACTTCTTCCTAATGTCTAATCTAAACCTACCCTGCTCTAGTTTAAAACCACTGCCCCTCATCCTATTGCTACATGCCCTTGCAAACAGTCCCTCCCCAGCTTTCTTGTAGGCCCCCTTAAGATACTGGAAGGCCACTATAAGGTCTCCCCAGAGCCTTCTCTTCTCCAGGCTGAACAACCCCAACTCTCTCAGCCTGTCTTCATAGGAGAGGTGCTCCAGCCCTTTGATCATCTTTGTGGCCCTCCTCTGGACCCACTCCATGGTCAACAGGTCCATGTCCTTCTTGTGCTGAGGGTTCCAGAGTGGGGTCTCACGAGAGCAGAGTAGAGGGGGAGAATCACCTCTCTGGATCTGCTGGCCACGGTTCTTTTGATGCAGCCCAGGAGGCTATTGGCCTTCTGGGCTGCAAGTGCACATTGTTGGCTCATGTCCAGCTTTTCATCCACCAGTACCCCCAAGTCCTTTTCTGCAGGGCTGCTCTCTATCACATCATCCCCCAGCCTGTGTTGATAATGAGGATTGTCCCAACTCAAGTGCAGGACCTTGCACTTGGCCTTGTTGAGCTTCATGAGGTTTGCTCGGGCCCACCTCTCTAGCTCGTCCAGGTCCCTCTGGATGACATCCCGTCTCTCTAGCCTGTCAACAGCAGCACACAGCTTGGTGTCATCAGCAAACTTGCTGAGGGTGCACTTGATCCCACTGTCTAAATCATTGATGAAGATTGTTGAACAGCACCGGTCCCAGTACGGATCCCTGAGGGATACCACTTGATTTATTCTTGACAATGTATTTGCAAGTTGTTTATTTGTCAGTGTGAATTTTCCAGTAACTGAAAATTTAATTCTTCTTTCCATCTCCCTCCTCCCCCCTTAAAGTTGTGTATTGCATTTTCCCCGTGTAGGGTCTTCTCTCAGTTTTCTTCTCCGGTACTTAGAGGACTGCTTATCCCATGAGGTTATGTCAGGCATTTTACTAAGTAAATTTTGATAGTAGGTCAAACTGATATGAAAATTGTTTTAAGCTGCTTTCATTTATAATATATTTTAAAATTGTCTAGCTTGTTCTTTCCTTATTTTAAACTCAAGTCATATGTTTTCTCACTTAATTGCATTAGCTTCCTGTTCACAAATGATCTCTGTAGTGAATAATTCTGATGACCTGTAGCTTTTCATCTCTCTTATGGAGCAAAGCTCTATTATCCTCTCTCTTCTTATTGTTACTAATGTAATTATTACTTCTATATTTCTTTCTTGTTACTCTTGGTCTTCCTTGCTAATTGCAGCTGTTTGTACCTTGGCCTGAGTTTTGTGTCTTCTGAAAAATATTTCTCCCTAGCAGTCTAACCTAATTTCCACTTCCTCTGTGCTCTCTTCCTGTTGTTGGGGCTAATAACAAGATCAAGACTTAGCCATATTGGTGTCTTTCTATGTTTTCCATCCTTCCTCTGCATTGGGCCAGTTTGTACTTATGCCTCAATACCATTTATTTGAGGAATTGCCAGATCTCTTTAACTCCTTTTCCCCATGAACTTGCCTCCCATAAATTCTTAACTAACATTTCTCTGAGTTTACTGGAATCTACCTTCCTGAATTTAATTGGTTTTATTTTGCTTTCCTCTCTTTGGTTTCACTGCCCTTTACTGTTATTCTCCTAACAGATTTCTCTGTGGTAAGTAGTTCTGATATTCCAGAGAAGGAATCGCATCCAGCATCCAAGATTTGTCAAAGAACACTCCTAATTCTCTTACAGCACTACATGGTCACTTCAGTTTTATTTGCTGAGACCGTGTCATGGGAAAGTATTTAATACATCTTTTTAGTGTCTTTTATTTCTGTGTACAAGGTTACAGCCAGAACCATGTGACAAGCATATGTGGATGACTGCAAACAATAGTTTGAGAACTAGTGGTTTAGAGTACAGCAGTTGCCCTATCGGAGCAGGTCCTTGGTGGAAAAAGCCCTTAATGACTTAAAATGTGTCGTGGTTTGGCCTCAGACGGCAACAAAGAACCACGTGTCGCTCGCTCAGCGCTTCCCGGTACGGGAAGGATCAAAAGAAAAAGGCAAAACTCTTGGGTTGAGACAAAGGCAGTTTAACAGAACAGCAAAGGGAACAAGAAAACAACACCACCACCACCACCGACAGAGAAATATACAAACGCGATTACGGAACCGCCGCTCCCCGCCGGTCCGGCCCCGGGACGCGCCAAACCTGACTGCCTGCCCCCTCCCTCCTTTTAATCTCAGGGTGGGCGTGGCTCACATGGCAGGGAATACATAACCCTGTCCCTGCCGGAACCAGGACATTATCCACCCCTTATTCCATACCATTTTTGCCACGCCCAGATCTTACAGTTTTTGGAACATGTGACTGGTGTACCCGGCGTAGCTCATGCACACAGTCCATGGGCCAAAGATGCAGATCTTGAGGAAGTTGCTGGGCACCAGCTCTGATCCCATCACCACTGTGCTTTACTCAATTCTTCATCAAAGTCCATCTGTCCTTAATTTGGGTGATTCTTACTGCAGTACAGCCGATAGCAATTATAGTAACGAGGACATACAGTGACAGTGTAACATACAATCTGATTCATTGGCTATTCTCCCCCAAAATCAAGTCCCCATGAGGTACACATCGGACTTCCCCATCCTGCCGCATTACCCACCAAGTGCACCCAGGTCCTTGGGCAAAAGCAATCCCACGGATGGGTTTGCCTTTGCCTGAGGCAGGGCTAACCCAGACTGTCTTCCCCAACATATTCTTCATGTGCACTACGGGGACCTTATCCCCTTCTACAGTACGTGGAAGTTTTGACTGGGCAGGGCCAGCCCGATTGGTAGATCCCCTGGTATTAACTAGCCAGGTAGCCTTTGCTAAATGTGCATCCCAATGTTTTAAGGTCCCACCACCCATTGCTCTCAGTATAGTTTTTAACAGTCCATTGTACCGTTCTATCTTCCCAGAGGCTGGTGCGTGATAGGGGATGTGATATACCCACTCAATGCCATGCTCTTTGGCCCAGGTGTCTATGAGGCTGTTTCGGAAATGAGTCCCATTGTCCGACTCCATTCTCTCTGGGGTACCATGTCGCCACAGGACTTGCTTTTCAAGGCCCAGGATAGTATTCCGGGCAGTGGCATGGGGCACAGGGTATGTTTCCAGCCATCCAGTGGTTGCTTCCACCATTGTGAGCACATGGCGCTTGCCTTGACGGGTTCGTGGCAGTGTGATATAATCAATCTGCCAGGCCTCCCCATATTTATATTTCAACCATCGTCCTCCATACCAAAGAGGCTTCAAACGCTTGGCTTGCTTGATTGCAGCACATATCTCACATTCATGGATGACCTGTGCAATAGTGTCCATGGTCAAGTCCACCCCTCGGTCATGAGCCCATCTATATGTCGCATCTCTTCCTTGGTGGCCTGAGGTCTCATGGGCCCACCGAGCTATGAATAGTTCACCCTTATGTTGCCAATCCAGATCCACTTGAGCCACTTCAATCCTAGCAGCCCGATCCACCTGCTGGTTGTTCTGATGTTCCTCCGTGGCCCGATTCTTCGGTACATGGGCATCTACATGACATACTTTCACAACCAGATTCTCTATCCGGGCAGCAATATCTTGTCATAGTTCAGCAGCCCAGATGGGTTTGTCTCTGCGCTGCCAGTTGCCCTGCTTCCACTGCTGTAACCATCCCCACAGAGCATTTGCCACCATCCATGAGTAGAGATAAAGTACTGGCCATTTTTCTTGCTCGGCGATGTCCAAAGCCAGCTGAATGGCTTTCCCCTCTGCAAACTGGCTCGATTCACCTTGTCCTTCACTGGCTTCTGCAACTTGTTGTGTAGGACTCCACACAGCAGCCTTCCACTTTCGATGCTTTCCCACAATCCAGCAGGACCCATCAGTGAACAGGGCATATTGCTTCTCATTTTCTGGCAGTTTATTATATGGTGGGGCCTCTTCCGCACGCGTCACCTCCTCCTCTGGTAACATTCCAAAATCCTTGCCTTCTGACCAGTCCATGATCACTTCCAGAATTCCTGGGCGACTGGGGTTTCCCATTCGAGTTCGCTGTGTGATCAGTGCAATCCACTTACTCCATGTAGCATCAGTTGCATGATGTGTGGTGGGGACCCTTTCTTTGAACATCCAACCCAGCACCGGCAGTCGAGGTGCTAAGAGGAGCTGTGCTTCTGTACCAACCACCTCCGAAGCAGCTCGAACCCCTTCATATGCTGCCAATATCTCCTTTTCTGTTGGAGTGTAGCGGGCTTCGGATCCTCTGTATCCCCGACTCCAGAACCCTAGGGGTCGACCTCGGGTCTCCCCTGGTGCCTTCTGCCAGAGGCTCCAGGTAGGGCCATTCTCCCCGGCTGCGGTGTAGAGCACTTTTTTAACATCTTGTCCTGCCCGGACTGGCCCCAGGGCCACTGCATGGACTATTTCCTGTTTGATTTGTTCCAAAGCTTGTCGTTGCTCAGGACCCCATTTAAAATCTTTCTTCTTCCGGGTTACTTGATACAGAGGGCTTACAATCAGACTGTAATCTGGGATATGCATTCTCCAAAACCCCACAATGCCTAAGAAAGCTTGTGTTTCCTTTTTGCTAGTTGGTGGAGACATAGCTGCTATTTTGTTGATCACATCCATTGGGATTTGGCGGCGTCCATCTTGCCATTTTATTCCTAAGAACTGGATCTCCTGTGCAGGTCCCTTGACCTTACTTCGTTTTATGGCAAAACCAGCTTTCAGAAGGATTCGGACTATTTTATCCCCTTTCTCAAAAACTTCTTCGGCTGTGTTTCCCCATACAATGATGTCATCAATGTACTGCAGATGTTCTGGAGCTTCACCCTGTTCCAGTGCAGTCTGGATCAGTCCATGGCAAATGGTGGGGCTGTGTTTCCACCCCTGGGGCAGTCGATTCCAGGTGTACTGGATGCCCCTCCAAGTGAAAGCAAACTGTGGCCTGCACTCTGCTGCCAAAGGGATTGAGAAGAATGCATTCGCTATATCAATCGTGGCATACCACTTGGCTGCCTTGGACTCCAGTTCATACTGGAGTTCTAGCATGTCCGGCACAGCAGTGCTCAGTGGTGGCGTGACTTCATTCAGGCCACGATAGACTACAGTTAGCCTCCACTCTCCATTAGATTTTGGCACCGGCCATATAGGACTGTTAAAGGGTGAGCGAGTCTTGCTGATCACTCCTTGAACCTCTAGCTGACGAATCAGCTTATGGATGGGAATCAGAGAGTCTCGGTTAGTGCGATATTGCCGCCGATGCACCGTTGTGGTAGCAATCGGCACCTGCTGTTCTTCGACCCTCAACAACCCCACAACAGAAGAGTCCTCCGAGAGACCAGGCAAGGTAGACAACTGTTTAACTTCCTCCGTCTCCAAGGCAGCTATGCCAAAGGCCCACCGATACCCCTTTGGGTCCTTAAAATACCCTCTCCTGAGGTAATCTATACCAAGGATGCATGGAGCATCTGGGCCAGTCACAATGGGATGCTTTTGCCACTCATTCCCAGTTAGGCTCACTTCAGCCTCCAGTACAGTCAACTCTTGGGATCCCCCTGTGACCCCAGAAATACAAAGGGGTTCTGCCCCTCTATAGCTTGATGGTATCAGAGTACACTGTGCTCCTGTGTCCACTAGAGCCTTATACTCCTGTGGGTCTGATGTGCCAGGCCATCGAATCCACACTGTCCAATAAACCCGGTTGTCCCTTTCCTCCACCTGGCTGGAGGCAGGGCCCCTCTAATACTGGTCATGGTATCCGGTACTCACTTCTTGCAGAAATGACTTGGAAGTTCCTTCAAGAGGATCAGAAGCAAGATCAGGCCTTCTGCTCTGTCTGGGGAACTGCCCACTGGAAACTGGGGCGGCACTTTTCCTGGAGGGATCTCCTTTTGTGGTTGTCCTTCCTTGCAACTCCTGTACCCGTGTCCGCAGGATCCAAGTAGGTTGTCCATCCCACTTCCTCATGTCCTCTCCATGGTCTCGCAGGTAGAACCACAGGGTGCCTCGTGGTGTGTACCCTCTGTACTCTCTCTCTTGAGTGGGGAAATGCCTGCTCCTAATAGCTGAGATGCTGGCCCGTACAGGTGGGGAGTAGGACATATTCTCTTCAAGTTGCTGGACCTTCCGGGACAGTTTCTCCACAGCTGAGACAAGGGGGGAAGAGAGGCTTTCTTCATATCGCCGGAGCCTCCCAGCCACCTCATCCACCGTTGGCCCCTCTTCACCTTTCCATTCCATTACTGCCAGTGAGTTGGCATATGACGATGGTGCGCTCCGTACAAACTTCCGCCACAGGGGCCTTGTGCAGTGCACCTCATCAGGGTCCGTGGGCAAGTCTGTGTTGTCCAAGTCATAATAAATTATCTCCCACATGGCTAATTCTCTCAGGTACTGGATACCTCTTTCCATGGTGGTCCACTTGCTTGGGTGACATACAGCATCTTCACTGAAGGGGTACCTCTCCCTCACGCCTGACAGGAGTCGTTTCCAGAGGGTGAGGGCTTGGGTCTTCTTTCCAATTGCCTTGTCAATGCCCCCTTTCCTAGACAGGGTTCCCAGCTGCCTGGCTTCCCTACCCTCTAATTCCAGGCTACTGGCCCCATTATCCCAACACCGAAGCAGCCAGGTGACAATGTGCTCACCTGAAAGTCGGCTAAAATCTTTTCGCATATCCCGCAGCTCACTCAGGGATAGGGATCGGGTAATTATCTCTGGTTCTGCCTCTTCCTTCTGTCCTTGTGATGGCCCTGGTTCATCGTCATCTCTTACTATGCGAACTGATTTCTTTGTGTACCTCTTCCTTTGTATGGGGGCAACGGATACTGGCACGGGTTGGTTCCCTGGTTCAGCAGCAGTGTCTGTCACTGGGGTTGCAGTAACTGCAGTGCCTGTCGCAGGGGTCGCAGTAGCCGCAGTGTCTGTCGCAGGGGTCGCAGTAGCTGCAGTGTCTGTCGTAGGGGTCGCAGTAGCCGCAGTGTCTGTCGCAGCAGCGCCTGCCACTGGGGCCGCAGCAGCCGCAGCGCCTGCTGGTCTGGTCTCTGTCCCTTTCTTCTGAGGGTGCTGCATAGCACTGAGCAGTGCCTGGTAGACACTAGCCAGGGCCCAGCACAGTGCGGTGAGTTGTGCCTCTCTAGAATAGCCACAGCATTTTCCCTTCAGATATTCTACTACTCTATCAGGGTCCTGTAATTGTTCAGGGGTGAAGTCCCAGACCATTGGAGGTGAGAAGTTCTCTAGGTACCTGCCCATGTTCTCCCACATGCCATGCCACCCCTGACTGTCCAGCCTTGGAGCAGATCTCTGGGTGGTAGTCTTAAATAGTTGTTTAACCCTAAACGAGACCTGGAACATATTCAGGAGACATAACACTAGGAACATGCTGGTTTGAGCATCCCAAGGATATTCAAAATTCTCAAAAGCTGTCATACCTGACCCGAAGGAGAAAAGGGAGGCAAAAGAGCTGGGGAAAGTGTCCCCCCTGTTTCCCCCATAGACTGGGTGTAATTATTAATGAATTCTGAGAGGTGGTGCCCAATGTACGGACAGGACAGCAATACCACATAAACGCCCCAAAATAACCGTCTAACAAGTGATGTTATCATATCATAAGCCGATATTGCACAGGATAGTAAAATGATAATCCTCATCCCCCTCCCAGAAGTAACAAATATCATCACAGGGAGTGCATAAAACACATAGGAATTTACATAACACAGCCATGAGAACAAACTAAGCAACATAGTGACCAGTGACTATTTACCTAACAAATTCGTTTTTCAAGCTCTAGTTGGATTCTGTCCTTCTCTCAACCCTTCGAGCCCCACGTTGGGCGCCAAAAAGGACTGTCGTGGTTTGGCCTCTGATGGCAACAAAGAACCACGTGCTGCTCGCTCGGGTCTTCCCAATACGGGAAGGATCAGAAGAAAAAGGCAAAACTCTTGGGTTGAGACAAAGGCAGTTTAACAGAACAGCAAAGGGAACAAGAAAACAACAACAATAACACCGACAGAGAAATATACAAACGCGATTACGGAACCGCCGCTCCCCGCTGGTCCGGCCCCGGGACGCACCAGCCTGCTCCAAACCCAACTGCCTGCCCCCTCCCTCCTTTTAATCTCAGGGTGGGCGTGGCTCACATGGCATGGAATACTTAACCCTGTCCCTGCCGGAACCAGGGCAGAATGCAATGCACACATGAAGATTACTTGGGATAAAGTTTACTCGGGATTAAGTAAAGGGAGGGCATAACAGCAGAAAATATTCTAAAGATTGACTCAGTCCTTAAAATTCAAGCACTTCATTTTCCAGTATGATCCAAATTTTATAACCAAAAGAAAATTAACATTCCCGCTGACATTATTAGAATAGACAAGTTTTCTTTTCTCAACTTTCAAACTTTTCTTAGAATTAGTTTTGTTTCATTTTCTCCCCAAGCATGTGATTTCTCTGAAAATCCTTTTCTCCTCAAAGAAGTCTCTCACATGAAACCTTCTGTTTGTTTTAAAAAGGTTAATTCATTCTGTCTCAGCTCAATTAGAATTCCAGAAAAACCTGTAACTTTGCCTGTCCTGATTAACCAGTCCTTTCTCTCTTTTAACTCCATGTTCATCTTTCTTACCTCTGAAGAAATCATCTTATGTATTAGGTTAGAGAAGTAACCTATTTCTTCAATATGTGATGTTTTTCAATACTGAAGTATTGTTTAAAAGATGATGGACATAAGACAGTGATCTTTTAAAAGAAATCCTTGAATATATGTATGCATGTTACCAGTGTTTCATAAGTATTTGGCTTTTTCATATATTTTTTTTTTAGTCCTGTAACTCCTTTGCAATGACAACCTTTTCTCAAAAACCCTTTCATTATTTTGTATGCGATAAGAAAGTCTTATCAAATTTATTTCCAGTGTACTGTAAATTTCCACTGTTTTCATGCAAAACCTCAAATGTTTCTGCAGTGGAATCAAGTGTTTTACAGGCATGTTGGTGAGGTTTGTGCTGATTTCTATAAGACGTGGAATTAATTCTGTAGCAGCAACTCTTCAGCTTGGTCCTTAACATTTCGGGGGGGGGGCAGGGGAACAGAAATAACAAGTACTGAAGTGATTATAAGAGCATTAAGAGAATTCCATTAGTGTATGCAGCAGGCTTGAAGATGAAAAAGAACCTTAAGAGTAATAGGCAAATGTAGTGTTACTAAAAGTTAAAAGTCAGTCAAAAATATATAAACCACCATATAAACATACGAAGTAGATATTTGTCAGACTGGGATCCAGAAAAATCCAACACATGCTGCATCCTTCATGCTGCTGCTGCATGGCGTGTTATCAAGCCTCTATCAAGCCTCCTATCAAGCTGCATGGAGTACTATCAAGCCTCTCAGAACTACTCATGAAAAAATCCTGCAAAAGATTTACAGTTATAGAAAGAACAGGATCTATATTAATATTTTAATCTATTTTATCTACTTAGGGTACATTAGGATGGAAAAGAACATATTTTGTAAAATATTGAATTTATTTATTGGGGAGGTTGTGATTTTGGTTTGGTCAGCAGTCTGTGTGTACACTTGCAAAAATCAAGGTCTGTGGTTCAGATCTTTCCTTAGGATCCCAATATGCCTCCACACTTTTAGACTTTTCTCCCCAGATGAATTATTCTTTCTAATTAGGGATTGGACCAGCATACGGAGATCTCCCATAGGGACACCGTGCAAGAATTGTCGGGGCACCCCTAATTGTAGGACTTTACACCACAACTTGTTTCGATCCTTATCAGGCTTAAACCTTCCCTCCGATTTAGGGTTTTGAGTGTGAGTTTGGACTTGGCGAACCTTTCGGGGATGTTCGGAGGATTTTTCACTAGTTAGGCTTGCCCAGCCCATTCAGCGCCCATATTGATCTATTTCCTGTACATATTCATTCCAGGTGGGTATGTAGTTACGACAGCCCTGCCCATGAGCACCCCAAGCATCTCGTATGCGATCTTGAGTGCTAACAGCAAATGGTTTCAGGCAATTGGGAAGACCACGGATGAGAGGGGCTAATCGATCGGGGTCAACAGGGGCTGACATTGGGGATTTCCGAAATTCCCTCTCTGTCATACATGGCTTGCAGGCAAGCTGCTTTCCGTACTGCTGCAAACAGATCAGAGTAGCCTGTAGCTCTAATCATTAATGGCTCCCCCCTCTCTCGTGGATCCATACCACCTGCCCAATAGACTGCTCGAGTGGTCAGGGAATAATTATGATCCCCAGGCATGGTAGTTAAAAACACTCTTGGTCCCCAAGAGTCTCCTGCTTCTTCCTCACTCAACATAATTCTATCTCCTCCTTCAGAAGAAACTCGCCACACATACTCAACAGCTGATTCTTCTGGACGCCTCGAATATTTCTCCCTTATTTTCGCTAACTCTGTTGGTGTCCACAGAACAGTACACACAGTGTTGTGGACTTCATCATCATCATCAACCGTGGTTTCAGTTTTAACCAGAGGACATAAAGGAAAGACTCGGGATTTCAAAGTAAAAGTAATTTCCTCCTCATCTTCTTCCTCCTCCTCACTGTCAGACCAAGGATCTCTGGTCTGGGTTCCGGAATTTGGATAACACATTAACTTACAAATTTGTTGGACCTGGGTGGAGGACTGCATTTTATCTAAGAGCCCAGTCACCCTTCCCAATAACACTGTAAATTGGAGATTCTCACTTTTAAATTAGAGATTTTCACTCACAAGTTGAGCATTTCGGTTTCCTAAACATTCATTCTCACACACAAGCTTATCAACTTGAGTTCTTAATTTTTCTCCTGTCTCCTCCTGAAAAGCTAATGATGACCTCAGCACCTCATTCTCCGATTTCAGTGTTGCATATTCTACAGCAGAAATCAGATTAGGAGCAGGAGCAGATTAGGAGCAAGCTTCTTGTTGTGCACAAGATAAACAGGCGCCTAACACCGCACAAATCACACCCTTGCCTTTTCCCACTCTGAGCTTTTGTGAAGCCCGACACTCTTCAATACATTCCACCACTTTCTCTTCATCCTTCCAAAATTTTTGGGCCCACTCCTTCCCAGCCTGGGAAGGGGCACAATCATATTTTTGCAGCAGTTTATCCATGGCAATCCTGCCAACTACGCCAGATTCTGTTGCATGGAAAGGGGGGGGGCAAAGCAGTTTTGGCAGAAGATAAACCCCCTTGCGTTCTAACACTCCTCACCGAGGTGGGAGGCTAGGTGTGGCTAGGTTTAAATTCTGAGTGATGCCCAATTCAGCACTATCAGTCCAATCGCCTTTAATATGTATTAAACTATTACGATTTGGATACACTAATAGTGGACTGCACCTTCAGTCTAGTCGTGCTCATGAACTAGCACGGCCACTCTCGAATCTTTGGTCGCGTTCAGTGAGAAACCGAAACGACTAGCTACTTAAACAGTGCAGTTTATTTAAGCAACAGATAGATAGGTTCTTAGGATTGCCGATGATAAATACACTGTCTGCAAAGCACGTGCAAATGAAGGTATTATTACATATATCAAACGCGCGACAAAGTTATAAACGATACAGCCTGGCTATAAATGTAGGATAGAGATTCTCTAGAGAAATTCCTAAGTTTCCCGAGAAAGCACTCAGTATAATCTAAGTCTTACCCAAAGGCGTCCCTATGGGGGGGAAGAAAGGCTCGGCCCATCGACTGATCCCAGAAGTCAGTGATGGAGTTCTCCTCGACTTGTTCGCGATGGTGTCTTCCCTGATATCCCCCCTCTCTCGGGCTATTTTTATACTATTTTTTTTATCTTCAAAGTGGAGTTTGAGTGACTTTAGTCATAAATACTTTTATTATGATTGGTGTACTCAAGGAGGAGTAGTCACACCTTGGGGGCGGGTAGCCTTCGGGATGGAGGTGTGTTTTGGTACATAGTAATGAGCAAAGTTCGCACAAAGGACAGCATTTCATTAAAATTTGATGAATCGTTGGCTCGGGTAGCATGTAGGCCGCTTACCTGTTCGTAGTACCATCCTGTTCCCATAGCTGCTATCCGTCACAAGGGAAGGCCACGGAATGATAACATTTCGTTCCATCCCTCGTGTAGCTTCGCAAGCAACCTTGTACAGGGAACCGCAGATGTTGCATTCTTCGTGTGCTGGCTGCGGCTGTATTCTACCTCAGAAGCCTCTTGATTTTATGACTTTCCTTAATGTGTGAACAATGCTGTACTTTTGTATTTTAGCCAATTTAGTAATTATTCCACAGGGGGGCTGCAGGGGTGGCTTCTGTGAGAAGCTGCTAGAAGCTTCCCCTATGTTTAATAGAGCGAATGACAGCTGGCTCCAAGACAGACTCGCCGCTGGCCAAGGCTGAGCCAATCAGTGATGGTGGTAGCACCTCTGCAATAACATCTTTAAGAAGGACAAAAACCCCCTGTGCAACGGCAATTGCAGCCAGAGAGAGGAGTGAGAATATGTGAGAGAAACAAACCTGCAGACAGCAAGGTCAAGGAAGAAGGAGGGGGAGGAGGTGCTCCAGGTGCCGGAGCAGAGATTCCCTTGCAGCCCATGGTAAAGACCATGGTGAAGCAGGCTGTCCCCCTGCAGCCCGTGGAGGTTAAAGGTGGAGCAGATATCCACCTGCAGTCCATGGAGGGCTCCATATCGCAGCAGGTGGATGTGCCCAAAGGAAGCTGTGACCCTGCGGGAAGCTCACGCTGGAGCAGGCTCCTGGCAGGACCTGTGGACCCATGGAGATAGGAGCCCACGCAGGAGCAGGTTTGCTGGCAGGACTTGTGACCCCATGGGGGACCCACAGTGGAGCAGTCTTTTCCTGAAGGACTGCAGCCCATGGGGATGACTCTCATTGGAGAAGTTCATGAAGGACTGTCTCCCGTGGGAGGGATCCCACGCTGGAGCAGGGGAAGAGTGTGAGTTGTCCCCTCCATGAGGAGGAAGGAGCAGCAGAAACAAGGTGTGATGAACTGACCGCAACCCCCATTCCCCATTCCCCATTCCCCATCCCCCTCTGCCACTTGGGGGGAGGAGATAGAGAACTCAGGAGTACAGTTGAGCCTGGGAAGAAGGGAGGGGTAGGGGGAAGGTGTTTTTAAGATTTGATTTTATTTATCATTGTCCTACTCTGATTTGATTGGTAATAAATTAAATTTTTTTTTTCCCCAAATTCGATTCTGTTTTGCCTGTGACATAATTGGTGAGTGATCTCTCCCTGTCCTTATCTCAACCCATGAGGTTTTCTTATATTTTTTTACTCTCCCCTGTCCAGCTGAGGAAGGGGAGTGACAGAGTAGCGTCCAGCCAAGGTCAATCCACCACAAGCATGCAAAGTGAATAATATGTGAGAGATGATTATAGTCACAGCATGTATTGGATTACCAAAAAGATGATACTATCATCTGACTGCCTTTCTTTTATAGAAAGGGTTAGAACATATTCGATTTGAGGATGTGTGATCGAATCAGAAATGAAGACTATAAATGCTACTTGATACAAAGCTTGAACAATCACTACAGTAAGGACAGGGTGAGATTCTAAGGTATTTAAACACCTTTTAATCATAGAATCATTATGGTTCGAAGAGACCTTTAAGATCATCAAGTCCAACTGTTAATCTAGCACTGCCAAGTTACTACTAAACCATGTCCCTCAGCACCACATCTACATGTCTTTTAAATACCTCCAGGGATGGCAACTCAACCACTTCCCTGGGCAGCCTGTTCCAATGCTTAATAACCCTTTCAGTGTAAAAATTTTTCCTAATATCCAGTCTAAATCTCCCCTGGTGCAACTTGAGGCCATTTCCTCTCATTCTATCACTTGTTACTTGTGAAAAGAGACCAACCCCGACCTCGCTACAACCTACTTTCAGGTAGTTGTAGAGAGCGATAAGATCTCCCTGGAGCCTCCTCTTCTCCAAGCTAAACAACCTCAGTTCCCTCAGCCACTCCTCATAAGACTTGTGCTCCAGACCCCTCACCAGCTTGGTAGCTCTCCTCTGGACGCGCTACAGTATCTCAGTGTCCCTCTTGTACAGAAGGGCCCAACACTGAACACAGTACTTGAGGTGGGGCCTCACCAGTGCCGAGTACAGGGGGACGATCACTTCCCTAGTCCTACTCACCACACTATTCCTGATACAGGCCAGGATGCTATTGGCCTTCTTGGCCACCTGGGCACACTGCTGGCTCATAGTCAGCCTGATGTCAACCAATACCCCCAGGTCCTTTTCTGCCAGGCAGC
Source organism: Fratercula arctica (assembly GCA_947846985.1). Lineage (NCBI taxonomy): Eukaryota > Metazoa > Chordata > Aves > Charadriiformes > Alcidae > Fratercula > Fratercula arctica. The sequence goes on along the minus strand of CANTUZ010000025.1, from coordinate 22,758,405 downwards.
TCTCCAGCCACTCTTCCCTTATCAACAGTGTTACTTTTCAGAATAAATTCCATTCTCTTCTTCTGACATCAGAAATATGATGAGATCCAATGTTGTCTCCTGACCTCTGTTTTCATCTGTGCTGTCCTTGATTTAACACTAAGGATGGATAAGGGTCTGACTCTTCATCATTAATGAGTAGTTTATTTATCATTTTAATGTTCTTTTCAATAGCCATCAGTTGCTCTAATACATCTGCTTAAATTGCACTGAAAGTCATTTGTATTGAAATTAGTACAGGTTGTTTAAATGCATGTCCAGGAGCTTTTTGTTAGGGTATCAAGCAAAAATGGTTGTGCTGTTTTGCCACTGTAATTTCTTCTTAAGAAGGATTGTTTAAAATCTGTGCATGATCCTTTGCAGAGCCTTTCAATCAAGTATATGCCTGCCTTGCTCCAAGGAGCCAGTTCTTCCTTTAAGACTGGTTTGGGCATTTCTGCTTGGCTTGGCTTATAACTTTGACGTGTTCAGCGTGACTTCATAATTTGTTGCTACTGACACAAAGGTAGCATGAAACATTTCACACTGTTCCACTAGATTTTTTAAAATCTCTAAATAAATGAGATTTATAGCTCCTTTTAACATATTAGGTATTATTATGGAACATAGGGAATCACTGATACCTATAAACATAATTCCACAGAGGAATGATACCTCCCTCTCAAACACATACTTAGAGCTTTATCCACTTGATGTTACTTCACATCCTGAGTTATTGCTTTAGCTATCACAGTCCATGCTGCTTCTATGACCAAAAGGGATTTTTATCGTGAGGATACTATATAGCTGTAGACTTTGCTTCTCTCTATTTTTGCAGAATAATAGTGTCTCTCTAGTTTTGCAAAAGTAGTAATGGTTGGGTCTGTGCTCCACACCTCCCCCTAGTCCAGGTGGAAGGGTTGTGTTAGAGGATGAAAGCTCTGTGGTAAAGTAGATTTGAAACCTGTGAATCCTGTCTCAAGTCAGTATTCTAAGGATACCAGCTGTTGTGAAGCGTGATAATAGCTGTAGTTCCCTTTTCCATTAGAAATGTGTTTGGAAGGTCTGGTATTCTTGGCCTGATTTCTGGCAATTTGCAGAATGAATTTGACAAGTTGGTTAGTTTATTTCAGCTGTGTTTAAAGTTATAGGGTGAATTTTGTTTTTGAAAATCTCTGTTCAGAACATTTTTTCCAAATTAACTTTTTTAAGTGTAGATGTAAAAGAAAGTTACAATACATTTGGGCCAAATTAAAAATTTCCTATGAAACAGTTTCTGAGCTCTGTGTGGCTTCAGCTAAATGACCTCTATATTCTATAAAGATGAAGAGTTCACCAAGCAGTAAAACAAATCAAGGTAGGAACTGGCTGAAACAGATAGTAACCAAACTTTACTTTTTGTTTATATCTTCACCTGAAAATACTTGTTCATCATATAAAGGAATGAGTAATTCATACACTGCATAGTAAAGTATAGAGTAATAGCAACACCTTCATACCACAGTTCCTTAGAGTTGCAAATTATTGTAAAAACTCTGAGGTAAGTTTCAGCAGAGATGTCCAAACTGAAACAGTGCATATCAGCCACCATTTCCCTTTCTAAGGATAGATGTGACACATAACCTTTGTAAATCAATGATAGAAAATGGACTTACAAATTACAATAGGCAGTATCAAGGATTGGTGATCATTCCTAAGGAAAGATGCAACTCTCTTTGGAACAGATGATGATTAATTCACTGCCGGGTCCAAACCGTCTCTCAGTCGTGCGGGCACAGGGAAAGACGAACGCACCAATATGATGCAAGTCAATTCCAACTTTATTCAGCTTAATCGTTACATTTATAGTATTATGCTATCTGTTCACGCGCTCTAACTCCTACTGATTGGCTGCATGCTATTTTCACGAGCTGTCCACACGCGGGCAGCATCCTGCTGATAGGTTGAAGGTCGATTGCCACGCGCTTCTCAGTGTCTTCTAACTGGTCGTCTCTGACTGTTCACGCGGAGCAGCAGCTTTGCTTTTCACATTCCTTTCCTTGCTGATATCTCCTGACGCTTGCTTCTCAAGGCGCCTCTCACGGGTACAGCTTTGTCTCATCAAGGCCAAACAGATTCCCTACGCTGCTCTCTATCCCCACAATTCACAGCAGGCTTACCACAGAATGGCAGCAAATACATCTAAATGTCTTCTTTAATTTTAAAACAATTTTTATTCAAAATATATCCCAAGACATGAAAAAACAGAAATCATAATTGTTAAGTTGGAGACACTTGTTATTTATCATAAATTATCAAACATACAATAAATTCTGACTTTGGAGAAGAAATCACAAGGAAATATTGCATGCTGCTTGACATCTTAAAAAAGCAAAAACTACAGTTTTAATTGGCACAATTAAGTCTCACATTTAAAGAATATTGAAAAGCTTCATAAGACAAAAAATCAAACCTTGTTTTTTTTATTAAAGCAAGCCATTTTGCCCTCTTACATTCTGTAATTTATTTTGCCTAAAATTCTTCAACTGTGTTAATATATATCCTGAGAGTTAATTAGAGATGCATGTGTGGTTAACTACTTTTGGTTTTCCTCTTTCATCTTCAGAAATGAGCTTACTCATATTGAGTTGATGCTCATTCTATAAACTGCATGACCAAATGTTAGACGAAAATCTGAAATCATTATTTTTATATTGTACTAGGTCAGGCCAAAAGTCCATCTACCCAGAATCCTGGGTAGGGATGGGGCAGATCTAGGTGCACAGGTGGTTTTCCTGAGGTAAGGGGACCCCAGAGCAGTGGAGAGACCTGCCAGGAGATGGCAGGTCTCGCGGGAGGCACTGACAAGGCGTGGATGTTGCCAAAGCAACCGCGACCATCCCCATGCCTATAAAAAACAGCATAGGCTGTGTTTTATAAAAGGCAGCGCGAGCAACCAGGAGTGCGGTGTGGCAGTTTGGGCGAGAAGGGTGCCTCTTTGAAAGCGGAGCATTCCACTGGTCAAGCACTGGGCACCGTTCTGTGACCATCTCCACAGGTCAAGGGCACTCATCCTACCTGACCCTCAAGGCAGAATGGTGGGCACTTGTCTGAGAGCAAAGGCTCTGGGGTCTGTACCATCTACCCCAGCGGTGGCCAATGCCTCCACCCAGATGGAGCTGCTGAAGGGAGAGTCTGCAGTGCAGATCTCAGACTGCAGGAGGTGCCTAGACCTTTCTCCTGGGGCAGGTATAGGTAGCACACCTGCCCGCAAAATGTGTGCCCAGGTGGAGGACCGCCTGCAGCAGGTGTCTGAGCTTCAGGAGGCAGTGAGAAGGCTGCAAAATATCATAGAATCATAGAATTGCCTAGGTTGGAAGGGACCTTTCAGATAATCTAGTCCAACCATCAACCTAACTCTGACAAAAACCATCACTAAACCATACCTCTAAGTACTATGTCTACATGTCTTTTAAATACCTCCAGGGATGGTGACTCAACCACTTCCCTGGGCAGCCTGTTCCAATGCTTAATAACCCTTTCAGTGTAAAAATTTTTCCTAATATCCTGTCTAAACCTCTCCTGGTGCAACTTGAGGCCGTTTCCTCTTGTCCTATCACCTGTTACTTGGGAGAAGTGACCGACCCCACCTCTCTACAATCTCCTTTCAGGTAGTTGTAGAGAGTGACAAGGTCTCCCCTCAGTCAGGGGAGGCTGAGGGGAGGCCTCTCATCAGGGAGGCTGAGAAGGAGATAGCTGGTTATAAGCACCCAGTGGACCCATGGCCAAACAGTCAAAGACTCCCACTCTGGCACACACAGAAGGGAGGGGGGCCAGTAACATGGAAGAATAATAGAATCGTAGAATGGTTCAGGTTGGAAGGGACCTTAAAGATCATCTAGTACCAACCCTCCTGCCATGGGCAGGGACACCTCTGTGGAATAATTATTAAATTGGCCAAGAATACAAAAGTACAGCATTGTTCACACATTAAGGAAAGTCATAAAATCAAGAGGCTTCTGAGGTAGAATACAGCCGCAGGTGGCATGTGAAGAATGCAACAACTGTGATTCCCTGTACAAGGTTGTTTGTGAAACTACACAAGGGATGGAACGGAAGGCGATTGTTCCGTGACCTTGCCTTGTGACGAAGAGCAGATATGGGAACGAGATGGTACTATGGAATAGATAAGCGGCCTACACGCTACCCAATCCAACATTTCGTCAAATTTTGATGAAATGCTGTCCTTTGTGTGAACTTTGCTCATTACAATGTACCAAAACACACCTCCATCCCAGAGGCTACCTGCCCCCAAGGTGTGACCACTCTTCCTTGAGTACACCAATCATAATAAAAGTACTTATGACTAAAGTCACTCAAACTCCACTTTGAAGATAAAAAAAATAGTATAAAAATAGCCCGAGAGAGGGGGGATATCAGGGAAGACACCATCGCGAAGGACTCCATCACTGACTTCCGGGATCAGTCGACGGGCCGAGCCTTTCTTCCCCCCCATAGGGACGCCTTTGGGTAAGACTTAGATTATACCGAGTGCTTTCTCGGGAAACTTAGAAATCTCTCTAGAGAATCTCTTTCCTACATTTATAGCCAGGCTGTATCATTTATAACTTTGTCGCGCGTTTGATATATGTAATAATACCTTCATTTGCACATGCTTTGCAGACAGTGTATTTATCATCGGCAATCCTAAGAACCTATCTATCTGTTGCTTAAATAAACTGCACTGTTTAAGTAGCTAGTCGTGGTAGTATCTCACTGAACGCGACCTGAACGCGATCAAAGATTCGAGAGTGGCCGTGCTAGTTCATGAGCACGACTAGACTGAAGGTGCAGTCCACTATTAGTGTATCCAAATCGTAATAGTTTAATACATATTAAAGGCGATTGGACTGATAGTGCTGAATTGGGCATCACTCAGAATTTAAACCTAGCCGCACCTAGCCTCCCACCTTGGTGAGGAGTGTTAGAACGCAAGGGGGTTTATCTTCTGCCAAAACTGCTTTGCCCCTTTCACGCAACAACCTCCCACTAGACCAGGTTACTCAACGCCCATCCAACCTGAACACCTCCAGGGATGGGGCAGCCACAATTTCTCTGGAAAACCGTTCCACTGTCTCACCACCCTCATACTGAAAATTTTCTTCCTGAGATCTAATCTAAATATTTGCCCTCTTCCAGTTTGAAGCCATTACCCCTCATCCTATCACTACATGCCCTTGCAAAAAGTCCCTCTCCAGCTTTCTTGTAGGCCCCCTTCACATACTGGAAGGCTGCTATAAGGTCTCCCTGCAGCCTTCTCTTCTCCAGGCTGAACAACCCCAATTCTCTTAGCCTGTCCTCATAGGAGAGGTGCTCCAGCCCTCTGATCATCCTCATGGCCCTCCTCTGGACTCATTTGAACAGGTCCATGTCCTTCTTATATTGGGGGCCCCAGAGCTGGACACAGTACTCCAGGTGGGGTCTCATGAGAGCAGAGTAGAGGGGCAGAATCACCTCCCTCGACCTGCTGGCCATGCTTCTTTTGATGCAGCCCAGGATACAGTTGCCTTTCTGGGCTGCAAGCGCACGTTGCTGGCTCACGTTGAGCTTCCCATCCAGCAACACCCCCAAGTCCTTCTCCTCAGGGCTGCTCTCAAGCCATTCTCCTCCCAGCCTGTATTTGTGGCTGGGATTGCCCTGACCCAGGTGCAGGACCTTGCACTTGACCTGGTTGAACTTCATGAGGTTCACACAGGCCCACCTCTCAAGCCTGTCAAGGTCCCTCTGGATGGCATCCCTTCCCTCCAGTGTGTCGACCACACCACACAGTTTGGTGTTGTTGGCAACCTTGCTGAGGATGCACTCAGTCCCACTGTCCATGTCTCTGACAAAGATGTTGAACAGCACTGGTCCCAGTACCAACCCCTGAGGAACGCCACTTGTCACTGTTCGCCACGTGGACATTGAGCCATTGACTGCAACCCTTCGAGTGCAGCCATCCAGCCAGTTCCTTATCCACCAAGTGGTCCATCCATCAAATCCATGTCTCTCCAATTTAGAGACAAGGATGTCATGTGGGACAGCATCAAACGCTTTGCACAAATCCAGATGAATAAAGATAGATTAATGTTAAGTATTTTGAAAATCTCTCTCCTCTTGCATGTTTTACACTATTAGCGTTTCTTTGGGAATTCTGTGGAATTTGGATAATGAGGTGAAGTCTCTGTGCTCAAAGAGCAATTAAGACTGGCTTTGCTATCTCTTGTGCAACCCAAGGGAGTGAAGACTTGTCTGGCTATCACAGGATACGTAAATAACGGGGTAGTCTTGGGGAGCCAGGACAGCCCTGCTTTTCATCAGCAAAGATAGTAAAATCAAGATAACAGAGACTTTGTGTAGTTCTTTGTTTCCTTGAGAGGCTACCATGCCTGATAATCGACCTTTGCCTCATTACCTGTGAAATGCATATTAAAGTTAACACCCTGGTATATGCTAATGAAGATTTTAGAGATCATGCTAAACATATATGACTATAGCACTCGTCTCTCCACCCAAATCATACTACATGTCACCTAGGGGAGGGAAACCTCATAATTTTGGGGATAAAAAGACAGAGAAAATGACTGTTAAATTGGGAGAGAAGAAACTTGATACCTGATGGACCAGACGATGGGCTGCATTCTCTTCCTCTACCCCAGGCAGGGACGCCTTTCTGGGTAAGCGCTGCGCCTTTCACCCTCTGGTGAATGTTACCCCCGGGTTGTACTATTATTATTTTTGCTAGCAATATTAACCTTAATTAATTAGCACTATTGTAGTTAGTGAATTTATCAATGGCAATCTCGAATCTGTTTCTGTCGCTCTCAATAAATTAACTAATTTCGATTATTTGTGAATCTGATTCAGTGAAAGTCCTTTACTAGGACTCTGACAGACAAATATCGGAACTGTTATTATTTTTGCTAGACTAATTTTGATTATTTGTGAATCTGATTCAGTGAAAGTCCTTTGCTGGGACTCTGATAGTAAATCAGTGAAAGTCCTGGGCCTCTGACAGACAAATATCAAAACTACAGTCCTTTTAATGCGACAAATTCTCAATATGTGACAAATAGAATTGAATAGTTCAGTTGGAAGGGACCTACAACAATCATCTAGTCCAACTACCTGACCGTTTCAGGGCTGACCAAATGTTAAAGCATGTTATTAAGGGTATTGTCCAAATTCCTCTTAAACAATATCAGGCATGGGGCATCGACCACCTCTCTAGGAAGCCTGTTCCAGTATCTAACCAACCTCTCGGTAAAGATATGCTTCCTAATGTCATATCTGAACCTCCCCTGGCACAGCTTTGAACCATTGCCATGCATCCTGTCACTGGATAGCAAGGAGAAGAGATCAGCACCTCCCTCTCCACTTCTCCTCAGGAAGCTGTAGAGAGCGATGAGGTCGCCCCTCGGCCTCCTTTTCTCCAAACTAGACAAACCCAGAGTTCTTAGCCACTCCTCACAGGACATGTCTTCCAACCCTTTCACCAGCTTTGTTGCCCTTCTCTGGACATGTTCAAGGATCTTAACATCCTTCTTAAATTGTGGGGCCCAGAACTGCACACAGTACTCAAGGTGAGGCTGCACCAACACTAAATATAGTGAGATAATCACCTCTTTTGACCAGCTGGTTATGCTATGTTTAATGCACCCCATGATGCAGTTTGCCCTCTTGGCTGCCAGGGCACACTGCTGATTCATATTGAGCTTACCAGCAACCAGCACCCCAAGATCCCTTTCTTCAGGGCTGCTCTCCAGCCACTCCTCTCCCAAATTATACTTGTGCTTGGCATTACTCCATCCCAGGTGCAGAATCCAGCATTTCTTCTTGTTAAATTTCATGCCATTGACGATTGCCCAATGCTCCAATCTGTCCATATCCCTCTGCAAGGCTTCTTGTCTGTCAAGGGAGTCAACAGCGCTTCCCAGTTTGGTATAATCAGCAAACTTGCTAATGGTGCATTCGACTCCTGCATCCAGATCATTGATAAAAATATTAAAGAGCTTAGGATTGAACCCTGAGGAACACCACTGGTGACTGGTCACCAGCCAGATGTAGCCCCATTCACTACAACCAGCATGAGAAAACAGCAGAGCAGGCTAAAATATGATCCTGCAGTTTGCTCTTAGGCAAATGTCCCACAGGTTTTAGTGGATCAGTGTACATTGTGACCCCAGAAAACTCAGGAAGACCAAAACCAAAAACTGGTTAGAAGGCTGGAAGGAAAAATAACGTGACACTGCATTATAATGTGTTTTATGAAGAGACCCCCCTGCCCTCTCCCTCTTACCATGGGTGTGGCTCATTCCTCTGCAGTAAAGCATGCAGTGGACAATTCTAATGCAAGTGGACAATTCTAATGCACATTTCTACCCTTTAACCATATGCACACTGAAGTTTTGCAATTCTTTATTGTAGTTGAAATGTATAAACTTTACTTTACTAAAGATAACTAATAGGCTTTTTAAAATCTAATCTAATCTTTCTTGTTTAATCAAAAAATGCTTTTTTACAGTTTGTGAGAAATATGTAGATATGACAGTTGGAATGATGAACCTTCTTACCAAAATCATAAATACGTGTCTTAAATTGAAATCATTCTATATAGATGTTGTGGTTTAACCCCAGCCGGCAACTAAGCACCACACAGCCACTCACTCACGCCCTCCACAATGGGATGGGGGAGAGAATCAGAAGAGTAGAAGTGAAAAAACTTATGGATTGGGATAAAGACAGTTTAATAAGGAAAGCAAAAGGAGTGCACTCAAGCAAAGCAAAACAAGGAATTCATTCACTACTTCCCATCAGCAAGCAGGTGTTCAGCCATCTCCAGGAAACAGGGCTCCATCACGCGTAACGGTTACTTGGGAAGGCAAAATGCCATAGCTCCGAACATCCTTCCCTTCCTTCTTTTCCCCCCAGCTTTATATGCTGAGCATGATGTCATATGGTATGGAATATCCCTTTGGTCAGTTGGGGTCAGTTGTCCTGGCTGTGTCTCCGCCCAATTGTTTGTGCACTCCCAGCCTACTCGCTGGCGGGGCAGTGTGAGGATGTCACACACACCCGCCCCCCCCCATCCCTGGCCCCGTACTGGCACCAGCCACTCAGCAGCCTGCAATAAAAGTTACTCTGTCGCCCACACCAGCACCAGCCACACCCCCACCTGTATCGCAAGACCGTCCCCTGCCCGTACTGGAACAAGCCACTCCAGCCTCGAGAACGAGCACTGTCACTACTCCAGCTGCTTCGACAATGAGTACCGCTGCTACTCAAATTCCATCAGAACCGGTACAAGTTGCCCAGGTGACCAGGAAGAAGAAAAGGAGGTCAGCTCGTTCCCCTGCCCCTTACAACAAAGACCAGCTCAAGGCAGGTAGCATGGGAGAGAGTTCTTCTGATGAAGATCTAGGAGAGGGCAGGCAAAGGAAATGGTCCTTCCCAGGCAGCGTCAATGCAGGAGGAGGACTCAGTTGCAGAGATAATCATTAAATCTTTCTCTATGAAGGATTTGCAAAATATGAGGAAGGACTTCAGTTGTCACAAAGGGGAGACACTTATCTCCTGGTTGCTCCGATGCTGGGACAATGGGGCTGATACCATAGACTTAGAAGGCAGAGAAGCTAGGCAGATGGGGAACCTGGACAAAGATGGAGGTACTGATAAAGTGACTGGGAGAAAGACAAACACTCTCAGTCTCTGGAGGCAACTGGTATGAGCTGTAAAGGGCAGGTATCCCTTTCAGGATGATATTGAATGCCATCCAACCAAATGGACCAGCATGGAAAAAGGTATTAAATACTTGAGGGAACTGGCTGTATGAGAGGTGATTTATGGTGACTGGCGAGTGAACATAGACTGAAGAAATGCCATGCAAACGATCTTTGGAAGGAAGTTTGTGCAGAGTGCGCCATCGATGTATTCCCATACATTGTCAACAATGGTTTGGGGAGGATCCGATGCTGATGCACCAACTGTAAATGAAGTGGCTAACAGGGTACGACAGTATGAAGACAGTCTCTCTCGTCCCCTTACTGTGCCAGCTGTGGAAAAAATGACTGAGAAAATAGAGGAAATCACCAAGACAATAGCTGAGCAAAATGAGGAAATGGCTAAGAAAAATGATAAACTGTTTGAAAAACTGTCTGGGATGGAGAAAGAATCCCACTCTTCCCCTGAACGGACCCACATCGCAGTCATTAAGAAAAAATGTCCTCCTGCAAGACTGACTCAAGAGAAACAGGACCCACTCTGAGACTTCCTGTGGTTTTGCCTCTGCAACTATGGAGAGAACATGAGGAAGTGGCATAAAAAACCTACTCAAGCACGGGTGCTTGAGTTGCAAGGTAAAGCAGATGGAAGAAAGAATTTCTGCAGGAGGGGGGCTGCTCCAGTCCAGGGTAAGCAGTTCTCTGGTCCTGATAGGAACTCATCTGCTAATTGTAGATGTTGTCCTCAACATTAGAGGTGCCCTGCCTCCAGTCGGGATGAGGAGAGGGATAACCAAGTTTTTTGGACTGTGTGGATTCGATGGCCTGGCATGTTAGAGCCACAAAAGTATAAAGCCCTGGTGGATACTGGTGCACAGTGTACCCTATTGCCATCGAATCATAACGAGGCAGAATCTGTTACTATTTCTGGAGTGACAGGTTGTCACACCCCACTCAGAAAAGAGAGGGATAAGTGACTCAGATTTGCAAACCCCTAGCAGTGTGGACTAATGTGAGACAACTCTCAAGGTCCGTATACAAACATTTATTAAATTCCCACAGTGATTAATATATGTCTTAACTAGGTCCACGATAATTGGCTAGTATATAACAAATTATGGTAAGTGGTAAGGTATGCCTTGCATTACTCAGCAAAAGATATACAACAAATTATGGCAAGCGGTACTTAACAAGAGATATACAATGAATCACAGCAAGGTATGTCTTGAGTTGCTTACTTAACAACTTTAAAAGAAAAGAGAAAAGAAAGAGAAACAGAGAGATAGAGAAGGAGAGAGAGACAGATAAAGAGATCACCAATCCTGGTTCCAGCATTGGTCTGGCCAACGGAGAGGGGGGTAAGAGCGCTCTTTTGTGTATTCCCCCAGTGGCACTTATTTTCCCCTTTTATGTTCGCCATATCAGTATGACCCACCCCACTGCTATCGGGGCAGTTTATTCATCTCAGGTTTCTCCCCCCCCCCCAGGTGACGTGTAGCATGATTTGGGTAGAGAGATGAGTGCTATAATCATATATGTTTAGCATGATCTCAATAATCTTCATTAGCATATACAGGGGTGTCAACTTTAATATGCATTTCTTGGATAATGAGGCAAAAGTCATTCATCAGGCCTTTGAAGAAACAAAGAACTACAAAGAACTATGCAGATTCCTGTTATCTTGTCCTTGCCGACTAATAGAATCATAGAATGTGTTGGGTTGGAAGGGACCTTTAAAGGTCATCTAGTTCAATCCCCCTGCAGTAAGCAGGGACATGTTTAACTAGATCTTTAACTAAAAGCAGGGCTGTTCTGTCTCTGTAGGACTTCCTTCATCCTCCAGATGCCTTCGGGCAAGTTTTCTCTCGTATGAATCACAGAAGAGATAAGCAGGTTAATACCTAGGTTAACACCTTATCAGTTCTTTGAGCGGAAGGCCTGGTACTTGAGAGTGTTTGAGACATTCTTCAGGAGGGCTTGGAGGGCCTCCTCCCACTCCTTCTTCTCTCACCATTTGTTTCATGCTTCCCTCAGGCTGCTTCTCTCAGTCTTAGTTTAGGGGAAATTATAAGTTGTCTCTTACACAGGTGGATCTCAAGAACTGACTGTATTGGGGTCAGCTGTCCTGGCTGTGTCTCCTCCCAACTGTTTGTGCACTCCCAGCCTATTTGCTGTCAGGGCAATGTGAGGATGTCCTGGTTTGAGGTAAAACAGAACCAATTTTCTGTTCAGTAATTTTACTTCTTAGCTAGGCCTCTTCTAACTCTCTGAAATTAACAGCATATTGTGCAGAAAACTGTTCATTCTCAGAGTGATAAGACCTATGTTTATAGTGAATGCCAAGGAATGGTACGCAGAGAGGCTCTTGCTTATACTTAATGCTATAACAACCAAGGTCAGCTAATTTCGTTATTTGCCCTGTTGGAGGGTCAGAAATGGAAAAGCGTAAAGGGGTCCCACCTGTGGGGAGGAGTGGACAGGACAGGTGACCCAAAATTGACCAACAGGGGTATTCCATCCCATCTGCCCCATGCTCAGTATAAAAGCTGAGGGATCAAAGGGTCAGCCTCTCTTTTCTTCAGTGGCCGATGTCTGAGGAGGACCCTGTCTGTTCATCTGCCTTTGATCCCGATCCATGTGTTCCTGACTCCAGCTCTGGAATCCAGTTCCCATCCATTGCTGAGTCCAGTCTGGGACTTCCCCAGAGCCTGCTGGTGAGGTCATCCTGGGAGCTCGATATGGTTTTGTCTATACTGTATCTATTTCATTATTTCCTTTTTATTTTATTATTAATATTTCATTAAAGTAGTTTAGCTCTTTCTAAACTCATAAATCTATTTCTCTCTCTTCTTCCTCTCCTTGGAGAGAGATGTGGGGGAGACCATCTGTCGTTCTCATTGGCTAGTCCAGCCCAAACCACGATAGAAGAGCAGAAAAGGCCTTGACTGTGTGTAAGCACTGCTCAGCAGTAACTAAAACATCCCTGTATTACCAACATTGTTTCCATCACAAATCCAAAACATAGCCTCATACTAGTTTCTATGAAGAAAATTAACTTTATCCCAGCCAAAAACATCACAATAGATGAGCATTTTTATAGATAAAATTGGTATTTATATGTATGGCAAATATAAGTATTTTTAGTTGTTGATATTTATTAGTTGTTAATATGGAGTGTTTGTTTTATTCACAGCAAATCATTTCCATTCTAAACATGCTGATTAGCAGGACGCTTTGTGAACAGAAGCCAGCTCCATTGCTGTGTTTGACGGGCAGAGCTTTTTAAGTCTGTGAAGTTCATTGATGTCACCTAAATGCATGCCCATAAGCCTAAATATGCATTTGTGAACCACTGAATATGATAATTTTCTTATGCTATTTAAAGCAGATAGGATTAAAAGAACATAGCAGATGGGCACAGAAGAGGTAAGGAGAAATAATCAGGAAGACAAAAAAGCAGAAAGCATTTCTAGGAAAATGTTTTTTAAGGCAAGATTTTGAGAAAGAAGAGAACAGAAGAACTAGAAATTAGAATGGTAAGGAAAACAAGAGTGTCCTAGAGTTGCTAAGAAGGAAGAAAAAGCAATATATGGCTTGGATGTATGAGACAAGGGAAAAGGAAGGAATACTTGTTTTCGAGATATAATGGACAGATGATAAAACTTCCCATGATACCTTCACCTTTGTTTTTCCCCCACTACTTTGCTAAGAAAACTCCTGGGTCAGCTAAGCTCACCTCCATTCTGAAAAGCTTTCTTATGGTGGTCTTGACTGCGTCTGCACTGTGACTTTTGCTGCCTTCCTTTACTGTGCTGCATGAACATAAAGCATAGTAAAGGAGAAGGTGGCAAGGGTGGTAATGCAGTGTCTTACTGTTCCCAGATGAGTATTTTTCCCTGGGATTCTTTGATAGCAGGAGTAACTTACTTTGGATCTGAGTTATGAAGGCTTAACAAAGATTTGTAAACTGCATGCTCCTTAGCCATAACCAATTTGCCTGCCTTCTATCTGAACACTTGATAGGATTACGTCTCCCTGCCCAGTGTTGTTACCTGAAATAAAAGCTCTCGAAACCAAAAGTAGTTTAGAGAGGAGATATTGCTTTATTTGACGTCGGGTGCTAGGGGGAAAACCCACAAATCTAGCACACCTTACTGGGGATATTCACACATTATTTACACACAAAAGATTCTCATAATTCCGCCTACCTAATATATAACTCTACCTAGGCTTACATATTCATTAGGATGACCGAATAGCCTTTTTGCACATGCGTATTAAATTTTGCTGCATCAGCAAGACACTTCTGCACAAGCGTGAGTTCCTTGGTGGTCGTTTGTGTAGGGATACCCTTCCTCACATTATCCTTTTAAGGTATTGAATCATCTCAGGACAGTAAAAGTTTACTGTAAGTTTGCCAACTTCTTGAGGATGATAAGGATGTTCCTTGAAGTAGCCACAGCTCTATCATAATTGGTATAGGAGTACATATTTTGACGTATGAGAGAACCTTGAAGTGATTAACTACTTCTTGTTTTCCCATCTTTGGTGATTAGCTACTTCTGGCAGTCTCCTCTATCACTATTTGTAACATCAGCTCAGTGACTATTTTCTCACACAGTAAGAAGCTAAGTAATTAACTATTTTCTCACAGAGTAAGAAGGTCAGTAGGAAACAAACAACATTTTAGTTAGCATATGGTTATAAACAAAGCAGAAGCCTGTCTCTGGTAACAGTGTTATGCATTCAGTGCTTAGTATTTGAAAATATCTGCAGTTTTGCTGGAAATATGATCTCAGTTTTGATTGACCTTTCTAATCCTTCTACACTTTAGCTTTTCTATTTTTTTACAGACTGGGACACTTATATTCCTTCTTCCTTATCTATTTAAGCTGTTCGTTGCTGCTTCTACTCCTTTAGCATCCCTTTTTCTTATCGTTCTTAGTTGTATATCTTTAGAGCAAGCCTCAGTTGCACTCTGCATTAACTACTGCAACATCTTTTTCTTGAGCTGATCCATTAAAAATGCTGTCACTGAAAGCCATGTTCCTGTCTCTCTATTTGATCATGGGCATCCCGTCTTTGCAAACTTTCCACTGCCATCTCATTAGATTCAAGCTTCTCATTCTTCATAACTTCTTACAATTCATCATTTTTTCTGGCATGAAGAGATTTCCCTGTTTCCCCATGTGAGGAACAACCTTCAAACACAAGGAATTATATGATCCATGTATATGCCTCTCAAATCTTGAAAAGACACCAAACCTAGTGTCCTGGCTTGGGGTGGAACAGAGCCAACTTTCTGTTCAGTGAGAGAGGCTCTTGCTTATACTTGTTGCTGTGGCAACCAGGGTCAGCTGACTTGGTTGTTTACCCTGTGGAGAGTTTGCACCTGTGGGTAGGAGTGGACAGGACAGGTGACCCAAAACTGACCAATAGAGTATTCCATCCCATCTGCCATGCTCAGTATAAAAGCTGAGGGATCAAAGGGTCTAGGCTCTTTTTCAAGGGCTTAGTTTCTTCAATGCCTCTCTTTTGTCAATGACTGATATCAGAGGAGGACCCTGTCAGTTCATCTAGTTTTGATCCCCATCAGTGTGTTCTGGGATCCAGTTCCCATTCATTGTTGAGTCCAGTCTGGAGCTTCCCCAGTGCCTGCTGGTGACATTGTCCTGGGAACTTGATGTGGTTTTGTATATATTGTATCTATTTCATTACTTCCTTTTTATTTTATTGTTAATACTTCATTAGTTTAGTTTTTTCTAAACTCATAACTCTATTGCTCTTCTTCTTCTCCTTGGAGTGAGAGGTGGGGGATGGCATCTGTTGTCTTTTCATTGATGAACTTGGCCCAAACCAAGACACCTAGGCAGATTCCTCCTGTCCTTTTGGAGGATACTGAGTATAAGGGGGCTATCTATGTATCATTTTTACTATCAGGTTGCAATAGGGTTGCAAGTCTGTGTTGCTATTTGCAGCTTTTTTTTACTAACTGTCAGATAGCATAACACCAAAATTTGGAATCTAAGGCAGTGGCTGCAATCTGACTCATGCTGATTAGCTTTCTCATGCCCAGCAATTGAAAGGATAACTTTTACTAGATGGTTTGATTTATAGGTTGTAAAATGAGAAAGTGCCTATTGTGGTAATGTGGTTTGATATAGAGCTTTATAATAGGCTCTCTTAAATTGTGTACTATTTGAGTATATCCATGTTAAGTGACCCATCTTTTTCATTGCTTACTAGTCCTCTAAACTGTGTCATCTACAGATTTTAGTAATGATTTTACCTTTTCTTACAGATAACTCATAATAGCACTAAACAGTCATGAGGGAAAGAAATGTGACATTATGGTGGGGGTCTGCTGCAGGCCACCTGATCAGGAAGACTGAGTGGATGAGGCCATCTATAGACAGGTAAGAGCAGCCTCACCTTCACAAGCCCTGGCCCTCATGGGGGAGTTCAACCACCCTGATATCTGTTGGAAGGACAACACAGCAGGGCATAAGCAATCCAGGAGGTTCCTGGAATGCATTGATAACTTACTTCTCCAAGTGGTAGCGGAGCCAACTATGAGAGGTGCCATGCTGGACCTTATACTCACCAACAAGGAGGGGCCAGTGGGGGACGTGAAGCTCAAGGGCAGCCTTGGCTGCAGTGACCATGAGATGGTGGAGTTCAAGATCCTCAGGGCAGCAAGGAGGGTGCACAGCAAGCTCACTACCCTGGACTTCAGGAGAGTAGACTTTGTCCTCTTGAGGGACCTGCTTGGTAGAGTACCATGAGATAAAGCCCTGGAGGGAAGAGAGGCTAAGGAAAGCCAGTTAATATTCAAGTATCACCTTCTCCAAGGTCAGGAGTGATGCATCCCAGATGGGAAGGAAGTCAGGCAAAAAGACCAGGAGGCCTGCATGGATGAACAAGGACAGTGGGATTGAGTGTACCTTCAGCAAGTTTGCTGATGACACCAAGCTGTGTGGCATGGTTGACATGCTGGAGGGGAGGGATGCCATCCAGAGGGACCTGGACAAGCTTGAGAGGTGAGCCTGTGCAAACCTCATGAAGTTCAACCAGGTCAAGTGCAAGGTCCTGCATCTGGGTCAGGGCAATCCCAAGCACAAATACAGGCTGGGAGGAGAATGGCTTGAGAGCAGCCCTGAGGAGAAGGACTTGGGGGTGTTGGTGGATGAGAAGCTCAACATGAGCAGGCAATGCGCACTTGCAGCCCAGAAAGTCAACAGCATTCTGGGCTGCATCAAAAGAAGTATGGCCAGCAGGTCAAGGGAGGGGATTCTGCCCCTCTACTATTCTCTGGTGAGACCCCCACCTGGAGTACTGTGTCCATCTCTGGGGCCCCCGACATAAGAAGGACATGGACCTGTTGGAATGGGTCCAGAAGAGGGCCACGAAGATGATCAGAGGGCTGGAGCACCTCTCCTATGAGGACAGGCTGAGAGAGTTGGGGTTGTTCAGCCTTGTCCTGGTTTGAGGTAAAACAGAATGAATTTTCTGTTTTGTAAATTTACTTTTTAGCTGGGCCTCTTCTAACTGACTAAACTCTGAAATTAACAGCATATCGTTCAGAAACTGTTCGCTCTCAGAGTGATAAAACCTGATTATACCAAGGAATGGTATGCACAGAGGCTCTTGCTTATACTTATTGCTATAACAACCAAGGTCAGCTCATTTCGTTATTTGCCCCGTTAGAGGGTCAGAAGCGGAGAAGTGTAGAGGGGTCACACCTGTAGGGAGGAGTGGACAGGACAGGTGACCCAAAACTGACCAACAGGCTATTCCATCCCATTTGCATTGTGCTCAGTATAAAAGCTGAGGGATCAAAGGGTCAGCCTCTCTTTTCTTCAGTGGCCGATGTCCGAGGAGGACCCTGTCTGTTCATCTGCCTTTGATCCCGATCCGAGCGTTCCTGACTCCAGATCCGGAGTTCAACTCCTGTCTGTCGCTGACTCCAGTCTGGGACTTTCCCTGTGCCTGCTGGTGATGCGATTGTCATCCTGGGAGCTGGATACGGTTTTGTATATATTGAATACTTTTTAAAATTTTATTAATATTTCTTATTTCCTTGTTTATTATTTTCATTAAAGTAGCTTAGTTCTTTTTCTAAACTCCTAAATCTCCTTATCTCTTCCTCTCCTCTCTTTGGAGAGGGGGGGAGGGCCATCTGTCATTCTGATTGGCCAATCCAGCCAAAACCACGACAGACTTATTGGCGTCCAACGTGGGGCACGACTGTGGCCTGACTGTGGCACTACCAGAGTTCTGATAGATGGTCTGAATAGTTTGAATTCCAGCTTGCTCAGAGATTGAAACAGACAGCTCACATCATGTTGTTGCTAAACAGATTATTGTATGGTCTCTTTGTAGGGATTACATTAAAGTTAATTGATGTGACAATGCTTAGCTTGCCTTACGTGTTGTATTGCTTGCTTGCTCTTTCTCTCTGTATGCGGTGGTTCAAATGTGCTATTTTGCTGCTGTGTTTCATTCTGATCCAGGCTGTGATTGAATGTATAGCTTCTTTACCTTCATACCTTGGGCATTATGTAATGGATTCTGTTACTGCTTACACTAATTATACTTTGAATTTTACCATGGACATGTTTACTTTGCCCTTTACTGCTTATGCTAAATTGTCACCATCAGAGCCAGGAGAGGGATCTCCTCTGGGATATCGTGAATGACAGTTGCTTTCCTAAAATCATGCTTTTGGTGTCAATTTTCCTGCATGGGTTGCAGGGGTGATTTCTCTTTAAATCTTGGTGCAGGAGTAGGTGTAGTACGATATGCACTGACACTACTGGAACTCCATCCTCACCGGTACAAGTTGCCCCGGTGACCAGAAGGAAAAAGAGGAGGTCAGTAAGTTCCTCTGTCCCCTGTGACAAAGGCCAAGTAAAGCCAGATAGCAGGGGGAGGACTCTTCTGATGAAGATCGAGGAAAGAGTTCTTCAAAAGACAATAATGGAGAGGCTCCTGCATCAGCCCAGGAGGAGGAATCGGATACAGAGGTAATCATTAAATCCTTCTCTATGAAGGATCTGCGAAATATGAGAAAGGATTTTAGCCATAATGATGGTGAGACACTTGTCTCCTGGTTGCTCCGATGCTGGGATAATGGGGCTGAGAGCATGGAGTTAGATGGTAGCGAAGCTAGGCAGTTAGGAAACCTGGCCAGAGAGGGCGGTATAGATAAAGCTCTTGGGGGGGAAAAAGTCAGACTCTCAGTCTCTGGAGGTGACTCATATCAGCCGTAAAAGGCAGATATCCTTTTAAGGCTGATATTGAATGCCACCTGAGTAAATGGACCAGCATAGAGAAAGGTATTAGGTACCTGGGAGAAATGGCTGTGAAAGAGGTGATTTATGGTGACTGGGAAGTGAATGTAGATCCTGATGAAATGCCACGTAGATGACCTATGTTGTGAAAGTTTGTACAGAGTGCACCACCAATGTATTCCCATACCTTGTCAGTACTGATTTGGGGAGGAGTTGATGACGATTCACCAACTGTAAATGAAGTGGCTAACAGAATGCGACAGTATGAAGACTGTCTCTCTCGTCCCCTCACTGTAGCAGCTGTGGAAAGATTGAATGATAAAACTGAGAAAATGATTGAGAAAAATGAGAAACTGTTTGATAAACTATCTAGGATGGAGGAGAGATCCTATTCTTCCCCTGCGTGGACCCGCGTTGCAGCCATTAGAAGACCCCCTCCTATGAGACCGACTCAGAGGAAACAGAGCACACTATGAAATATCCTGTGGTTTTGCCTCTGTGACTATGGAGAGGACATGAGTAAGTGGGATAAAAGACCTACCTCAGCCCTACAGGCATGAGTGAGTGAGTTGCAAGGTAACGCAGATAGAAGAACAAATTATTCCAGGAGGACTGCTGCTCCAGTCCGCAGGGGGTGGTTCTCTGGTCCAGGTAGAAACTCATCTACTAATTATAGACATTAGAGGTGCCCTGCCTCCAGGCAGGAGGAGGAGAGGGACAACAGAGTTTATTGGACTGTGTGGATTCAATGGCCTGGCATATTAGAGCCACAAAAATATACAGCGCTTGTGGACACTGGTGCACAGTGCACTCCTAGTTTTGTGTTAGTCAAAATGCTGCGCAGTGGAGTCTGTTGTCTTACAGAAGTGTCGGAACCAATACTCCAGTCTTGGATTCTTAGCCAAAAAAGAGTAGGTTGGGTTGTTGTGGAATAATTACTAAATTGGCTAAAAAATACAAAAGTACGACATTGTTCACACATTAAGGAAAAGTATAAAATCAAGAGGCCTCTGAGGTAGAAAACAGCTGCAGCTGGCATGAAGAATACAACATCCGCGATTCCCTGATAAGGATGCTTGTGAAGCTACATGAGGTATGGGGCGGGATGCAATTATTCCGCGGCTTTACCTTATGATGTATAGCAGATACGGGGACGGGACGATACCATGAAACAGATAAGCTGCCAATTAGCTGCCTGCTCGATACTCGGAGCCAACATTTTGTCAAATTTTGATGAAATGCTGTCCTTTGTGCAAACTTTGCTCATTATAATGTCATTATAATACCAAAACACACCTCCATCCCAAAGGCTACCCGCCTCCAAGGTGCGACCACTCCTTCTTGAGTCTGCGCCCTGAATTTTTCGTAAACTATACCTTTAAATGTGAAGCGAGAGAATTTTACACCAATCCTAATAAAAGCATTTATGACTAAAGTCAGGCCACAGTTTGCTTTCACTTGGAGGGGCATCCAGTACACCTGGAATCGACTGCCCCAGGGGTGGAAACACAGCCCCACCATTTGCCATGGACTGATCCAGACTGCACTGGAACAGGGTGAAGCTCCAGAACATCTGCAGTACATTGATGACATCATTGTATGGGGAAACACAGCCGAAGAAGTTTTTGAGAAAGGGGATAAAATAGTCCGAATCCTTCTGAAAGCTGGTTTTGCCATAAAACGAAGTAAGGTCAAGGGACCTGCACAGGAGATCCAGTTCTTAGGAATAAAATGGCAAGATGGACGCCGCCAGATCCCAATGGATGTGATCAACAAAATAGCAGCTATGTCTCCACCAACTAGCAAAAAGGAAACACAAGCTTTCTTAGGCATTGTGGGGTTTTGGAGGATGCATATCCCAGATTACAGTCTAATTGCAAGCCCTCTGTATCAAGTAACCCGGAAGAAGAAAGATTTTAAATGGGGTCCTGAGCAATGACAAGCTTTTGAACAAATCAAACAGGAAATAGTCCATGCAGTGGCCCTGGGGC
Source organism: Fratercula arctica (assembly GCA_947846985.1). Lineage (NCBI taxonomy): Eukaryota > Metazoa > Chordata > Aves > Charadriiformes > Alcidae > Fratercula > Fratercula arctica. Next base: position 22,737,366 of record CANTUZ010000025.1, on the reverse strand, counting down.
CAGTCCGGGCAGGACAAGATGTGAAAAACGTGCTCTACACCGCAGCCGGGGAGAATGGCCCTACCTGGAGCCTCTGGCAGAAGGCACCAGGGGAGACCCGAGGTCGACCCCCTAGGGTTTTGGAGTCGGGGATACAGAGGATCCGAAGCCTGCTACACTCCAACAGAAAAGGAGATATTGGCAGCATATGAAGGGGTTCGAGCTGCTTCGGAGGTGGTTGGTACAGAAGCACAGCTCCTCTTAGCACCTCGACTGCCGGTGCTGGGTTGGATGTTCAAAGGAAGGGTCCCCACCACACATCATGCAACTGATGCTACATGGAGTAAGTGGATTGCACTGATCACACAGCGAACTCGAATGGGAAACCCCAGTTGCCCAGAAATTCTGGAAGTGATCATGGACTGGCCAGAAGGCAAGGATTTCGGAATGTCACCAGAGGAGGAGGTGACGCGTGCGGAAGAGGCCCCACTATATAATAAACTGCCAGAAAATGAGAAGCAATATGCCCTGTTCACTGATGGGTCCTGCTGGATTGTGGGAAAGCATCGAAAGTGGAAGGCTGCTGTGTGGAGTCCTACACAACAAGTTGCAGAAGCCAGTGAAGGACAAGGTGAATCGAGCCAGTTTGCAGAGGGGAAAGCCATTCAGCTGGCTTTGGACATCGCCGAGTGAGAAAAATGGCCAGTACTTTATCTCTACACTGACTCATGGATGGTGGCAAATGCTCTGTGGGGATGGTTACAGCAGTGGAAGCAGGGCAACTGGCAGCGCAGAGGCAAACCCATCTGGGCTGCTGAACTATGGCAAGATATTGCTGCCCGGATAGAGAATCTGGTTGTGAAAGTACGTCACGTAGATGCCCACGTACCCAAGAATCGGGCCACGGAGGAACATCAGAACAACCAGCAGGTGGATCGGGCTGCTAGGATTGAAGTGGCTCAAGTGGATCTGGATTGACAACATAAGGGTGAACTATTCATAGCTCGGTGGGCCCATGAGACCTCAGGCCATCAAGGAAGAGATGCGACATATAGATGGGCTCGTGACCGAGGGGTGGACTTGGCCATGGACACTATTGCACAGGTCATCCATGAATGTGAGACATGTGCTGCAATCAAGCAAGCCAAGCGTTTGAAGCCTCTTTGGTATGGAGGACAATGGTTGAAATATAAATATGGGGAGGCCTGGCAGATTGATTATATCACACTGCCACGAACCCATCAAGGCAAGCGCTATGTGCTCACAATGGTGGAAGCAACCACCGGGTGGCTGGAAACATACCCTGTGCCCCATGCCACTGCCCGGAATACTATCCTGGGCCTTGAAAAGCAAGTCCTGTGGCGACATGGTACCCCAGAGAGAACGGAGTCGGACAATGGGACTCATTTCCGAAACAGCCTCATAGACACCTGGGCCAAAGAGCATGGCATTGAGTGGGTATATCACATCCCCTATCACGCACCAGCCTCTGGGAAGATAGAACGATACAATGGACTGTTAAAAACTACACTGAGAGCAATGGGTGGTGGGACCTTAAAACATTGGGATGCACATTTAGCAAAGGCTACCTGGCTAGTTAATACCAGGGGATCTACCAATCGGGCTGGCCCTGCCCAGTCAAAACTTCCACGTACTGTAGAAGGGGATAAGGTCCCCGTAGTGCACATGAAGAATATGTTGGGGAAGACAGTCTGGGTTAGTCCTGCCTCAGGCAAAGGCCAACCCATCCGTGGGATTGCTTTTGCCCAAGGACCTGGGTGCACTTGGTGGGTAATGCGGCAGGATGGGGAAGTCCGATGTGTACCTCATGGGGACTTGATTTTGGGGGAGAATAGCCAATGAATCAGATTGTATGTTACACTGTCACTGTATGTCCTCGTTACTATAATTGCTATCGGCTGTACTGCAGTAAGAATCACCCAAATTAAGGACAGATGGACTTTGATGAAGAATTGACTAAAGCAAAGTGGTGATGGGATCAGAGCTGATGCCCAGCAACTTCCTCAAGATCTGCATCTTCGGCCCATGGACTGTGTGCATGAGCTACGCCGGGTACACCAGTCACATGTTCCAAAAACTGTAAGATCTGGGCGTGGCAAAAATGGTATGGAATAAGGGGTGGATAATGTCCTGGTTCCGGCAGGGACAGGGTTATGTATTCCATGCCATGTGAGCCACGCCCACCCTGAGATTAAAAGGAGGGAGGGGGCAGGCAGTCGGGTTTGGAGCGGGCTGGCGCGTCCCGGGTCCAGAGCGGCGGGGAGCGGCGGTTCCGTAATCGCGTTTGTATATTTCTCTGTCGGTGGTGGTGGTGGTGGTGTTGTTTTCTTGTTCCCTTTGCTGTTCTGTTAAACTGCCTTTGTCTCAACCCAAGAGTGTTGCCTTTTTCTTCTGATCCTTCCTGTACCGGGAAGCGCTGAGCGAGCGACACGTGGTTCTTTGTTGCCGTCTGAGGCCAAACCACGACACTAATACATAGCAAATAGCAATACTTTACTATCTACTTGTTGTGTATCTGTAAGTGCATAAATTGTCAATATACTGTTTATGGCACAGAGGCAAGAGGTGACCGTACCACCACTCTGTGAGCATAAGATGAATTGACTATAGTCACAGGGTGGAGTGTGACGGTGTGCTCCCCCCCCCCCCCCAGCCTGACCTTTTCCTGTAACCCTGCTCAAGCGATAACCACCAGTGGCGGTTGTGATGGATGCATCTGGCTCAAAGTGGATTCAGGGGGGACAGATAACAACACAATAGCCAAGGGCTAATTTATGGCAATGTCTCCACCTAACCACAGTGCTGGTCAATGTCTGACTCAAGCCAAATTTGGAAGAAACATCTGCAGTCGGTATGTAAATATGACTATGAGTCAATCATCTTACCCCCATAAATAGTGAGCAGCCTAAGAGCCCTTTGAGCAAACCTGCATAGCAGCAGGCTGCATGCCAGGATCTCCCCTTGAGTAGGGGTGCCTCTCAAGGTTACTCCTTGAGGTTGAGAGATTCCTTGATGCAACAGATCCTCGGTAAGTGGTTTATAGCATGCTAAACTTTGAAATCTTAGCTAAGTGGATTGATTGCACATATATAATCCTTTAGACATAAACCATTGACCAAGTCTGGGACTAGGATTGGATCCAGCTGCACCTAGACTCCTCTCTGAGAAGAAGTTTAGAAAGCAAGGGGGTCCTTTCTGAACCTTGTGACTCAAGAGGAGTCTGACCCTGTCCTCTATGCAGTAAATAACCAAATGTACCTCGCCATCGAATCTTGTTAAACCAGTTGCATTTACCATTGAACTTTGTTAAATCACTGTTGCATTTACCGTTGAACTTTGTTAAATCACTGTTTTATATCAATAAAGTATATTGTTGCTTCTCTCTTATGACTAAAGTGCATGACTCCATCCGTGACAAATTGGTATAGTCGTCAGGATGGCAAGTAGTACCACTGATTATTTAATTATTTATGGAGGCATGGAGTGAATCCAAGTCCCAGCTTTTCAGAAGAATGGGCTTGTGGCAACTGGCATAATTGGGAAGCTATTGAAGAGCACCTAAAAGTAACTCAGGGCCACACAAAGGCAGTGTTAAAACCACTGATTAGAGGATCCCTGGCAATTCTTAAAGCCCCTCTATTTGCAAAATGAGATCAAGAAAGACACAGAACACAGTGAGGGACTAGGTGATAACGCTCAAAATTCCCTGCAAGCAACTCCCTAGTGGGCAGAATTAATGCATGGCCTGTGAAATGGGCTGGGACAATGCACCAGCTGAAAAACAAAACCTGAAGCCCCAGGGAGGAGATCACAAAGTTCAACTCCTTGGGCACCAGTCCATAGAAAGGGAGACAACACCTTCCTCCCCCTTAGGGAGGAATTGCAGGGCATGAAGTCAAAAGATGAGTAGCGTCCAGAGGGCAATTGGGCCTGCCTGTCCAGAAAGCAGAGGCTTATCAGTGGATAAGTGATAATGGCGCATGCATTTTGATTCCAGTTGGTCCTCAGGGACAATTGGTGAATATTTTAATAGATACAGGAGCACACATTTCAATACTAACACAAAAAGATGCTGAGAAGCTGGTTGTGCGATCTGCATGGCAAAGATTTAAGATTACCGGTATGAATGGAGTGACTATTGTGTGTCAAACTGCCAAGGTCAATTTATGGCTCCCAGGGGAAAAACGCATGTCGTCTACTCACTTTGCAATTAAAGATCATGGTGAAAATATTTTAGGTTTTGATGTTTTAAACAGATGAACCTGGTACCTGCTGAATGGCACCGTGTCATCCTTCGGCTGAAACATCAATCCCAACCCCAGTAGAAATCGAGAGGCTACAGTGAGTGTACTTCACGCAACCCCTGCACTCCCTGATTCAAAAGTTACTAAAGCACTGCAATATCTGATTTCTGCAGCAGCACAAAATGGAATTTCTGAAGTCATAGCTGAATGGAGAAACAACAAATTACCTCCAGAACCCACTCCCCCTATAACTCACTGGTCTGGCCAGTTCGGAAACCAGACGGGAGGTGGCATTTAACAATTATCAGCACCTAAATGCTAATACAGCCCTGCTAACAGCTGCTGTACCAAACATTGCAAACTTAACAGCTACTTTGCAAGCAGCTGCACACCCATGGATGGTGGCACTGGACGTAAAAGATATGTTCTTTATGGTTCCCTTGAAGGAGGAGGATAAAGAGAAGTTTGCTTTCACATGGGAGGGAATGCAATATACCTTTAACAGACTCCCACAGTGGTATAAACATTCACCCATAATTGCTCATGCCGCACTCTGAACTTTTACAGATAGTCTCACTCCCCCAAGGTGTGAAACTGTAACAATATATAGATGATATTCTGATTGGAGGAACTTCTCCTAAGACAGTGGGGGAAGCTGCACAGAGTAAAGGCTGGCCTATAAACAGGAAAACTTGTGAAACTATTCTTACAGAATGTCCCCGGTGTAGACTGAAATTACAAGTAGATCATCCTGCTAAAGCACCACCTCTACATATCAATGAAGGGAAAACTTTACGGTCTATGTGGCAAATTGACTATATTGGACCATTCAGATCCTCTGCAGGATATCAATACATCCTCACAGGAGCGGAGGTAGTCTCTAGCTTGCTTGTGGCAACTAAGTGTCAGAAAGCCAATGGGCGAAATACAGTGTGAGGGCTATCGTTTTGGTTCTCAAATCTACCTACTCCTGATGTTATCCAAAGTGATAATGGCTCACATTTTTCATGTAAGGAAGTGCATGATTGGGCAAAACAAGAGGGAATTAAATGAGTATTCCACACCCCATACTACCCTGTGGAATAATTACTAAATTGGCTAAAAAATACAAAAGTACAGCATTGTTCACACATTAAGGAAAAGTATAAAATCAAGAGGCTTCTGAGGTAGAAAACAGCTGCAGCTGGCATGAAGAATACAACATCCGCGATTCCCTGATAAGGATGCTTGTGAAGCTACATGAGGTATGGGGCGGGATGCAATTATTCTGCGGCTTTACCGTATGATGTATAGCAGATACGGGGACAGGACGATACCATGAAACAGATAAGCTGCCAATTAGCTGCCTGCTTGATACTTGGAGCCAACATTTTGTCAAATTTTGATGAAATGCTGTCCTTTGTGCAAACTTTGCTCATTATAATGTCATTATAATACCAAAACACACCTCCATCCCAAAGGCTACCCGCCTCCAAGGTGCGACCACTCCTTCTTGAGTCTGCGCCCTGAATTTTTCGTAAACTATACCTTTAAATGTGAAGCGAGAGAATTTTACACCAATCCTAATAAAAGCATTTATGACTAAAGTCAGGCCACAGTTTGCTTTCACTTGGAGGGGCATCCAGTACACCTGGAATCGACTGCCCCAGGGGTGGAAACACAGCCCCACCATTTGCCATGGACTGATCCAGACTGCACTGGAACAGGGTGAAGCTCCAGAACATCTGCAGTACATTGATGACATCATTGTATGGGGAAACACAGCCGAAGAAGTTTTTGAGAAAGGGGATAAAATAGTCCGAATCCTTCTGAAAGCTGGTTTTGCCATAAAACGAAGTAAGGTCAAGGGACCTGCACAGGAGATCCAGTTCTTAGGAATAAAATGGCAAGATGGACGCCGCCAGATCCCAATGGATGTGATCAACAAAATAGCAGCTATGTCTCCACCAACTAGTAAAAAGGAAACACAAGCTTTCTTAGGCATTGTGGGGTTTTGGAGGATGCATATCCCAGATTACAGTCTGATTGCAAGCCCTCTGTATCAAGTAACCCGGAAGAAGAACGATTTTAAATGGGGTCCTGAGCAACGACAAGCTTTTGAACAAATCAAACAGGAAATAGTCCATGCAGTGGCCCTGGGGCCAGTCCGGGCAGGACAAGATGTGAAAAACGTGCTCTACACCGCAGCCGGGGAGAATGGCCCTACCTGGAGCCTCTGGCAGAAGGCACCAGGGGAGACCCGAGGTCGACCCCCTAGGGTTTTGGAGTCGGGGATACAGAGGATCCGAAGCCTGCTACACTCCAACAGAAAAGGAGATATTGGCAGCATATGAAGGGGTTCGAGCTGCTTCGGAGGTGGTTGGTACAGAAGCGCAGCTCCTCTTAGCACCTCGACTGCCGGTGCTGGGTTGGATGTTCAAAGGAAGGGTCCCCACCACACATCATGCAACTGATGCTACATGGAGTAAGTGGATTGCACTGATCACACAGCGAACTCGAATGGGAAACCCCAGTTGCCCAGAAATTCTGGAAGTGATCATGGACTGGCCAGAAGGCAAGGATTTCGGAATGTCACCAGAGGAGGAGGTGACGCGTGCGGAAGAGGCCCCACCATATAATAAACTGCCAGAAAATGAGAAGCAATATGCCCTGTTCACTGATGGGTCCTGCCGGATTGTGGGAAAGCATCGAAAGTGGAAGGCTGCTGTGTGGAGTCCTACACAACAAGTTGCAGAAGCCAGTGAAGGACAAGGTGAATCGAGCCAGTTTGCAGAGGGGAAAGCCATTCAGCTGGCTTTGGACATCGCCGAGTGAGAAAAATGGCCAGTACTTTATCTCTACACTGACTCATGGATGGTGGCAAATGCTCTGTGGGGATGGTTACAGCAGTGGAAGCAGGGCAACTGGCAGCGCAGAGGCAAACCCATCTGGGCTGCTGAACTATGGCAAGATATTGCTGCCCGGATAGAGAATCTGGTTGTGAAAGTACGTCACGTAGATGCCCACGTACCGAAGAATCGGGCAACGGAGGAACATCAGAACAACCAGCAGGTGGATTGGGCTGCTAGGATTGAAGTGGCTCAAGTGGATCTGGACTGGCAACATAAGGGTGAACTATTCATAGCTCGGTGGGCCCATGAGACCTCAGGCCATCAAGGAAGAGATGCGACATATAGATGGGCTCGTGACCGAGGGGTGGACTTGGCCATGGACACTATTGCACAGGTCATCCATGAATGTGAGACATGTGCTGCAATCAAGCAAGCCAAGCGTTTGAAGCCTCTTTGGTATGGAGGACAATGGTTGAAATATAAATATGGGGAGGCCTGGCAGATTGATTATATCACACTGCCACGAACCCATCAAGGCAAGCGCTATGTGCTCACAATGGTGGAAGCAACCACCGGGTGGCTGGAAACATACCCTGTGCCCCATGCCACTGCCCGGAATACTATCCTGGGCCTTGAAAAGCAAGTCCTGTGGCGACATGGTACCCCAGAGAGAACGGAGTCGGACAATGGGACTCATTTCCGAAACAGCCTCATAGACACCTGGGCCAAAGAGCATGGCATTGAGTGGGTATATCACATCCCCTATCACGCACCAGCCTCTGGGAAGACAGAACGATACAATGGACTGTTAAAAACTACACTGAGAGCAATGGGTGGTGGGACCTTAAAACATTGGGATGCACATTTAGCAAAGGCTACCTGGCTAGTTAATACCAGGGGATCTACCAATCGGGCTGGCCCTGCCCAGTCAAAACTTCCACGTACTGTAGAAGGGGATAAGGTCCCCGTAGTGCACATGAAGAATATGTTGGGGAAGACAGTCTGGGTTAGTCCTGCCTCAGGCAAAGGCCAACCCATCCGTGGGATTGCTTTTGCCCAAGGACCTGGGTGCACTTGGTGGGTAATGCAGAAGGATGGGGAAGTCCGATGTGTACCTCATGGGGACTTGATTTTGGGGGAGAATAGCCAATGAATCAGATTGTATGTTACACTGTCACTGTATGTCCTCGTTACTATAATTGCTATCGGCTGTACTGCAGTAAGAATCACCCAAATTAAGGACAGATGGACTTTGATGAAGAATTGACTAAAGCAAAGTGGTGATGGGATCAGAGCTGATGCCCAGCAACTTCCTCAAGATCTGCATCTTCGGCCCATGGACTGTGTGCATGAGCTACGCCGGGTACACCAGTCACATGTTCCAAAAACTGTAAGATCTGGGCGTGGCAAAAATGGTATGGAATAAGGGGTGGATAATGTCCTGGTTCCGGCAGGGACAGGGTTATGTATTCCATGCCATGTGAGCCACGCCCACCCTGAGATTAAAAGGAGGGAGGGGGCAGGCAGTCGGGTTTGGAGCGGGCTGGCGCGTCCCGGGTCCAGAGCGGCGGGGAGCGGCGGTTCCGTAATCGCGTTTGTATATTTCTCTGTCGGTGGTGGTGGTGGTGGTGTTGTTTTCTTGTTCCCTTTGCTGTTCTGTTAAACTGCCTTTGTCTCAACCCAAGAGTGTTGCCTTTTTCTTCTGATCCTTCCTGTACCGGGAAGCGCTGAGCGAGCGACACGTGGTTCTTTGTTGCCGTCTGAGGCCAAACCACGACACTAATACATAGCAAATAGCAATACTTTACTATCTACTTGTTGTGTATCTGTAAGTGCATAAATTGTCAATATACTGTTTATGGCACAGAGGCAAGAGGTGACCGTACCACCACTCTGTGAGCATAAGATGAATTGACTATAGTCACAGGGTGGAGTGTGACGGTGTGCTCCCCCCCCCCCCCCAGCCTGACCTTTTCCTGTAACCCTGCTCAAGCGATAACCACCAGTGGCGGTTGTGATGGATGCATCTGGCTCAAAGTGGATTCAGGGGGGACAGATAACAACACAATAGCCAAGGGCTAATTTATGGCAATGTCTCCACCTAACCACAGTGCTGGTCAATGTCTGACTCAAGCCAAATTTGGAAGAAACATCTGCAGTCGGTATGTAAATATGACTATGAGTCAATCATCTTACCCCCATAAATAGTGAGCAGCCTAAGAGCCCTTTGAGCAAACCTGCATAGCAGCAGGCTGCATGCCAGGATCTCCCCTTGAGTAGGGGTGCCTCTCAAGGTTACTCCTTGAGGTTGAGAGATTCCTTGATGCAACAGATCCTCGGTAAGTGGTTTATAGCATGCTAAACTTTGAAATCTTAGCTAAGTGGATTGATTGCACATATATAATCCTTTAGACATAAACCATTGACCAAGTCTGGGACTAGGATTGGATCCAGCTGCACCTAGACTCCTCTCTGAGAAGAAGTTTAGAAAGCAAGGGGGTCCTTTCTGAACCTTGTGACTCAAGAGGAGTCTGACCCTGTCCTCTATGCAGTAAATAACCAAATGTACCTCGCCATCGAATCTTGTTAAACCAGTTGCATTTACCATTGAACTTTGTTAAATCACTGTTGCATTTACCGTTGAACTTTGTTAAATCACTGTTTTATATCAATAAAGTATATTGTTGCTTCTCTCTTATGACTAAAGTGCATGACTCCATCCGTGACAAATTGGTATAGTCGTCAGGATGGCAAGTAGTACCACTGATTATTTAATTATTTATGGAGGCATGGAGTGAATCCAAGTCCCAGCTTTTCAGAAGAATGGGCTTGTGGCAACTGGCATAATTGGGAAGCTATTGAAGAGCACCTAAAAGTAACTCAGGGCCACACAAAGGCAGTGTTAAAACCACTGATTAGAGGATCCCTGGCAATTCTTAAAGCCCCTCTATTTGCAAAATGAGATCAAGAAAGACACAGAACACAGTGAGGGACTAGGTGATAACGCTCAAAATTCCCTGCAAGCAACTCCCTAGTGGGCAGAATTAATGCATGGCCTGTGAAATGGGCTGGGACAATGCACCAGCTGAAAAACAAAACCTGAAGCCCCAGGGAGGAGATCACAAAGTTCAACTCCTTGGGCACCAGTCCATAGAAAGGGAGACAACACCTTCCTCCCCCTTAGGGAGGAATTGCAGGGCATGAAGTCAAAAGATGAGTAGCGTCCAGAGGGCAATTGGGCCTGCCTGTCCAGAAAGCAGAGGCTTATCAGTGGATAAGTGATAATGGCGCATGCATTTTGATTCCAGTTGGTCCTCAGGGACAATTGGTGAATATTTTAATAGATACAGGAGCACACATTTCAATACTAACACAAAAAGATGCTGAGAAGCTGGTTGTGCGATCTGCATGGCAAAGATTTAAGATTACCGGTATGAATGGAGTGACTATTGTGTGTCAAACTGCCAAGGTCAATTTATGGCTCCCAGGGGAAAAACGCATGTCGTCTACTCACTTTGCAATTAAAGATCATGGTGAAAATATTTTAGGTTTTGATGTTTTAAACAGATGAACCTGGTACCTGCTGAATGGCACCGTGTCATCCTTCGGCTGAAACATCAATCCCAACCCCAGTAGAAATCGAGAGGCTACAGTGAGTGTACTTCACGCAACCCCTGCACTCCCTGATTCAAAAGTTACTAAAGCACTGCAATATCTGATTTCTGCAGCAGCACAAAATGGAATTTCTGAAGTCATAGCTGAATGGAGAAACAACAAATTACCTCCAGAACCCACTCCCCCTATAACTCACTGGTCTGGCCAGTTCGGAAACCAGACGGGAGGTGGCATTTAACAATTATCAGCACCTAAATGCTAATACAGCCCTGCTAACAGCTGCTGTACCAAACATTGCAAACTTAACAGCTACTTTGCAAGCAGCTGCACACCCATGGATGGTGGCACTGGACGTAAAAGATATGTTCTTTATGGTTCCCTTGAAGGAGGAGGATAAAGAGAAGTTTGCTTTCACATGGGAGGGAATGCAATATACCTTTAACAGACTCCCACAGTGGTATAAACATTCACCCATAATTGCTCATGCCGCACTCTGAACTTTTACAGATAGTCTCACTCCCCCAAGGTGTGAAACTGTAACAATATATAGATGATATTCTGATTGGAGGAACTTCTCCTAAGACAGTGGGGGAAGCTGCACAGAGTAAAGGCTGGCCTATAAACAGGAAAACTTGTGAAACTATTCTTACAGAATGTCCCCGGTGTAGACTGAAATTACAAGTAGATCATCCTGCTAAAGCACCACCTCTACATATCAATGAAGGGAAAACTTTACGGTCTATGTGGCAAATTGACTATATTGGACCATTCAGATCCTCTGCAGGATATCAATACATCCTCACAGGAGCGGAGGTAGTCTCTAGCTTGCTTGTGGCAACTAAGTGTCAGAAAGCCAATGGGCGAAATACAGTGTGAGGGCTATCGTTTTGGTTCTCAAATCTACCTACTCCTGATGTTATCCAAAGTGATAATGGCTCACATTTTTCATGTAAGGAAGTGCATGATTGGGCAAAACAAGAGGGAATTAAATGAGTATTCCACACCCCATACTACCCTGTGGAATAATTACTAAATTGGCTAAAAAATACAAAAGTACAGCATTGTTCACACATTAAGGAAAAGTATAAAATCAAGAGGCTTCTGAGGTAGAAAACAGCTGCAGCTGGCATGAAGAATACAACATCCGCGATTCCCTGATAAGGATGCTTGTGAAGCTACATGAGGTATGGGGCGGGATGCAATTATTCCGCGGCTTTACCGTATGATGTATAGCAGATACGGGGACGGGACGATACCATGAAACAGATAAGCTGCCAATTAGCTGCCTGCTCGATACTCGGAGCCAACATTTTGTCAAATTTTGATGAAATGCTGTCCTTTGTGCAAACTTTGCTCATTATAATGTCATTATAATACCAAAACACACCTCCATCCCAAAGGCTACTCGCCTCCAAGGTGCGACCACTCCTCCTTGAGTCTGCACCCTGAATTTTTCGTAAACTATACCTTTAAATGTGAAGCGAGAGAATTTTACACCAATCCTAATAAAAGCATTTATGACTAAAGTCAGGCCACAGTTTGCTTTCACTTGGAGGGGCATCCAGTACACCTGGAATCGACTGCCCCAGGGGTGGAAACACAGCCCCACCATTTGCCATGGACTGATCCAGACTGCACTGGAACAGGGTGAAGCTCCAGAACATCTGCAGTACATTGATGACATCATTGTATGGGGAAACACAGCCGAAGAAGTTTTTGAGAAAGGGGATAAAATAGTCCGAATCCTTCTGAAAGCTGGTTTTGCCATAAAACGAAGTAAGGTCAAGGGACCTGCACAGGAGATCCAGTTCTTAGGAATAAAATGGCAAGATGGACGCCGCCAGATCCCAATGGATGTGATCAACAAAATAGCAGCTATGTCTCCACCAACTAGTAAAAAGGAAACACAAGCTTTCTTAGGCATTGTGGGGTTTTGGAGGATGCATATCCCAGATTACAGTCTGATTGCAAGCCCTCTGTATCAAGTAACCCGGAAGAAGAACGATTTTAAATGGGGTCCTGAGCAACGACAAGCTTTTGAACAAATCAAACAGGAAATAGTCCATGCAGTGGCCCTGGGGCCAGTCCGGGCAGGACAAGATGTGAAAAACGTGCTCTACACCGCAGCCGGGGAGAATGGCCCTACCTGGAGCCTCTGGCAGAAGGCACCAGGGGAGACCCGAGGTCGACCCCCTAGGGTTTTGGAGTCGGGGATACAGAGGATCCGAAGCCTGCTACACTCCAACAGAAAAGGAGATATTGGCAGCATATGAAGGGGTTCGAGCTGCTTCGGAGGTGGTTGGTACAGAAGCGCAGCTCCTCTTAGCACCTCGACTGCCGGTGCTGGGTTGGATGTTCAAAGGAAGGGTCCCCACCACACATCATGCAACTGATGCTACATGGAGTAAGTGGATTGCACTGATCACACAGCGAACTCGAATGGGAAACCCCAGTTGCCCAGAAATTCTGGAAGTGATCATGGACTGGCCAGAAGGCAAGGATTTCGGAATGTCACCAGAGGAGGAGGTGACGCGTGCGGAAGAGGCCCCACCATATAATAAACTGCCAGAAAATGAGAAGCAATATGCCCTGTTCACTGATGGGTCCTGCCGGATTGTGGGAAAGCATCGAAAGTGGAAGGCTGCTGTGTGGAGTCCTACACAACAAGTTGCAGAAGCCAGTGAAGGACAAGGTGAATCGAGCCAGTTTGCAGAGGGGAAAGCCATTCAGCTGGCTTTGGACATCGCCGAGTGAGAAAAATGGCCAGTACTTTATCTCTACACTGACTCATGGATGGTGGCAAATGCTCTGTGGGGATGGTTACAGCAGTGGAAGCAGGGCAACTGGCAGCGCAGAGGCAAACCCATCTGGGCTGCTGAACTATGGCAAGATATTGCTGCCCGGATAGAGAATCTGGTTGTGAAAGTACGTCACGTAGATGCCCACGTACCGAAGAATCGGGCAACGGAGGAACATCAGAACAACCAGCAGGTGGATTGGGCTGCTAGGATTGAAGTGGCTCAAGTGGATCTGGACTGGCAACATAAGGGTGAACTATTCATAGCTCGGTGGGCCCATGAGACCTCAGGCCATCAAGGAAGAGATGCGACATATAGATGGGCTCGTGACCGAGGGGTGGACTTGGCCATGGACACTATTGCACAGGTCATCCATGAATGTGAGACATGTGCTGCAATCAAGCAAGCCAAGCGTTTGAAGCCTCTTTGGTATGGAGGACAATGGTTGAAATATAAATATGGGGAGGCCTGGCAGATTGATTATATCACACTGCCACGAACCCATCAAGGCAAGCGCTATGTGCTCACAATGGTGGAAGCAACCACCGGGTGGCTGGAAACATACCCTGTGCCCCATGCCACTGCCCGGAATACTATCCTGGGCCTTGAAAAGCAAGTCCTGTGGCGACATGGTACCCCAGAGAGAACGGAGTCGGACAATGGGACTCATTTCCGAAACAGCCTCATAGACACCTGGGCCAAAGAGCATGGCATTGAGTGGGTATATCACATCCCCTATCACGCACCAGCCTCTGGGAAGACAGAACGATACAATGGACTGTTAAAAACTACACTGAGAGCAATGGGTGGTGGGACCTTAAAACATTGGGATGCACATTTAGCAAAGGCTACCTGGCTAGTTAATACCAGGGGATCTACCAATCGGGCTGGCCCTGCCCAGTCAAAACTTCCACGTACTGTAGAAGGGGATAAGGTCCCCGTAGTGCACATGAAGAATATGTTGGGGAAGACAGTCTGGGTTAGTCCTGCCTCAGGCAAAGGCCAACCCATCCGTGGGATTGCTTTTGCCCAAGGACCTGGGTGCACTTGGTGGGTAATGCGGCAGGATGGGGAAGTCCGATGTGTACCTCATGGGGACTTGATTTTGGGGGAGAATAGCCAATGAATCAGATTGTATGTTACACTGTCACTGTATGTCCTCGTTACTATAATTGCTATCGGCTGTACTGCAGTAAGAATCACCCAAATTAAGGACAGATGGACTTTGATGAAGAATTGACTAAAGCAAAGTGGTGATGGGATCAGAGCTGATGCCCAGCAACTTCCTCAAGATCTACATCTTCGGCCCATGGACTGTGTGCATGAGCTACGCCGGGTACACCAGTCACATGTTCCAAAAACTGTAAGATCTGGGCGTGGGAAAAATGGTATGGAATAAGGGGTGGATAATGTCCTGGTTCCGGCAGGGACAGGGTTAAGTATTCCATGCCATGTGAGCCACGCCCACCCTGAGATTAAAAGGAGGGAGGGGGCAGGCAGTCGGGTTTGGAGCGGGCTGGCGCGTCCCGGGTCCAGAGCGGCGGGGAGCGGCGGTTCCGTAATCGCGTTTGTATATTTCTCTGTCGGTGGTGGTGGTGGTGGTGTTGTTTTCTTGTTCCCTTTGCTGTTCTGTTAAACTGCCTTTGTCTCAACCCAAGAGTGTTGCCTTTTTCTTCTGATCCTTCCTGTACCGGGAAGCGCTGAGCGAGCGACACGTGGTTCTTTGTTGCCGTCTGAGGCCAAACCACGACACTAATACATAGCAAATAGCAATACTTTACTATCTACTTGTTGTGTATCTGTAAGTGCATAAATTGTCAATATACTGTTTATGGCACAGAGGCAAGAGGTGACCGTACCACCACTCTGTGAGCATAAGATGAATTGACTATAGTCACAGGGTGGAGTGTGACGGTGTGCTCCCCCCCCCCCCCAGCCTGACCTTTTCCTGTAACCCTGCTCAAGCGATAACCACCAGTGGCGGTTGTGATGGATGCATCTGGCTCAAAGTGGATTCAGGGGGGACAGATAACAACACAATAGCCAAGGGCTAATTTATGGCAATGTCTCCACCTAACCACAGTGCTGGTCAATGTCTGACTCAAGCCAAATTTGGAAGAAACATCTGCAGTCGGTATGTAAATATGACTATGAGTCAATCATCTTACCCCCATAAATAGTGAGCAGCCTAAGAGCCCTTTGAGCAAACCTGCATAGCAGCAGGCTGCATGCCAGGATCTCCCCTTGAGTAGGGGTGCCTCTCAAGGTTACTCCTTGAGGTTGAGAGATTCCTTGATGCAACAGATCCTCGGTAAGTGGTTTATAGCATGCTAAACTTTGAAATCTTAGCTAAGTGGATTGATTGCACATATATAATCCTTTAGACATAAACCATTGACCAAGTCTGGGACTAGGATTGGATCCAGCTGCACCTAGACTCCTCTCTGAGAAGAAGTTTAGAAAGCAAGGGGGTCCTTTCTGAACCTTGTGACTCAAGAGGAGTCTGACCCTGTCCTCTATGCAGTAAATAACCAAATGTACCTCGCCATCGAATCTTGTTAAACCAGTTGCATTTACCATTGAACTTTGTTAAATCACTGTTGCATTTACCGTTGAACTTTGTTAAATCACTGTTTTATATCAATAAAGTATATTGTTGCTTCTCTCTTATGACTAAAGTGCATGACTCCATCCGTGACAAATTGGTATAGTCGTCAGGATGGCAAGTAGTACCACTGATTATTTAATTATTTATGGAGGCATGGAGTGAATCCAAGTCCCAGCTTTTCAGAAGAATGGGCTTGTGGCAACTGGCATAATTGGGAAGCTATTGAAGAGCACCTAAAAGTAACTCAGGGCCACACAAAGGCAGTGTTAAAACCACTGATTAGAGGATCCCTGGCAATTCTTAAAGCCCCTCTATTTGCAAAATGAGATCAAGAAAGACACAGAACACAGTGAGGGACTAGGTGATAACGCTCAAAATTCCCTGCAAGCAACTCCCTAGTGGGCAGAATTAATGCATGGCCTGTGAAATGGGCTGGGACAATGCACCAGCTGAAAAACAAAACCTGAAGCCCCAGGGAGGAGATCACAAAGTTCAACTCCTTGGGCACCAGTCCATAGAAAGGGAGACAACACCTTCCTCCCCCTTAGGGAGGAATTGCAGGGCATGAAGTCAAAAGATGAGTAGCGTCCAGAGGGCAATTGGGCCTGCCTGTCCAGAAAGCAGAGGCTTATCAGTGGATAAGTGATAATGGCGCATGCATTTTGATTCCAGTTGGTCCTCAGGGACAATTGGTGAATATTTTAATAGATACAGGAGCACACATTTCAATACTAACACAAAAAGATGCTGAGAAGCTGGTTGTGCAATCTGCATGGCAAAGATTTAAGATTACCGGTATGAATGGAGTGACTATTGTGTGTCAAACTGCCAAGGTCAATTTATGGCTCCCAGGGGAAAAACGCATGTCGTCTACTCACTTTGCAATTAAAGATCATGGTGAAAATATTTTAGGTTTTGATGTTTTAAACAGATGAACCTGGTACCTGCTGAATGGCACCGTGTCATCCTTCGGCTGAAACATCAATCCCAACCCCAGTAGAAATCGAGAGGCTACAGTGAGTGTACTTCACGCAACCCCTGCACTCCCTGATTCAAAAGTTACTAAAGCACTGCAATATCTGATTTCTGCAGCAGCACAAAATGGAATTTCTGAAGTCATAGCTGAATGGAGAAACAACAAATTACCTCCAGAACCCACTCCCCCTATAACTCACTGGTCTGGCCAGTTCGGAAACCAGACGGGAGGTGGCATTTAACAATTATCAGCACCTAAATGCTAATACAGCCCTGCTAACAGCTGCTGTACCAAACATTGCAAACTTAACAGCTACTTTGCAAGCAGCTGCACACCCATGGATGGTGGCACTGGACGTAAAAGATATGTTCTTTATGGTTCCCTTGAAGGAGGAGGATAAAGAGAAGTTTGCTTTCACATGGGAGGGAATGCAATATACCTTTAACAGACTCCCACAGTGGTATAAACATTCACCCATAATTGCTCATGCCGCACTCTGAACTTTTACAGATAGTCTCACTCCCCCAAGGTGTGAAACTGTAACAATATATAGATGATATTCTGATTGGAGGAACTTCTCCTAAGACAGTGGGGGAAGCTGCACAGAGTAAAGGCTGGCCTATAAACAGGAAAACTTGTGAAACTATTCTTACAGAATGTCCCCGGTGTAGACTGAAATTACAAGTAGATCATCCTGCTAAAGCACCACCTCTACATATCAATGAAGGGAAAACTTTACGGTCTATGTGGCAAATTGACTATATTGGACCATTCAGATCCTCTGCAGGATATCAATACATCCTCACAGGAGCGGAGGTAGTCTCTAGCTTGCTTGTGGCAACTAAGTGTCAGAAAGCCAATGGGCGAAATACAGTGTGAGGGCTATCGTTTTGGTTCTCAAATCTACCTACTCCTGATGTTATCCAAAGTGATAATGGCTCACATTTTTCATGTAAGGAAGTGCATGATTGGGCAAAACAAGAGGGAATTAAATGAGTATTCCACACCCCATACTACCCTGTGGAATAATTACTAAATTGGCTAAAAAATACAAAAGTACAGCATTGTTCACACATTAAGGAAAAGTATAAAATCAAGAGGCTTCTGAGGTAGAAAACAGCTGCAGCTGGCATGAAGAATACAACATCCGCGATTCCCTGATAAGGATGCTTGTGAAGCTACATGAGGTATGGGGCGGGATGCAATTATTCCGCGGCTTTACCGTATGATGTATAGCAGATACGGGGACGGGACGATACCATGAAACAGATAAGCTGCCAATTAGCTGCCTGCTCGATACTCGGAGCCAACATTTTGTCAAATTTTGATGAAATGCTGTCCTTTGTGCGAACTTTGCTCATTATAATGTCATTATAATACCAAAACACACCTCCATCCCAAAGGCTACCCGCCCCCAAGGTGCGACCACTCCTTCTTGAGTCTGCGCCCTGAATTTTTCGTAAACTATACCTTTAATTGTGAAGCGAGAGAATTTTACACCAATCATAATTAAAGTATTTATGACTAAAGTCACTCAAACTCCACCTTGAAGATAACAAACAGTATAAAAATAGCCCGAGAGAGGGGGGATACCCAGGGAAGACACCATCGCGAAGGACTCCATCACTGACTTCCGGGATCAGTCGACGGGCTGAGTCTTTCTTCCCCCCCACAGGGACGCCTTTGGGTAAGACTTAGATTATACCGAGTGCTTTCTCAGGAAACTTAGAAATTTCTCTAGAGAATCTCTTTCCTACATTTATAGCCAGGCTGTATCGTTTATAACTTTGTCGCGCATTTGATATATGTAATAATACTTTTATTTGCACATGCTTTGCAGACAGTGTATTTATCACCAGCAATCCTAAGAACCTATCTATCTGTTGTTTAAATAAACTGCACTGTTTAAGTAGCTAGTCGTTTCGGTTTCTCACTGAACGCGACCAAAGACTCGAGAGTGGCTGTGCTAGTTCATGAGCATGACTAGACTGAAGGTGCAGTCCACTATTAGTGTATCCAAATCGTAATAGTTTAATACATATTAAAGGCGATTGGACTGATAGTGCTGAATTGGGCATCACTCAGAATTTAAACCTAGCCGCACCTAGCCTCCCACCTTGGTGAGGAGTGTTAGAATGCAAGGGAGTTTATTTTCTGCCAAAACTACTTTGCCTCTTAACGCAACAGCGGATTCAACAGCAGCTGCACTGTTGAGGCTTTTGTGCTTTCTGGTGTGATACAGGGGATGCTTGCACCATGACGGAAAAGGAAGGATAAGTGCTCTCACCATAGGCTAGGTTACTGATGTTTGCTTATAGGTGCACAGATTGAGTTACGGGTCAAATTATGAAACCTTATGACTTGAGTGGTGAATAAGTGAATTTATTGTCCCAAATCTGGGTTCTTTACCCAGTGTGCAAGCCAATAACACATAGAGCAGAGGTATTTCCAAGTTTATTCCATTAATGCACAGAAATGGGGTGCTTGTTTAATTATTGGTCAAGGTTTCTTCACTTCCTATGTAAATTAGTGCACAGACTCTGTCTTCTTCATCCATTGTTCTAAGTAAGTGGCATTGTTTGAGTAGGTGGTCAATGAGTCAGTGGTCATGATCTCCCCCTGCCAAAATTACCTTTTACCTACTTCTCCTCTAATCTTGGCAGTTCCAGGTGGTTTTCTCAGTTTGCTGACCAGGCCTACAGTTCATCATTCTCTTGACAGAAATATCCTGCTTATTAACAAAGCTACATTGTCTAGTAGTTAGTTGCTTAATTCAATCTTAGATTAATCATGTCTAGTTACTATTTCTCTATAATTAATGAAATGAAATATGGTTGGGGCTGTATAGATGACTTTTAGCAGCAGCAGCAGGTTCCCTTGGTTACTTCGGTTACATGTTACATTTTGTTTTTCCAGTTAATATCAATTTTACTACAACAAATTAACCTGATATAGACTAGTCTGGGCAAAGGGGACTGAGCCCTTGTTTGTCATGTTTGCTTGTTGTACTTCTTAATGAGCTCATAAAATAAAGTTTAACTCACAGAGTACATTACCCTGTAAATTTGAGAGGTCCAAATGGACTGTGACAAACTCATCCCAGCTTGAATTCATTGAAGTTTTAAAATTTTTCTTCCATCTCCATTTGAGTAATTTCTCTTTCCATACCTTGTCCTAATCCTCATTTCCTTCAATTTTTCATTTTTTAATGGAAAAATGAATTGAAATATTCATTTTGTTTTGGGCTGTATGAAGAGTCAGGGAAAATAAAATTGTGGGTTAAACCCAGTAGGCAGCGAAGTACCACACAGCTGCTCGCTCATTCCCCTCACAGTGTGACAGGGGAGAGAATTGGAAGGGTAAAAGTGAGAAAACTCATGGGTAGAGATAAAAACAGTTTAATAGGTAGAGCAAAAGCCATGCACGCAAGCAAAGCAAAGGAATTCATTCACTACTTCCCATCAGCGGGCAGGTGTTTAGCCATTTCTAGGAAAGCAGGGCTCCATCACACATAACGGTTACTTGGGAAGACAAACACCATAACTCTGAATGTCCCCCTTTCCTCCTCCTTTTCTTGTGCTTTTATTGCTGTGCATGACATCAGTTGGGGTCCTCTCAACTGCTTGTGCACCCCCAGCCTACTCACTGGCAGGGGAGTGTGAGAAGTAGAAAATGCCGTGACTCTGTGTAATCACTGCTCAGCAGTAACTGAAACATCCCTGCGTTATCAACACTTTTCATCACAAATCCAAAACATAGCCCCATATGAGCTACTATGAAGAAAATGGATTCTATCCAAGCCAAAACCAATACAAAAGTAAAGGGATATGTTAGTGCATAGCTAATATGATATACTTGGTAGAGTAATTCAGCTTGACCTTTACTAGTTTTTAATTTCTTCTCTATGCTTCTCAACCTCTAAAACATAGCCGCCTTTGTTTGTCAGTTCCTTTTTTTCTTCCTTCAAAGATCTATACTCATTCCTAATATATTCCTAATATAATATTCCTGAGGAAATTATTTATTCACTTTATCTGGAGCACTTCCTACAAGATTTTTCTTTCCTTCTTCTTTTCCTTCACCTTTGCTTTAAAGAAATAGATTAAAATAGTCAATGTTTTTCTTCTCTAAATGTTGAAAAAGTCATTATTTTACCATCTCCATTACATTCTGGTTGCCATTCCCAGTTTGGCTTCAGCCTGCAGTTCCACTTCCTGTCATGAACATTGGACCATGCAGTGGTGGCTGGACTTCAGCAGTATGGATCTGTCTGACTTTGTAAATCACTTTGCTCTGCAGGCTTTCATTCCAATACTCTGTCCAAGTCCTGAGTTTGGCACTCAGTGAACAAGGAGCTTGGCTGCAGCTCTGTGGTCTTGCCAGTTGAAATTTATTCATATCTCAAGAGTGGAGGTCCTCCTGGAATAAAAGCCAGAGATCTGCTCTTCTCTGAGGTGAGAAAATGGTAAAATGGTAGCTGTATCAGAATTATCAATGCTAGGTTTTATAACTTAGTGGTCTCCCTGGCTACCTTCCACTCAAAAAAAAAGATAAGCTAGAAAGTGATGTAACAGCCTTCCCTTTTCTCCTCATGCCTGGCATTAGAACTGCTTAAGAACTGTGGAAAATGAGTCGAAAAGCAGGGATAAGGCTTTTTTCAATTTTGAGTTCTCGCTTGTCATCTTTTGTAGTTCCTTCCCTTTCAGGACCCTGTGTGAGATATCCCATTACTCTGTGGAGGTCACAAGCTTCTCTTCTCTCTGTGGGAAAGAGATACTCAGATTAGAAAGGTTCAGAGAGAGATTAGGAGAGATCATATCTTCTAGGTCTTTCTATTCTGAGAACTGTTAATGCTTTTCCCTTCTGTGACAAAGAGGGTACAGCACCAGCCCTGGAATTTGATTCCAAAATAACTCATTCCTATTCTCAAATGAAAAAAAACACCCTTTCCTTTTGAGTTTTCTTCATAAGAAATTCTAGGGGTCACCCTAAAAAAGATGCAGAGTGTCTTAACAGAAGGAAGATTCTTCATTTTTCAGGGAATGGGATGAAATATGGAAAAGATGAGCACACTAGAAACTGACATTTGGGTATTAGCCATTTCTGAATTATGTTTTCAGAAAAAGTAAGTGTATGTTGTTTCATTTATCCATGACCTATATCCCCGGACTTTTATTCATGTCACAGAGTGGCCATGAAAGCCAAACCCCAAGTTCCAATGTTATACTTTCACTAACATTTTAGTGTATATTTAGTGCACTGTGGTGGTGTTCTATGCCCTCTTATGATATGTCTCTATGATATAAAAAGGACTTAATTTTCATCCAGAATGAAACTTCTCCCTCTCTGAGAATTTTCCATGCTGCACGTACTTTTACTTTTCCTTAACAGGTTGAAATCTCTGCATGAACTTCCTATGAGATCTTGGACCCTCACCAGGAACACCTGGCTGACTCCAAACTCCATGATGCAGATCATCTTTGAAGTGAGACTCTGTCTGTTATTCTATTGGTCCCCCTCTGGGCTCACTTCTGGCTTGGTTCAGTTTGTCCTCCCACTTCTGGGATAGTTGGGTCCCCTTCTGGGATCGGTTTGTCATCCAGTCTGCTGCTTCACTGCTGCATTGACTTCCCAGTGCAAAGCTAAAGACAAGCTGTGACAGAGTGCAAGAGCTAGGAAATGATTGATAGATGGAGGAAAATGGAAGTAATGCTCATGAGAGATGAGGTTCACCCCATCCCTTTCACTTTATTGTATCTGTGTCCACAATCTAGTGAGGTATGAGAATATTGTTACTGTTGTGCTGTAAATATATTTAAAAGAATGTTCAGGTTACTTGCAATGACATTCATATTTTATATCTATCACATGCTATAAGAAATGTGTTCTGAATACCTTACTGAGTTCTAGGCCATTATTTTTCAGTGGAATCTGCTGTCAACTACATTAGAGTATGTTGAGGTTTGATAGTAGGTACTTGCAAAAATACCTATATCTTTTCTCCTCTAAAAGAACATTTTCCTCTACATATGAGAGAAGCATTTGGGATTTGGCACCTAATCTCCCTTAAATAAACCTTATTCTACAGGGTATTTATGTATGTGTCTTCACAGATTAGATTACTCAGTCATGGCCATTATGACCTGAACCCAGAACTAAAAGATGCAAGTGCCTTAAGTGCAACCTAAGGAAATGCTGAAGTCCTTATGAATTACCTATAAAGCCTTATCCAAGCACTTAAGAGTCTAAGAGGCCATAAGCACCTTTGGTTTTGATAGGCTTTTATCTCTTTTTCAAACATTGTTTGCTTATCCTATTGCATGACTGCTGTGGCTAAGCCTCAGATGGCAATAAAGAACCACACAGCCGCTCTCTCAAACCCCCTCCCCAACAGCCGTGGGGGGAGAATTGGAAGGAAAAGGCAAAACTCATGGGTTGAGACAAAGGCAGTTTAACAGAACAGCAAAGGGAACAAGAAAACAGCAACAATAACACTGACAGAGGAATGTACAAACACGATTATGGTATTATGGTACCACCGCTCACTGACTAGACCTGGGACACCCCAGTTCCTCCCCATCCCCCAGCCAGCTCACAGCTACAGACTGGGCATGGCTCACATGGGATGGAATACCTCTGTCCTTGCCAGATCCCGGGGAAAATTAATCCTACCCCTGCTGGAACCAGGACATTATCCACCTGTTATTCCATGCCATCTACGTCATGTCCAGATCTTACAGTTTCCAATTAATCGCCATCACTTTTCCCTGTCCTTGACATATATGTACATATATATTCATACAGATATAATGCCCTTAGTCTATGGGCCATCCCTCTAAAATGTCCGTTGAGTTCATTTAATCCATGGCTTTGGGCTCCATCTGTCAGAACAGTCTCTCAGGGCAGGCGAGATGCTGTGTGGTGCCGGCCTGTTGCATGCTGTATTTTCGGAGCTTGTAGCTGGTATATCCAGTGCGGCTAAGGCCCACAGTCCATGGGTTGAAGGTGTCAATCTTGAGGAAGTTGCTGGGCACTAACTGCTGAGTTCAGTTCTGATCCCACCACTGCTGCACTTTACTCATTTTTTTCATCAAAGTCCATCTGTCCTTAATTTGGGTGATTTTTATTGTAGTGACACTGATAGCAATTACAGTAGTGATGACATACAGAGGCAGGGTTATTTAGCAATTAACATCATACAATTTGATTCATTGGCTATTCTCCCCCAAAATCAAGTCCCCATGAGGTACACATGGGACTTCCCCATCCTTCCGCAGTACCCACCAAGTGCACCCAGGTCCTTGAGCAAAAGCAATCCCACGGATAGGTTTGCCTTTGCCTGAGGCAGGACTAACCCAGACTCTCTTCCCTAACATGTGCACTACGGGGACTTTATCCCCTTCTACAGTACGTGGAAGTTTTGATTGGGCAGGGCCAGCCCGATTGGTAGATCCCCTGGTGTTAACTAGACAGGTAGCCTTTGCCAAATGTGCATCCCAATGTTTTAAAGCCCCCCCCCATTGCTCTCAGTGTAGTTTTTAACAGTCCATTGTATCGTTCTGTCTTCCCAGAGGCTGGTGCGTGATAGGGGATGTGATATACCCACTCAATGCCATGCTCTTTGGCCCAGGTGTCTATGAGGCTGTTTTGGAAATGAGTCCCATTGTCTGACTCAGTCCTCTCTGGGGTACCATGTCACCACAGGACTTGCTTTTCAAGGCCCAGGATAGTATTCCGGGCAGTGGCATGGGGCACAGGGTATGTTTCCAGCCATCCAGTGGTTGCTTCCACCATTGCGAGCACATGGCGCTTGCCTTGATGGGTTCGTGGCAGTGTGATATAATCAATCTGCCAGGCCTCCCCATATTTATATTTCAGCCATCGTCCTCCATACCAAAGAGGCTTCAAACGCTTGGCTTGCTCGATTGCAGCATGTCTCGCATCCATGGATAACCTGTGCAATAGTGTCCATGGCCAAGTCCACCCCTCGGTCACGAGCCCATCTATATGTCACACATCTTCCTTGATGGCCTGAGGTCTCATGGGCCCACCGAGCTATGAATAGTTCACCCTTATGTTGCCAATCCAGATCCACCTGAGCCACTTCAGTCCTAGCAGCCCGATCCACCTGCTGGTTGTTCTGATGTTCCTCCGTTGCCTGATTCTTGGGTACATGGGCATCTACGTGACGTACTTTCACAACCAGATTCTCTATCCAGGCAGCAATATCTTGCCATAGTTCAGCAGCCCAGATGGGTTTGCCTCTGCGCTGCCAGTTGCCCTGCTTCCACTGCTGTAACCACCCCCACAGAGTCATGAGTCAGTGTAGAGATAAAGTACTGGCCATTTTTCTTGCTCGGCGATGTCCAAAGCCAGCTGAATGGCTTTCACCTCTGCAAACTGGCTCGATTCACCTTGTCCTTCACTGGCTTCTGCAACTTGTCATGTAGGACTCCACACAGCAGCCTTCCACTTTCGATGCTTTCCCACAATCCGGCAGGACCCATCAGTGAACAGGGCATATTGCTTCTCATTTTCTGGCAGTTTATTATATGGTGGGGCCTCTTCCGCATGCGTCACCTCCTCCTCTGGTGACATTCCAAAATCCTTGCCTTCTGGCCAGTCCATGATCACTTCCAGAATACCTGGGCGACTGGGGTTTCCCATTCGAATTCGCTGTGTGATCAGTGCAATCCAGTATTTCTGAAAGCCAGAAGGCACACCACATCTCAAGGGTCAAAACTACACACACAACTCCCTCTCTGAAATGCTTATACACCAATGCACGCAGCATGGGGAATAAGCAGGAAGAGCAGGAGGTCTGTGTGCGGTTGCGGAGCCGCGATCTCATTGCAATTACTGAGACGTGGTGGGACAACTCGCATGATTGGAATGCTGTCATGGGTGGCTATGTCCTTTTCAGGAAAGACAGACCAGCAAGGCGGGGTGGTGGAATTGCACTCTATGTGAGAGAGCATTTGGAATGCATTGAGCTCTCACTAGGGGCGGATGAAGAGCGGGTCGAGAGCTTATGGGTGAGGATTAAGGGACAGGAAAATATGAGGGACACTGTTGTGGGTGTTTATTACAGGCCACCTGATCAGGATGGGGAAACTGATGAGGCTTTTTACAGACAACTGAAGGTAGCCTCGCAATCGCAGGCCCTGGTTCTCATGGGGGACTTCAATCACCCTGATATCTGCTGGGAAGACCACACAGCCAGGCATGGGCAGTCCAGGAGGCTCCTCCAGTGCATTGATGACAACTTTTTGACACAGGTGGTACAGGAGCCAACAAGGAGAGGAGCACTTCTAGACCTGGTACTGACAAACACAGAGGGATTGGTGGAGGACATTAAGGTTGGGGGCACCCTAGGTTGTAGTGATCATGAAATGATTGAGTTCAGGATCATGGGCACTATCCACAAAACAACAAGAAGTAAAATTACAACCTTGGATTTCAGGAGGGCTAACTTTGGCCTCTTCAAGAAACTGCTTGGAGAGATCCCGTGTGCTAGGGCTACGGAAGGCAAAGGGGCTCAAGAAAGCTGGTTGATATTCAAAGACCACTTCCTCCAAGCTCAGGATCGGTGCATCCCTAAGAGAAAGAAATCGGCCAAGGGACGCAGGAGACCTGCATGGTTAAGCAGGGAGCTTCAGAAAAAGCTCAAGTGGAAGAAGGAAGTTTATAATAAGTGGAAGAAGGGACTGACCCCTTGGGAGGATTACAAGAATGCCACCAGAGCGTGCAGGGATGAAACAAGGAAAGCCAAGGCCGCCTTGGAATTAGACCTGGCTAGGGACGTCAAGCACAACAAAAAGAGCTTCTACAAGTATATTGGAAGCAAAAGGAAGACCAGAGAAGTTGTGGGCCCACTGTTGAATGAGACAGGAGCCATGGTGACGGAGGATGCGGAGAAGGCAGAGTTACTGAATGGCTTCTTTGCTTCGGTCTTTTCTGCTCGGCCCAGCCCTCAGAAGTCCCAGGCATTGAATAAAGTAACAGGGAAAGAAGAAGACTTCCCTTGGGTTGAGGAGGAGCGAGTGAGGGATCAATTAGATCATTTAGATATTCACAAGTCCATGGGCCCTGATGGGATGCACCCGAGAGTGCTGAGGGAGCTGGCAGAAGTCATTGCTGGGCCGCTCTCCATCATCTTTGAAAGGTCCTGGAGAACAGGCAAGGTGCTTGAGGACTGGAGGAAAGCCAATGTCACTCCAGTCTTCAAAAAAGGCAAGAAGGAGGACCCGGGGAACTACAGGCCGGTCAGCCTCACCTCCATCCCTGGAAAGATGATGGAACAGCTCATTCTGGGCGTCATCTCAAGGCACGTGGAGGAAAAGAAAGCTATCAGAAGTACTCAGCATGGATTCACCAAGGGGAAATCATGTCTGACTAATCTGATAGCCTTCTATGATGGCATGACTGGATGGATAGATGAGGGGAGGGCGGTAGATGTGGTCTATCTTGACTTAAGCAAGGCGTTTGACACGGTCTCCCACAGCATCCTCATAGGGAAGCTTAGGAAGTGTGGGTTAGATGAATGGACAGTAAGGTGGATAGAAAACTGGTTGAAAGATAGAGCTCAGAGGGTCATGATTAGGGGCACAGAGTCTAGTTGGAGGTCAGTGACGAGTGGTGTTCCCCAGGGGTCAGTACTGGGTCCAGTCCTGTTCAATATATTCATCAATGACCTGGATGAGGGGATAGAGTGCACCCTCAGCAAGTTTGCTGATGACACAAAGCTGGGGGGGGCGGCTGACACACCGGAGGGCTGTGCTGCCATACAGAGAGACCTGGACAGGTTGGAGATCTGGGCAGAGAGAAACCTTGTGAAATTCAACAAGGGCAAGTGTAGGGTGCTGCACCTGGGGAGGAACAACCCCATGCACCAGTACAGGTTGGGGGCTGACCTGCTGGAGAGCAGCTCTGTGGAAAGAGACCTGGGAGTCCTGGTGGACAACAGGATGACCCTGAGCCAGCAATGTGCCCTTGTGGCCAAGAAGGCCAATGGCATCCTGGGGTGCATCAAAAAGAGTGTGGCCAGCAGGTCAAGGGAGGTCATCCTCCCCCTCTACTCTGCATTGGTGAGGCCACACCTGGAGTACTGTGTCCAGTTCTGGGCTCCCCGGTTCCAGAAGGACAGAGAACTGCTGGAAAGGGTGCAGCAGAGGGCTACCAAGATGATTAGGGGACTGGAACACCTCTCTTATGAGGAAAGGCTGAGGGATTTGGGTCTCTTCAGTCTGGAAAAAAGACGGCTGAGGGGGGATCTTATCAACACTTATAAATACTTAAAGGGTGGGTGTCAGGAGGATGGGACCAGGCTCTTTTCAGTAGTGCCCGGGGACAGGACAAGAGGCAATGGGCACAAACTTGAGCATAAGAAGTTCCACCTAAACATGAGGAGGAACTTCTTTGCCCTGAGGGTGGCAGAGCACTGGAACAGGCTGCCCAGAGAGGTGGTGGAGTCTCCATCTCTGGAGACATTCAAAACCCGCCTGGACGTGTTCCTGTGTAACCTGCTCTAGGTGACCCTGCTCTGGCAGGGGGGTTGGACTAGATGATCTCCAGAGGTCCCTTCCAACCCTATGGTTCTATGATTCTATGATTCTATGATTCTATGATCCACTTACTCCATGTAGCATCAGTTGCATGATGTGTGGTGGGGACCCTTTCTTTGAACATCCAACCCAGCACCAGCAGTCAAGGTGCTAAGAGGAGCTGCGCTTCTGTACCAACCACCTCCGAAGCAGCTCGAACCCCTTCATATGCTGCCAATATCTCTTTTTCTGTTGGAGTGTAGCGGGCTTCGGATCCTCTGTATCCCCGACTCCAAAACCCTAGGGGTCGACCTCGGGTCTCCCCTGGTGCCTTCTGCCAGAGGCTCCAGGTAGGGCCATTCTCCCCGGCTGCGGTGTAGAGCACGTTTTTCACATCTTGTCCTGCCCGGACTGGCCCCAGGGCCACTGCATGGACTATTTCCTGTTTGATTTGTTCAAAAGCTTGTCATTGCTCAGGACCCCATTTAAAATCGTTCTTCTTCCGGGTTACTTGATACAGAGGGCTTGCAATCAGACTGTAATCTGGGATATGCATCCTCCAAAACCCCACAATGCCTAAGAAAGCTTGTGTTTCCTTTTTGCTAGTTGGTGGAGACATAGCTGCTATTTTGTTGATCATATCCAGAACTACAGAATACACACAAATTCCACAAGTTACTTGACATCTGGTCAGTTGCCATGAATAAGAAAACAAGAAAGTGACTATATAAAATATTTGCTGTGTGTCCTGAGAAAAAGGGAAGGAAGGTTCATTCAAACCAGTAATCTTGTGCTTACAGTAAATAGAGTTGACAAGGGATCAACTGAGTGCAAATGAAGCTAGGAGATTGCTGCCGTCTAAGAACTCTATGATTGCCATTACCTCAGAGACGACTGTTGTAATACAATATTTTCCTTCTAGCGAGAAGTCGTTTCAGTGAAGTCGTTGCCCTTTTCAAGTACAGAGAACTCTTGCTATTGATTTCAGTGGATCTTCAGAAAGAGGTCTTTATCAGAAGGATATGTGGCATCCACTATACAGACACAACCCTGATAGCCAGGTATCTATCTGTGTGAATGGTACTTGGTAAAAACAGCACTCTGAAGGAAACTTGGCAGGCATAGATAAAAATTTTGTGGTGATTCCACAGCTGTTCCATTGTTTCCTGAATCTTTCTCCTGATGATTGAGGGTCTGCTCCCATCATCAACTGATAACACCTATATACATTCACTTTGCTTCTTTGCACATGACAGTGCTGAGAAGCTAAAACCAAGTATCTGATTTAAATTAGATAATAATCCCTGGATGATCTTAGGAACAGTAAAATAAATAGGTGTGAAAGAATTACCTTGATTGGGAACTAACAATTTAAGGGAGATTTTGACAGAGAAAGGCCATAAACATCTGAAAGACTCTCTTTTCCAGCAATGATCTATTCTTCTCTCAACACACTTGCTATCTCTGACTGACTGGATGGGTCAGTTAGAAATTATTTTTTGCAATGAACTAATGAACCATCATAACTATGTATGGAGGGCAGACATAAACAAGAAATTTCTGTAAACTGAGTATGACAGGGGAAGGAGATAGTAACCAGTAGAGTAGCCCTGTGAGGGAGTGATACAGCGCAACTAAAGGACTGAGAGTTTTACTGTATTCCTGATAATGAAGGATATACTAGAGTGGGGTAAGGCACTTGGTGCAGTTGGTTGCTAATATGCATTTTTCAAAGTGCAGATAGAAACTGGGTAACTTTTCAGATCACTGAGGTGATTTACCATGCTGATCCACATTATATTTCTTTAGTGGTAAAGCTAGTTAAAGAGATCCCTATACTCCCCTCAGCATTTCACTCCACCAGTTGTGCTAGTGCAAGAGTTTGTGCAAATGTGCTGTAAATTGGATCAATGAAATTGTTTAAATTAAAAATTAAAAAAGGCATGATTTAAAATACAGTGTTTTGAAGACATGTGAGAGCTTGGGGTTGCAATGTCATGATTGCAACAAGAGGATTAAAAAAAGTGATTGTGATAGCTCTATATATACGTTTCTGCTTCTTCCCTTGAGCATTCAAAGGGATCTAAGTGAAGACCAACCCACCCGCACATGCACATACATCTAAAGCACAGCAGGAGTAGTTCCTTGGTCTAGCTTATTATGCACTTGTGAGTGTGCAGTTCATGTATTATACAGTTGCATGAACGAATCCTAGCACATGGAAGGAGTGAGAAAGTCAAACTGAGGGCATGGAAGAGGTAGGGACTGTTCCTTTCAGAAGTGATCATCATAGAATGGTTTAAGTTGGAAGGGACCTTAAAGATCATCTACTTCCAACCCCCCTGCCATGGGGACACCTCCCACTAGACCAGGTTGCTCAAAGCCCCACCCAGCCTGGCCTTGAACACTTCCAGGAACGGGGAATCCACAACTTCCCTGGGCAACCTGTTCCACCGTCTCACCACCCTCATAGTGAAAAATTTCTTCCTGATATCTAATCTAAATCTACCCTCTTTCAGTTTGAAACCGTTACCCCTCATCCTATCACTACATGCCCTTGCAAAAAGTCCCTCCCCAGCTTTCCTGTAGGCCCCCTTCAGATACTGGAAGGCTGCTATAAGGTCTCCCCAGAGCCTTCTCTTCTCCAGGCTGAACAACCCCAATTCTCTCAGCCTGTCCTCATAGGAGAGGTGCTCCAGCCCTCTGATCATCCTCATGGCCCTCCTCTGGACCCGCTCCAACAGGTCCATGTCCTTCTTATGTTGGGGGCCCAGGACCAGCATGCGGTACTCCAGGTGGGGTCTCACGAGAGCAGAGTAGAGGGGGCAGAATCACCTCCCTCGACCTGCTGGCCACGCTTCCTCTGATGCAAAAAATTGGTGCCCAAGTAATCTTTTCCTTCATTTTACCAGTTAGAGGAAAGGGAGCAGACAGAAATGGATGGATAATTGTCACGTCCCACTCTCAGGAAGGAGGGGGGGTAAGTGACTTCAGATTCGTAAATTCCCAATGGCGCGGACTAAGGTGAGATAAATCTCAAGGTCCATATAGAAATATTTATTAGCATCCCAAAATGATTAGTATAGGTCTTAACAAGTCCACGATAATTGGTTAGGTAAAAGAGAAACTGAGGGATAGAGAAAGGAAAAGACAACAAAAGACAGAGATAAAGAGATCACCGGTCCTGGTTCCAGCGTCTTTTTCAGGGAATTTTCCCAGGCATAATCTTCTTCTTTCTTGGGAAGAATCTTCCCAGGCACGATCTTCTTCTTTTGTTTCTTCTTTGTTCCCCTCTCTAGGGGCACTTATTTTCCCCTTTTATGTTTGCTAAATTAGCATGGCCCACCCCCCTTGCCGAGGACAGCCTCGTCTCAGGTTTCTCCCTTCTCCCAGGTGACGTGTAGCATGATTTGGGTGGAGAGATGAGTGCCATAGTCATACATGTTTAGCATGATCTCTATAATCTTCATTAGCATATGCAGGGGCGTGCGCTTTCATATGCATTTTGTGGATAATGAAGCAAAGGTCACTTATCGGACACAATGGCCTCAAGAACTGAGAACTAGCAAGCTCACCACGCGAGTGACAGAACTATCCTGTCTTCACAAGACAGTTCTCCCACACTTTCAGGCGCCAGAAGTGTTAGCCTTATCAGTTCTTTGAAGGCCAAGCCTGCATTATTTATTTCCTTGTGAGCGTTTGAGGCATTCCATTGAAGGCTTGGAGGGCCTTCTGCCCCTCATCAGGAAATTTACGGTCTGTCTCTTACAATAATGCATATCAACTCCTGGCTATGTGGCTGGTGCCATCATGAGGGTTTTAGTTTTTATGACAATGGGACATTCTTTGATGATTATGGCCTGTTAGAGAGGGATGGGATCCACCTGTCTAGGAGGGGAAAGGGAATCTTTGGCAGCAGGCTGGCCAACTTGGTGAGGCAGGATTTAAACTGAAGGACTCAGGGGGTGGGGTCCAAGGTGGCAATGCTCACACCAACTTAGCCAACCAGGGAATAAGCCAGGCCAATCAGAGCAGTGACAAATGTTCCTTAGCTAACTCCCAAGACAAGAACCAGAAGGCCAACCACCTCAAGGCTGTGAATGGCTGTGGTACATCCTCTTGCTCCCCTCAAGGGAAACCTGCATGCTCGACTACCTCTCTGAAATGCCTGTGCACCAATGCATGCAGCATGGGGAATAAGCAGGAAGAACTAGAGATCTGTGTGTGGTCACAGGGCCATGATCTCATTGCAATTACAGAGACATGGTGGGACAGCTCACATGACTGGAATGCTGTCATGGATGGCTATGTTCTTTTTAGGAAAGACAGGCCAGCGGGGTGTGGTGGTGGAGTTGCTCTCTGAAAGAGCAACTGAAATGTATCGAGCTCTGCCTAGGGGTGGATGAAGAATGTGTTGAGAGCTCATGGGTAAGAATTAAGGCAGGCTAATATGGGAGACACTGTTGTGGGTGTTTACTACAGACCACCGGATCAGGAAGAGGAAGTCGATGAGACCTTCTACAGATAGCTGGAAATAGCCTCACGATCACAGGCCCTGGTTCTCATGGGGGACTTCAACCACCCTGACATTTGCTGGAAAGAGAACGCAGCCAGGCACGCACAGTCCCGGAAGTTTCTGCAGAGCATTGACAATAACTTCTTGATACAGGCGGTGGAGGAACCAATGAGGAGAGGTGCACCGCTGGACCTTGTGCTGACAAACAAAGGACTAGTTGGGGGTGTGAAGGTTGGCGGTAGCCTTGGCTGCAGTGACCATGAGATGGTGGAGTTCAGGATCCTGTGTGGAAGAAGCAGGGCAAAAAGTAGAATTACAACCCTGGACTTCAGGAGAGCTGACTTTGGCCTCTTCAAAGACCTACTTGGAGGAATCCCATGGGGATAAGGCTCTAGAAGGAAGGAGGGTGCAAGAGAGCTGGTTAATATTCAAGCACCACTTCCTCCAAGCTCAAGATCAGTGCATCCCTAGGAGTAAGAAATCAGGCAAAGGAGGCAGGAAACCTGCATGGATGAGCAATGAGCTTCTGGAAAAACTCAAATGGAAGAAGGAAGTTTACAGAATGTGGAAAAAGGGACTGGCCACTTGTGAGGAATATAGGAACATTGTCAGAATATGCGGGGATGCAACGAGGAAGGCTAGGGCCCGCTTGGAATTAAACCTGGCAAGGGATGTCAAGGACAATAAGAAGGGCTTCTTCAAGTACATCATCAGTAAAAGGAAGATTAGGGAAAATGTGGGCCTGCTGCTGAATGAGGTGGGTGCCCTGGTGACGGAGGATGCAGAGAAGGCAGAGTTACTGAATGCCTTCTTTGCTTCAGCCTTTACTGCTAAGGCCAGCCCTCAGGAATCCCAGACCCTGGAGGTAAGAGAGAGAACCTGGAGTAAGGAAGACTCTCCCTGAATCGAGGAGGATCAGGTTAGAGATCATTTAGGCAAACTTGACACCCACAAATCCATGGGCCCTGATGGGATGCACCCACAAGTGCTGAGGGAACTGGCAGATGTTATTGCTAAGCCACTCTCCATCATTTTTGAAAAGTCATGGAGAACAGGAGAGATGCCTGAGGACTGGAGGAAAGCTAATGGCATTCCAGTCTTCAAAAAGGGCAAGAAGGAGGACCCGGGAAACTACAGACCAGTCAGCCTCACCTCCATCCCTGGAAAGGGAAAGCTCATCCTGGATGTCATCTCCAAGCATATAGAAGAAAAGAAGGTCATCGGGAGTGGTCAACATGGATTCACCAAGGGGAAATCATGCTTGATCAGTCTGGTAGTCTTCTATGATGGCATGGCTGGATGGATAGATGCGGGGAGAGCAGTGGATGTTGTCTACCTCGACTTCAGCAAGGCTTTTGACACTGTCTCCCATAACATTCCCATAGGGAAGCTTAGGAAGCGTAGGTCAGATGAGTGGACAGTGAGATGGACTGAGAACTGGCTGAATGACAGAGCTCAGAGGGTTGTGACCAGCGGTGCAGAGTCCAGTTGGAGGCCTGTAACTAGTGGTGTTCCCCTAGGGGTCAGTACTGGGTCCCATCTTGTTCAATATATTCATCAACGACCTGGATGAGGGGACAGAGTGTACCCTCAGCAAGTTTGCTGAGGACACAAAAGTGGGAGGAGTGGCTGACACACCAGAAGGCTGTGCTGCCATTCAGCGAGACCTGGACAGGCTAGAGAGTTGGGCAGTGAGGAACCTAATGAAGTTCAACAAGGGCAAGTGTAG
The DNA here is from genome assembly GCA_947846985.1 of Fratercula arctica. Classification (NCBI taxonomy): domain Eukaryota; kingdom Metazoa; phylum Chordata; class Aves; order Charadriiformes; family Alcidae; genus Fratercula; species Fratercula arctica. The sequence continues at coordinate 22,702,506 of CANTUZ010000025.1, read as the reverse complement.
GGTCCTGCACCTGGGGAGGAATAACCCCATGCACCGGTACAGGTTAGGGGCTGACCTGCTGGAAAGCAGCTCTATAGAAGAGAGACCTGGGAGTCCTGGTGGACCACAAGTTGACCATGAGGCAGCAATGTGCCCTTGTGGCCAAGAAGGCCAATGGTCTTCTGGGATGCATTAAAAAGACCGTGGCCAGCAGGTCGAAGGGTGGTTATCCTCCCCCTCTACTCTGCCCTGGTGAGGCCGCATCTGGCATACTGTGTCCAGTTCTGGGTTCCCCAGTTCAAGAAGGACAGGGAACTACTGGAGAGAGTCCAGCGGAGAGCTACAAAGATGATCAAGGGACTGGAGCATCTCTCTTATGAGGAAAGGCTGAGAGCCCTGGGTCTGTTTAGCCTGGGGAAGAGAAGACTGAGAAGGGGTCTCATCAATGCTTATAAATATCTAAAGGGCGGGTGTCAAGAGGATGGGGCCAGACTCTTTTCAGTGGTGCACAGTGACAGGACAAGGGGAATGGACACAAGTTGAAACACAGGAAAATCCATATCAACATGAGGAGGAACTTCTTTACTTTGAGGGTGGCAGAGCACTGGTACAGGCTGCCCAGAGAGGTGGTGGAGTCTCCAACTCTGGAGATATTCAAAACCCACCTGGATGCGTTCCTGTGCAACCTGCTCTAGGTGAACCTGCTTTGGCAGGGGGGTTGGACTACATGATCTCCAAAAGTCCCTTTCAACCCCTACTATTCTGTGATTCTGTGACTGGCCCCAAGGTGACTGCATGAACTATTTCCTGTTTAATTTGTTCAAAGGCTAGTCGTTGCTCAGGACCCCATTTAAAATCGTTCTTCTTCCGGGTCACTTGATATAGAGGGCTCACAATCAGACTCTAATTTGGAATATGCATCCTCCAAAAACCCACAATGCCTAAGAAAGCTTGTGTTTCCTTTTTGCTAGTCGGTGGATACATCATAGCTGCTCTTTTGTTGATCACATCCATTGGGAGCTGACGGCCATTTTATTCCTAAGAACTGGATCTCCTGCACAGGTCCCTTGACCTAAATGGAATAAAATGGCTTTCAGAAGGATTTGAACTATTTTATTCCCTTTCTCAAAAACTTCTTCTGCTGTGTTGCCCCACACAACAATGTCATCAATATACTGCAGGTGTTAAGGAGCTTCACCTTGTTCTAGTGCAGTCTGTATCTATTCATGACAAATGGTAGGACTGTGTTTCTACTCCTGGGACAGTTGATTCCAGGTGTACTGGATGCCCCTCCAAGTGAAAGCAAACTGTGGCCTGCACTCTACTGCCAAAGGGATTGAGAAGAATGCATTAGCAATATCAGTCATGGCATACCACTTAGCTCCCTTGGACTCCAGTTCGTATTGAAATTTGAGAATGTCTGTCACTGCAGCACTCAGTGGTGGCATGACTTCATTCAGGCCACAATAGTCCACTGTTTATCTCCTCTCTCCGTTAGATTTTTGCACTGGACATATGGGACTATTAAGGGGGAGAGAGTCTTGCTGATCACTCCTTGGGTCTCTAGTGGATGAATGAGCTTATGGATGGGAATCAGAGAGTCTGGGTTAGTGCAATATTGACACTGATGCACCATTGTGGAAGCGATTGGCACCTGCTGTTCTCGACCCTCAGCAGCCCCACAGTAGAAGGGTCCTCCGAGAGACCAGGCAAGGTGGACAACTGTTTAACTTCCTCCGTCTCCAAGGCAGCTATGCCAAAGGCCCACCGATACCCCTTTGGGTCCTTGAAATACCCTCTCCTGAGGTAATCTATACCAAGGATGCATGGAGCCTCTGGGCCAGTCACAATGGGATGCTTTTGCCACTCATTCCCAGTTAGGCTCACTTCAGCCTCCAGTACAGTCAACTCTTGGGATCCCCCTGTGACCCCAGAAATACAAAGGGGTTCTGCCCCTCTATAGCTTGATGGTATCAGAGTGCACTGTGCTCCTGTGTCCACTAGAGCCTTATACTCCTGTGGGTCTGATGTGCCGGGCCATCGAATCCACACTGTCCAATAAACCCGGTTGTCCCTTTCCTCCACCTGGCTGGAGGCAGGGCCCCTCTAATACTGGTCATGGTACCCATTACTCACTTCTTGCAGAAATGACTTGGAAGTTCCTTCAAGAGGATCAGAAGTAAGATCAGGCCTTCTGCTCTGTCTGGGGAACTGCCCACTGGAAACTGGGGCGGCACATTTCCTGGAGGGTTCCCCTTTTGTGATTGTTCTCTGCAGCTCACATACTTGTGACTCTAGCGTCGAGGTAGGTTGTCCATCCCACTTCGTCATGGCCTTTCCGAGGTCACGCAGGTAAAACCACAGGGTGTCTCATGGTGTATACCCTCTCTACCTTTTCTCTTCAGCAGAAAAATGCCCACTCCTAATAGCTGAGATACTGGTCCATACAGGTGGGGAGTAGGACATATTCTCTTCAAGTTGCTGGACCTTCCGGGACAGTTTCTCCACAGCTGAGACAAGGGGGGAAGAGAGACTTTCTTTGTATCACCAGAGTCAGCCTACCACTTCATCCACTGTTGATCCCTCTTCGCCTTTCCATTCCATCACTGCCAATGAGCTGGCATACGACGATGTTGTGCTCCATACAAACTTCTGCCACATGGGTCATGTGCATTGGAATTCATCGGGATCTGTTCATAAGTGCGCATTGTGAGGGTCATAATAAACCATCTCCCACATGGCTAATTCTCTTAGGTACTGGATACCTGCCTCTATGGTGGTCCACTTGCTTGGATGACATACAGCATCTTCACTGAAGGGGTACCTTTTCCTCACGCCTGACAGGAGTCGCCTCCAGAGGCTGAGGGCTTGTGTCTTTTTCCCAATCACCTTGCCAATGCCACCTTCCCTAGACAGAGATCCCAGCTGCCTGACTTCCCTACCCTCTAATTCCAGGCTACTGGCCCCGTTATCCCAGCATCGGAGCAGCCAGGTAACAATGTGCTCGCCTGGATGGCAGCTGAAATCTTTTCTCATATCTCACAGCTCACTCAGGGACAAGGATCATTTGATTATCTCTGGTTCTGCCTCTTCCTCTTGTTCTCGTGATGGCCCTGATTCATCATCATCCCTTACTAAGTGAACTGATTGCTTCGTGCATTTCTTCTTCTGTATAGGGGTGACTGGTTGGTTTCCTGGTTCAGCTGCAGTGCCTGTCACTGGGATTTGAGTAGCCACAGTGCCTGTTGCAGGGGTTGGAGTAGCCATAGTGTCTGTCGATCTGTTTTCCCCCTTTCCCCTGAGGCTGCTGCATAATATCATGCAGTGTTTGGTAGATACTGGCCAGGACCCAGCACAGTGTGGTAAGCTGGTTGATGAGAAGCTCAACATGAGCCGGCAATGTGCACTCACAGCCCAGAAACCAACTGCATCCTGGGCTGCATTAAAAGAAGCATGACCAGCAGCTTAAGGGAGATGATTCTGCCCCTCTACTCCCCTCTTGTGAGACCCCACCTGGAGTACTGCATGCTGGTCTGGGGCCCCCAACATAAGAAGGACATGGACATGTTGGAGTGAGCCTAGAGGAGGGCCACAAAGATGATCAGAGGGCTGGAGCACCTCTCCTATGAAGACAGCCTGAGAAATTTGGAGCTGTTCAGCCTGGAGAAGAGAAGGCTCTGCAGAGATCTTATAATGACTTTCCAGTACCTAAAGGGGGCCTACAGGAAAGGTGGGGAGGTGCGACGAGCGAGGGAAGACAAGCAGCCGACTCAATGTGAGTGATAAAGCAAGCTTCAGTTTATTGCCCGAATACGCTTCATTATATAGCTACTGGTTACATCATCGCTTGAATATTGGCTAATTATAAAAGTCATCTGCTCACTGTGATTGGTTCTCTGTCCACTCGACAGGGTTCAGCCTTAGTTCCCTATTCTTATCAGCTCCTTATTCTTGCTTCTGCATTCTCATGGTTTGTTTACTTAGTACTTTCCCATCGCCGAGCTGTAACTTTCCACTTGCTTCTACACTATTCTCATCTCACATAACTCCTCTATTGTCCCATGACCTTGCTCCTCAAGCCATTCTGCAACAATTCCCCCTTTTTTTTTTCTCTTTTTTTCTTTTTTTTTTTTTTTTGAACAATCCAGGCTTGGTTTATTACTTTTAACATAGCTCTCTCAATACAAGAAAGGACTACACATAAGCACAAACTTATGGTTACAAGAATTATTATAATATGCAAGCCTTCAACAAGCAATTCTAATACTTCCAAACAAGCTAGTTAGCCACTCATCAAAAAACCCATGAGTTTGCTGAATTTTATTTGTATGCTCTTTTAACCACTGCAACTGTTTGTGAATTGATTCACTGTGATCGGACAAATTCATACAACACATACCCTCAAAATCTTCGCAACCATGTCCTTGAGCTAATAACAAAAAGTCAATTGCTGCTCTATTTTGCAAAATCGCATGGCGCAGGCTATTCTGATCTTCTAACAAACTTTCAATTATTTCTGTGGTGACATTGGCTATCGTTACATTTATAGTATTATGCTATCTGTTCACGCGCTCTAACTCCTACTGATTGGCTGCATGCTATTTTCACGAGCTGTCCACACGCGGGCAGCATCCTGCTGATAGGTTGAGGGTCAATTGCCACGCGCTTCTCAGTGTCTTCTAACTGGTCGTCTCTGACTGTTCACACAGAGCAGCAGCTTTGCTTTTCACGTTCCTTTCCTTGCTGATATCTCCTGGCGCTTGCTTCTCAAGGCGCCTCTCATGGGTACAGCTTTGTCTCATCAAGGCCAAACAGATTCCCTACGCTGCTCTCCATCATCTCCACAATTCCCCCTTTTTTATTTTTTATGCAACAAAAAGCTTGATTAATCATTTTTTGCACTATTTTCTGTAAGCAGCCTAAAATACAGCGCATGACAAGCATTGGATGACAAAGATGACGTTTAGAAAATTTAAAACATAAGTTGCTTTATACAATTGCTCTTGAGGTGTCATACCCTGTTTTGTTTATCAAGCATGGTTTTTAAGGTATGATGAATACGTTTCAGAATTGCTTGCCCAGTTGGGGAATGAGGAATACCAGTGACATGTTTGATACCCCTTGTCTGTAAAGAGGCCTGTATTTTAGCGAACACATAAGCTGGTCTGTTATCAGTTTTTACAGTTTTCGGTACTCCCATGACTGCAAGGCATTGCAACTAATGTCGAATAACATCACGAGCCTTCTCTCCTATACGAGCACTAGCTACAACAAGGTGAGAAAACAGATCAACTGAAACATGTACATAGCGCAAACGTCCAAATTCCATAATGTGCATAACATCGAATTGCCAAAGTTCATCAGGTGTAAGCATTCGCAGGGTAATCCCCACAAATGATGGCAGAGGAGCCGGCTGCTGACAGCGCAAACGAACCTGTGAAATCAATCGTGCTAACATTTCAATCATCGTAGTTACTGTTTTTTGAAAAGTTATGTGGCAAAAATACTCACTCTAATGCAGTCAGGCTCTTTGCGAGTGTATCATCCCACTGTCCTATCAGGGTGTAAGGTTGAAATTTTTGATGTATCATAAACAAATCTGCAATGTGCTGTAATGCCTTCTGAGCTGTTGGGGTTAATGAACGTGGAACCTACCAGGGAGGGGGGGTGGGCAGACACAGCACTTCAGGGCGTCCCCTGTATCTTCAAAGTGCACTCATGACTAACCGCCTCTCTCCAACCCGAGACAGCCCCCTTATATCCTGCCCCAGACTGAGTGGAAAAGTACAGGCTAGGGTCGCTGCATGCGTGGCCAGCGCATGCTGCGAGCCTCACCAGACTCATGATCCAGCTTTGCTAATTGTGGATGTCTGATACCTGACTACCTTGTACTCCCTCCTTGTTATCTTCTTCTTTGAAAGTTAGGGTCTCATGGATACACATATAGTTTTTCAGCAACAGTACTGAGTCCTTTTTTCCCAACATGCATACTGGGTTTGGTTCAACTAGTAATTCTCCGTCGTGTCTCACTCAAACCATCCTCTATTATCCCTTACACATGCCACCCCGTGGCCCATAGTTGGGACACAACAGTATTCTATAACTCGTACAAGGGTATGATGCAAAGCAACATCTGCAACTGATCGTATAATGCTTATTAAACATAGCAAACAGCATACTAAACATAACAGACAGATTCCTTCCACACAGGCAATGAGTATAATTTCCTTCAACCAACCCCACCCCCAAGTCCATCCAGCAAAGAGATTTCACCCAGTGGTCTCCACAAGTTGCTGGCTCGGTCGGTGCAGTTCTTGCAACTGGGCATGGATGGATTTGGAGCGGTCACTTAGATTCATACAACACAGTCCTTTTTAAAATCTTGACAACTGTGTCCGTGAGCTAAAAGCAAAAAATCAATAGCAGCTCTGTTTTGCAGCATTGCATGTTGAATACTATCTACATCTAGCAATAACTCAGAAACAGCTGTACTAGTAGCATTACTAAATTTATCCCTGGCAGCGAGAGAGTCCTTGTTATCAAGAATCCTTGGCAGCGAAAGAGTCCTTGTTAGCAAGAGCGCATGCGGACTCCCTGTTCTTGCTGGTACTGTGCTTTGATCTTCTTCCATAACAGGCCAAGATTCTCAGGCAGCTAGATAAGGTGTCCCCGAGTCCATTACAGAGTTATGTCATCTAAGTGTTTTTCTTGCAAGCATCTGAGACTGAATAACAATTAGTGTGATAGATGTGTTTTCCAGCACCCAGGTGCGAGTCCCTTGAGCGTATTTACAATCCTCCTTGCTGATCTTCCGTTGCTTTCCCATATTCCACCCCCCTGCTCAAGAGACTGCTTCTGCTGGGGTTCACTTAGTCTCACAGGGTATAATACAGAGTAATTTACAAAGACCAAAACATATCTCTATAGTACTGCTTGAATCAGGTGTCTTATTTCTCTTTTTCTGCTGCTGTCTTGCAGCATATATGGCATACTTTTGTGCTAAGACGGCACATTTCCCTTCTAATTGTTCCCTTTTTCTTCTCTCATCACTTACAGCTGACATAAAAGTCTGCCTTGCAACAAGAGCTCACCCTTAAGTTTCTCATTTTCCTACAGAGCATCCTATAGATTCTAGCTTAACTCCTTTTCCCAATCAACCATGATCTTATAGGCAAACAACAAACAACCAGTCATACGCCCTGCATGGGTAAGCTGTTCCCGAGAGCGTAAGCATGTCGGCTGGCGAAAACGCCCCCAATATTTCAGGACTTCCATCAGTTCTACGGCCCATCATGGTCTATCTACCTGGGGTGCACTCGCCTTACATCTAAACATTGTGTATGTACAAACTTCTTCGCTTGACAGAGTGTCAGCCCTAGTCACGTACAAGAACAGTACCACACCGGGCAGAACACCTGCTCAAGCGGAGTCACCAAACGACACTGCACACAGCAACAAACAAACAGTAGCACAGATGCTGATCAGCAGATATAAATTGGCACCCACACACACTTACACAGCAGACATACAAAAAACACCACTTCTATCTCAGGGAGATGGCTGGGGCGGGGGGGGAGGGGAAGGGGGGGGGGGGGGGGGTGGCGGCTCTTTTCACTTGTATAAGCAGGTCCATTATCAGTCTTAATTTCTTGTGGTAGTCCCATGACTGCAAAGCAACTCGTAAGATGCCTAATTACATGTAAGGCCCTCTCGCCAGCCTGAGCTGTGGCCCAAAGAAAGTCACTATAAGTATCAATAGTAACATGTACATATTTCAGTCGTCCAAACTCGGGAACGTGTGTGACATCCATCTGCCAGAGCTCACAAGGACCCAATCCTCGCGGGTTAACGCCTAAACCGAGTCCAGGGCCGTGGTGACTACAGGTGGGACAAGCACGCACGATTCCTCTGGCTTCATCCATAGTGACATTGAACTGTCGATGCAATCCCTTAGCGTTTTGATGGAACATGCCATGTGATTCCCTGGCTTTGATGAATTCACTCAGGGGGGCTGCCACTGTCACCAGTCTGTCTGCTCGGGCGTTACCTTCTCCTAACCCTTGGTCCCACATGTGACTCCGAATGTGGATGACACAAAATGGAGCAGTACGTTGCTTAATCGCTGCCTGTAGCGCTCTCAGCAGCTCAAAGAGCCGCCGATTAGACAGCTCTTTTATTCTTGCGTCCGCTCTGGCTCTGTCCTTCTCCCCTGACATTCTGACAATACACTGCTATACCCTGATTCTAGCTGCGCACACATAAGCGGTTGAAAAGGAGGAACAAACGCGATACCTGGCGCAAATGGAGGAGGCTTAATAATGGAGGAACGCGATAACGACTTTCGTCTCTGTTGCTGTAAAATCTCCTCCGCAGCTGTAGCAGAGGCAGCCATAGCTTTAATCAGGGTTAAAGGTGGACATAAATCAGGTTCAGTCTCTGGATTTATTAGGCCAGGATCAAAGGGATCTTCTGGCTCTTTGCCTCCTGAATTCTGTTTTTGGTAATGTTTTTCAGAACTGGGAATTTGAGCATATTTAGGCTGAGGGTCTGCAACTGGGGGTGTCATTTCAAAAGACTGAGGTTCCTTTGGGGGAGCTTGTGGTGCCCCTCCAGCAACCCCTTGCAGGGCTCTGGCAAGGACAAGTGCAGCGTCTCCCGCGTTTGCAATTCCTCCCCCACTTGTAGCCACTGAGCCAAATCGTAGGACCACCCTTCAGGGAACCATAAGCAATAATCACGTATCCATCCAAGCAAAAAATTTCCGAGTCAAATACTCATTCGCATCCTATGAACCCATCTCTGCTTCTTCTAGCATAGTACAAATCCATCTCCTCACTTTCTGTTCTTTAACACTATCTCCCTTTTCTGATACATTACACTATTGCGTATCCCCAGACTCGTCCGCTGCCATTTCAGACGGATCACCCGTTCCCGGACTCCCACACACCCTCTCCTCAACCGCCTGCAAACCCTCCTTGATAACCTCATGAGCCTTTTTATAAGCAGCCCGTATCACGCCCGCTTTCAAACCCTTATCAAGTCTCTGCATTTCCGCGAGCAATTGCTGCATAGTGTTCTGTTGATCGCGGAGAGCGTCACGGAGCTCCGCAGTATCTTTAGGTGGATAGACGGTTTTCAGACGAACGTCCTCGGAGGATGATGATGTTTCCATAGGCTGAGGAGAGTCGGGGGGAACCTGCATGGATGACTCCGGTAGACCAGAGTACGGTGGAGCGGTCGGTTGCAGAGGCGAAAATGTCCATTCGTCAGACGCCCCCCAGAACTCCTTTTCTGACTGCTTTATTACAGGAATGCATTGGAGGACGAACTGTTTCCCTCTTCCCCAGCTGCATCTAACACCCTCTGGGCTGCAGCGGCAATAACAGCTGATCCATGCATGCCTGCAGTCAGTCCCTTCACCTGTCGATAAGTGCCTGCCAGGTTCCAGGCTTCCTTATTCTCTGACTGCACTGCTTCCCACATTTCCACTCCAATTCTAGTCCATGTTGAAAGGTCAAAAACTGAGTCGGATCTCTGAGCAATCCTCATTGTCGGCGTCAAGATAATAGTTCCAGTAAAGCACTCTCACTAAGGTTTTCCCTGGCACTTTTTGCCAGCTGCAGCAAACTTTGTACCGCTGCCTTTTCGCCTTATACTTTTTCATACAGTTAATAACATCTCGTCAAGATTTCATCAACTTTTTTGTAGTTTTATCATCATCTATAACTTTATCCCATAAGCAATCTCCAAACGTTCGCCACTCTTCTACTTCAAACATATCGTCTGGGTCCTTAAAGTATCCTGGAGCTTTGCCTAATGCAATTAAACCGGCCAGATCTTTTATAGGGCCTACTCCCCGCTTTTCTAAAAAGCATTGTAAAAATTGTAAAGCTACCTCTCTATCCATTTGCGACGCGTCGTCTTCCTCTTTATGATCCCTTGATTACTTGTGATCCCTTGATTACTCTGTTTGCAGCCTTTTTTTTCTTTTCCGTTTAGGTAGCTTTCCTCGGACGGCAATCCTCCTCTTAATTATCCGAAGATCAGGTACGGACAGACATATCATGTGCCAGCCATATCATGTACTGTCTTTTACCCCCTGGTCGCTGCTACCAGTGCTTTTCCGAGCTCGCTGTCCGGTGGGAACAAGGCTGGGGGTCCCTGTTCGGGCGCCACTTGCGGCGAGCGAGGGAAGACAAGCAGCCGACTCAATGTGAGTGATAAAGCAAGCTTCAGTTTATTGCCCGAATACGCTTCATTATATAGCTACTGGTTACATCATCGCTTGAATATTGGCTAATTATAAAAGTCATCTGCTCACTGTGATTGGTTCTCTGTCCACTCGACAGGGTTCAGCCTTAGTTCCCTATTCTTATCAGCTCCTTATTCTTGCTTCTGCATTCTCATGGTTTGTTTACTTAGTACTTTCCCATCGCCGAGCTGTAACTTGCTTCTACGCTATTCTCATCTCACATAACTCCTCTATTGTCCCATGACCTTGCTCCTCAAGCCATTCTGCAACAGGGAGGGACTCTTTATGAGGGAGTGTAGCGATAGGACGAGGGGTAACAGTTTTAAGCTGAAAGAGGATAGATTTAGATTGGATATTAGGAAGAAATGCTTTACTGTGAGGGTGGTGAGGCACTGGAACAGGTTGCCCAGGGAGGCTGTGGCTGCCCCATCCCTGGAAGTGTTCAAGGCCAGGTTGGATGGGGCTTCGAGCAACCTAGTCTAGTGGAAGGTATCCTTGTCTATGGCAGGGGGGTTGGAAGTAGATGATCTTTAAGGTCCCATCCAAAACAAACCATTCTATGATTGTATGATTCTATGACATATTGGAAGTTAATTTCACCCATAAGGACAAGGGCAGCTGATCTAGAGATATCTCTTAAGTCCTGTAGAATAATTCATCAGTGTCGTCGTCCTGGCTGGGTGGTCAATAGTAGACTCCCACAACAACATCTGCTTCATTTTTTTTCCCCTTCATCCTTATCCAGAGGCTCTCAATTGTGTTGTTGCCAACTGTAAGCAACATACAATCCAACCACTCCCTTACATACAGAATTTTTTTTGGTCATGATGAATTGTCTTATTCTAGGAGTGCTATATGTAGCAAAATGATGAATGAAGAAGTGATTGGTGTCTTGGTTAGAAAAGGAAAGATAAGCTACATAGATGTTGGTTCTGTGAACTTTTAAATAAAACTAGAAAATGTACATATATGGGGTAAATTTCACTCAAATCAAACTTTATTCTCGTTTCATCCTGTCAGTAGCTTTTTCCTAATTCTAAATGATTAAATATTTACTGAAGTACAATATACTACTGCAAAGGAATACCCTGACAAAAAATATAACATCCAGAGTTTCTCTTTCTGGTGTTTTAAATGTATCAGTGCATAGTGAAATTTACAATTTGATCTGTGGCAGCAGAAAAGAATCTGAACAGGCCCAGGACAATGGAAGGAAGGATTTCTTAATAGAAATTCCTTTTTTTGCATGGGTTCGTTGCTTTCTTGCTGAAGTTAAAACAGTGATGTAAAGATTTTGCTATCAGTTCAGTCCTCAACATTATGTTTGAGCTGACATGAACAGAGGTGTTGGCGTAGGGCTGTACCAGGAGGACTTTGGCAAATGAGTAGCACTAGAAGCTAGTAACAAGCTGTAGTGACTTGCATAGGCTGTTTAGGAGTTGCTTTAGGGTACCACACATGCTCTTGCACCCATGTGTTACAGCTTTTGTGGATATATGCATTTCTCAAAAAGAAAAATGTAGTTACATCACAAAAATGAGTAGTAATTGCTAAAGTATAAAGAATCTGAACTTAAAAATATACAGATGTTTTGAGTCCTCTTTTATTGAGTATGTGCATATCTCTATACACATAAAGTGCAGACTCTGTAGCTTTCCACTGACAGGAACACGTTGTTGTGGTTTGAGACCAAATCAACAGTGTAGAGGATGAATGGTCTTGGATACCAGAAGTACTTTTAGTCACATATATATTTAATGTTGATGAGTGATACAACTTCCCTGCTCAGGTGGGTGAGCATAGCAGTTCTGACACAGTGATTAACGGGTGAATTGTAGGGAAGTTGTCTGAGTGTAAACAAAGCTTAACCAGTCCCAACCCTATGCCGAACTGCCACACACATACAGACACATACTCCGCACTGGCCTCTAGCATGAAATATGTGAAGAAAAAACTTTCCGTACAACTATGATGCAATAAGGGACAAACTATATCTGTTCTTAAATCAGTTGATGTGCAGATCTACTTGTGAATTGTAATAAACAGCCAGATTCCTTAAACAGAAATGGCACTTATTTTATTATAGGGACAAAGTCGATAGAGCAAAAGCACAGCGCTGGGTGCATGACTCAAGTCAGAGGCACACCAGCTACTACTTCACCCATGTCTTATATACATTCAACATTGCATCAGAGGAATGATTTATGATGATTGATTATCATTAATCCCTTTTTCTTCTATTTGTGTGTTTTCCTTCTGGCAATTGTTTCTGAGGATCGATAATCTTCAGTTCCCTTTTTCCATGCATATCAGCTCCCTTCTCCTATGCGTCTGTCTCCTTCTGTTAATCATTTGTGGGGTCTCTTGGAGAAGTTCTCTTTTGTTTCTCTCAGATGTTCTTCTTCATAGCTGCTGTTAGTTGTTATCTTTAAGGTTTCTCATGTTTCCTAATTTACTAAAGGTTAATTATCCTTATCATTCAAGTATTTATAGCCTTGTTATTATTGCGAAAGCCAACAATGCCTTCACTATTTTTCACAATTCCTCCCTTTCGTCTTTTATACTACATTTGGCTTGAGCCATAACTTTCATTTTGCTTAATCCACTTGTTTTGTTCATAGATCAATTCTGCTTCTTCCAATTGTTGTGGAGTATTTCTTATTTTTCTTAATACCATTATCTTTTTAGTTGAGCCTGAGGCTGCCAATTTTGGATTCTTGGGTATGGAAACTACTTGCATGCTTTGGACTACTGTTGTAATTAAGCGTATAAAACAAGGGATTAAGCAAGGAAGAAATAATAATCCAGCGACTGAACATAAGAGAATGTAGCCTAGTTGCTTCCACCAGGCTCCCCCAAAAACATTATTCCACCAATTATCATTTAACATAGATTCCCATTTTTGAACCGGTACATGCGCAATTTTCCGGATTTCCTCTGTTAGTTCCAATATTGCATCCCCATTATCATCTATCTTTAGACAACAATCTGAAGCGTTCCACTTTCCACAAACGCCCCCTTCTTCTGCCAATAAGTAGTCTAAGGCTAATCGGTTTTGGTAGATGGCAGCCCTCATTTGTTTTTGCTGTTTTGTTATTAGATTTATTGCTCGAGTTGTTCTATTAGATACTATTTCTACAACCGCCTGTAGTCGGATAATGCGGTTTAACATATAAATGGGAGTCCGGTAACCCCAGCTGCCATCTTGAGCCCAAGTGGCTGGTCCGTATACTTGGATTATCCGTTCAGGAGGCCAATCCTCTTCACCCCACCTTTGAAATCCTCCTATGATATCTCTTTTAGTTCTTTTTAAGGACTCATATACTGGTACTCCTAAGTCATCTCCTTTTGGTCCGGGCAATAAGAAAAATCCCGGCTGGATAATACCAAGGGTACAGCTACCCTTCCACTTAGGAGGTAGTTCTGAATAAGCTCTTTTTCCGCATATCCAGAATAACCCTTCAGGGGCTTTCCAAAACTCTGTCTGCGTCTCTGCTATATTTTCCCAAAACTTGGATATTTCTGGAATGTTTTGATAAGGGTTTAGGACTGTTTTTTTACATTTAAAAAGTCTGGTCCATACTGTCATACTCACAATTTCCTGTATCATTATTTAGGGCCCATACCCATTTTGGCTTTCCTGGGTACCACCAGGTGGAAGTCCCATTGCTGATTTTAAGTCTTTTACAAGGAGAATGTCCCACACTCTTTAAATAATTTTTACCCTCTCTCCGTAGGCATTCTTCCCCTATTGTGTTAGAACTCAAAATCCATCCTTCAGGTCGGTCTTCTCGTGTGCTACTGGTACGATTCCATTTAAGGAGTTCCACTGGCCCTAAACTGCTCCCTTTCCAAGGCCACTCTTCCGTCATTAAAGGCCCTCCGCAAATCCAGCAATTTGTTACATTTAATTCCCGGCTTATTCTTTCCCCCAAATCTACAAACAAATTCTTTCCTAATGTTGGCAGTCCTATTTCTTCCTCCAACTGCTTTCTGATTTTTGCATACAATTCTCCATCAAATCTTGGAAACTATTCTTTTTTTAATTTGCTCTATTTTATTTTTCACTATTTCAGCTTTTATCATATCTTGTACTCCACCTCCATCTGATATGTCCCAATGCCCAGCTTTAGTAAAGCAGAGCCATTGTTCCCCTCTAGGACAATGTACTCCTAGTCTTGTTCCGCCTATTCCTAAATTCTTCCCGACCCAATATTCGCGTTGGTCGTATTTGCACACTGTTAGCTCATGGCGGTTATAACAGTGGCTGTTGATATGTGAATGCATTGTCATAGTGGAAACCATCTTCTTATTCCAGGAGACCTGCTGGTAACACTTCATGCATTCGTTACTGGATACTAAGGATACCGTTAATAACAATACGAGGAGTGGAGGTCCAGTATGGCTTATACTCCTGCCTCTCATGCCTATTGGGGTGCTTCCAACAGCCGAGAAATAATTCTTCTTGGCAGCGAGTACAGTGGCCAACCTGGTCTTGCCCTCCATCCCCTTTTGATTCGGTATCCCTGGCTCTTGTAGCAGGTAGGGTTCTTATCTCTTTTTCCAAGCGAATCGTTTTTTACACCTAGAGACCACTGTTTCCCACCATTCTTCAGGAATTTCCCACAGAACCGGCACTAGCAATTCCCACCCACAAATTAATGTTACGATATTGGTATATTGTATCTGAGTTTGAGCCAAACTCGAATTTTGCTTCCGGCAATGTAAACAGAAGGGATGTCTTCGGGATGAATGGTAATACCAATTTTGCTTACAACCTAAGCATTCGCACTTTACCCAACTATGATGTCTAGCATAGGGATGTATCAGACAAGGTATACTACGGGGTACTGGAGGGGGCTGTAGTTCTTCCTCAAGGTTAGGATATAGCCGACTATCTTCTTTATATAGATCACATGCAAGTGCAAACAGCAAGTTTTCAGTTTTATACAATCCTGACCCTCCTGTCTGTAGCGGGAGTGCTCTCCCCCAAGGAGGATATCTAATTTTCCTTAAGGTTTGTCCCGGCCGTACCCGAAACCAACGATAAAGTTCTGGTTTCACTCCCCAAGTTTCTGTGATTTCTAAGTTATTATTCAGTTCCTCTCCCATACATCACCGCGTTGGTTGGCGTTTTAAGGTGAGTCTGGTGTCCCCGGGAGCTGAAGTCAGAGTCCAGTCTCTAGGTTCTTCTACTGGTCCTTTTATTCTGCTGGCGTGAGTCCACCCTTTTTCCTTTGTCCGTACTGCAGCTTCCGTAGTCAACAGCACCTGAAAGGGACCTTCCCATTCAAAAGCAAAGATATCTCGACTTTCCTCAGCCAGGGGACATGCCCAAAATGCATCTTTTAAATCCACCACACTGAACCAGCTATGTTCCGGGGGAACTTTGCTCAGAAGGGTATAAGGGTTCGGTACAACAGGGTACCGAGTCAAAGTTCTCATTATTTACTTCCCGTAAGTCTTGCACCAACCTATATGTCCCGTCAGGTTTCTTTACAGGTAGGATAGGAGTGTTATGAGGAGACACACAGGGTTCGAGGGTCCCATCAGAGATAAGTCCTTCAGTTACTGGTTGGAGGCTTTTTTTTTTTTTTTCTTCCTCCATTGAAATGGGGGTACTGCCTGACTCGTATGGGGTGATTTTCCCTTTCTATAGAGACTTTGATTGGTTGGATATTTAGACCTCCTCTGTTACCGGCTGCAGTCCAAACTTGCTGATTAATTTTGGATTCGTCTTCCTGACTTAATCTCAATATTTTTGCAATCATTTTCCCCTCCTCGGGGATTACTCCAACCCCCAGCTGGATCTGCAAGTCTCTTCCTAACAAATTGCACCCAGCTCCAGGCACTAATGTAATAAGTATATGAAGGAATTTGCTGATAATATTTAAAGATGGGCTTTGTAACATTGTTAAGTTTACGATCTAACTACCGCCCTCACAATTGAAAAGACAAAGAAGATACTGTCATGCGGGAATGCCTACCCATACCACAGAAACTACACGAGACACGTCTCGACCAATAAGGTTGATGTAACTAATCTACCGGAGCTGCAAGAACCAAATTGCCATGGAGACCGGAGGCCTTGTGCAATCAAGCATGAGCCCCGAGGCACGTCCTGTACCTAGTACAAGTTGTAGAATGTAACAATTATGTGTAAGCTCGGAATTTGCTTTGTATTGCTGCTTGGAAGAGTTGGTCACGTTGGAAGAGTTGGTCACGTACGCGGGAAAGATAAGATAACCTCAGCATCCGGCCTCGCGGGGATAAAAGGGAAACATTAGGGGTTGGTAATTTGCGAGCCTCGGTGGAGCTGCGACTCCCCGGCTGCCCAGCGCTGCTTTTTGCTTCCTTATCTAATAAACCTTTATTAAACTCCACACAGACTCGGAGTATTTATAACACTAACAAGATATTCCCTACACCTATTTTGTCATTACCTTCAAAAACCACCTGCTTGATCACCGGGGCTTTAAAACTTTCCCCTTTTGCTCCCCTTACATTAATTACTTCTTTACTTATAATGCATCCTTTAGGTATGTTACAAACACAAGTTCGCTCAACTCCTGTATCTACTAGAAATTCTAATACTTCCTCCTGGGGACCCACTCTTAGGTTTATCAAGGGCTCAAGGTGATAGCTATCCCCCAGGAGGTAGAGCCCCTGACACCCCTAATCCTCAGTTTCTCTAAATATTTTTTGATCTTTATCCCTCTGAGGACATTCCTTCTTAAAATGCCCAAGTTTCCCACAATAGAAACACCCACTTCCTTCGTTCCTTTTTTCAGCTCCCGATGGTCCCCTTCTGGGAGGGATCAGATTCCGTCTAAAAGTCTCCTCCCGCCTTTCAGGATTCCGTCCCACCCCCCGCCATCACCCTGGGATTTTTCTGAATATTTCCTGCCCTCAGGGTGGCTACCATGATTTTAGCTTTTGCTTTAGCCTTCTCCTCATCCCTTCGTACATATACTTTCTGAGCTTCCCTCAATAACTCGTTCAGGCCCCGATCCTGCCAATCCTCTAGTTTCTCTAATTTTCTTCGAATGTCTGGCCAGGCGTGTGTAACAAATTGAACTCTCAGTAATGTTTGCCCCGCGGGACTCACTGAATCTATTCCCGAGTACTGTCTCATGTTACGTCGCAGCCTTTCAAGCCATTCGGTCGGGGTTTCCTCCCTTCCCTGCTGCCCATCGAACGCTTTGGTTACATTCTGCCCCCTAGGGGCGGCTTCTTTTATACCTTTAATAATTAAATTTCAGTAATCACTCATGTTCCTACGACCCTCTACATCATTTTGATTCCAATTTGGGTGTACTATTGGCATCTTCTGGTCCCCAGGTGGGCCTTGCTGATTTTCCCTTTCCCAAATTCTCATCCCAGCTGTTCTAATCATTTGCCGTTCTTCGGGAGAAAATATTATTACCGACTGCATTTCCTCCCAGGTATAAATACTAGGGCCTAGGAATTGGTCTAATTGTTCTGACAGGCCTATTGGATCTTCCAGTAACCCTTTCAATTCCTTTTTAAAGTTCCTGACTTCAGTGGAAGTCAAAGGGACGTTTACAAATCCTATCCCCCTTTGTGCTCCCCCCAGGGGTACTTCCCTTAAGGGGAATAAACTAATTCCTGGTGTTTCTTGCACTGTGTCTTGGTCTTCCGATTCCTTTACTTTAACAGAAGTTTTCCTCCGTAACCTCTGGGACCTGTCCGACCTTCCCCTAGCACTAGGTGTCAGCTCTTTTCCAGGAGAAGGGGGAGCTGTTGGAGGGAGGTGGTAGGGAGGGGGCAAAACTTCCAGAGGATCCCACCGCTTCTCCTTTTCTTCCCTTGAGATCTCAGATATTTTAAAGGTACTAATTCCTTTTGGCCAAATCTCCCCTTTCCAGCAGGAGGCATATTCACTCTCCTCTGGGCTGAATGATTCTTTAGAGTTTACATAAAGGTTTAAAGCCTGGCATATCCACCCTTCAAAGGACCCATACCTAGGCCAATACAAATGGTCTGGTCGTATAGGTTCCTTTGTCCATTCTATCATACAATACTGAATCATTTTAACTTTATCCTTATTTTTAGTATCCGGATCAATATTCCAATTAGCCAATTTTATCCCCAAGGGACTGTCTTGGGGTATATCTGCCGGCACTTTCTCGCTCCCCTTTTCCCTGGGACTCTTTTTACTTATCTTTTGTCCCATTTCCCCGGGGCTGTCCTTCCGCTTACCACAGCAGTCAAGCACCCAATTTTTTCCCGGGGCTGTCTTCCGCTTACTACAGCAGTCAAGCACCCAATTTTTTCCCGGGGCTGTCTTCCGCTTACTACAGCAGTCAAGCACCCAATTTCTCCCGGGGCTGTCTTCCGCTTACTACAGCAGTCAAGCACCCAATTTCTCCCGGGGCTGTCTTCCGCTTACTACAGCAGTCAAGCACCCCAATTTCTCCCGGGGCTGTCTTCCGCTTACTACAGCAGTCAAGCACCCAATTTCTCCCGGGGCTGTCTTTCACTCAATTTCTGACGCTTCGTCTCTTCACCGGCCAATTCCCTCGCGGGAGATTGGAACCGCGGTTAGAAAGACTCCACACTCGCTCCCCAGACTGTCCAGTCTGAGTTCCATACACACAGCAATCAAGCCCCAAACCCGCCCAACCAAGCAGTCCTGTTTTCTTGCCTGGGTCTTCGTGCACAAGAATTATGGGCTACCGCGGTTTTTTCCTGGGGAGACTTATCCCTTTTGCTTTATGAGTCCCCTCCTCTCATGGGATTATCAGCTTGGAGTCTCAACAGGCACCGGGAAGTCCTCCGAGCAGACCACCAAAATCGGTGGGGTGCACCTCCTGCTCGGGGTCTCGGAGCCCACTGGGACCAAGTGAATTATCCCGGACGAGCCCCCAAATTGTAATAAACAGCCAGATTCCTTAAACAGAAATGGCACTTATTTTATTATAGGGACAAAGTCGATAGAGCAAAAGCACAGCGCTGGGTGCATGACTCAAGTCAGAGGCACACCAGCTACTACTTCACCCATGTCTTATATACATTCAACATTGCATCAGAGGAATGATTTATGATGATTGATTATCATTAATCCCTTTTTCTTCTATTTGTGTGTTTTCCTTCTGGCAATTGTTTCTGAGGATCGATAATCTTCAGTTCCCTTTTTCCATGCATATCAGCTCCCTTCTCCTATGCGTCTGTCTCCTTCTGTTAATCATTTGTGGGGTCTCTTGGAGAAGTTCTCTTTTGTTTCTCTCAGATGTTCTTCTTCATAGCTGCTGTTAGTTGTTATCTTTAAGGTTTCTCATGTTTCCTAATTTACTAAAGGTTAATTATCCTTATCATTCAAGTATTTATAGCCTTGTTATTATTGCGAAAGCCAACAATGCCTTCACCATTTTTCACACACTGTGAGGGTGACTGAGCACTCAAACAGGTTACCCAGGGAGGTTGTGGAGTCTCCATTCTTGGAGATATTCAAAAGCTGTCTGGACATAGCTCTAGGTGGCCCTGCTTGAGCAGGGGGGTTGTACCAGATGACATTTGGAAGTCCCTTCCAACCTCAACTATTCTGTGATTCTGTGATATGTTGTAAAGTCAGTATTAGAACAGCACGTTTGACTATTTACAACTGTAAATAATTCTGTAGATAATTATTTTCTACACAAAGCCACTTTAAAACCTCTCATATGCTTTTAAACACTTAGCATTAGACAATTACTATTTCCTCTTCAGTCTTTAGCCTCTTAAGTGTTTGAACACTTAAAAATAAAGTGTTCTGACAACTGTTGTAAAACCACAGAACATTTGTAACTCACCAGGTCACAATAATTTTTTTTTTACTTGAAAATAATTTTAAGTAGTGAAGGGGTCCACGTTAGTCTTCAAACTGTTAGCATCCTTATCAATCAAAGTGAAATTTAGGATCCTGCATGGCATATATATTTGCTATAACCTTATTTGCTTATACAAAATCCATTGTATACTTTAGGAGAGAGAGAATGAAATACCTGGAAAAAGAATAGGGGAATACTTGTGAGGCTTTTTGATTTCCGTGGTTTTGGTTCTACAAATAGAATAGAATAGAATAGAATAAATTCAGTTGGAAGGGACCTACAACAATCATCTAGTCCAACTGCCTGACCAATTCAGGGCTAACCAAATGTTAAAGCATGTTATTAAGGGCATTGTCCAAATGCCTCTTAAACACTGACAGGCATGGGGCATTGACCACCTCTCTAGGAAGCCTGTTCCAGTGTTTGACTACTCTCACTGATACCAATGACATCATAGCTCTGAGAACAGACCAAGGATTCCAGATCATCCTGTTTGTTTCTCATATTGTGTGTGTTGGTGTACAAACATTGCAGATGTGCTCCTAAGCCCTCAGTGCTCACTGGAGTAGCATAAATGCTTCCATTAGCATTGCCACCCTCAGGGGATGCCATGCCAACCCTTGGTTTACCTTCAGCTCTCCTGATGGTATCCCTTTCCCCCACCGATTCTAGTTTAAAGCCCTCTCAGTCAGTCCTGCCAGTTTATGAGCAAAGAAGCGTTTTCCCCATCAAGATAGGCGGATCCCTGATGTGATCCACCTATAAAGAGTATTTAAAACATGGGAAAATTAAAATAAGATTCAAAATTATAAAATAATCATAAATAGACTGAAAATTACTTGAATAAGTACTCAGCAATAAACAAATGTTTTGCTTTTCTTAATGTAATATGAATGCATCCGATTTTTTCAGTCTGCAGTTATTTATTCCACCTGTACATAGCACGTGTGATGCATAATGTGCATTTTAATCTATTTGATGTGGTTGTAGACATTTTGAAGTTTCTTTTCTTGCCATTTCCATATAGAGAAATTGTCAGGCTATGTGATAAAAGCTCCACTGCACACCCACAAAGGATCTGAGAGAGACAATGGCAGGAGAGGGAACCTAAATAATATCCTGAGGGATGGGTTGATGGCCCATCACAGGAGCCATCAGCCCATCAAAGGCCCATCGGCACAAGCCCAGAGGAGCATAGGGGTGCACAACGGCAAACCAGAACGAGAATCGAGGAATAGTCATTGTCCAAGGAATACCTTGTCCCTCACAGGGCTGTCCTAGCAGAGGCACCAGCCCCATTGTTGGGGTGTGAAACCCATCATGATGAGTCATTGGGAGCAGCTCTCCAGATCACCTTTTGTACTAAAAGGGGGTTTGCTGCCTAAGGGTATGGGACATATGAGATGCAGGGGAAAAACATTTTGGGATCACTCAGGACTTATTATGGAATGTTTAGGGGAGGAACCAAAGGTGGGAAAAGGGAGGGGAGTTAGGTAATTTCAGGAGGAACAAGAGTGGGAAAAGAGAGGGCTAAGGGGATAAAAAGGTCCAGTCGCATGTAAATAGTTAGCTGGTCAGTACAATCGTCTGGCTACGCTCTGTGCCTGATCAGCTCTGTCTGTCCTATCTCTTAGTAAATTCCTTTCTAAATTTTTCCTAGGTAAGGGGATGTCTATTCTGTGTGCGTGTGTGTGTATGGAGTGCTGGCTACTGGAGTCCCATGTATCTATGGTGCTAGCAACTGGAGCGAGTGCGAGTGCATGAGTGAGTGTGTGATCGCTAGTGAAGCTGGACTAGATAGTGAAAAGGTGAAGTGACCTGGGAGAAAGGGGCTGAGTAGGTCTCTAAGGGACAGCTTTGGTTGTAAGAGCACCTGTGTATCTCTAGGGATTGATATTGAAACCTCTATGATTGTAACTCTGTAAATCATTTGGGTAAACAGTTCTTGACAAGACAATGGGATAGAAGAAACAAACGGACCTAAAACCAGGTACCAGAAACTTCAGTGGACTGATTGCCCAAGAGACTTGGCTATACCGCATGAAATGTGCCCTGTAGGTGAACCTGACTAATTATAATATGAAAACCACTCCTCTAGAAGTTAGGATACCCACCTCCACTTGAAGACCCTCACCCACTGAACCTGCGCAGTAAAATTAAGAGACACTGTACCTGTAGTTGAAGACGAGGACATTTTACACCAATCAGCTTCAAGATAAGGAATTATGAGCACCGGTAAAAAGTTGATAAGCAATGAATATGTTAATTATGCTAATTTACAATGTATAAACGAATGACTGTTTCAATGCTGGGTGTACTAGCTTTACAGAGATACCCCCTAGCACCCTTTTCTGTGCAGAACGGCTAATACCTCCACTCTGTGTGTTATTGGCTTGCACACCGGGTAAACGATCCCATGAGTTTTGGGACAACAGGATGAGAGCACAGTGTGTGTGTGGGGGGGGGGTGTGAGCTATTGGGACCTGGAAAGTCCTGGCCAGCTGTGTGCGTGTGCGCGCGCGTGTGCAGCAGTCTGTAACAGCAACTGGAGTGGAGCTGCAGCCTCAGGGGCTCATATGTCCAGGTGCCAGCAACTGGAGACACTGGGATCCAGGGGCCAGCTACTCGGCAGGCTGAGTGTCTGCGACCAGTTACTGGAGGGATCCACCCTGTACATACATACACACACGTATATATTCTCACCAGTGGATCAGAGAGGGGAGCAGGATGAGGCTGTTGGTGCTCATGTGAGTACTCTGAGTGTCTGTCTGTGATCTATGTGGCTGGACATGTATCTATGCTGTTGTCGAAAGAAAAGGGTTAACAGTCACAAAAATTCCAGGTGGGTTTGTGTATTTGGTGATGGGGGGAGGGGGGAAGAGACAGCCCCAGGGCATCAGACCTTGGAGATGCCAAACTGATCTCAAGCAAAGACAGTAGGAGTCTCAAGATAAGAGAATGGTAAATTTCTGCTTTTGTATGTAAAGTTAGGAGTGAAGAATGACTGATCAATCATTTACTTTACTGTAGTTTCTTCTTTGTTGTTATTAGGTATATAAGACCCGGCTTATTTCTCAAAAGGTGTGCTATCTTTGCGAATTATCGCCTAGCATCCTTTTCTGTGCAGAACTGGAATAAAACAAATAACTCCATTTATCAATTGTTTTTTGCACACCGGGTAAAGAACCCAGATTTGGGACAACAGTGTGACCAGACATGCGTATATGTAGTGTATATGTGTGCATGTGCCTCCTGGGAATGCAACTTCAGCCTCGCTACTGTTGTCCCTAAAAATAAGGGTTCTTTACCCAGTGTGCAAGAGCCAATCAACACACTGAGTCGAGATACTTGTCATCATTTCAATTCTGCAGAATAGGGTGCTAGGCATCTAACACAGACAGCACACCTCTTAAGAAACACATAGGGTCTTTTATACAAAAAGGTAACAAGGAAAAAATCACGTTAAAATAGCTGATTGGTCACTTGTAATTATATAACAAAAACTCATTTGCGCATGTTCTAATTTCTGTCTGGCTCATTATACTAAAGTGGTCTTACATGGACATATAAAATCTCCTCCTAGAGGTGTGATTTTTAATATTAAAATTATCTAAGGTAACTAGAGGTTATACCTTCATCCTATCAGCTACCACTAGGTTTCTGTTTAACTTTCTATTCTGTTGGGATTTGTATGGAACAATGGTTAACTTCAAGATTACGTTGTTTATGTTTATGGGCTTTTTGTTTTAGGGACTTTCTATTCCCATTGCCATGGTTTCAGAGCAGGCCGTCATGGTCTCTCCTTTTTGTGGATTTTTAGCTCTTTTCAACATCACTACTGCTTGGACATGGAGTGGCAGCAGCCTCACCTCTCTCAGGCTGTTGGATCTGGCATGATATATTTTCCTCTTACAGAAATAACAAAGTTCATAAGTCAAAGAATTAATGTTTGCATTAAAAATACTTTTGATTACTGTTTGTATTAAAAAGACAAGAGATGTTACCAAGGCTGATGTTTGGTAGAACTGTGCAAAACAGAATATTAAAGGTCTTATGATAGCAAAGATGTGTCATTGGTGAAACACTGTCAAGGCATAAGAGCATCAACTAAAAAAAATAACTACTATACCTTTTTTATTTCCAAATCTTTACACCTACAGCTTCAGATGAAATTTTAGCATTTGATATTCATTAATGACAGATTTAGTGGTAAGCATATCAATTCTTGATATTTCAGTGTCTAAAATGACTTCACAATTCAGCTGACCTTTGATTCATATCCTGCTACACATGGACAGACTTTCAGCTACATCAGTTTGTTTGTTTGTTATCATGGTACTTGAAAGGCATATGTAGTCCAGAAGATGATTTTGGCACATCAGAATCTCTTGACAGATCCTTAAAGGCATGGAAATATTCCAGGGAACTATTAAAGTACAGAATGCAAAGCGCTGTGAGCACCGTATGGGATGATGACAAGAAAATCAAGATATTTCTGTCATCAAGAAAACGCATCAAGCAGATGATGCATTTCAGATTAAATTTTTTCGAGTAATAGCTAAATACTGGCAAAAGGTTTGTAAGAAAGGCAGGTATTGCTTTTGCAGAGGAGAAAAGCCGTTTCCATCAGAGGTGACATGATAAGGGAATGACTAAGACAAAGAGGCTCCAGCAAAGGCTCCTAGAACATCTCTTATCACACAGACAAAAGGACAAACTGATTCATACTGGATTAGTGGCTAGAAGGGTAGTCAAACATTTAACCAGGGCTAATGACATTGAGCAATTTTTTACCAAAAAGGAAAGAAATAAGCTAGTCAGATAATCCCTTTAGGTGTAGCATAAAGAGAAGTAAGCAGAGGCAAGACATCCGCAAAGAATTTTAGGTGCCTCGGACGGATTGTGAACCCTGGAGTACCTAACCAATGGGAAACAGGGGAGGGAAAAATTTGGCCGGGATTAGGAAATAAAAAGGTGTGTTTCAAGAACTGAAAGTGTGCCTACTTGCTAGGTCACCCGCTCTTGCAAGAACGTGAATAAAAATGTGCTTCACAGAGGATTCTGCCTGAGCCTATTTCATTCGGACCAGAACTTATTTCTCACAGGTTGAAGGACATAACCATATTATACAGTGTCAAGTTGAATAATTGTTGTGGTTTAGCCTCAGACGGCAATAAAGAACCATGCGTCTGCTCTCTCAAAGCTTCCCCCCTCACGTGGAAGAATCAGAAGGCGGTAGAACTCGTGGGTTGAGACAAAGGCAGTTTAACAGAATAGCAAAGGGAGCAAGAAAACAACAATAACATGGATAGAGGAATATACAAACACAAACCGCTCACCTATCACACCCAGGAAGCCCCAGCCTGCTACCAAGCGGGGACTTCCTGCCCCCTCCCCCAGCAGCTCCAGCTGGGCAAGGCTCACATGGGATGGAATACCTGTGTCCCTGCCAGATCCTGGGGAAAATTAATCCTATCCCCGCCGGAACCAGGACATTATCGACCCCTTATTCCATACCATCTACGTCATGCCCAGATCTTACAGGTTCCAATGAATTGCCATCACTTTTTCCTGTCTTATATAAAATATATATATATGTACATATATATTCATACAGATATAGTGCCCTTAGTCTATGGGCCATCCCTCTAAAATGTCTGTTGAGTTCATTTAATCCATGGCTTTGGGCTCCATTTGTTAGAGCAGTCTCTCAGGGCAGGCGAGATGGTGTGTGGTGCTGGCCTGTTGCATGCTGTATTTTTGGAGCATGGGGCTGGTTCATGCCCACAGTCCATGGGCTGAAAATGTAGATCTTGGGGAAGTTCCTGGGCGCCAGCTGCTGACATCAGTTCTGATCCCATCACCACTTTGCTTTACTCAATTTTTCATCAAAGTCCATCTGTCCTTAATTTGGGTGATTCTTACTGTAGTACAGCTGATAGCAATTATAGTAACAAGGACATACAGTGACAGGGTTACTTAGCAATTAACATCATACAATTTGATTCATTGGCTATTCTCACCCAAAATCAGATCCCCATGAGGTACACATGGGACTTCCCCATCCTTCCACAGTACCCACCAAGTGCACCCAGGTCCTTGGGCAAAAGCAGTCCCGCAGATGGGTTTGCCTTTGCCTGAGGCAAGACTAACCCAGACTGTCTTCCCTAACATGTGCACTACGGGGACTTTATCCCCTTCTACAGTTTGTGGAAGTTTTGATTGGGCAGGGCCAGCCCGATTGGTAGATCCCCTGGTGTGAACTAGCCAGGTAGCCTTTGCTAAATGTGCATCCCAATGTTTTAAGGTCCCACCACCCATTGCTCTCAGTGTAGTTTTTAACAGTCCATTGTACCGTTCTGTCTTCCCAGAGGCTGGTGCGTGATAGGGGATGTGATATACCCACTCAATGCCATGCTCTTTGGCCCAGGTGTCTATGAGGCTGTTTCGGAAATGAGTCCCATTGTCCGACTCCGTTCTCTCTGGGGTACCATGTCGCCACAGGACTTGCTTTTCAAGGCCCAGGATAGTATTCCGGGCAGTGGCATGGGGCACAGGGTATGTTTCCAGCCATCCAGTGGTTGCTTCCACCATTGTGAGCACATGGCGCTTGCCTTGACGGGTTCGTGGCAGTGTGATATAATCAATCTGCCAGGCCTCCCCATATTTATATTTCAACCATCGTCCTCCATACCAAAGAGGCTTTAACCACTTGGCTTGCTTGATTGCAGCGCATGTCTCACATTCATGGATGACCTGTGCAATAGTGTCCATGGTCAAGTCCACCCCTCGGTCACGAGCCCATCTATGTGTTGCATCTCTTCCTTGACGGACAGATGGGTTTGCCTCTGCACTGCCAGTTGCTCTGCTTCCACTGCTGTAGCCACCCCCACAGAGCATTTGTCACCATCCATGAGTCAGCGTAGAGATAAAGTACTGGCCATTTTTCTCGCTGGGCAATGTCCAAAGCCAGCTGGATGGCTTTCACCTCTGCAAACTGGCTCGATTCACCTTGTCCTTCACTGGCTTCTGCAACTTGTCATGTAGGGCTCCACACAGCAGCCTTCTGCTTTCAATGCTGTGTTGCCTCATACGATGATGTCGTCAGTGTACTGCAGATGTTCTGGAGCTTCACCCTGTTCCAGTGCAGTCTGGATCAGTCCATGGCAAATGGTGGGGCTGTGTTTCCACCCCTGGGGCAGTCGATTCCAGGTGTACTGGACGCCCCTCCAAAGAAAGCAAACTGTGGCCTGCACTCTGCTGCTGTGTAAGGGATAATAGAGGATGGTCCGAGTGAGACACGACGGAAAATTACTAGTTGAACCAAACCCAGTATACGTGCCAAGGAAAAAAGGGACTCAGTACTGTTGCTGCAAAAACGATGTGCGTATCCATGAGAACCTGACCTTCAAAGAAGAAAACAAGAAGGGAGTGCAGCAATGTGGTCGTGTATCAGAAAGCCGATGTTAGCAAAGCCAGATCACGAGTGTGGTGGGGCTCGCTGCATGGGCTGGCCACGCGTGCAGCGACTCTAGCCTGTACTTTTCCACTCAGTCCTGTGCAGGATATAAGGAGGCTGTCTCGGGGTGGAGAGAGAGAGAGAGACATGAGAGCACTTTAAAGATACAGGGGATGCTCTGAAGGCGCTGTGCCTGCCTCCCTCTGTCACGCTGATGTGGCTCCTCGTTATCCTGCTGCTTGGCGGTGCTACTACAATCTATGGGTTGGTAAGACTCTCTGAAGTAACTTTTGGGACATTTGGGAACTGCTTAGCAAGGCTTCACAATAAAGCTGAGTTACCTTTTTTTTTCCTTTGTGTGGACTCTGGTTTGTACGTTGGAATCTCTCTAAAAAGAACCGGTTACAGCTGTCAAAGGGATTGAGAAGAATGCATTAGCTATATCAATTGTGTCATACCACTTGGCTGCCTTTGACCCCAGTTCGTATTGAAGTTCTAGCATGTCCGGCACAGCAGCGCTCAGTGGTGGCATGACTTCATTCAGGCCACGATAGTCTACAGTTAGCCTCCACTCTCCATTAGATTTTCACACCGGCCATATGGGACTGTTAAAGGGTGACCGAGTCTTGCTGATCACTCCTTGAACCTCTAGTTGACGAATCAACTTACGGATGGGAATCAGAGAGTCTCAGTTAGTGCGATATTGCTGCTAATGCACTGTTGTGGTAGCGATTGGCACCTGCTGTTCTCGACCCTCAGCAGCCCCACAGTAGAAGGGTCCTCCGAGAGACCAGGCAAGGTGGACAACTGTTTAACTTCCTCCATCTCCAAGGCAGCTATGCCAAAGGCCCACCGATACCCCTTTGGGTCCTTGAAATACCCTCTCCTGAGGTAATCTATACCAAGGATGCATGGAGCCTCTGGGCCAGTCACAATGGGATGCTTTTGCCACTCATTCCCAGTTAGGCTCACTTCAGCCTCCAGTACAGTCAACTCTTGGGATCCCCCTGTGACCCCGGAAATACAAATGGGTTCTGCCCCTCTATAGTTTGATGGTATTAGGGTGCACTGTGCACCTGTGTCCACTAGAGCCTTATACTCCTGTGGGTCTGATGTGCCAGGCCATCAAATCCACACTGTCCAATAAACCCGGTTGTCCCTTTCCTCCACCTGGCTGGAGGCAGGGCCCCTCTAATACTGGTCATGGTATCCGGTACTCACTTCTTGCAGAAATGACTTGGAGGTTCCTTCAAGAGGATCAGA